>OU744816.1:19159479-20360104 GCA_916614155.1 Mesoligia furuncula
CATCTTCTCCCATACATTCCAACTGAAAATATAAGTTTGTACGCACAATATTAAGAGATTTACCATGTTGTTTTAAGACCGCAGACTTCTTATAGGTTTTCCTGTAATCTATAGGTATAGAACTATTTCCTGTATTTTTTCCAAAATTTTAGATTCAGTGGTTTCGGAGATAAGGGACGAATGTTCAATTTTCGTCTATTTTCTTAAATAAGTTTAATACTATTTACTTTAAAATTATGACAAAAATATATTTGAGATCCTCACAGTAAGCCCATTTCATGTGATATGTCACACGGTACAGATTGCGAAACTTTTTTTTTTTAATTTTCTAATTGCCAAAAAATTACCCTTCATTTATTTACGTTACACCGCTGTGTTTAGGTCACAGAGATTCATATGTGTACCAAATTTCAACTTAATCGTTCCATTAGGTTCGGAGCAAATTGGCTGTGACAGACGGACGGATAGAGACACGAGTGATCCTATAAGGGTTCCGTTTTTTCCTTTTGAGGTACTACGTAACCCTAAAAATGAACTACTTAAATCACAGAAAAGTATGACTTAAGTGCGGGTTTAGTTCTCGTAGTGCTATAATAATTTATTGTCATACTATTACACAACACTGTTTTTGGTTTGTGAGCGATATGCGGAGGCCTAGGGTCTTTGGTACGCAAAAAAGAGCGAGTGTCTGCTGTTGAAGGCAGGCACTAAGACCTATGCTGTACCACCCATCTCACTCGCGGGGACCGCTCTAGAGTGGGTCACTTCCTTCAAATATCTGGGGCACTGGGTCACTGCTACGCAGACCGATATTGATATGGAGAAGGAACGTAGGGCGCTGGCAGTCAGGAGCAATATGTTGATCCGTAGGATTGCGAAGTGTTCAAGTGATGTAAAGGGTACTCTGTTTAGGGCATACTGCCAATCTTTTGATACTGGCAGCCTATGGGTCGACTACACGCAGAGGGCTTACAGCGCCTTGCGAGTCCAATACAATAACGCATACAGGGCACTGTTGAGGCTGCCGCGACACTGCAGCGCGTCAGGGATGTTCATTGAGGCACGTATAGATGACTTCTATGCTAATATTCGATGATGTGGAGGGTGCGTGGCAGCGCCAACAGTCTCTTGATGACCGTATCGGATAGGACTGAGGGCCTTATATGGAAGCACTGGACGAGGACGATAGTGTTGCGTTCAAACCGTGCCCAGAAGTAGTGTGTGTAGTGTTATTGTGTTACGTATTAAGAATTATTATTATTGTTATCGTCTCTGACATGTTTTTGAATTTATTAATTGACAGAGGTATATGTACTAACACTAGTTTGTAAGATGTTTCTTATGTCCTTACTAACAATAATGGATTGTAATATCTGACAATTAAATTATATTATTATTTCCTTTATTTCATTAAGTATATTTATATAAATTATATTTTTAAATAATATATATAGTATATATAGATGTGTGTGTGTGTGTGTGATGTGTGTGTGTATATATAGTGTGTATATAGTTTTTTTATATTTTTATTTTTTAATATTAGAATATACAAAAATATAAAAACATTTAAAAAAATAAAAAAATAGTAGCCTACCGGTATCGGGAACAGGGTCCAAGCTACCGGCGGTCAGGGCTCCAGAGAGAGGAACCTCCTAACAATGCGGGCCGTGTCCAGAAGTACTGCTTTCTGAGTTAAGCTCTTGATCCAGCTGCCCAACGAGAGCCTTCTTAGGTGTTGGTCGAGGCTCTTGGCTATTAACCCATTGGCTGTCACGTCTATCGGCACAATGATCGCTGAGTCTACATCCCACATGTCGACAACCTCGCGAGCCAAGTCAAGATACTTGGTCTGTTTATCTTTCTCGGCTTTTACGAGGTTCTCATCATGCGGGACGATTATGTCAACAATCATTGCGTGCCGCTCTGATCGATCCACCACCACTATATCAGGCATAATGGCAACAATAGTCCTGTCAGTGATGATGGATCGATCCAATATAATGTAATATTACCATTTTCGAGAACTGGGTCGGGCACATACCTGTAATGCGGCACCTCCGATTCCACAAGGCTGTATTTCAGAGCAAGTTGCTGATGGATTATCCTGGCTACAAGGTTGTGTCTATGCAAGTACTCTCCATTAGCTAGACGAGAACACCCGGAGATAATATGCCTGATTGATTCTCCCGACCGGTGGCATGCCCGACAGATGTCAACCGTGCCGTCTTTCACAATAAATCTCCGGTAATTGTTCGTCATAATAACTTCGTCCATAATTGCACAGACAAAACGATCACCGAAACACAGCCAGGCTACGGACGCTAGTAGATCGACATCGGGTCCATGTAGGGCCCGGAAAAAGCGTCCGTGAAGCTCCTTACTCTGCCATACCTCCATGCGATCATTAGTGTCAAGCACTACTGGCTTGCGCCAGGTCTCTTTAGCCAAGGAGAGCGGGGTGAGGCCCTTGTCCACGGCGACTACATCTCGATGCATCCCCACGTTGGTTTCTAGGAAATATTCCCTGAGACTGCATATCTCGTGATTGTGGAGGGTCTTAGCGTTTAAAAACCCTCGACCTTCACACTTTCGCGGGATATACAGCCTCATTACCGATGATCGTGGGTGATGCATTCGATTTGCAGTCAGCAGTGTTCGGACCCTCCTATCCAGAGCGTCGAGTTCGGTCTGAGTCCATTTGAGTATGCCGAAAGAGTACATCAAAACTGGCATGACCCAACCGTTGAAGGCGCGCACCTTGTTTCCGCCTGATAGAAGACTATTAAGTACTTTTTTCAGACGGCCAAAGAAGCGCTCCTTCAACGATTGCTTCATGTCAGTAACATTGATGCCTAACGCTTCTGACATACCCAAATACTTATAGGCTTCGGATGCGGAGAGGGCTCTAAGGATTGTGGAGTCCGAGAGTTGGGTTCCCACGGATTCAACAATCTTCCCTCGCTTTATATGCATTACCGCACATTTGTCCACACCAAATTCCATCCTGATCGCGCTACTGAAAGTTTGAGTTACTTTCAGTAGCTCCATCAGTTGCAAATTGTTGGGGGCAAAGGTTTAGGTCATCCATGTAGAGGAGGTGCGATATATTAAAATATATATTATTATTATGTTATATTTCTATTCGTCGCATATTTCGCGCTATCTTTGCCATCGGCAAGAAGAAGAATTATTATTCGTCGCATAAAAATGCCTTGTCGTGCCACCAGAGGGCGCATACCCTTAGGTTACATACGCACTGACAGGTCAAAATCAAAATCAAAATATTTTATTTCACATAAACCTACACCTAGCTTCAGAAGGTAGGTGCACGGTTCCAATTGGTCGTTTCCTATGGAGAAGAACCGGTAAGAAACTCCACGGTTACTCTTTTTAAAAATAAATGGCATATACAATGTTTCCAAATTACAGTAGGTATGGGAGGACAGCGTAGGCCTGTCAACAAGTACCAGGTACTTGATAAAATAAAAAATTGTCTACAGATCTAAAGTCTACAAGGCCTACAAAGTCCTCACATTTACATAATAAGAATCTATCAAAAGGATAAATAAAAAATAAAAACCTACTAAAACCAAGTGATTATGATTCCCATTACAACCACTAATAAAGAGGTGAAAAATTTAAATTGTCTGTATATAATGTCAAATATTATATAAAGAGATTATGTCAAAAAAGTATGTAAAAAAAAAAAAAACATCGTAATTTGAGAGCAGTAGACATTTACATAGTTATCGAGGAGCCAGAGCAGCCACACGCGCAGAAGGAATTATTGCCAAACTACCTTGTCTTCAACGCAGTCTTCAATCTTATAAAAATAATATGTTTTATGATAAGATGGCTTGCTTAGCCCATTGATTTAACATCCTTCAAATTCGATACACGCTAGATGACTCGCGAAGCAGGCCACCTGTCAGTACATACGTAGCCTTAGGATATTTTTCATAATTACAGTTATAGCCACTTTGTGCTCCTGCGGTCTTGAATTTCCACATATTCATTTTCTGCATAGAGTCGGTCATATACACGTTGTTCCAACTCATCGATTTCTTTCTGGCATTCTGTCCGTAAGTGCACGTTTTCATAAAATGGGTTCTGAAAACATAGAGTAGATATTTTTTTTGTGTAATCCATCCATATATTACGTCACTTGTTAAGGAAGGGGTCAGTGTAAAGTCAGGTAAATAGTAACATCGTGTGACATTGGGGGGAGAGTCATGCGGTTTTCACCATAATTTAGAGAATTTACTCCGAAAGGCTTATGCTTATGTGAACGATACTTTTATAGTAAAAAGAAAACTCGATGTTTTGTTAGGACGTAAAATCCCTGCCAAGCAGGGGCAGGTCTAGTGTATACGAAATCTAAAGTATTCAAACTCTAAACTTAAACTTTTACGAACTTTTAAAAGATATTACCTTGATGTAAAAAATGATGAACTTCAAGTGACGTGTACTACTTACTGTACTTGCTAAGTTATAAAACATTGACAAAGTATAAAAAAAGAAAGAAAAAAACACTCATTGATTCTACCTACCTACTGTGAACACACGATCTATGGTTAGCACGAACAGAGCAGCGAAATGCTCGAGAACGTTCTTTGCTGTTAAATTGTGAGCGGAAATATGAGCAGGCTTGCTCGAACAGACGCCACAAGGAATCATTTCTTTTTCTGGCACGGAATTTTGAACTCTATTTTAGTTGAGATTTTGTTCAATTTCAATTTGTTAGTTTTAAACAACTCGAGCATTTTGGTAGAGAGCTGAATGGATCTATTGGCGCCTGAATGACGTTTACACGGGAGTGTTGTTCAACAAGTTGGCGGCGTTAGTTCCAATTTTGGCCACGCGTCATTAAAAACTTGAAGCATTGTACATCTCTCTTGTTAGTATTAAGTGAATATTGTGTAAACTTACTGAATCTGTTGGTAAAGTTTGTGTTACGCCTGGTGCATTGTTGATCCAGCAGCGATGTCTAATTGCAATTACAAGTAGCAGGGTCAATGCAACTGCAGATATTATTGACGTAACGATCATGATAATAAAATAAGTATTTTCTGCGCCTGAAAATAGACAATAATTTTAATTATTTCCTGAAGTTTCAAACTGTACCTAATCTTACTATCCTACTTATTTCATTCAGCATCTTTCACTTGAAGTGAAATGTCTGAACGCAAAATGAGTTATAAGTAAAATATGAATTCATTCGTGAACCGACCCAAGGATGTGGGATTTCTGCTCGCATCTTTCACTCGCCTACCGAATGATCGAATAATGAAAATAATGAAAGGAGCAGATGAATGTTCATTCCTATATTATTATTTGATCTCAGCTTTCCCTTAATTAGATAGTCTATTTGTTTGTACATTTAGTCTTGTAGTCCCGATGAGGCTAACTAACTTAACTATAGCCAATCTCAACTTTACTATACGAGTACTTATTTTGTCCAAAATTATGAAAATTATCAAAATGTTGTACCTATGTAATGGTGCCCAAGACACAGGCCGTGCCTAGTTTGGGACCAACGATACCTCCATATTGTAATTTTTAATTAAGAAATAATGGATTAAAAAAATATATATAATTTTGTCAGTGTCACGTGAACGTGGAATGAAACAAAAATAAAGCGTCTGAGAGTTTGGATATTTTAAGTTTGTGATTTTGTTTCTTTATCAATCAGGGCTGGAATATGATGTAAAGCACACGGGTTGACCTAGTTTAGGACAAAAGTAAGGTTTATATATAAAAAACAAACAATTTCTTGGGTCGTCATTTGCTCTTAAGAGCGTTTACGCCGAACGGCATTTCATACAAACTTTCAAGCCCTTATTTTTCGAAATGAATGAGCGGATTTTAATGAAACTTCATATGCATAAGCAGGATACAAAGGTCTAAAAAGTTAGTAGAAAACATTTTCAAAAAATAGTGTTACAGCCAAATTAGACCGATTTTAAATTTTCCATAGAAACAGAGATTTCCAGTTATCTTTTTTTAAATAAGACATTTTGAAAATGTTTTCTACTAACTTTTTAGACCTTTGTATCCTGCTTATGCGTATGATTCGAAAAATAAGGGCTTGAAAGTCTGTATGAAATGCCGATCGGCGTAAACGCTCTTAAAGTCTCCGGGTTCTTCTTGGTTTTATTTGCAGTGTTCGAGCGCTGGCCGGTGGCACTGCCTCTTCGTGCATGTATTGTCGATGTTCGCAAGGCAGAGGAGAGAGATTTTGATCTAAGACTTGGATGAAAAGCACACGGGTTGACCGTGACTTTGTTTAGGACAAAAGTAGGGTTTATATGTAAAAAACGAACCCTTTTTTGAGTCGTCATTTGCTCTTAAAGTCTCCGGGTTCTTCTTGGTTTTATTTGCAGTGTTCGAGCGCTGGCCGGTGGCACTGCCTCTTCGTGCACGTATTGTCGATGTTCGCAAGGCAGAGGAGAGAGATTTTGATCTAAGACTTGGATGATGATTCTTCTTGGTTTTATTTGCAGTTTTCGAATGTTGGTTGTCTGCTGGTGGCACTGCCTTTTCGTGTTTGTGTTGTCGATGTTCGCACGGCAGAGAGAGCTTGTGGTCTAAAACAAAAAAGATGATTAAAAATAAATCGATGAAACATACCGTCGCGACGTATAAAACATAATAATTTTCAGGAGTAAAGTGAAAGCGAACGTAGGTATTGGGACCAACGATACCTCCATATTGTAATTTTTTATTAAGAAATAAAGAATTAAAAAAATATATATAATTTTGTCAGTGTCGCGTGAACGTGGAATGAAACAAAAATAAAGTGTCTGAGAGTTTGGATATTTTAAGTTTGTCATTTTGTTTCTTTATCAATCAGGGCTGGAATATGATGTAAAGCACACGGGTTGACCTAGTTTAGGACAAAAGTAAGGTTTATATGTAAAAAACAAACAATTTCTTGGGTCGTCATTTGCTCTTATAGTCTCCGGGTTCTTCTTGGTTTTATTTGCAGTGTTCGAGCGCTGGCCGGTGGCACTGCCTCTTCGTGCACGTATTGTCGATGTTCGCAAGGCAGAGGAGAGAAATTTTGATCTAAGACTTGGATGAAAAGCACACGGGTTGACCGTGACTTTGTTTAGGACAAAAGTAGGGCTTATATGTAAAAAACGAACCCTTTTTTGAGTCGTCATTTGCTCTTGAAGACTCCGGGTTCTTCTTGGTTTTATTTGCAGTGTTCGAGCGCTGGCCGGTGGCATTGCCTCTTCGTGCACGTATTGTCGATGTTCGCAAGGCAGAGGAGAGAGATTTTGATCTAAGACTTGGATGAAAAGCACACGGGTTGACCGTGACTTTGTTTAGGACAAAAGTAGGGTTTATATGTAAAAAACGAACCCTTTTTTGAGTCGTCATTTGCTCTTGAAGTCTCCGGGTTCTTCTTGGTTTTATTTGCAGTGTTCGAGCGCTGGCCGGTGGCACTGCCTTTTCGTGCACGTATTGTCGTAGTTCGCAAGGCAGAGGAGAGAGATTTTGATCTAAGACTTGGATGATGATTCTTCTTGGTTTTATTTGCAGTTTTCGAATTTTGGTTGTCTGCTGGTGGCACTGCCTTTTCGTGTTTGTGTTGTCGATGTTCGCACGGCAGAGAGAGCTCGTGGTCTAAAACAAAAAAGATGTTTAAAAAGAAATCGATGAAACATACCGTCGCGACGTATACGACATAATGATTTTCAGGAGTAAAGTGAAAGCGAACGTAGGTATTTCGACCAGTTATCATTTATAAAAAAACTGGCCAAGTGCGAGTCGGACTCGCACACGAAGGTTTCCGTACCACAAGGCAAAAACGCCAAAAAAAACATGTTTGTTGTATGGGAGCCCCCCTTAAATATTTATTTTATTTTATTATTTATTATTAAAGTTAAAATACAATTGAGTATTTTGTGAATATTTCAAGTGCCTACCTGTTGCCATTTTTGATATCGAGCAAAAAAGGGCAAAAAAATCGCGTTTTTTGTATGGGAGCCCCCCTTAAATATTTATTTTATTTTGTTTTTAGTATTTGTTGTTATAGCGGCAACAGAAATACATAATTTGTGAAAATTTCAACTGTCTAGCGGTCGCGGTTATTGAGATACAGCCTGGTGACAGACAGACAGACAGACGGACAGACAGCGAAGTTTTAGTAATAGGGTCCCGTTTTTACCCTTTGGGTACGGAACCCTAAAAAAACGGCAAAAATCTAAACAAAAATCGATGATGTGGTTTTCGCTAAACGACGGATTACACAGAAATTCATAATTATTATGTACTATCTACGTACAGGGTGGCACAGACATCGACGTGCAACCTGATAGGCTTCCTTTCCACCAGAGATAAGCGAGGATGCGTAGCGAGGGATGTGTGTAAAACTAACCAATACCAACGCTAACTTAATTCAAGCTATAAATATGAAGCGGTGTTATTGGTTGATTTCACACACATCCCTCGCTACGCATCCTTGCTACGCATCCCTCGCTGTCGCAACCCAGTGCATGGCACGCCACGATAGTGGCGATAAGACCCCTCTTTGATGAGTGGCTAGAGAGGCGTCACGGCGCCCTCACCTACCGCCTGACGAAGATCCTCACCGGACACGGGTGTTTCGGGAGGTTCCTGCACATCATCAGGCGGGAGGAAACGTCCGGGTGTCACCACTGCGAGGATCGCCCAGAGGTCACGGTGGAGCACACGGTGTAGGTCTGCCCCACTTGGGCGGAGCATCGCCGTGTCCTTGTAGAGGCGTTAGGCAGTAGCGGCGACCTCTCGCGTCCGGCCCTGGTGCAAGCCATGGTCCGGAGCGAGAGGGAGTGGGAGGTAGTCACCTCCTTCTGCGAAGCCGTTATGCTAACGAAGGAGGTGGCAGGATGGCTGACGGAGAGAGCGTCGCGTCCCAGCCACCACAGGAGACGCTACGGGAGTCGGGAGCCGCGTGACGACTCCTGGCCACCGCAGGCGCGGGCCTGCAAACGGAGAGCAATGGGTAGCTCAGCGTCCGATCAGGACCAGGCCCGTGCCGGAAGGCGCGTACGTGTTCCTTGCGCGCCTCAACGAGATGTCAGCATCATTTGAAGGGGCCCGCTAAGGCCGAAGCCTGCCGGGTCAGCGGGATTGTCCGAACATAAAGAACCGCTGGCCCGGAACATAAAGGGCTAAGGAAGGAACACGGGTGGGTTTTAGTCAGTAATAGACACTCCCTTCCGCTCCACCCAGAGCGGGAGGGTTCATTTGATGATTTCCCATCCGCAAAAAAAAGCCCACTATCCATGGATTCAGTACATGATCCTGAACACCTATGTGTCGACATTTTTCGTCAGTTATTATAAAAAAATATATATATTAGATGTTCGATACATTTTGACGTAGGTATTGCACTTTTCTCTGATCAGCAGATCATTTTTAGGGTTCCGTACCCAAAGGGTAAAAACGGGACCCTATTACTAAGACTTCGCTGTCTGTCCGTCTGTCCGTCTGTCCGTCTATCCGTCTGTCCGTCTGCCCCTCTGTCCGTCTGTCCGTCTGTCCGTCTGTCCGTCTGTCCGTCTGTCTGTCTGTCTGTCACCAGGCTGTATCTCAAGAACCGCGATAGCTAGACAGTTGAAATTTTCACACATGATGTATTTCTGTTGCCGCTATAACAACAAATACTAAAAACAGAATAAAATAAATATTTAAGGGGGGCTCCCATACAACAAACGCGATTTTTTTGCCCTTTTTTGCTCGATATCAAAAATGGCAACAGGTAGGCACTTGAAATATTCACAAAATACTCAGTTGTATTTTAACTTTAATAATAAATAATAAAATAAAATAAATATTTAAGGGGGGCTCCCATACAACAAACATGTTTTTTTCGGCGTTTTTGCCTTGTGGTACGGAACCCTTCGTGTGCGAGTCCGACTCGCACTTGGCCAGTTTTTGTCGATAACCGACGAAAACTGACTACGCTAAGGCTGGAAATACTGGTACTGGTACCCCCTAAAAAATGAAAATGCAGCAGGTAAAAGAAATTACCCAGGTGGGTCCCGGCCAAGCCGGGGAATCCCACACCGCTACGGCGGTCAGCCCCCAACGTATTCTGGGGGGGGCAACCAACTGCTCAACATTGCCGTGCTCTTCAGCACGGCCGGCTGCTGATTTAGCGCCCATTACCCAGGCAGCGACTCACGCGCCCATTAACGCAACTACGGCTGCGACCAACGCGCCAACAACCACCACCACGGCTGCGACTCACGCGCCAATACCCACAACGACGTGTATGTCTCCCTCGAGCCTCTGGCAACAGAGCATCGTGCGGAATAGCATCACCAACCCAGACATTGACAGACACAGACAGAAAGTGCTGGGGAAGGATGACGAACCTGGCGACCCTACCACTCTCCCGGCTGATAGAGTACGACTGCTGAAGAAGCGCGGAAAAATCACCCGGGGGAGGAAAGTAGGCGACCGAAAGCGCAGCACCCGCGAAGGCATTAGCCAGCGCGAAGCGCGATCGGACGCCGAAGAGGTAGTACGCGACCAGCCCCGAGTCCGCGACGGGGAAACCAGGCGCGAAAAAGGGCCGGACGCGGAAAAAAGAGAACAGCCGCGAGTCCGCGAAGGGGAAACCCAGCGCGAAAAACGGCCAAACGTGGGACTACGCGACCAGCTGCAAGTCCGCGAAGGGGCAACCCAGCGCGAAAAGCAGCCGGACGCGGAACCGCGCGTGCAGGGGCAAGTCCGCGAAGGGGAAACCCGGCGCGAAAAACCCTTGCACACGACAGAGTCTGCCGGGGGCGCCAACCGACCCCACCACGCTAACACTGACATATCCCACGACGTTTCCCGACCCAGACACCACAGAGGTAAGCGAGGTGGATCCGTGCACCCAGACCAGCAACCTGGACCGAGTGGTACAGGGCCGGCGAAGAGGGAGCGTCCCGATGACTCGGCTTCACCGAGCACGCTCCAGGGGGACGCCAAACGTGCACGGGTCCACGCCGCCCAGGAGGAGCCGAGGACCTACGCGCGGGCCACAAAGGATATTCCTGCGCGGCTTGCCGTAGCAATCTGTTTCCCTCCCCCCTCCAGAGACTTGACAAAGGACGAGGCCGAGCTTGTCAAAGCAGGCCTGGAAAATTTACTAATGGATAATATGGACACAGACTCGACAGCACCACTCCCTGCCTTCCGCGGATACCCACGGGTAGCGGAGGGCACAGTACAAATATGGTGCGAGGACGACTACGCCCTGACCTGGTTGACTAAAAATGTACCCCTCCTTAAGATCCCCAACACCGACCGTACACTGACAGTGCTCCGGCAGTCAGACGTGCCCACCCGCGTCAGAGCCTCCCTCTTTGTCCCTCGCTATAGAGGTGACATACAGAGGCTCCACAGCATTCTGATTCGTCAGAACAGGTGGTACGACATTGCCAGATGGTCCTTATACAGGGCAACTACCGTCGGTGGTGACAACTACGGGGCTTATCTGACCCTAGGTGTGCCACCGGAGGAAGTGGAAAAGGTCATGGGGCGGGAGCGACGTATATCGTACCTACTGGGTTCGATATACGTGCGCTTCTGGCCCACGACCCAGCCCTCGGACAACAGGACGGACCCGACGACGACGACGACACCGACAGTGACACAGACGGACGACACAGACATCGCCCAACTAGAGGAGGTCATGGCCCGCGCGGCGATGGCTGATGATGTAGCCAGCTTACCACCCGCATCTCCCGGCTGGAACGAGCAACTATTAGCATCGTCGCCGGGGGAACAACACGAAGGCCAGTACAGAGAGGAGGCGGAGGTTCTGTCCGATGGATCCATCACCGACTAACCCCTCCCCCTCATCACCGTCTCTAACACTCAACATAATCCAAACTAACCTCCAACATAGCCAAACTGCTACGGCTAGCTTACGCAGGGCACTGGAGGTTAACCCCCGAACGATTGCACTGATCCAAGAGCCGTGGATCAGGAACAACAGGATTTGCGGTCTCAGTAACATCGGAGGTAAGCTAATTCTCAACACACACAGCTCAGACAAACCCAGATCCTGCGCCTATATACCCAAAGATATCCCTACCACGCTACTCACTCAATTCTGTTCCAGAGACCTGACAGCTTTCAGGCTCCAGACCGAAGGTGAACTCCCAGACGTTGTACTGGCCTCGGTATACATGCCGGGCGAAGACACAGACTGCCCGCCGAAAGAAATGGCCGACCTGGTACAGCACTGCGAGAGCACCAATTTAGACCTGATCATCTGCACCGATTCGAACGCCCATCACCCGCTCTGGGGCAGCGACGCATCAAACTCCAGAGGAGAGGTACTATCCACCTATTTATTCTCTACTAACCTTAACATCGTTAACCGAGGCTCTGAACCCACTTGGGTTACAGTCCGAGGGCAAACGATCATTGATCTAACACTTGCTACAGAAAACGCGACAAATCTTATAACAAATTGGCACGTATCGGACGAACCTTCTTGCTCAGATCATAGAAGAATCCGCTTCACTTTAACTACCAATATAAGGAAACCCATATCGAGACGAAACCCACGGCGCACCGATGTGCCCGGGTTCAAGCGCCTCCTTGCCGCCCTTCTAGCTAGGCACCTATCACAAATAACTATAAGAGAACCTGCACAACTTGAATACACGGTGACAAAGCTGTCAGAATACCTGACCGAAGCATACCATGCATGCTGCAAACTAAGGGCACCACGAACCAACAGTGAGAGGAATCCCTGGTGGAACGCCGACCTTAGTAAACTCAGAAACACACTACGGAAGCAATTTAACAGAGCCAAAAACACCAGACTCCCGGAAGACTGGGAGCTATACAAAGAGACCCAATACACATACAAAAAGGAAATCAGAACCGCCAGAAGGACAGCATGGCGGAAATTCTGTGAATCCATCGAAACCAATAATGAAGCCGCAAGAGTAAGGAAGATCTTATCAACAGATCAGGACCGAACCCTTGGCGCGCTGAAGAAACCCGACAACTCATACACACTGACAGACCATGAAACCAGCAAGGTCCTACTCGAGACTCACTTCCCCGACTGCAAACTCCTAGAGGACAGGACCTGGGATGCTGAGCCAGATTGGACCCCAACGGCACAAGACTGGTCCAGCGCCCACAGTCTGGTAACAGAAGACCGAGTAAAGTGGGCCATCAACACCTTCCAGCCATATAAGTCCGCAGGACTAGATGGCATTTTCCCAGCCCTACTACAATGGGGTGTTGACCTCATCACTCCAAGCCTGGTAGAAATCTATCGGGCTTGTATAGCACTCAGGTACATACCCCTGGCCTGGCGCGAAGTGAAAGTCATCTTTATACCAAAACCGGGCAAAGCCGACTACACACAACCCAAGGCGTACAGACCCATAAGCCTCACATCCTTTCTACTAAAGACCCTTGAGAGGCTATGTGATCGACACATCCGAGATGGACCTCTTCGGGCAAAGCCACTCCACAAACAACAGCATGCGTACTCCACAGGCAAATCAACGGAATCCGCGCTACACAGCGTGGTATCCAAAATTGAATGCGCAGTGGACCACAAATGCTCTGCACTGGCAGCCTTCATTGACATCGAGGGCGCCTTTGACAAAACTACCTTCCACAGCATCAACACGGCCCTAGAGAGGCACAACATAGACCCGTCCCTGAGCGGCTGGATCACCAACATGCTCAAACGGAGGGCAGTACAAGTGACCGTAAACGACACCACGAGGGCCATAGTGGCGAAGGGCTGCCCGCAAGGGGGCGTCCTGTCGCCGCTTCTATGGAACCTGGTCGTAGACAGTCTAATAAAAGAACTCAACGACAAAGGCTACTATACCGTAGGATACGCCGACGACATAACCGTAATAATAAATGGCACCCACGAAAACACCCTGTGCAATCTAATGCGCCAGGCACTGAAAATAATAGAAAACTGGTGTGGTAAACACCATTTATCAGTGAACCCCACGAAAACCGAATTAGTTCTCTTCACAAAAAAGAGGAAACTGACGACACTACAGCTACCACGTTTCTTTGGTACAACCCTAAGCCTTTCAACTGAAACCAAATACCTGGGCATATTTCTGGACAAACAGCTGAACTGGGCAAAACACACCAGCTACATTACTACGAAAGCCAGTATATCCCTGTGGCAATGCAAGCGAATGCTTGGCAAGAATTGGGGGATAAGCCCCAGGGTCACTCACTGGCTATACACCACAGTCATCCGACCGATAATTACATACGGCTCACTAGTCTGGTGGCCCAGAACAGACCTGAGCACAGCCCAAAAAGACCTTGAAAAGCTGCAGCGGTTTGCGTGTGTGGCAATCACTGGCTGCATGAGAACTACACCCACTGCTGCCCTACAGGCTATGCTTGGACTGCCGCCTCTACACCTTATAGTGCGGGAG
Source organism: Mesoligia furuncula (assembly GCA_916614155.1). Taxonomy (NCBI): domain Eukaryota; kingdom Metazoa; phylum Arthropoda; class Insecta; order Lepidoptera; family Noctuidae; genus Mesoligia; species Mesoligia furuncula. Next base: position 19,173,912 of record OU744816.1, read on the forward strand.
GAGGCGGCCCTGGCTGCCTTTAGGCTCTCCAAATCAGGGACCCTGAGCAAAGACTCTAGGGTCAAACACACACGCTTAAAAGAAGATGCGATCAAACGGCAGCCAATGATGGCATCACCTTGCGACAAAGCCCCGAAACAATACTGCTTTCAAAAGCATTATAACATAGTGCTCGAAGAGGAGCAGTGCGACCACTCAGGACCGAAAGAACTGAGAATTTACACCGATGGTTCGAAGACCGACTGCGGAACTGGAGTCGGAGTCTTCTCACACGATCTCAACATAAAAATATCCAAACCGCTGGGAATGCTCAACACGGTCTATCAAGCAGAGTGTGTGGGCATAATGCAGGCGGCCTATGCCTTAGCGGCCAGGAGAGTTACAAACACCCATGTTCGCATACTCTCCGACAGCGCCTCAGTCCTCCAATCCTTAGATAAAAAATGCATCACATCGAACCTAATACTAGAATGTCACAATGTGCTTGAGCAGGTAACTGTATCGAACCGCAATTCAGTGACACTACAATGGATAAAAGGACACAGTGGATCGCTAGGCAACGACGCAGCTGACGAGCTGGCCAGAAGGGCTTCCAGCATGTCAGTTTGTGGACCGGAACCTATCGTGCCCATCCCCTTCAACCAACTACGCAGGTGGCTACAGGAGCACACCCACACACAAGCAGAAAGCTGGTGGACGTCGTCACCAGGCTGCAGGCAGTCCAAAGAAGCCATGCCGTCACTGGATGGCAAGCTAACCAGGCGTCTTTTACGACTGGACAGGAAAGGACTGCGCCTGGTGACGGGGACCATCACGGGACACTGCTCGCTAAATAAACACTTTCACACATTGGGCATAACAGATAGTCCCCTGTGCAGGGCTTGCATGGAGGCTGATGAAACCATTGCGCATGTGCTCTTTGAGTGCACAGGCATCACCCAGATAAGGTCAGAAACCCTCGGGACACCCAGATCGTACACAGATGTTCTAAACAGACCAGGAGACTTGATCAGCTTCTGGAGGGAGGTGGGCTGGTTGGAATAACCACCGACGGCCGCCATGGCCCACGCACAATGGTCCACTGCAGGACTAAGTGCGGAAACCAAACCCATAACATAGAACATAGAACTGGTACTCCGACGTCGTCGGTCGCTGACGTCGGTTGCTTACCGATTTATATGGACTCGCGCTCGCTGACCATCGGTGCTACACTATACAGGAAAAGTTTTTAATCAGTGCGCAAATTTTTTTTGGTGGCTCAGTGTAAGCAATAGAACACATTTCCATTTTTAGTTCATGATTTTTTTTTTCATTTTTCCACTTTGTCCCAATTTGAAATAAGCAAGACATGGATATAATTTAATAGTAATACTATGAATGAGCATGAATGAAAACGCGAAGGCCGCCGGCCGCTGGACCTCGCCCAGCGCACGAGACGGGGGTGCGGGGGCATGCGGCGCGGCGCCAGTGTTTGATAAACAAAACGCATGCACATGCAGTACGTCACTTGCGGAAGCGGAGGTCGGATGTCCCTTCGCCGTCCGTCCCTGCGCGCGTGCCGTGTACTAGACTAGCGTAGTGACAATGTCTCATTTTACTCACCGCGAGTATTATGAAATGGTGCGAGTGTATTTGTTAAGCAATGAAAATTTACGAGCAGCACGAAGAAGATACGAAAGGGAGAGCGTACCTCGTATGCGAGCCCAAAGGATCCTCAATCCCACGGTCCCTAATGAGAGGACAATTTTAGCAGCAAACCAAGGTGTATGAAACAAGTGGGTCAGTGGGTCGTCTTCCTAGATGACTTGAAAGAAAAAATAATTAACGCTTTCAATGAAGTAAAAAGTGGTGTTAGTGTCCTAAACAAACTAAATGCTTACTTATTTAAACGTGCACGTTTATGCCTTGAAAAAGGAGGAGGTCACTTCGAACAATACCTAAAATTATTGTGATTAATAAAATGTAGAGGTAAGAAGAAATTATAAACAATCTTAGTGTCTTAGGTTCTCTTTGATTAGACATTGACGCAAATTGTATCATGTCGTACCTATCATACCTAAATGTTTTATTTTGAATGGACTAAAACGTAATACTTTCTTACTTATTATGATTTATTTTCTGCATTTTGATGGTCCTAAGCCCATGAAAGTATGAAGGATAAATTGGAATTTACGAAAAATTACGTTTACAAATAACTTTACACAGTCTAAACTTAAAAAAATTGTAGCGCTAAACTGGGGTCAATAATCCGCCGTCGCATAGAGCGAGCGCGCGTGAGTAGGTACTTCGATAGCAGCTGGCGCGTCAGGCGACCGGTCGACGCGCGGCGTGAATCGGGCGACCGGTCGACGGACTGGCAAGCGACGTCCATAAAATAAATTTCTGAGTAAACAAGTCTCGTAAGCGTTAACTTAATTTTTTACTATTGAAACATATCAAAACAAAAAATACGTGTTTATTAAAATATATTCAAGTTTATTATGCCAAAATTTGCGCACTGGTTAAAAACTTTTCCTGTATAATACATGTCCATTTATCGTCAGCGTCTTGGTAGGCGTGACCAACGGTACGGGACTGACGTCAGCGTAACAGGAATTAAGGCCTTTGGGGATATAATCTTAATTATGCTGAATTCATGGTTTCAGTTTGGCATTATTATTACATCACTAAATCTCGAGATGTTCTGAGTAAAGAGAGTCAAAACCTTTACCTCTACATCCACTAGTCGGGTCCACCATAACAAAATATTCGTTTATCTTGAAAGAAATATAGATATCTGAAAGAAAAAACTTTTTTTTTTACTTCCTATATTTTATAATACATTCAGACTTAAATATCCGTTCTAAAGCCGGTTATACAATATTATATTGTTTGGCCGTCTGCCTTGCCTCGCCGTAATCGGCCGAGTATTATAAAATTATGGTTGGTTCGTTTCGTGTGAAATTGTGAACCTTGTCCCTGCTTGATGTCGGTCGCCAGAACTCGATTTTCTTCATAGATGACAAACGCTCCACTTTACTTTGTCTGCGTTGGTCTCGTTCGAGCTTTCTCGATCTAGGTGGTAGCACGTTAACTTGCTACTCAGATAGTCTAAGGCTACGTATGCACTGACAGTGGGCTGGCTTAGCGCCTAGAGCCTAGTGACTTAACATCCTTCGATACACGCTAGGCGACTACCGAGGGCGCCAAGCGCGCGGAGCGGCCGCTTACTAAAATTCTAGAGAGTTTGTTTCACTTCTCAACATGGCAACTGAGTCTCTAATGGACTAATTCTCAAAATGGCTAATTCTTTAAAATTACTAATTCTCAAAATGTCTAATTCTATAAATGACTGATTCGCGAAACGGTCACTTCTATAAATACCTAATTCTCAAAAGGACAAATTATTGAAAAAAAATTATAGAAAGAGAATTTCATCGCAATAATATATATTAAATATACAATTTCCAAATTAATCAACAATAAAAGCATGACATAACACAAAACACGAAAAAAATTAGAATATAATTCCAGGTGGAGAGTAATAAGTTGGTAAAAAAATTGTTTTCTTATTTTTTTTTTCGTGTTATGCTTTTGTTGCACTGCCAGTTTTATATTCTTTTTAGGGTTCCGTACCCAAAGGGTAAAAACGGGACCCTATTACTAAGACTTCGCTGTCTGTCCGTCTGTCCGTTTGTCCGTCTGTCCGTCTCTCCGTCTGTCTGTCACCGGGCTGTATCTCAAAAACCGCGACAGCTAGACAGTTGAAATTTTCACAAATTATGTATTTCTGTTGCTGCTACAACAACAAATACTAAAAATAAAATAAATATTTAAGGGGGCCCCCATACAACAAACGCGATTTTTTTGCCCTTTTTTGTTCGATATCAAAAATGGCAACAGGTAGGCACTTGAAATATTCACAAAATACTCAGTTTTATTTTTATTTTAATAATAAATAATAAAATTAAAATAAAATAAATATTTAAGGGGGGCTCCCATACAACAAACGTGTTTTTTTCGGCATTTTTGCCTTGTGGTACGGAACCCTTCGTGTGCGAGTCCGACTCGCACTTGGCCAGTTTTTTTTGACATTGATTTACATTCTGTAATTACTTTAACTCACACCTGACTTACTCGTTTTTTTTTTTTAATGAAAATCGTCTACTTTTACAATGTTTGTGAATATGTGAGCACCATTATGTATCACATAATTAATTTATATGTCATAGTTTCATTTTTAATTCTTTTACCTGTTGTGGTATAGTAATTTTATTTTAGGTGCATCGCCTTCACATAATATTATATAGGTACACATATACTACCTATGCAAAATATTGTAAAACATTTTAAAAGAGTAACGGTGGAGTTTCTTGCCCATTCTTCTCCATACGAGTTTTCGTATGGAGAAGAATGGGCAAGAAACTCAAAAAAAAAAAAATCCAACAGATAGTTTTATCTTTTGGAATGGGCGACTAGAATCAATTCTATTTTATTTTATTGTAATTTTTGACATTCAAAAGTGCCTTTTATGTGCCTATTTGAAATAAATGCTTTGACGTTGAATTCATTGTACAGACGCCAGCACATCAAGCTACTTCAATCAGTCAAATTTCTTTAATAGATTTTCAACTTTATCGCTAAAGCATAAGGTTCAAGGTTGATTGAGAATTCGGGTAGCTTGAAGTGCTGGCGTCTGTACGAAAAGCCTATATTGTATAACGCGAGGTCAGCAATTTTTTTTTTAAACGGAAATGTATAGCTTGATAATTCGTGATGTGTATACTGTAAATGAAAATTTACAGTATATTACTTATATTACTTTCAAAAATCAAAATTAAAATGTTTTATTTCACATAAACCTACATGGACACTTATGAAACGTCAGAAGCTAGGTGTACGGTTCCAATTGGTCGTTTCCTATGGAGAAGAACCGGCAAGAAACTCCATGGTTACTCTTTTTAAAAATAATTGGCTTTTACAATGTTTCCAGATTACAGTAGGTATGGGAGGACAGCGCAGGCCTGTCAACAAGTACCAAGTACTTGATAAAATAGAAAATGGTCTACAGATCTAAAGTCTATAAGGCCTACAAAGTCCTCACATTTACAAAATAAGAATCTATCAAAAGGATAAATAATAAAAAAAGAAAAATAATAATAAAACCCTACTAAAACCAAGTGTTATGATTTCCATTAAAACCACTAATAAAGAGGTGAAAAATTTCAATTGTCTGTATATAATGTCAAATAGTAAAGAAATTATGTCAAAAAGTATATAATGTCAAATAATAAAGGAATTATGTCAAAAAGTATGTAAAAAAAATTAAATAAAAATTAAACATCGTATTTTGAGAGCAGTTAATAGACATTTACATAGCTATGCCGTTAATGAGAAGCCAGGGAAGCCACATGTGCAGAAGGAATTATTGCCAGACTACCTTGTCTTCAACGTAGTCTTTAATCTTATAATATGCTTTTTTGATAAGGACACGTTTGATGAGGGTTTTGAACTTTCCATCGTTAAGTTCTGTAACCGGCTTTGGCAACTTGTTATAAAAACGGATGCTGTTTACAAGAAATGACTTGCTCGTTTTAGTTAATCTAAATTTAGGTAACACAATTTCATTTTTATTACGTGTATTTATATTATGGAAATCGCTTCTTATTTTGAAGAGTCCTAAGTTTTTGCGAACATACAAAATACTTTCTAAAATATAAAGAGAAGGCGGAGTTAGTATATCAATTTCTTTGAATTTGTTTCTAAAAGACTCACGAGGACCCATTTTAAGATTGCGCGGATTGCCCTCTTCTGTAAAATGAAAATTGAATCTACGTCAGCTGCCGATCCCCACAGCAGAACACCATAATACATAATACTGTGGAAATAAGCAAAGTATACTAACCTAGCTGTGGCTATATCTGTCAACTGCCTTATTTTTCTTACTGCATATGTAGCTGAACTTAATCTACTTGAGAGAGCTCTAATGTGTGCGCCCCATTGTAATTTTTAATCTAAAGTAATTCCTAGAAATACAGTTTCCGTAACAGCATCTAATCTTTTGCCATCAAGTTCTAAATTCAGACCCAATTGAGGTACATTTGGTAATGAAAAAATTAAGAAATTTAGTTTTAAATTTAGTAAAAGATTATCAGCTGCAAACCATTTCGAGAGAACAGCCAGACAATCGTTAACATGTAAGACATCCGTATCTTTTCTATCTATTTAAAAATAAGGGAAGTGTCATCAGCGAATAAAATGATATCCGACGAGTTAGCCATCATGTAAGGAAGGTCATTAATATAAACTAGAAATAGGAAAGGGCCAAGAATTGAGCCTTGAGGCACGCCCATCTTAACTAGAGACCCCGAAGACGTCGCCCCGTTAACGTTAACTTTTTGCTGCCGCACTTTACTCAGTATATTACTTTATTATTATTATTATGGCGCTCGCCTTCACTCGGCCAGCCTGGCGAGCGTCAGTGTGCAATGGGCGGCGTGGCAAGGCAAATACGCTGTCTGTAACGGGTCCTACTGGAATTTTTGAAGTGAAAACTTCTGCATTATTTGAGATGGGAAAAAAACATTGAACTCGCGCCACTGTTACCGTAAGCGACACCGCGCGTGTTTTGTTTATAAGACGATTAAAAAAATACCCGCTTCGAATGTGTTCGCTGTCCTCGGGATGTACTCGGTTTTAATGTGTATCCGATAGGTATGTCAGTGAGTGATGGCAAAGTATTCTGTTTGTTTGTTTGTACCATATCCGACACGACATACTTATTGAGAAATTGGAAGCATATGGTATTAGAGGTAATGTCTCAAACCTTGTTAAATCTTATTTAAGCAACAGAATACAATTTACAGAAATCTCAGCAGTAAATAAAAGCAATAAACAGGAAATTATGTATAAATCAAAAGAACGTGTAGTTAAATTTGGCGTACCGCAAGGTACTGTCGTAGGCCCGCTATTCTTTATACTATACATTAATGACCTACCCAAAACTATTGACCACCCGATGACACTTTTTGCCGACGACAGTACCATTACAATTGCTTGCAAAAACAGAGACACATACGAAACTGACATTAACAATTCCATAGAATCAATGGTAAAATGGTTGGAAAACAATAATCTTAAGATAAACCTTGAGAAAACTAATATTCTGCACTTTGCCCAAAGATCATCCATACCAAATGTAAATGTCCATTATTGTAATAACAACATAGACAAAGTAAACACAACCAAGTTTCTTGGTGTAACTATTGACAGCAAATTAGATTGGAAAGCGCATACGGAAGCATTAAGCAAAAAAATTAGTAATTCCACATATGCCCTGTATAAATTGGCCCCCATATTAAATGTTGATGCACTGCTAACTGCTTATCACGGCCTCGTGTCCTGTAACTTGAGATATGGACTAATTTTTTGGGGAAATTCAACAAATAAGGATATGATTCTTAAAACGCAGAAGAGGTGCCTGAGGGCTATGTTTGGTCTTCATGTTACAGAGAGTTGCAAACCATATTTTAAAGCATATAAAATATTAACCCTTCCGTCAATGTACATTTTAGAGACCATCATGTTTGTCAAATCGAATCCAAACCTATTCCCCTTAGTGTCAGATAAAGTAGTTCGAAATAGACGCGACAATAGTAAGCTATGTATCCCGAGATCCAGGACAACTCTAATGCGTAAAAGTGTATTCTGTATGGCGCCAATTCTTTATAATAAGTTGCCAAAACATTGGAGAGAATTAACTATTGAAAAATTAAGAAATAGATTAAAAAGCCTTCTGTTACAGAAAGTCTATTACAGCACTGACGAATTTCTAACTGACAAATTAATTTGACTTGTATAATGACATCCTAATTTTAATAATAATTGCTTTAACATTTGTATTTTTAATTTAATTTTATATTTTATTTTTGTATTATTTGCTATGATGAGTTTATGACACTATTTGATTGTATTTTTACTGTACCATTTAGTTATGTATGGTCTAAAATTGAGTGTTAATTGCTGTATTAACTGCTGTGTGTAATGGACGAATTTAAAATCAATTGATGCTGTGTAGCGTCCGACATCTTATATTTGTACGCCGCTCAGGCAAAACATGACTGTCATAATTATAATTTTCATGTAACATCTTGCATACTATGTGTGTATACTCATGTTTTGGACAAATAAAAAATTATCTTATCTTATCTTATCTTATCTTCTTATCTTGTCTTTTGTTTTCACTTCTGTCGGCACTCCCGGAGTACCACTGTTTTTTTTTTTTTTTTTTTTTTTTTTTTTTTATTATTATTATTTATTATATTACTGAATTGAGAACATAGGTATTAATTTTTTTATATTATCGTGTTAAGACATCGATACACATTACGTCTGTGAACTTTATACAAAAAGGACCTGATTTTTTAAACTGATATGTCAAGTAACTACACTAGTATTTTGTTTTTGTTTTATCGTAATTATTAAAATACGCATCACGTCTGCGGAGTTTCGCTAGCTAATTAAATCTGACCTGCCGGTCGGTTCTGTAAAAATCTCACCGTGAAAACTTAGGTGAAGTGAGTTTGTTTTTGATAGGAATTGACACTATTGACAGCTCACTCCACGCTCACTACACCTAAGTTTTCACGGTGAGATTTCAACAGAATAGCACCGCTGTACCCTAATTGCATAACATACTTTCAATCACTATCTCAATCATTTTGAAGGATATTGCTAATCCGTTGCTTCATATGTCCGAAAAGTTTGTGTGCTCAACAACGTAAATAACACAATAAATGTTGTTGACCTGACAAACTGAAAGCCATTGCTACTGTTAGTGTGTTACGCAATTACCCTGCTGGTGTAAGTTGGTACTGACGCCAGCACATCAAGCTACTACAATCTGTCAAATTTCTTTAATAGATTTTCAACTTTATCGCTAAAGCATAAGGTTCAAAGTTGATTAGGAAAATTTGACAGTTTCGGGTGGCTTGATGTGCTGGCGCCTGTACTTAGCTAAGCTTGGCGAGGTTTCTTATCAATATGTATACCCGGCTTTCATTCTCACATTTAAATGCCGTGGTATTTGACCCTTTCTGCAACGCTGTTGACGCCTCTCTCCCTTTCATAATTGTTTGTCGTACACACGTATTGTTAACTACCAGTTCCACATCAATTGTTATAATATCTGATTTCGGAGTAAAATTCAGCATATTCCCTTCAAACGAAAACTCCTGGCTATAATAGGGGAGACCTAAGAATGTGTAAAAAAATGTATTTTAATTTCAATTGTTTCTACGGTAGGTATTTTGATTAGGCTACTTAAGCATTGAAGCTCTGTATAAAAAGAACTGCTACAATATGAGTGGACTTATCTACAATAAAATACCGAAAAACTTTAAAGATTTACCAAATAATATATTTTTTGTAAAGTTAAAATTATGGGTACTGGAAAAACGATTTTATTCTATAAATGAATTTATAATTAACTAGCTGTGCCCGCGACTTCGTCCGCGTGGAATAGTGACTTTTCGGGCAGCATATTTTGAATTACATATACCGTCTACAGACCGGGCATTTGCTGTCCGAACCCTCTGAGAACTCAGGCGAATTTCAGTGAAAGTCTCAGACTCTAGTGCTTGAGCTTCACGATCGGCAGTGAGACGTATTTCTCGTTCTTCCTGTGTTTCCTGAGACCGAACATTTGCTGTCCGAACCCTCTGAGAACTCAGACGAATTTCCCTATCAGTGAAAGTCTCAGACTCACGCGATAGTGTATGAGCTTCACGATCGGCAGTGAGACGTATTTCCCGTTCGTCCTGTGTCTCCTGGAATCGAGCATTTGTTGTCCGTACTCTTTGGGAGCTCAGGCGGGTTTCCCTGACAGCAAAAGTCTCAGACTCACGCGATAGCGCGTGAGCTTCGCGATCGACAGATAAACGTGCCTTTCGTTGTTCCCCGTTTTCCCTATTTCGAGTTGTCATCATTCGAGAACGATTTGAACTCAGTCGAGATTCTCGCTGAGTCGAAGTTTCTGCAGCACGAAACCTAGCCTGGTGCAGAGAGCCTTTTGCCTCACGACCTTCCTCAGATTCCTGTGATCGAACTAATCTCATCCTTTTAGCATTTCTGCTACATTGGGAGAGGTTGGATCTTCTTCGAGGCATTCTTACAATAAAATAGTACTTACTACTTAACACACAGTTATTTAGTAAACACGTACTATCGTAAACAATTAAATTATAAATACTTACAGATTATTATACAGTCTAAAATTATCACAGTTTAAGTAATAAGTGTTAAGACGTGTAAACCAAACGTCATTATCATCATCATTTCAGCCGATAGATGTCCACTGCTGGACATAGGCCTCCCCCAATTTTGGGGGGGTTTGCCATAATCGCCACGCTTGGCAGGCGGGTTGGCGATCGCAGTATGGTATGGTGGTGGAATGCATCGAGAACGCTGCTGCCCATTCTCCGTTGAGACCCTTAGTCGCCTTTTACGACACCCACGGGAAGTAAGGGGTGGTGCTATTCTTCTACACAGACAAACGTACTAACTTTATAAAACAAAAGAATTGCTAGAAAAAATAATTACTAACCTAAGCTAATGAACTTATACTTAATAAAGAAAATCAAGAAAAGAAATGCCTAACCTATACCAAATACTTATAATATTTATATACAAACCCTAAATACAAATTAAGATAAGTATACCGAAAATCAGGGAAAGAAATGCTGAACCAATAATAAATTCTTACAATATTTATTTACAAAACCCTAAATAAAAATTAAGATAAATAAATACCCATTAATCAAGGAAAGAACCGCCTAACCTATACCAAATACTTACAAAATTTTAAAGAAAATTAAGAAAAAGAACCTAACCTACAAACCCTAAAATATAAATAAATGAAATATGCAAACAGTCAGTATTCAAGTGAATCGCAATAATCGAATCCAACTATTTGCCTATACTCTCCAGGATACGTGCGTTCGCTACGAATAACTGAATCCTTATGGCAGCGGCGCGTTTTCTTTTGAAATGGTCATCTCGCAGTTCAACCTGAGGGGTTGTCGACTGCTTAACCTGGCTTTCCTGTGGATGCCTCAATAAATTAAGGCCTCCAGCCAGGGGATAATACACAACTTAACTACACAAAATAAACTTAAAAACTAAGCGACTACACGCTAAGGGCACCCCCTGTGGGGTACGGACCTCGGCTTAGGGCGTCGCTGGGAGAGGGCAACAAGGGACAGGCTGGATCGGAATTATGGCAGCGGCGCGGCTCTCAGCGCGCTTTATACAAGGTGTAACGGAAAGGGGGTATCAACCCTGAAGGAGGTGAATGTGCTCATGAAACTGAACAAATTTCCCCAAAGAACATAGGTCGAAATATGAAAAAAAATTTGGACCTCCCATAGTAATAGTAAATCATTGATGTGCTATTACTATGGGAGGTCCAAATTTTTTTTTTCATCTTCATTCACCTCCTTCAGGGTTGATACCCCCTTTCCGTTGCATCTTGTATATATAGCCACGGACGCGCAGGCGCGAGGCGTTTACGTAGGTACTCTGATAGAATACCTTAACAAATGTTCGCCGTGATTCTTTAAATTGACATAACTTTTTTATTTATGAACCGATTGACATGAAATAAACACTAAATGTTAAGCTTACTACAATATATTAGTGAAAACCGCATCTAAATCGAATAAGCCGTTTCTGATATTAGCGTGCACAAACACAGCAGACAAACAGACAAATAGACAAACAGACAAAAAAAAAAAATTAATTACATTTTCGGGTTCGTCGTTCGTCGTTCGTCGTTTCAGCCGATAGACGTCCACTGCTGGACATAGGCCTCCCCCAATTTTGGGAGGGTTTGCCATAATCGCCACGCTTGGCAGGCGGGTTGGCGATCGCAGTATGGTATGGTGGTGAAATACACAGAGAACGCTGCTGCCCATTCTCCGGTACGATCCTTAGTCGCCTTTTACGACACCCACGGGAAGTAAGGGGTGGTGGTATTCTTTAAGTCCGGCACCACACAGACCAACGGCACCACACAGACCATTTTCGGGTTCGGCATCGATATAATAACAGCCCCTGCTACTTTTTTTAAATATATTTCCATTGTACAGACACCACTTTTCTACAATTTTATTATATGTAGGTATAGATTATATAGGATTATTATAGGTAGGTAAATAATGTGTTTTCAATCTTAATGAATATTGACTGTATTGTAAAAAGAAATAATTGTTAGAAATTAGTATTTAAGGCATGCCATTGGACATAAACTGATAAATATTGTAAAATTTTGCATGTCAAATGTCTGACTATGTATTAGGAAACTTACTTAAAATTTAAGACCAACGCTGTACCAATACCTAATGCAAATAAATGATTATGATTATGATTGACACGTGGCTTGCTTATCGCCTACAGCCTACCGAGTTACCATGCGAGTAGCGAAGTGAAACGAACGCTCTATAATTTCCACAACCAGCCGTACTGCGCGCTTGGCACCTTCGCTAGTCGCTTAGCGTGTATGTAAGGATGTTAAGAGCCTATATACTACCTCAGCTAAAATTCACTCTTTATCTAGCTCGCACGATACTGCTCGCGGACTGTGTGAGAGCGAGACAGAGTGCGGTGCTGCTGGGCGGAAGGCAGCGCCAATAGTTTAGGTATTTACTTTTTACGGTGAAAATAAAGGTAATTCAAGAAACTAAATAACATAGGACCTGCTTTATAGTTAGTTCAGTTAGTCTTCAAAGTTTCATAATCTAATTTGAAGTATTTTTTGAACAACAGTGGTTGTTCGGTTTGGAGGTAACTTTGGAATTTTTTTCTATAGAGTAAATTTTATGGAATCGTGTTTTCGTCTAACATGGTACTTAACATTAATCCTCGACTTTAACATATATTTATTTCAAAATTAATGCTGCGGTATTTTCGACATAACGGAGGATCATGCTAAGCCATTTGAGGTAGTACAGGCTCTTAAGTCACTAGGCTCTATGCGCTAAGCAAGCCACCTGTCAGTGCGCACGTAGCCCTACGGTTGTCTATTTTTCACAAGCTTACTTGATTTTTTAACAAGCTTACCTGATTTTTTCCCAAGCTTACCTGATTTTTTCCCAAGCTTACCTGATTTTTTCATAACCTTACCTGATTTTTCCACAAGCTTACCTGTTTTTTTCACAAGCTTACCTGATTTTTTCATAAACTTACCTGACTTTTTCACAAGCTTATATGACTTTTTCACAAGCTTACCTGATTTTTTCACAAGCTTACCTGATTTTTTTACAATGGCAGAAGCTTGGGTTACATCCAATGAATTATTCATTAGTCGCATATGTAATGTAAAGTTGTCACCTCTGTGATAAAAAAACTTATGTTTATCACAGACTAGATCTGGTGAAAAATCATCTAGAAAAAAAAAACATATCAGCTAGATTAAACATGATTGATCAAGACCAAAGAACCAAAGTGATTGTTCACACTAGGTGTTAAATTAAGACTAGATAGGGGCTCAAAAGGCTGCCCAATTTAAATGGGTCTGGTCGGACATGTCTGCCGCATGACGGACAAACTGAAAAGAAATTAAATGAAATAGTTTATCAGTCAGTCTAGTCTATTAGTCAGTCTCCCACAAATGAACATTGTCCTTCATCATATAAATTATCGTTTCCTCTTTTAAGTTCTAGTTAATAAGTGTTATTTGTGGAAGAAAATAAACATTTTTATTATTATTTTATTTTTATTTTTTATTCTGTAAATAGGATATCGGTACCACTTTCACAAGCCATATTAAAAAAACCGTTTAGTAGTTGTGATGAATTTATTCCAAGAACAAACTTATCATTGTAGTTGAAAAGCATGTTTTCCCATACATCTACGCAATCTATCTGTGCAAGTTTGTATTCGCAAAAAAAAAACCATGATCATACGACACCATGACGATGTTTGCAGCCGGCATTTTGGATTTTCATTTTGACCTTAGGTAGGTACTACCGGTTTTAGCACCCTCAACAACAATAAAAACGACACCCATGATGAAATATCGCAGCCGCCATCTTGGGTTTTTATTTTGACTTCACTATTGGCTTTCAGCAAAGATAAGACCCTCGAAAACCATGAAAACTATCTCTGTCTCTTTCTATTATAATAATTATTCTAATAAAAGAAACTAAGTATTAACTATTTATTACGTTGACTTAGAAGCTTGATTTCTTTAGAGCTTCAAGGGACTGGCGTAGACCTACTCTGATATTGATTTCAACTTGATACTTCCACGCATTCCTGAGAAACAGGGTTATAACAGACTGACAGACGGACCGACGACGGACGGACAACGAAGTGATCCTATATGGGTTCCGTTTTTTCCTTTTGAGGCGTACCCCAAAAATTAGCTAGAGAGAATCGACGTTTTCTATATGACTACCCTTGAGAAGAAATGGCAAAACATATTTAAGGGTGAAATTCTCTTTCAAAGTCTATTTTAAAGTCCAACTGTGGACACAAATAGCATAGAACGGGTGCCCTGAGATAGTAAGGTGGGGTGGCGACAGACCATTTGTGAGATGGCGAACTGGACAGATGCCACCAAAACTGGAAGGACGAAGCGCGGGATTGTGAAAGATGGAAGAGTAAAACAGTAAAACATTTTTACAAAAAAAAAAACAACCGACTTCCAAAACAAACACTTTAATTTCGGAAGTCGGTGTCAATAAACGAAAATGTGAAACCAAAGACACCGACTTCCGAAATTAAAGTTTTTGTTTTGGAAGTCGGTTGTTTTTTTTTGTAAACATGTCTTTATTTTTCACTTTTTAGTGTTTCAGTTTGTAATTTATCTAAGTTACAATAGCCTAATGCCAACTGTTCATCACCTTTTACAAAATATTGCTTTTCCCGATGCTGGGACGTTAATGGTTGAGGAGTTCTCCCGGTAAGAACCAGGAGAACTCCTCAACAATCACTCATCATACGCATTGTGACGAGCATAAATTGTTTAGCAACCATATTAAAGTAATCGAATCGCAACCCGCGAAATATTTGTCAATGAGTTATTCCATGGCCATCTGTGGTCTTCATTATCAGCTCCACTTTACCAAATGATGATTTCCGAGAGCAAATACTCAAGTTACTTTAAAAAATATCTAAATCGCTATAGGTTTGCCTATAAAATTTGAGGGTTTCTCTCGATTTCCATGGGATCCTCTCATGAGATTCCAACTTGATGATAATGGGACCACCTCGAGAGTATACTCTTTCAAATAAAAAAAGAACTTTTGGAATCGGTCCAGCCGTCTTCGAGTAATCGGTGAATATACACAAGGTAGCTACTGTAAACTGTTGAGGAGTTCCCTTAACTGTCCTTCGTCTTCATCATCAGACCCTTAATGACAGTCACAACCTATCTAGGTGTAAAGTTCACATCAATACAAATTAATCAAGCCCAAACACAAGGTAACTGCTGTAAATCGTTGAGGAGTCCCCTCAACTGTCTTTCGGCTCCATCATCAGATCGACTCCAGACCTTCATTAAATTGTAGTGCTTTAAAACACTTAATGAAAAAATTAACAAACGCACTAGTCGCTCCTACGATTTTCGAATGTTCCCCTCGATTTCACTGGAATGCCATCATCAGATCCTGGTTTCCTTATCATGGGACCACCCTTGGCATATCTCCTTTCCAACAAAAAAAGAATAATCAAATTCGGTTCATAAACGACGAAGTTATCCGCGAACACACATAAAAAAAAATATATATATATATATACGGTCGAATTGAGAAACCTCCTCCTTTTTTGAAGTCGGTTAAAAAACGAATACATAAATAGTAAAAATACTTACAAACTCCATGTTTATCACCTATTCTGTGGAAAGACATTCTAAAAGCCAGGCTTGAAGATAAACTAAGAATAGCACAAAATATTAACACATTCATCTCAGTAATAATTATGACGAAACTGAGTTTCGATATATTTAACTATTTGCACACATATTTAAGCGTATTAGTTTTAAGTACAACTGAATCATTACATTGTTTCATGGTTGAATTTTTGTGATGGATGCAAAAGGAAAACCACAAAGTAACATAATAATTGTTGGTACCTATAATAACTAGTTGTGCCCGCGACTTCATTCGTGTGCCGAAAACAATAATCATATTTGTAAATTGTTTTGCGCGGATCTCTAATTCTTTTTCTAAAATTAAAGTAGGTACTCCATAAAACATCTGCTATCTGCCAGTGAAAGTCATCCCGTCAAATTCGGTCCAGCCGTTTCGGAGATTAGCCGGAACAAACAGACAGACAGCCAAAAATGTAATTAGTGGTATTCTTTTATATGCATTTAGTAAGAAGAAAAAACAGACATGTGAAGTTTGTTTATTTGTATGTATATAGACAAAAATGGTGTAATGACGAAATTTATACAGGAAAACAAACACAAGCAGGTAAAAGCAATAATAAAATAAATGTTTCTTAATATTTGAATATAATAACTTAACTTAACTCTTCACGTGACCAGAGGGCTGGCCTATTTTTAGCCCAAAGAATAAGCATTGCCATCCAACGTGGTAATGCTGCCAGCCTTTTGGGCACTTGTGCCATTGACAGCGATGCGGACGAATTTTTTGATGCCCAATGAGCTCCTGTCTTTTTCTTTACCTTTTTTTTTTATATACTTGTATATACTATATAATATGTATATTTTAGTGTTAAATTGTAAAAGAGTATCTAACTTTGTAATTGAAATTTAAAAAATAAATATAATATAATAAATTGACGTCGACGATTCAATCTGCTATTTATTTATAATTCATAAGCTACTAGCAGCGCCTCGCGCTTTTACCCGCATATGTTTCGATCCCGTGGGAATATCGGGATAAAAACTATTCTATGTCCTTTCCCGGGACTATCACCTATATAAACTATCTCTATATCTTTCATGTAAACCTTTCAGCGGTTTAAGCGTGAAGAGGCAACAGACAGACAAACACACTTTCACATTTATAATATTATAGTATGGATCATGGCTGCTCGTAAAAAGGTGAAGGAAAACATCGTGAGGAAACCGGCATGGCCTAGAACCCAAACTTCGAAGACATGTGACATTTTCCTACTCGCTCTGGGCCCGAATGGTAGATTACAGCCCACTTTCTCTCGATGAGAGGGGACCCGTGTCCCAGCAGTGGGAACATTGTAGGCTGAATAAGGTTGCGTAACACGGACCTGCACTTAGACACTACAAACTACAGTTAGTCATTTTAATCGTAACTCAACTTAATTAACCTTACACATTTTATAATCTGTGGCGCTTGTGACATTAGAAAAATACTTTTCTAAGTAATTCCTTAAATACTTCTTAAAAATATTAAAATATGCCCTTCGCTGGCTCTCGCATCCTACGTCGCCTATTGACCGACCGCAACCATGCAACCGATGTCACCCGAAGTAGGTACGCCCGAAGCGCCCGTACACATTTTATAATCTGTGGCGCTTGTTATACTATTGTGACATTAGAAAAATACTTTTCTAAGTGATTCCACAGATACTTCTTAGAAATATTAAAATATGCCCTTCGCTGGCTCTTGCATCCTACATCGCCTATTGACCGACCGCAACCATGCAACCGATGTCACCCGAAGCGCCCGCCCACTCAGTATTTTTTTTTTAACCAATTTAGTGTTTATTTCGGACACTTGGAATTTTAGTTGCTAGCTTAGAATAACTGTTTCGCACTGCTAGTAGCTTATTTTACGAATTTTAATCATTCATAATTATCGCCAGTTAAGTAAATTTTTCGCAAACATAATTTAACGCCGCTCGGTTTAGTATTAAAGTATCTCATTAACAGTCATTCATATAATGTACATATACTGGTTGTACGTTGTTTTATAGCTAATAGTTTTATAGAATTTCATTTCACATAAATTTTTTCTCATATTTTCATTTCATAGAATAATCAATACGCAGAATACTTACTTTGAAGATTTTTAAATTTTTTGTTTTTGTTTCACTTAAATTTTAATGTTAGAATAATCCTATCACAGAATAACAAATCAAATATTCTTTATCCTCATACTGTTTAGTTAATATAAAACTTATTACCAAGAAAAACATTTTATCGAGTGACAGTTTCTAAATGTTATAATTCGTGGCAAAGATCACGTGGCGGGTCTAAGTAGGTTTACAAGCAATAATAATAAGACGTAGTCGACGTAGCCCCGCTTCGCAGGGGCTATTTCTGTCTACAGGGCTTAAAGGAACCTAACCTAACTCAAGTCGGGTTCCCCAAGTCCCGAGATCGCTTATAGTAACCATTATTCTTATAGTTTATTCAAATACCATGTAAAAATACACCGAACAAAGAATATTTGTTGAAAAATAATTCTACTGTTTGATAAGTTTGTTAAAAAAAATGTGATTAAGAATACATTGAATTGTGTTTCTGTGAAATATGTTTCATTCAAGTAAATCGTCTTTGAATCAATAATATTCGAAATAAAAATACAAGGACCGAATATTTTAAGAAACTTTTTCTGGGAAACGATTTTCTATGAAATTTCTGTCTGCGAAACAAGGGGACACCATATATTATTTATTCGCCCGGTTAATAATTCCCAATCGCAAAAATATCTGGATATTTGAGATCAAAGTGGCCAGTTCGGCAAAACTCTTTTCATACGTAAGGACCTTATTAAGTTCTTTGGGTTAACTAAAACCCGTGGGTAACCCGCTGGACTGCGGAGGGTAAAAATAATCATAAACTTAGATTTTGCTATTCTCTTCATACAAAATTCATGCACATGTGTAAGTTATTTCTGAAAAGAAAAAAAAGGAGATATTATTATTTTGTCCATTGCTATTTTCGTGGTATTTCCTACGTTAATTCAAGGGGGTTTCTTAAATTTGTGTGTACCTAGTGTATTATTTGAAACTTTGAAGACAGAACAGAACAGCGTTTGGAAGACCTATCAACAGTGGTGGATTTACACACTTGCCCCCAGTAGGCTATTCTGCCGCCCCTACCGACCTCTACAATAATGTGTCAGTTTCTAGATAATATTAATAACCCAACGTTTAGTTAAGATTACACAAGAAATAGTTTTTGGTTATTGCTGAGCTCATAAAAGTTTGAATTATGTAAGTACTACTAATTAGGCGGCGCCTTAATACGAATACGTGATTGGACAGGTCCGCTCAATCTGTGTGGTTCTTTCCTTAAAAGACCATTTCAGACACCAATCTACATGGTCTTCACACGATCTGACCAGGATTTTGTCTGGACTTTCAAAAATACTGTGAACTCTGAGTTTGTTTCGGCCTTTGTTCTCAGAGTAGTCAGATAGGAAATGCCGACCACATCTAGTTTAAAAAATATGATAACGTGTAAAAGTGTTTGTAAAAACCTACTTACGGAAAATAAATCATTTATCATTTACTACTTACACAATAATGAACATTCTTTGCCGCCCCTAAAATCTGCCGCCCTCGGCTCCAGCCTACTCGGCTTGCTGGTCAATCCGCCACTTCCTATCAATATGAAATAGGTAGGTATACAGCAGAAATGGACGATAACTTATACAGGGTGGCATGAGGCATCCCCATCGACGCACAAACTGTAATTATGAAATTAGCACATGATTTTAGATCCGTCTCATAGAAAAGTGTAATACCTACGCGGTCAAAATGTATGGAACAGCTATTTAAAAAAAATAACCGATGAAAATTTCAATGTAGGGTTGTCCACATAGATATCCGTGGTTGTCCAGAATCATGTACAGACACCAGCACATCAAGCTAGCCATCAATCATCTGCCTAGTCTTTTCCCAACTACGTTGGGGTCGGCTTCCAGTCTAACCGGATGCAGCTGAATACCAGTATTTTACATGGGGCGACTGCCTATCAGACCTCCACAACCCAGTTACTGGGTTATACGTTCTGGGTCAGACTTTCGGGACTTTCGGGTTAAGACTAGTTGTCAGACTTTTCGGGCTTCTGACTACCCGTAACGACTGTCAAAGATCCACGAATGACAGCCGGGACCAACGGCTCAACGTGCTTTCCGAAACACGGAGGGGTCTCGATATGTAAAGATGGTCACCCATCCACAGACCAACCGCGGCAAGCGTAGCTTAACCTGATCGATCGCCCTGTGCGGCTGTTATTATTTAGCCACGGGCCCCTCAGCACATCAAGCTATCCGAAACTGTAAAATTTTCCCGATCAACTTTGAATCTTACGCTTTAGCGATAAAGTTGAAAATTTATTAAAGAAACATGATGTGCTGGCGTCTGTACTGGCTCCATGGTTGTGCGTCTCTATCCTTGCCACTCTGTATTGACATTATCATTTAATTTATTTGAGTCTCGTTTCTTTCTAACTTTTATAGAAATAATGAATAAAAGGACAGTTATCAACAACCTGAAGTACTATTCTGAATACTTCAAAAGATAAAAATTTCAATTCACTTATAAATTATTTGTTTGTAGTTTTTAATTTGCTTTAAAATGTTGTCGTGTACCGTTTTACATAAATATTTTCGATCGTTTCAGTGATATGAACTGCATTGTTGTTGGAATCAGTCGATTGACCGAATGATCGATCTGAACTGACGTCGTTGTAACCAAAGGCTTAAGTTATAGATCTAGTTATAAAGTTACAGAACATCAAAACGAAAGCCATTGCTTCTGTTAGCGTGTTACTCCGCTGATCTTTTAAAATACAACTAGATTTTTTGGTCAATATTTTAAAAGTAGATAGCACTAGCATTTTTTGGATGAGTCACTGAGCTGAAATTATAATGTATGTGTCTAACAATTTAGAGCTACGTCTGGAAAGGCCTTTTGAAGCAAGAGTCATCGCAGCGTTGCGTTATATCCGTGAGTTGACCCGTCAAACGGCACGCATGCGTCGTGTAGATCACGCCGATATCGATATATATCGGATATTTATGGTGTAGATCAACCATATAAAAAAATATATATATATTTATTTATTTATAAAAAAAGAGAAGCGCGATGACACAACGCTGGTAATTTATTGCAAAATATGAACCAATTATTTAATTACAAAAAATCTATTTTTTGGACTAAAGAATTGAAAGACTAGTGTTTTAGTATGTTGCTTTTAGAATAATCAGACAAATAATCAGAATGATTGTATGTATATTAGTATGGTTTTTATTGCAAAAAGAAAGTTTTTAGCGGTATCTTCATGATTTTGTACAAAATTAGTTGTATTATGTTTTCAATACACTATCTACGTAGCATAATATCCTGAAGAATATCATATATTTTTCTGGTTTTGTATATTGTAGTCGATCATATACTTTTATTGCTTCTAAAACTTGCGTTTTTTGCGTTTAGGTCCTATACTTTTATTGTTTCTAAAACTTGCGTTTTTTGCGTTTAGGTCCATGTAATCCCCATAAGGTTCTTATCGTATCTTGTCATACAAGCTAAATAAGGAATACATTGTTTACGAGGTTGTTGGTAGACTGTCCACAAGCAAGCTTCTCGACGTGCAGACGCCAGGCTCGAGCGTGGTTACTGGAGTATGTGTGAAGATCTCCACTTGATCGTCCCCATTAACACTGCAGTTACGTGCAGGACACACTTGTTGATTAGATGGACAGTTAACAGATCGCCACGTCTGCTATTTTCAATGATTGGGTCAGTTTACCAAGGCAACGCCATTACTGCTGTGTTCAAATTTCGTAATCTCCTCAAATTTATAATGTCGTGTCAGTAGACAAAATAGGAGATTACTACTTGTATTTTATATTAAAAAAAAAAAATCAAATTAAAATTGTTACGGCGAAACATATTTAGATAAACAAACAACCTGAGTCTGACAACCAAGCTAACCGAGGTTATCGTATTACCCAGTAACTGGGTTGTGGAGGTCAGATAGGTAGTCGCTTCAAGTAAAATACATACGGTTAGACTGAAAGCTGACCCCAGCATAGTCGGGAAAAGGCTAGGCAGATGATGACGATACAAGCTGGCCTGTAAATTGCAAAAAGCGTTAGATTTGAATTTCGCGGGCCACCTGACACTTGCGCCTTAAGGAAACTGTCTTTAAGATAACAAAAATAGAGGTGTTTTTCTTTCGTAGTTTTGTTTTCCCAATTTAATGTCAAGATTCATTCAACAACTGACATTTCCAAGATTTAATAGAGACCCATAAACCTTTGTTGGCCATCCTTCCGGGCAGTATGTCACGCCTAATTGACAGGTGCAAGCGATCACAGTGCCGACCAGCCAATCACACGCGAGCGGCGACATCAAAGCGATTAACTGCCGCTTGTGTTGCTACCTCCTTTGATATATGCTTTTTTTAAAAAGATGTTCTTGTTTTTACTGAACGGTATTTTCGTTTGTGTATGGTGGAAGATACTTCAAGGTGTAAAAGGAAATAAACAAAGCCAATAAGAGTAGTTTTAAGGGTTCCGTACCCAAAGGGTAAAAACGGAACCCTATTACTAAGACTTCGCTGTCTGTCCGTCTGTCTGTCACCAGGCTGTATCTCAAGAACCGCGATAGCTAGACAGTTGAAATTTTCAAATTATGTATTTCTGTTGCCGCTATAGCAACAAGTACTAAAAACAAAATAAAATATATATTTTAGGGGGCTCCCATACAACAAACGCGATTTTTTTGGCCTTTTTTGCTCGATATCAAAAATGGCTACAGGTAGGCACTTGAAATATTCACAAAATACTCAGTTGTATTTTAACTTTAATGATAAATAATAAAATTAAAATAAAATAAATATTTAAGGGGGGCTCCCATACAACAAACATGTTTTTTTCTGCGTTTTTGCCTTGTGGTACGGAACCTTTCGTGTGCGAGTCCGACTCGCACTTGGCCAGTTTTTAAATAATATACCCAAATAGTAACTCTGTAAGACATTGAAAATATTATACCTTCTTTTTAATTTAGCTTCTAATACATTTATTGTTATCTTCTTTTTAAATGTTTGGTGTAAATTGATGGCCTAAAACACAGGTTTTCCATAAACCTAGATCAGGCAGGTCTACATAACAGTATGAATTTAATTTTTCTTCGATTGTAATTAATGTAAATCCTATTTTTACTTTACTTTATACTTGAATAAAATTTTATTTTTATTATATTATATATTTTTTTTATTATAATGGACACGAGTTGTAGGTCGTGGGTTCAAACCTAGGCAGGCGCTTTACGTACATGATTTCATCACCACAGCTCTCAAAACGGTGGAGGAATGTGTGAAAATGTCATAGAACCAAAAAAGACGTCGAAGACAATGTGACATCTCCCTACCCGCACTAGGCCCGCGTGGTGGATTACAGCCCACTCCCCCTCGAAGAGAGAAGGCCTGTGTACCAGCTGCAGCACTGAGAACATTATTGGTTGATTATGTAAAACTAATAAGCCAGCGTAAAAAAAAATTATCGCTTATTAAAAAAAAATTGCAGTTCCATAAATTTTGACCGTTAACGTACTTTTCTAAGAAACAACAGATTTTTTTTGATCCAAAAATTTCTACTCTAGTATATGTACTGATTTTATTGTTACAGTTTGTACGTCGATGTCCTGCCACTCAGTATAGTTTTCATATCTATACCTGTCATTAAACTGACTTAAAATAAAGAAATCTCCATGTTTTGTCAAGTCGTAAAAACTGTGTGAAGCAGGGGCTGGTCGCTAGTAATGTATATAATAGAAAATGCCACGAACTCTGCTGAACCTGTAAACGCATATATTATACATAGCTCAAGCTGTTGTAGGTACGTGTATAGGAAAGGTAAACAAACGCCAATCGAAACAAATAAAATGCTTGGAATAACTCCCTCAGTTATCTCCACAAGTTTGTGCAATTATTAAAGTTTGTCGGTTCTGTTATCGGCTGAGTGTACCGCGCGTTTTCATTGTCTTACGGGATGACGTATAAAACATATCCATTTAAGTACACGTTCGAACGGACGAAAAAATATCGGGACGGGATTTTATAGTGCATTGGATTTTAAACTCTCGGTGTTGTGCCGAGCGTTGAGAATCCAACAGAGCCCAGCCCAGCGTGTCAAAAAACACTGTTAGATTTTCAATTCTCGCCGCTAAAGTGCGTTGAAAATACAGTGCACGAAAAAAAATCGCCGCGGGAAAATGGCGCCCGTGCGTACCTGCACTCAGGCCTCCGTCCACGGTTTCCCCTTAGATAACGTAAATCGCTCAAGGTTACAATTGATATTTCAAGAAAAAGAAAAAATTAAACAATTATAATCGCGTCTGTCTTAATGATATGGCAACAGACAAAGTCTGTCAAGAAAGTTCAACAAACTGTAATGACTGCTATAGAGATTATACAACGTTATTTTTAGTAGGTATATGCGTAAGCTGAATGCCATCAAAAACATAACTTGTAAAAAAAGCCAAGTCTCGCAACTCAGTTCTTCTACCATAAAAAGTTGTGAGATCCATGTATTACCAAGTCGGTTAATTTATTCAGTCCCTACTTAAGGGACCTTTTGTCTTAAGTTATTACGTAATTAGCTAACCTAACAACATCTTGTAGTGACCATATCAATATTATAGATTTACTTGGCCATCGCATAACATTAAATTGGCGAACTCGTCCGGATTTATTTTAAGCTATAACTAATCTGACATGCAACAGACACATCTGGTCTATTCGTGGGACTGCCCCAGACATATAATTATGTCATTCAGTTTGTCAAAAATATCTTGAAACCTTGACCTTAATTAACTCAATAAGAATGTTTCATCCGATTTTCAATCAAATGTCCCGATTCTGTCTCATTTCAAAGTCGGGAAGCTTAAACTTCAGGTCTTTATCTGGAGAATTCTTTTTTTAGAATAAACTTTTTTAATTAGGCAGTAAGCCAGGAAAGATTACTGTCTAGCGAAGCTAACTACTAACTCAGTGAGTGCCGAACAGTGAGCCACGAGCATAAAATACCTTACAATTACGCAAGATTCAATAGCGATTTTGTGCAAAAATAGAAAATAAATACATTCGACTAGAGTTTTCCTATGTTGGGATTGACTTCGAGTCTAACCGAATGCAGTTGAATATCAGTATTTTACATGGAGCGACTGCCTATCTGACCTCCACAACCCAGTTACTGGGTACCTAATGCGATACCCCTTGTCAGACTTTTGGGCTTCTGACCCGTAACGACTATCGTGAATGACAGCCGAGACCAACGGCTTAACGTGTTTTTCTTCTAAAGTAGGTATTGATAATAATTTTTGATGTTACGAACATAGTCTTTACGAAACCATCACACTATCACACTAATATTATAAAGGCGAAAGTTTGTGAGTGTGTGTGTGTGTGTGTGTTTATATGTTTGTTACTTCTTCACGCTCAAACGGCGGGACCAATTTCGATAAAATTTTGTATGGAGCTAGCTGACATCTTGGATTAACATATAGGCTACTTTTTATCCCGATATTCCCACGGGATCGTCATTTACGCGGGTGAAACCGCGGGGCGCAGCTAGCTAATATAAAATAGTTCTTTTCTCAAAGTCGGGTATGACGATAAAATCGCTTTTGAATTTTGCGTAAGTGTAAGGTATTTGCTTGTGACTGTATTTAGAAGTACAGAGAGAGTATTGTTTTTCAGAATTGTCAGGTACGTAGTAATGGCAACCGGCGTGCGAGTATGACTAAATGTATGAACGTAAACGAAGCAAAATAAGTATACAACGTTATTTTTAGTATATGCGAAACCTGAATATAGTTGGTTCAGAATAAGTAACTGAATCGATTCCAATAATTTTTACCCCATATTATATTTTTTTAAAAAGGTTAAAAGTTGGACACCGAGCGACACTAAGAAGGTTATCCAATCTCCGCGCCGAACGGTTAGGTACCTAGGTACTATTATCATTGAGCGCAAGACGGGCGGCGCAGCGCGAGCGGCGCGATTGGCATGTTTTTTTACGGACAAACAGGTAGCTTAACAAGCTTATAGCTTTGTGATTTTTCATGATACAGTTTTGAAATTTTGTAAGTACATAGATTCTTAACATAAAAATACTAGACACGTGTTTCGGGTTTCGCATATATACTAAAAATAATGTTGTATAAAAGGATATGGTATGGATAGCATCAGGTGGCGTTCATAGTTACTGCCTACCCCCATGGGAAGAAGACGTGAGTATATGTCCACAAAGTCTATTCAAACTTATTTAAAAAATTAATATTATTTCAAGTTAAACAAATATCAACTGTATTTTAATAGTAAGTAATCAAGCTGATTTCAGAGTGACTAGCACTATTGAAAAAGTTATAAAAATGTTTGAATTTGTAGCGTAAACTAACCTTTATTGTGTAAAGTTTCCATAAATTCATATTTGTTTACATTCATTTTTGTTTTTGGCAAATAATGCGAATGCAGATTATGTATGTAGCGTAGAGACGTACTGTAGCATATTTGGTGCTTACATGCAACCTCCGCGAGTCATTTAAACGTTATTGGCATGAAATACGAGACAAACATGAAGTTACTTTAAAATTAGAGGAGATTAGATACCAGATTGGGTAAAGTACGTGTTACATCTGTGAGATTGAGCTGGCAAGTCAAATGAAAAAGTTCTAAAATACGTGGAATGATTTCTTTCTACCACTGAACGGATTTCGATAAAATTTGGCAGAAAGATAGATTGCATCCCGGGGAAGTACATAGGATAGTTTTTATCGACATACCTCGCGGGCGAAGCCGCGGGCGGAAGCTAGTATGACCTTAAGCAAGCATCGTTCATGCCTTCTCTTTATGGGAAGAAGCCTTTGTCCCACATTCAAGTATGACGTGACAGGACTGTTAAGTTAGAAATTCTTTAAATAAAAAAAAAAATCGTGTCTCCTCAAACAATGGAAACACCAAAAAATTAACATATTATCATAGTTTTTAGACATTTTGTCCCTCCCTATCCTCTTTATAGTGCTGTCGAACAAATGCCGGTTATCTGCCGTAACAAGATAGCCCTCCCTCCCTCCCTGCCCCCCGAGGGGTTGGCGCGATTTACTGCCTCTTCATGCAGGGAGGAAATTGATTCGCGACTTATTTGCTGAATTCATATCGTATCGGGGAAGATGTATGGTTTAAGGTTATTTTTTTTTTGTTTTTCTTTGTTTTGCGGTCAGATTTTTGGTTCGGGGAGTTTGGGTGTTGTTGATTTGTGATTCTTGTGGTTTCTTTTTGAGATTTGTTTCTTATGGCATGTTTGAGGAATGAGGATTCCGATTCGAAATTACTACGTACTGCATGAGTGCTTAGCATATATTATCAGCGTATAATGTTCCCGCTGCTGGGACTCTCCTCTCTATGAGAGAAAGTGGGCCGTGATCGACCACGCGGGCCCAGTGCGGGCTGGTAGATGTGTGACTATCATCTGATAGTGACGAATTTGTCTGTATGCTTTTTCTACAATTATTTTTAATTTGGGTATCAACGTGAATGGCGCGTAGGTACATTTTCACACCTTTGCTTTATCGAGGACATCTTCATAATGCCTAAATGGAGTTTCTCGTCGGGTTGGCCACAGCATGAATTAGGACAAGACAAAATCTATGTACTATTCGCACGTCTTGCCGAGTTCAATCCACATCGAAGGGTCGCTTCTTGAAGTTGTGAACGAATATGCCTTCATAGGGCAAGTCATCCAGCTCAGAAGACACAGCTTTGAGAAAGAAGTCGATAGAAAGATCCAGTTGGGTTTGGAGGCAGCGTTTGGAAAGCTTCGTAAAGTCTTCTCGTCGCCTATCCCGCAATGCTTAAAGACTAAGGTCTTCAACCAGAGGGTCCTGCCCGTCATGACATACGGTGCTGAATCGGAAATCGTAGACAGTGATGATCGAGCTGGTCCACAAATTCCAGGTCGCTCAGTGGACTATGGAGCGAGCAGCTTTGATCGGCGTCTCTTTGAATGATAAAATTAGGAATGAAATTACTATTATATCCGAAAAAGAACTGGAACTGCCGACATAGCTTTGCAGAGTTAGCAAACTGAAGTAGCAATGAGCTGGCTATGTTTGCCGAAGGACCGATGGCCGGTGGAGCAGAAGAGTCCTGCAGTGGAGACCGTGTATCGGCAAGCGTAGTGTGGAACGCCCCCCAGCTAGATGGATCGACGACCGAAAGAAGGTATAAGCAGGGGCAGACTAGATGCAGAAGGTGGAGGACAAGGTGTTGTGGTACAGCCTGGGAGAGGCCTATGTCCAGCAGTTGACTGCGACATGCTGCGCTGATACAAACAGCAAACGAAGTGCATTTTCTGTAACATAGCATTATTATTTTATTTTGAAAACAATCTGATCATCATCATCATCATTTTAGTCGAAAGACGTCCACTGCTGGTCATAGGCCTCCGCCAAGTACCTCCGTCCCGAAAACAAGTAGCAGTAGAAAACAAATCAAGTATATATAATTTTAAATAAATAATATTTAAATCGCTTTTTTATTTATTTTAAACTTAAAATGTCCTTCGCCACCTATATCTCAGCAACAAATAAAAACGACGATTTGCACTCCGGGAGTGCAGGCAGAAGTGAAAACTTGAATATTAACGTTGTTTACTGTAACTGTAACCGTAACCGTAAACGTAACCATTCCCGTAACCGTAGCCGTAACCGTAACCGTAACTGTCTGTCTCTGCCAGTCTGTATGTTTGTCTGTAAATTGATCCTGTATAAGTACTTGTTTTAAATTTTTGATATTTTGGAATCTTACGAATTTTCGATCAGGGTCACGACGTGTCATCTTATGAATCTTACGATCAGAGTCACGTGTCCTGACGCGAGTTTAAAATTTTTACCCATTACAAAAAAAGTGTACAACGCCGCTAAAGAAGTTTTCACTTCAAAAATAAACCAAATCTACCACCGACTATACAATATAAATATGTATTACCTATAGGTATAGCTGTAAATATAATTTGCTCTCCCATTCGTTACAGCGGCAACTAACGAGATGAAAATGTATGCGTAAATATTTACACGCAATTGATAAGTGTGATTAAACATTAAAGTGTTGAAAGATTTGTTAGGCGAATGTAAAGGTACGATTCCACCAAAATAGTGTGCAGCACAAACATTTTGTGCAGAACTCCAACAGTGCACGTACTGAGCTGCAAATCCGATAATCTCTGTTTCCACCGGCAAAGCTGTGCGTAACTTTTGTAGGTACGCGCACAGTGCAGTACACTTGTGCGCGAACATGATGAAACAGGACAAATTAATGTTTTCACGCGAGTCCACTGCTTGCATATGGGCGCGCACAAAAGTATGCAGATTTGTTATTGTTTGCTTGAGTGAGTCGACCAGAATAAACATTTGTGTCGTACACTGTGCCGCACAGTGCCGCACACTGGTGGAATCGCGCCTTTGCATAAGAAAATCTTGACTAACATTGTTATGACTACGCAAGTAAGCGTCACTGTAACGAGAATGAGTGAACTTTACACTCTGTTCCTCATATTTCTACATCTCCTAGTAATCCGGCGCGTGTCAACAAGATGGTGGGCGCATACATAAGCAAACACCCAGCACTTGACATCTATCACCTAGTTCAGCGAACCGCACTGCATAGTTTGAGCTACACTACCAATTATCATAGTGAAACCACACAGTAAGGAACTTCGTTTGCTTGGTGCAAACGAAGTGAAACTCATTGGTTTCGGCCTTAGTGCGATAAATCAAATAAATAATAAACATCATCGTCATTTCTGCCGAAAGTCCACTGCTAGACATAGGCCCCAAGCACCGCCACTTCGACCGCATCCAGCGGATTCTGCGGCCTTCACAAGGTCATCGGTCCACCTTGTGGAAGGCCTTCCAACGCTACGTTTAAAAAATAAATCGTCGTTTCAGCCGATAGACGTCCACTGCTGGACATAGGCCTCCCCCAATTTTGGGGAGGGTTTGCCATAATCGCCACGCTTGGCAGGCGGGTTGGCGATCGCAGTATGGTATGATGGTGGAATCAATAGAGAACGCTGCTGCCCATTCTCCGGTAAGACCCTTAGTCGCCTTTTACAACACCCACGGGAAGTAAGGGGTGGTCCAATTCTTTAAGTCCGGCACCACACAGACCAAAAAATAAATAAAATATTATAAAAGAAATAAAATATTATAAACCTACATGGGCACTTATGAAACGTCAGAAGGCTTTGGGATCGTGCACCTACAGGTTCCAATTGGTCGTTTCCTACGGAGGAGAGCTGGCATGAAACTCCACGGGTACATTTTTAAAAGTATCGCCGCCGGGTGAATCTCGTCTACGAATCTACCATGGACATTCTGGTTTCTCAAAAGTTGCGGTAACGCATAGGCCAATGTGGCAGCACCATAACCGAAACGAACTAGTGACGTTTAGCAGACTTGCGCGTGCGCCGATTGCTGCTACGGACATTATTTTTAATGTAAAGAAATGATTAAATAAGTTGAGATTACATATGATACGTTAGGCATGCTCTCTTGATTTTTAATTAAAATAAATGGATTTTTCAGGGTAGGTTGAGATTTAAACACTATTAAGGCGTTTGATCTATGGCAAGTCATGTCATAATGTATCTTTCTGATTTGTCAGGAAGATCAGATCGTCGGGATAATTGCGTAGTAGCAATAGTAGGCTTTCGT
Source organism: Mesoligia furuncula (assembly GCA_916614155.1). Classification (NCBI taxonomy): domain Eukaryota; kingdom Metazoa; phylum Arthropoda; class Insecta; order Lepidoptera; family Noctuidae; genus Mesoligia; species Mesoligia furuncula. Next base: position 19,204,569 of record OU744816.1, read on the forward strand.
TTTGAAAGTTCAACAACATTCATTGCGTCATTCAGAGGGTCCGTGGCTAAATTACAACAGCCGCTCAGGTCGATCGATCAGGTCTGTGTGGTCTCTGGTTGGGTGGGTGGGGTGTATCTTTACATACTGAGACCCCAAGAAAGCACGTCAAGCCGTTGGTCCCGGCTGTCGTTTGTGGATCTTTGACAGTCGTTACGGGTAGTCAGAAGCCCGAAATTCTGATAACCAGTCTGACTAAAGGGTATCGTATTACCCAATAACTGGGTTGTTGAGGTCAGATAGGCAGTCGCTCCATGTAAAATACTGGTATTCAGCTGCATCCGGTTAGACTGGAAGCCGACCCCAACATAGTTGGGAAAAGGCTAGGCAGATGAACAACATTCATTGTGTTATTTACGTTGTTAAGCAGACAATATTTTCGAACATATGAAGTAATGATCCCGGATCTATAGTAACAATGGGAGTCACACAGGGCTCAATTCTTGGTCCTTTCTTGTTTCTTATTTATATTAATGACTTGCCGTACCTCATAAAGGATAATCATGATATAGTGTTGTTTGCAGAAGACACTTCTCTTTTGTTTAAACTTAAACGTCAGCAGTTGGTTACTGACGATGTAAATAGCGCGATCTCGAAAGTAGTCCACTGGTTCAGTGTTAATAATTTGCTTTTAAACGAGAAAAAAACCAAATGCATTAAGTTTACGCTACCCCACGTTAGGCAGGTGAAAACTAATGTGTTGATAAAGGGCGAGGAATTGAATCCTGAAGACAACACAGTATTCTTGGGCATAACTTTGGATGCTAAGCTTCAGTGGGGTCCACATATAGATAAATTGTCAAAGAAGCTAAGTTCCACAGCATACGCTGTTAGAAAAAATCGTAATTTAACAGATATAGATACTGCCCGTTTAGTGTACTTTAGCTATTTTCATAGTGTAATGTCGTACGTATTCTATTGTGGGGAAATGCCGCCGATATTCAGACTATCTTTGTTTTGCAGAAGCGAGCTGTTCGATCAATTTATAAATTAAGTCCGAGACACTCTCTCAGAGACAAAAAAGAGATTAATGTAATGACTGTGCCTTCTCAGTATATTTATGAAAATGTTTTATATGCCCATAAAAATATAAAATTGTTTAAAAAATACAGTGATATCCATAATATAAATACTAGAAACAAACACAAATTTGTTGTACCTACAACAAGGCTCAAAAAAATAGGTGGCTCGTTCAGATGCCAATGTATACGCTTTTATAATAAGTTACCAAGCCACGTTCAAGATCTAAGCCTCAATAAATTCAAATCAGTCATTAAACGTAAGTTGTGCCAGAAAGCCTTTTATACCGTTAAAGATTATATTGAGGACAAAAAGGCTTGGGATTGAGCTGCTTCCAATTTCTGCATTTCGAATGATTTTTTTATATACCTACACATTGACATTAATGATTTTTTTTATAAACAATGACATTTGCTTACTTTGTAAAGTATTATATTTTTTATATATATTTTTTTTATTGTGATTTGTGAATGTGAAGACGATGTGGGTCATTTTATTAATTTTATATTTTCTCTCTGTTCTATTATTTGTTTTTTTTTCCTCTCATGGTCTGGCAGTTTGAGTAATTTATGTGGCCTACCCAAATGTCCTTTCATTGGTATTGTTCGTCGAATCGTTGAGCTCCTTAAGTCCTGAGTTGAGCTGCACGATTTCTGACAAATGCATGCACTGACTGGACAGGTCCTCTCAATCTGTGTGGTTCTTTCCTCAAAAGACTGTCTCAGACATCGATCTACATGGTCTTCATATAACCTGACCAAGATTATGTCTGGACTTTAAAAGAGACTTTGACCTCTGAGTTTGTTTCGGCCTTTCTTCTCAGAGTAGTCAGATAGGAAACGCCGACCTCATCTAGTTTAAAAAAAACATGATTGACGTGTAAAAGTGTTTGTACAAACCTATTTACAAAAATAAAATCATTTATCATTTAATGGATTAGCAATATCCTTTAAATTTATTTAGATTGTGGTTTGATTGTGTTTTACGCAATTAGGGTGCGGGTCGTGAGGATCTCTGAAAACTCCTAAATGTCCGAACTTTTTATGACAATGGGCACTATATAGCCAACTACGCAGGAGATATTATTTGAGCACAGTGTATGTGCGGACACAGATGCACTCTCTCTTCCCGTACCTACTCTCATGCTCACACATCATGCCTGTAATATCCAAAGGGCTAAGCACAGTTGTACCTCTAATACACCCACATTTCGCCAGTTATGTTCAAGTCCCATGTTATACGAGGCGCATGCCAGACGATCAATGAGCCAAACTTGTGACCCAGTGGGTCCCGCTTAGTGACCAACGATGGCGGGATGAGCTGGACTCCTTTTATAAAGACTGGTCCTTGACAGCTCTGGACAGAGAGATATGAAAAGAGAGACCTTTGGTCAGCTGTGTGACATATATATAGGAGGTAACCCAATTGGCATCAACCGGGCACAAACCCAGACTCCGGGCTGCTATTGAGTAATTTCCATAGATATAAGAAAGAAGTTTTTTTTTTACATTTCTATGGTAATTTCTCATAGAAAAACCCAATAACACTTTGCCCGATCTGAAAATCGATCCCAGGGTCTGAAGCTCAACAGTCGCGCTTGCGAACACACACACACACATACACACACACGACCACAAATGAACTCATTCGATTAAAGAAAAAACGGTAATATGCGAAGCATATTGATTAATTTCAAAGTATGCACATTAGGAGCATGAACTAATTAATCACCAGCTAGCTTTGAGCCGCGTTAATTATTCAAGGTAGTTAAGCATTAAGAATTACGATCATCATTTCAGCCGAAAGACTGAACGTCATAGGCCTCCCCCAAGCACCTCCACTTCGGCCGGTTTTGTGCTTCTCGCATCCAACGGGTTTCTACCGGTTTCACAAGGTCGTCGGTCCACCTTGTGGGAGGCCTTCCAACGCTACGTCTTCCGGTACGCGGTCGCCACTCCCAAAACTTTCGGCCCCATCGGCCATCTGTTCTGCGAGCAATGCGCTGGCGATTTACTTTCTGTAAATTGTTTCAGCACCATTGCCCTCAAAACAGTGAAGAAAAACATCGTGAGGAAACCGGCATATCCTGGAACCAACAATTTGAAGACATGTGACATCCGCCAAACCGCACTGGGCACGTTAGGTGGTTTACGGTCCGCTGCCTCTCACAGAGAGGAGGGTTGTGTCCCAGCAGTGGGAACATTACCTATAGACTGATTATGTGATACTTAAATATGTGCCTTTTGCACACTGACACTAGGTAACAAGCCCCACTACCACCTTGTAGATCGGCTAGTATTATTAACACGATTTAAATGAGTTATTTGTGCCGATAAATGTCGCGAGAATAGTTTTGAATTTAAATGTGGATGTAGATGACTGTATGAGAAAGGAAAACCAAAAAACAATGGAAGGACTGTGTGAAAGATAAATTATGGCTGAAAAGGGGATGACTACTGACATAACGTCTTAAAGAGATGTATGGAAGAAAATGAAATTCTGTTTTGACCTCAAATAAATTGGGACATAGGCAAGAGAATTTGACTGCCCCGTTGGTCTCATGGTTGCAAGCGCGACAACTGAGCGTGGGGTCCTGGGTTCGATTCCCAATTCGGACAAATTTCATAGTAACAGCCCGGAGCCTTTCGAAGTTCTCAAAGCCGTTGGTCCTACGCTTGATCTGTCCCCGGTCGTGTCGGATTGCCGTCAAACCGGACTATGAGAGTAAAGGAACAGAAAGCATTGTGTTTGCGCACACACTAAAACTTGTGCACTATAATAGATATTATAGTGCACAAGTTTAGTGTGTGCGCAAACACGGCACGGCACGGTGGCCAAACTCAACGGAGATTAGCCCTCAAGGAGATCCTTGAGGGCTAATCTCCGTTGAGTTTGGCCACCGTGACCGAAATCGGTCGGAAGGCTATTATTATGACGACGAGCTATTTAAACGAGAAAAAGTTCTTGCCACCTAAACCTTGAATATTGACAATGTAAGTAGCGTTATTTACACCGTGTGACGTCACATTAGTCCAGTTTTATCACCCGTTTTCAATCACGAAAGTAATATTTAAAAGCCGTGAAGTAATCATCGGTCACAGTGATATAACAAGACGTTTTAACTTCATTATTTTAGTCCAAACCTTTGACAGAACCAGCCATGTTTGTTTTGGGAAATATTTTTTAATTTTATAGTCTGTATTTGTATGTTTAAAATGTGTGATATTAGTCGTGTATTTTGTGTTGTTTGTGTGTGTTTGGTGTTTAGACTTGTTGTCTGCGGGAATGGTGGGTAGTCATGTTTTTTATGTTTTATTAACACTCTAGCGATCCATTTACTTTGTGTAAATAATTTCATTACCACTGCTCAAAACACGGTGAAGGAAAACATCGTGAGGAAACCGGCATGTCCTAGAACCAAAACTTCGATGACATGTGACATCTACCAACCCGCACTGTGATCATATCGTGATTTCTATAGTTTAAGTTAGTTTAATATCAATCAGTCTGTGTGGTGCCGGACTTAAAGAATAGCACCACCCCATACTTCCCGTGGGTGTCGTAAAAGGCGACTAAGGGTCGTACCGGAGAATGGGCAGCAGCGTTCTCTATGCATTCCACCACCATACTATACTGCGATCGCCAACCCGCTTGCCAAGCGTGGCGATTATGGCAAACCCCCCCTTTTGGGGGAGGCCTATGTCCAGCAGTGGACGTCTTTCGGCTGAAATGATGATGATGATGATGAATATCAATGTTTTGAAATAGTTGTTCCGGAATAATTTCATCGGTTCCGGAATAAATTCTTTAAATTCAAATTCAAATTCAAAGCATTTATTTCAATTAGACCTTGTACAGGCACTTTTGAATTGTCAAAATTAAATAGTCTGTCAGTTAGTCCGAAAGTTGAAGCTAGTTGCCCATTCCAAAACGTAGATCTGAAATGATGGTGAAAGTGACCCTAAATCCGTTGCGTACTTTAGAAGAACTGCGCGGTCACACAGACAGACACGAAAAGGGACTTTAATTTATGATATGTATAAATCTAGTTATCTATACTTACAGGGTTATTGGTAAAACATTAACAACCTCTTAAGAGGTCAGTAGGCTTGGTCCCATTGTAAAAGTTGTTCATAATGATGAGCGCAGTGACCTCTTAAGAGGTTGCTAATGTTTTACCAATAACCCTGTATAAATAAAAATCAATGTGCGTAAGTTTGTCTTCTATGCGTTCCAAAACCATTGCTCAGATTGTGACGAAACTTTGGTAGGGTGTTCTGGGAACGAACGTGAAGGTTCCCGAGATTTGGGGGACCCCGGGAACAGGGCCCGGTGCGGACCGCCCTTGCTGCCTCCCACTTTAGTTCGCCAATGGGTAGAGGTATTATCAAGATTGACTGTAATTAATACTCATTAAGGAAACAAAAAACACAAAAATATATAAACTACCTCTTGAAAGTCGGTTTAAAATAGTGCTAGCTAATTTTCCCTATTCATTCGTTTTATCAAAGAACTTAGGAAAATAAGGATTGCGAAGAACGCCTTAGGGAAAGCGAGGATTGAGTTCTTTGCGAACACCACAATGGGTAAAATGTACAAAGAGACGCCGCGGGTTATAACTATTATTGTGAGAATAGTTCTGACTGGACTTTTTACTTACCTAGATTTTATTTGAAGTACTGCAGTTTTCATATTTTGTGCTGAAGATTTTCGGAGGTAAATTCTCTTGCCTCGCAAACAGATTTATAAAAAAAGTAATTCTGTAGGAATGTAAATCGTATTTCTGAAAAACAGGACCAATTGAGTTTTTCTTTCAATATGAGAAATGTTATTCCTATGTCTTTTTGTGGCTGATTAGATTGATGAGACTATATTCAGGCGTGTATACAAGGTGCCACTATAATGGCGACATTAGTTTAACACACGGGTAGGGCTAGTGGCCAGTCATCATCTGCCTAACCTTTTCCCAACTATGTTGGGGTCGGCTTCCAGTCTAACCGGATGCAGCTGAATACCAGTATTTTACATGGAGCGACTGCCTATCTGACCTCCACAACCCAGTTAGTGGGTAATACGATACCCCTTGGTAAGACTGGTTTTCAGACTTTTGAGCTTCTGACTACCCGTAACGACTGTCAAAGATCCACGAATGACAGCCGGGACCAACGGCTTAACGTGCTTTCCGAGGCACGGAGGGGTCTCGGTATGTAAAGATGGTCACCCATCCACAGACCTATCGCGGCAAGCGTAGCTTAACCAGCTAGCTAGTTAGCTAGTGGCCAGTAATCATAAAAATTATAACGACATAAAATAATTCTTAATTTGAAAACTACTGCCTACGCCGCAAGCCGACATAGAGCCTCTCCCTCTTTCCTTCAATTCGCTTACTCTTTGCACATTTTTCGTTTTAATTTCATTGATGCGATGTTATGATCCGTGACCCCGGCAAATGACCGCTGCGCTACAGTTCTTTAAGAAGGTACAGGTTGCTCCACGATGCTATTTTAGAAAATTGTCAATAAATAAATACGTAATAACGTTTTTTAGTGATATTAAAATGTTCTTAAAACGAAATCGCGAAGCCGTATACGTGTGTTAAATTGATGAGCGGCACCCTGTGTATCTGTATTTCGTTTTCGCTAAGCGTTCTTTCTGACTTTTTTTTCAAAAATATTTTTATTTTATCCTACAGGTAGTTTCAGAGATGTAAGGAAACACTTTACTTGCGAACTCCACGCCAGGTTGAGTCTGTCTCGTAGGATCCATGAGTGGTACTACCTACCTTATAATGAAAATGCGTATTAGATTAATACTTATGAAATTTTATTGTTACACGTTTGTAACAATAAAATTTTATAAGTATTAAAGAAGTATTATTATTTATTATTATTATTATTTATTAAGTATCAAAGACCAACTGTCAGGCAGGAGGACACATCAAAATTTTCCGATTTTCAAAAATTATTATATTTATTTTAAAAAATTCATTCAGTCTCAAAAAATCGCAAAGAATGTGATAGATAGTCCCGTTCTACGAGAGTCAATAAATTTTTGTTCCTGTCCAGTATATGCGTGGCGTTGTAAGACGACAACATAGACTCCTCTGCTACCCGCCTACATGGCGTGCTCCCCGAACCAACAACACTCCCACTGCTAGAGCAATTAAGTAGTTATATTCCTGAAGCAGATTTATTTTTTGATTCTAAATGGACAATCGCTAAACATGTGTCTATTTATTTAAATATGAAGAAATAAAATTGTTTACCTTCTAATTTTATGTTTAAGGTTGTTTGTTTTCAAATTTTATGTTACTCCGTTTTTTTATTGGTATTTATTATTTTTTGTCTAAGAAGTTTTAATTAAAATTTTAATGTAATTTTGTAGAATTTATAGCACAGATATAAGCGATTTACACGACGATCTAAAGAAGGTGGCTGGGGTAGACTGGATGCGGAAGGCGGAGGACAGGGTGCTGTGGCGCAGTCTGGGAGAGGCCCATGTCCAGCAGTGGACTGCGATAGGCTGAGTTGATTGAAGCGATTTGATGATTTGATGAATAAATGAATATATTGAATATTGAATAGAAAACGAAGCAATAGTAGGGCAGGCTATGCAATGTGACGGGCGGGTGAGTTGGTCGAACAAAATAATTCTCGCGAACGACCCGAAGTCGCAGGCAGAAGCTACCTAGTTATTCTTCATAACATATGTACAGGGTGCCGCTTTAATGGTGAAATTAGTTTAACACACGGGTAGGGCTAGAGGACAGTAATCATAAAAGTTATAACGACATAAAATAATTCGTAATTTGACTGACTGAGCGGCGCAGGCGGTAGTTTTCCCGCCTGCGCCGCTCGCCGACATAGAGCCTCTCCCTCTTTTTTTAACCGACTTCAAAAAAGGAGGAGGTTTCTCAATTTGACCGTATATATGTTTTCTTCAATTCGCTTACTCTTTGCACATTTTTCGTTTTAATGTCATTGATGCATCGTAATTTGAAAATTATACGTATTAGATTAATAGGTACTTGTGAAATATTATTGTAACAATAAAATTTCAGACGCTTCTCCATAGAAGCTTGTGAAAAAAAATTAACAATTTACTGTACTTAATTACATCATTGTCTAGATTTTAACTGCAATAGAGCAAATTGTTTCTTTGTATACGGTTCTTGTCTGTGTGGTGCCGGACTTAAAGAATACCACCACCCCTTACTTCCCGTGGGTGTCGTAAAAGGCGACTAAGGGTCGTACCGGAGAATGGGCAGCAGCGTTCTCTATGTATTCCACCATCATACCATACTGCGATCGCCAACCCGCCTGCCAAGCGTGGCGATTATGGCAAACCCTCCCAAAATTGGGGGAGGCCTATGTCCAGCAGTGGACGTCTATCGGCTGAAACGACGATACGGTTCTTCAATATTAAAAAAAAAACTAGTTGCGCCCTGCGGGTTCACCCTTTTTTAGGGAGGGCGTGTCAGACTTTTACTGACTAAAACCCACCCGTGTTCCTTCAGTTGCCTGTGCCAGTGGCCACGGTATCTCTTTCGAACAACACACGACCCTGGCAGGCATCGGCTCTAGCGGACCCCGTCAGTTAGTGCTGACTTCACCCTCAAACCTCGATCTCGTGGGAATATCGGGATAAAAAGTATCCTATGTTAGGACATAGGATTAGGATTCAGGTCATGGTCTATCAATGTGCCACAGTTAAGCAGTTTTAGTGTGAAAGCGTCACAAACATACATACAAAAATCAAATCTTTTCTCTTTGTAATATAAGTTTAAAAAAACACGTGAACATGTTTTAAAAGCTAGTTGACAATCATCATAGCGTATAGTTTTTAAAATAAATATGACCTAGTCATTATTAATGGTATGTTACATTAATAATGAGGGAACATTGTGACAAATGTAAATGAAAAATAAACAAAGTCGTCAAATTGGACTCGTACGGTCAACAGCAATAAGTAGAAACACTAATTACTTTATTTTCGTTCCTGAGAGAGCTGTGTCGAGTAAAACTACGAACAATTAATTTATTATTTATTTATCAAAAACATTGTTGTACACCACATAAAACAAAAAGCCGGCCAAGTGCGAGTCGGACTCTCACACGAAGGGTTCCGTACCACCGTATTTAACACTACATATTTAATAAAAATGTTCGGTTCATGAGAGCACAGCCCACTGGCAGATAGACGGACGGACGGACAGCGGAGGCTTAGCAATAAGTTTCCGCTGGCACCCTTTGGGTATTGTACCCTAAAAAGGCCAAAAATATTTAAAAATAGTGTACAACTGCACAACGATTGTTTTTTTTTGCTCAAAGCGATCTCTTACAGACAGCCATAAGATGGACTGAAAGAAAGTAGAGACATTTTGGGCACTCAGTGTACAAAAATAGCATGCAAAAAACCGGACTGCGGTAAAAACCTTAATTTAAAAAAAAAAACTGAAAAGCTAAAAACAAGCCTAATTTGAATTTGAAAATATAATAAAAATGATATGGGTCCCGCCTACTTCCAACTTTTATTTAATTTAAAATGGGCTTGTTTTTAGCTTTTTTAGGGTTCCGTATAAAAACGGAACCCTATTACTAAGACTTCGCTGTCTGTCCGTCTGTCCGTCTGTCCGTCTGTCTGTCTGTCTGTCACCAGGCTGTATCTCAAGAACCGCGATAGCTAGACAGTTGAAATTTTCACAAATTATGTATTTCTGTTGCCGCTATAATAACAAATACTAAAAACAAAATAAAATTAATATTTAAGGGGGGCTCCCATACAACAAACGCGATTTTTTTGCCCTTTTTTGCTCGATATCAAAAATGGCAACAGGTAGGCACTTGAAATATTCACGAAATACTCAGTTGTATTTTAACTTTAATAATAAATAATAATAATAAAATAAAATAAATATTTAAGGGGGGCTCCCATACAACAAACATGTTTTTTTCGGCGTTTTTGCCTTGTGGTACGGAACCCTTCGTGTGCGAGTCCGACTCGCACTTGGCCAGTTTTTTAACTCAAGTTTTTCTTCTGACGCAGTCGGGTAATAACTTCGACATCTTTTTCGAAGTCGGCTAAAAATTGGGACAACGACCTCTCGACACGAAGTAATTAAAACTTACTACTTCACGCGTTCATAACCCTAACTACTATCGCTACTTCAAGGGAGCTTTGCCTCTAAGTTATTGCTTAGCAGCAACTTTAAATGATACCTACGTGCTTCCACTGAAACACGTATATCTAAGTATACATACACGTTAGCTAAGCTACTCATATATGTTTAGTACTGGAACTTTCACAAAGTATCCTGCAGTGCTATTCTGTAGCCATCTCACCGTGAAAACTTAGGTGAAGTGGGCGTGGAGTGAGCTGTCAGTGTCATCCCATAATGACTAGACGCTTGGGATTGACTTAAGTTTTCACCGTGCGATTTTAACAGAATAACTCACCTGGTAAGGATTAGTCGCATAGAATACGATGCAGAAAATTAGAATATCAATCAATTTGCCTAGCCTTTTACCAATTATGTTGGGGTCAGCTTCCAGTCTAACCGGATGCAGCTAAATATCAGTATTTTACATAGAGCGACAAAAAAAAAGTTTCATAATGAACTTCAGTTGTACAAAAACACGTATCTAAACACTATGCAGCGTTACAACTAAAGGATAGAGTGATTTCGATGAACTCTGGCACCCAAAGTAAAATTTAACTTGTGTTTAGGGTGCCAGCGTCCTCGCCTATAATTGAACATATTATAACAGGAGTTGTAGGACGAGCACAGTATATTACTGCTACTAGCTGCGCCCCGCGGTGTCACCCGCGTAAGTGTCGTTCCCTTGGGAATATCGGGATAAATTGTAGCCTATATGTTAATCCAGGGTGACAGCTACCTCCATACACAATTTTATCAAAATCGGTCCAGCCGTTTGAGCGTGAAGAAGTAACAAACATATAAACACACACACACACACTCACAAACTTTCGCCTTTATAATATTAGTGTGATGATTGCCTATCTGACCTCCAAAACCCAAAAAAAAAAAAAAAAGTCACTGAGTAACACGATAACCCTTTGATACGACTGGTTGTGGTTGTCAGACCACCTGTAACGAATGTCAAAGATCTATGAATGACAGCCGGGACCAATAGTACAGCCTGCTTTCCGAGGCGTGGAGGGGTCTCGATATGTTATGAATGGTCACCCATACACGAATCGACCGCGGACATAACAAAACATTTGATCGACCCATGCGGCTGCTATCATTTAGCCACGAACCCCTCAGAAAATTACAATATAGGTAAGTTGGTTTTAAATAAACAAAGTCAAGTGCAATTGCAAAGCAAAGTGGAAATGAGTTACAGTGTAAAGCGAAATTACATTGAATTATTGTAAAAAGTTTGAAAACATGTGAAATCTACCAACTAGCTCTGGGCCCACGTGGTAGATTACGGCTCACTCCCTCTTACAGAGAGTAGGCCTCTGTCCCAGCAGTGGGAACGTTACAGGCTGATTATACTATGGTACTGTAAAAAGGCTTTCAATAACAACTCATAAATTAAGTGACGTAAATTAATTATTTGAAAAGAAAGAAAGTAAGAATGAAGAAGTCAAAAAAAAGTCAAGTAAAAGTTGTATGAAAAGTAAAAGTTGTACGAAAAATAAAAGTTGACAAATAAAAGAAACTGCAGTACTAACGCACCGATGAGGCACCGACACTGCACTGTTATGGCACCGTGTTTATTAACCCATTGATAATTTGGATTTATTCAATGTAAAGAAGCAAGTTTTTTGACGCAATTCAAATCTAAGATAAGATTTATTTGCTTAAACATGTGTCATACATACAAGAAAATACATGCATGCAAGATGGTAACAACATTATTAGGTACAGGCATGTTTGCCACACGATGTGACGTGCAAATGTCAAAAAATATTATTATTATTAAGCCATTCTCTTAAAATAATAAAATAACAATAAATTTAGTAATAGAGAAATAATAATATTGTAATAAATGTAAAATAACAAAAATAAAACAGAACATTAAAAACAAAGATAAGTTCTTAAGACTGCTATAGAATAATCATTGCCACAATAAAATAAAATAATAATAATAAAAAGATCGTAAAATAATTTATAATATAGCATTGTAAATAAACAAACACAAAAAATTAATAATCAAATCAATTAAGCTACTATGCCAATACTCTTTCCTCTAGGAACTCTTTAATATTATAGTATGCTTTATTTACTAAATATGTCTTAAGTTTTCTTTTCAAGTGTACATTAATAAGCTCCTTCCAACTTTTAGGCAACTTATTGTAAATAATTGGAGCCATATGATAAACACTTTTACGCATAAGTGCAGTCTTACAGGGAGGTACACATAGTTGGGTTTGGTCACGCCTGTTCCTGGGAAATTGATCTGCTCTGCGCGAAAATAATTTAGGATTGTTCCTGACAAACATAATAATTTCCAAAATATATATGGATGGCAATCTTAAAATTTTATGCATTATAAAATAAGGTTTGCAGCTGTCCGTGGTTTTCAAATGAAACATTGCTCTAAGGCATCTCTTCTGTGCTTTAAATGCTACTTCTCTATTAGTCGAGTTACCCCAAAAGATAACCCCATATCTGAGAACGGATTCAGCCAGACCGTAGTAAGCTGTTAATAACGCCTCCCTAGTGACCTTTCGTAACAGCAAGTACAATGCATAGGCACTACTACTAATTCTCTTACTCAGAGAATCTATGTGATCCTTCCAATTTAAATGTCGATCAATAATTAGTCCCAGAAAGAACAATGGCAGCCACCCATACATTAATTTAGCTGAGATTAAATTCTCGCGTCTTTAAATGAAAAATATCTTGTATAGTTCGGCGTCAAATTCTGAATTAGTTTGTGCAAGAATTTTTGTTCTAGAAGGCCGAGAATAATAGACATTCAGTCATGAACTTTTGTAGGTTATGTCTATGGTTAATCCAATTCGAAGAAGTAAAACGGCAATATTGCTAAATCACATTTTTTCTCCTGTCCCTTATATGACCGTTCATCCTTCCTTCAGGGGAATATCACAGTCCATAAGCAGTCCGGGTCAAGTTAAAATGAGGGCTTTTCTTTTTAACTCTTCCCTAGTCGCTGGATAGATGGCGCTGAACTTGGTAAGTTACTGCAAGGAACGGAACCTCAGATCATTTTTTGATTATTTCACTTTGATGTAATTTTGAGTTCGTAAAACGAAAGTGTCAGTCAACGAGCATTATGTGACGTAACGCAATGTTTTTTTTCCAAGCATTTTGACTTTGGCACATAGTAACGTAGTCAGTTCCACGCCATCTACAGAGTTCTTGGAAACTATGTTTTTTTTTAATACTCAAAAAGAAAACCTCTCATTAAAGAAAACGAAAAACAATCGAGAGCAACGCAAAGCACAAAGCGCAATCCTCTATAGTTACTCTTTGCGTCGTATGATGTCGTGTGACATGAGTATCACTACCACAGATCACTAAAACGGTACAACCTATTATTTTTAGGGTTCCGTTGCCAAATGGCAAAAAACGGAACCCTTATAGATTCGTCATGTCTGTCTGTCTGTCTGTCTGTCTGTCTGTCCGTCTGTCTGTCTGTCTGTCTGTCTGTCTGTCCGTCCGTATGTCACAGCCACTTTTATCCGAAACTATAAGAGCTATACTGTTGAAACTTGGTAAGTAGATGTATTCTGTGAACCGCATTAAGATTTTCACACAAAAAAAGAAAAAAAGCAATAAATTTTGGGGTTCCCCCCCCCATACTTAGAACTGAAACTAAAAATTTTTTTTTTCGTCAAACCCATACGTGTGAGGTATCTATGGATAGGTCTTCAAAAATGATATTGAGGTTTCTTATATCATTTTTTTTCTAAACTGATTAGTTTGCGCGAGAGACACTTCCAAAGTGGTAAAATGTGTGTCCCCCCCCCTGTAACTTCTAAAATAAGAGAATGATAAAACTAAAAAAAATATATGAGATACAATACCATGTGAACTTCCACCGAAAATTGGTTTGAACGAGATCTAGTAAGTAGTTTTTTTTTAATACGTCATAAATCGTAAACCGCAATTTACCTTTTATTCAACCAACTCAAATATAAAAAAAACATTTAATTTCATAAACATAAACCTTATGCATAAACCCGGATGTTACGGAACCCTCGGTGAGCGAGTCCGACTCGCTCTTGCCCGGTTTTTTAGATTTGGGATAATAGCCTTTTTGCCGGTCATTATTTGAAAGTAATTCATTTATTGTTACACAACAATAGTTTTACCTCCTTGCAAGGAATACTTCCACTTAGAAATAACAGTATTGTTAATTAATTTACTCCGTTTAATTTTAATAATAATAATAAAAACGTTTATTTTCTCCACTACACAATGAATAGTTAGTAGATAGGTACAATACATAAACGTGAATACAAAATACATTGATGTTGTGGAGACTGGAGCCTGTACTAGGAATACCTGTGTTACAGGTCTCCAGGCCTCCAAACTACACGGACAAGTGACACTGATACAAACGTCTACTAACAGACAATGATATTGGGATCAAAGATAAAAACAAAATGAATGTAAAAAAATAAAAAAGGAAACTACAATTAATTAATTAATTAAACAGCAAAGTAGGGTGTTTGGGTGTGGGTGTGTGAGTGTAGGTGTGGGTGTGTGGGTGTGGGTGTGTAGTGAGTGTGTGTGTGATGATCAAAAAACATATCATAATATGGTATACCTACTTAGGACCTGCCGAGCTGCTTTTTTATGAGACGACTTCCAAGAGTCTCTCGGTGGCTTCATAGTCGTGAGATTGAAGCCAATTTTGGACTTTAGTTTTACAATTGAATAAGGATAAGGAGTAGATGGAAATGGCTTTATTGACTTTGTTGTAAAGGTAATCTCCTTGGAAACAAAAGAATCTACGGCTGAATCTGGTTTTGAAGGACCTTGTTTTACAGACTCTGTATTTGCGTCTCTTGGTAAGGATTTCGGCAGGATTGTATGGAAGTTGAGTATGCCTACGAATGATAGTACTTAAAATGAATAATTGGCGAACTGTCAGTACTTTGCACTGCTGGTAAAGTTCTTTGGTTGGGAAGAGAAAGGGAAGTTTACGACCAACTTTAAGAACAGCTCTCTGAGCTCTTTCCAGCCTCAGCAAGGATGTCTTTGGGGCACCGCCCCATGCCGTTATGCAATATGACAAGATTGATTGAACTAGTGCATAGTATACGCTGTCAATGGTCTTAGTTTCCGCCACATGGCGTAGATTCTTGAAAACATATATTAATTTTCGGGTTCTCGCTGTAAGTGCGTCTATGTGCGGCTGAAAACTAAGACGATCATCAATCTGAATACCCAAATATTTGATAACAGCCGTTTTTTTGAGAGCAGGACATGAGCAAGGATTGTCTTGTAGGAAAGAGCAAGTGTGTGATGTTATTGAAAGATTTGTACAAGATGGGATCGCGTGATTTTTTATGGTAAAAGGAATATACATAGACTTAGCCACGTTAAGAGTGAGTTTGTTATTTTTTAACCACTCTGCGACCATGTCAAAACCGAGCTGAGCATTTGAAAAGACTTCTTCCCATGAGTCCGCGTGAAAGAGCAGAGCTGTGTCATCCGCAAAGGTGATGATCCTGCCACCAAGCAATTTAAGGTTACAAAGGTCGTTGATATAGGTCAAAAATAATGTGGGGCCAAGGATACTGCCCTGTGGCACCCCATACGTGATGTCAAGGTCATCACTGCACATATCACCAATCCTTACTCTCTGCTTGCGATTTGTGAGGTAATCAGAAAACAATTTAAGTTGCGTGCCTCTCACTCCCAACCTCTCCAGCTTCTCGAGGAGGAGCGGAGCAGAGACTGTGTCAAAAGCTTTTGCTAAGTCCAGAAAAATTGCCAGCACCTTTTGTTTACCATCGAGATTTGTGGAAACAAAGTTCACCAGTTCTTGGACAGCATCACTGGTTGACTTCCCGGATCGGAAACCAAACTGAGAAGGTGATAACAGTTTGTTTGACTCGAGGTATTTAGTTAATCGTTTGTTAATTAACCTTTCCAGAATCTTGGATACCGTAGGCAAAATGGAAATAGGTCTAAAGTCATTGACACAGCCCCTGTCTCCCCCCTTATGTATTGGGTGAATTTCAGCAAGTTTCAGAGAGTTTGGGAAAACGCCAGTTGAAAGGGCTAGATTACAAATATAAGTCAAAGGTGGAAGTACAATCTCTCTATATCGCTTGAGGAAGTTAGCAGGGATATTGTCGCGACCAACCGCACAGTTATTTTTAAGGCCTTGAATGATTTGTTCAACCTCAGCTATATCGGTGGGAAGTAAAACAAAAGATGGTGTGAAAGAGTTTTTTGTGTGTATCTCAGGGAATCTATTATTGCTAGGTAGTATTTTTTCAGCAAGATTTTTGCCCATGCTTGCAAAAAATGAATTTATATTGTTCAAGTCGCTGTGGGGATTGCTTTTAGTTATTAGTTCAGTAGGGACGTCCTTGAATTTCTTTGTATTTGTGACTGTCTTTAAAGCTTCCCAGAGCTTTTTGTTGCTAATAGCGGCAGCGTTGCTGATTTCGGATCTCTCATATTCTGCTCTTATTTTTTTTAAAAGATCATTGCAGAAATTCCGATATCTTTTGTACGTTATCTCTAGCGTTTCGTTATGTTGCTCTTTTTTTTTAAGTTCTCTAAGTTTTTGATGCATATTGTCACGGTTTCTCATACATTTTAACAAACCCTTTGTGATCCAGGGTTTTTTAATAATTTTCTTATTAGTGGTCTTTATCGTAGAAGTATTATTTTTAATTGCTTGATTCAGTGTGGAAATAAAATAATTAGTAGCTGTGTTAACATCACCGTCACTAAATATTGAAGAAAGGTCGATTAAGCTCATGTCATTGTCCAAGGTGCTATAGTTTATTGTTTTAATTACTTTCGAACAAGGCTTGCGGTTTCGAGAATTTAGTTCAATTGCGAAAAATATACAATCATGGTCAGTTATAGAACTTTCCGCTATGTAACAATAAGCAGGTAGTTTTGTCTTAAGCATGACATGGTCTAGACATGTTAGACTGTGTGTGGGGAGTGTATGTGCTGGTAACATACCATGGGAAGCTAATAAGTTTAAGTACGAAGACGAGTTGGGGTCAGTATTATGAGGTGTAATGTCGACATTAATATCTCCTATAAGTATGATGTTTGAATAAGCAGAATATTTACTTAGAAGTGTATTAAGTGACTCAATAAATCTAGCCATGTTTCTAAAACCAGCCGGTCTGTATATAGCAAGAACAATGGTATTTTTGTTAATTTCTAACATGAGGCAGTTGGCGTCCAGAAGTAAAGGCTCCTCAGATTTTAACCGTAATGATGGCTTGTAATAGACCACCACTCCTTCATTCTGTGTCAAATTATTATGTGTACTAACATATTCGTAGTCCTGTAGCTGGGGAATGGAATGAGTGCGGGGAAGCCAACATTCTGTTAGTACGACGA
Source organism: Mesoligia furuncula (assembly GCA_916614155.1). NCBI lineage: Eukaryota > Metazoa > Arthropoda > Insecta > Lepidoptera > Noctuidae > Mesoligia > Mesoligia furuncula. The sequence goes on from OU744816.1 coordinate 19,222,174, forward strand.
GATCCCATTCTGTTAGCGATCTTTCCAATAATGTCATAAAACTGGGCAAATTGCAACTGATACTTCTTATATTCTGACAAACAATTTTGAATGAAGTTTGATGTGGATTTTCTTGAGAAAACGAATCAACATTACCATAGGATGAAGTTGCGACAGCTAGTTCGTCAAGGTCATTGGCTATTTCTATTAGGTTATTGAATTTTGATATTTAAATACTTTAATGGTCTTGGTTAAGCTCAGAACAATATGCGGGAATAAATCACAAAAGAGATACAGGTAAATGCTGTGGACAGTGTGACTGTGTATGTTTTCATTATGAGCTCTTAACAAGAGATGGCAAATTATAAAAAGATAGCTATTTGGCATTACGAAACAATATAATATTATGAAGTAGTGTAGTCGAACTGGGTTGCTGAAGAAGATTGATTTTGAAAATGTATGTGTGTAAAGCAGTGCTGGATGCGAATGTGTTGTGTCTGTTATAGAATGTTTAGTCCAGTTATAGGGTGTGAGGTGGTATGTTGTCATTACATAACAACCTGAGGTATATTTGCTGTTTAATTTAGTTACGTAAAAAGGGTTAATTACAATGTTACACAGTTTATACAATTTAGAAGTAATTTTTTTTTTAGTTAATTTGACATTCATTAGGGTGTGTATGAATAAGAAAAGTTGCAAGGGTAATAGGTACATCGCTAAGAAGTGCAGTCATTGGGTCCCTGGTTGTTGTAGCTCATGAAGGGTTTGTTCCAATTTAACGAGTATTGGCTTGGCACCTGCGATTTTTCTCAGGAATATGCTTCCGTTTGTAGTCCAACAAAAAACATATCCTTTAAGTTTCGCAAATTCCTTGGCAGCAAAGAAGAGCTTTTTTGAGCTGGCAGGAAGGTGCTCCGATATGTATATTGGTCGGGGTTCACCGGCCAAGCCAATGGTCTGTGTATTGAGGCGGCCATCATTCGGGTGCTTTCTATTATAGTCGCATACTGCTGCCAGCAGCTCGTTTTTAGTCGAGACAGTCGAGAATTCGGCTACAATCGGCCTGACGGTGCCAGGTTTTCCCGGGAGCCGGTATACGTCACGCACATGTGTATTATTGAGTGAGATATCAACTGTGGAGCCCACTTTAGTGATAATTGTGTGGAGGTCCGGTGCTGCCTCGCCTTCCTCCGCGGGCACATTCCGGATCTCAATGCTGGAAGGCCGAGATAAACGCTGTAGATCAAAAATTTTTGTATCCAGATTTTGCACAGTTTCTCTGAGCATTTCTTTCTCTTTTTGTAACGAATCAGTTAGTTTTATCATATCATCATATTGCTTACTTATGAAGTTAAGAGATTTTTCGAATTCAAGATGTGACTTTTGAATTTCCAGGTTTTGCCGTCTAATTTCAGCCATTTCTGACACTAACTTGTTCAAAGAACAAGTTTGATCATCGCAAAATTTGGTAAGATAGGCTTGCTGGTCCTCTTTCCACGACCTTAGCATTTGATGGATTTCGGTTTTAAAATCTTGAAGTTCGGTACCCGGAGAGAAACATGCTCGGGGGCGCTTTTTAGATCGCGCCGTAGTGTTAACATTATCACTCGGACTACTGGACATCAGCTGTGGGATATCTGAGTCGGACATCGTAAGTACCGACTTCGGTGTGTTCGTTGGCGGTGAGCGCTCCATACCCGCATCACTTTAGACAGCCAAAGTAAAATAGACCGAGGTACTCACGTAGGTAAGCGCACAACGGCTCGAAGTCTCGTAGTCTGCGATATGGTACTTCACACCAAGCGTTGCGCCAGACACGAACGTAGCGGTCGTCGAGCAAGCGAGACAGCAATTATGACCACCGCGCTGCTTCCGCGGGGGTGAGGGCTCCGCCGGGGGACAAGCTCGGGCGTTAGAATTCGCAGAATTTATGGACGTGAAATTGGTCACTCAATCCTTTAGTTAAGGGTTAAAACTGTGTGGATACTAATTAAAATTTCTTAATTAAATCAAATACACGTCTACACTCAGTCACGGTATCGGTCGGAAGGGACATAGTGTATAGATATAGTATAAAGTGTTACAGGATGGTCAATTGATTTTGGAAAGTCATTTATATAAAGTGTAAAAAGTGGAGGTCCTAAAACACTTCCTTGCGGAACCTCGTAGGTAACGGTTCGTTCCTCCGATATAATGTTTTCTTCATGTTTGGTTTTAGTGTTCAGTCTACTTATTTCAGTTATATCTTTTCTGTTGTGCAAATATGATTTTATAAGTTCAAAAACATTCCCTCTAATACCGTATGCATCAAGTTTTTTTAATAAAATATCATGTTGGACATAATCAAATGCCTGAGTCATGTTACAAAATATAGCACAGACTGGAGTACTTTTATCCATATTTGACATAATCGAGTGCAAAAATCATCCCTCCGGCCGTTTTCGCAACTGGGGTTCGCAACCAGTTGCGAATTAAGAATTTTTATTCCTTGTTCGCAACTAGTTGCGAATCAAGAAAGCTTTTTCCTTAACCGCAACTAGGCATCTTGATGATTAATTTTCGTAACCAGTTACGCCAGAATATATTTTTTCCTTATTCGCAACCTTCGTGTTCATACTCTAATTTGTGGATTTGCATACAAACAATAGGTCAAAAAGCAAGAAATACGGAATTATTGCTGCTGACAAAAAAAATTACATAGTTGGGATGTGAGAAAAGCATTTCTTAGTTTGCAACCAATAGCTAAGATAATGAATAAAAAATTGAATTAAAACGATTAATCGCGATGTTAATTACTTATTATATTTTCACTTAACAAAAACTTAATAAGCGAAAATGAAACTTATAAAACGAAATATTCTTCTTTCTTACTTGCAAAATTAAACTATATTTTTCGTATTCTTTATATTGCTTACTTTTCTTAAATCAAAGCACGTAGGGTCTGTGTCTAAAACTATAGATTTGGTTTTATGCAACCTATGTCTTTATTTATTTTTGTATACCATCCTTCTTTCATCATCATCATTTCAGCCGATAGACGTCCACTGCTGGACATAGGCCTCCCCCGATTTTGGGGGGGCTTTGCCATAATCGCCACGCTTGGCAGGCGGGTTGGCGATCGCAGTATGGTATGATGGTGGAATGCATAGAGAACGCTGCTGCCCATTCTCCGGTAAGACCCTTAGTCGCCTTTTACGACACCCACGGTAAGTAAGGGGTGGTGGTATTCTTTAAGTCCGGCACCACACAGACCTTCCTTCCTTCTTTATGATTGTTTGTTTTTATTTTTTCATTTTCACAGCAGCAATAATTCCGTATTTCTTGCTTTTTGGCCCATTGTTTGTATGCAAATCCACAAAATCGGGTATCAACACGAAGGTTGCGAATAAGGAAAAAATATATTTTGGCGTAACTGGTTACGAAAATTAATCATCAAGATGCCTAGTTGCGGTTAAGGAAAAAGCTTTCTTGATTCGCAACTAGTTGCGAACAAGGAATAAAAATTCTTAATTCGCAACTGGTTGCGAACCCCAGTTGCGAAAACGGCCGGAGGGGACATACACTGCCATATTTATTGTTTTATTTTTTCTAAATCCTTTTTGTTCGTCACAGAGTATATTCACAGAGTATATTGTTCACTTCTAAATAAAAACTAAGTTGATTATAAATATAGTATTCAATAACTTTAGAGAACATCGGTATTAATGCAATCGGCCTGTAACATTCCATTAGTTCCTTGTCTTGTTTTTCGAACAATGGCTTTATTACCGATTTTTTTAATGCGTCTGGAAAAATACCTTCAATTATACACAGATTTATAATATGACTGAGCGGGTGACTTATTTCATCAGCTACTGTTTTTAGTATTGTTGTACTGATCCCGTCATAACCAACACTATTTGTATTGTTAAGCGCTAGAATGATTTTTGATATGTCATTCGGAAAACTTGGAGCGATAAACATAGAATCCTTTCTGTTCAAAATATTTTTTGTTACTCTATGCCCTGAATTTATCGAGGGTTGAATTTTGTCAATAAAATAATTGTAAGAGGATTTCATTAAAAAGTATAGCTTACAGAACGCTTCGGTAGGCGCTACTGCAGTATAGCTTGTATTTTACCGACTTCACAAAAAGGAGGAGGTACTATGTTCGGATGACTGTATGTTTTTTTTTTACCTTTGGCATGTCCCGCAAGTTCGCCGCGCACTGCGTTATGAATGAAATGAAAGTGTTTCCGCGATTTAAGATTAAGTTCAGTCTTCTTCCTTGAAACATCTTCCTTGTATTTTTCTACGAATACGCTTCGGTAAATCGGTACTACTTATAGAAAAAAATGAAAATTTAAAAAAATAACTCACTGAAGTGAAGGGCGGGCATTTTGGGGGACTCTTTTATGTAATTTTTACGTTCGAAAAGTGTTGATTCTCAGCCTAATTAAAATAAATGACTTTCGATTTTGACTTTTACTATTTCAATACCTTTTTGATGTTATCAACCGGGTTATAGCGGTGAAAACATTTTCCTTGATCTGGCCTTAGATAGAACACTCAAAGACCTAAGAAATACTTGATCATCTTTCTATTTATATAAAAGAAACTCGGGTTAGTTACACCATTTATAACTCGAGAACCACGGGAGCGATTTTGATGATGTTTGGTTTGCTGGATTTGTCTCCGCCCCAAATAGCAGAATAACTATTAAAATATGGTGAAAATCTACAAATAAAAAAAAATCTCATATATTTTGTATGAATCAGCTTTTTTTATTCTGAGGCGGTACGAAGTTCACCGAGTCAGCTAATTTATGCATAAAAGCATACCATATCATTATCTGCCGAGCCTTTTTCCAACTATTTCTGGGGTCGGCTTCCAGTCATTGCAAATAAATTATATATCCTATCATTCATTCATATCAGACTGTCTATCTGACATCCACAACCCACTTACTGGGTAAAACCAGAAAATAATTTAGGACTGGTTGTCAGACTTTCGAGCTTCTGACGACCCGAAACGACTGTCCAAGATCCACGAACGGCAGCCAGGACCAACACCTTAACGTACTTTCCGTTGCACGGAGGGGTCTCCGTATGTATGAACGTAAAGATGGTCACCCATCCACGGACCGACCGCGGCAAAATAGCTTAAGGGTACTTTGTATTGCAAAAAATCTGCTGGTGATTCAAATCTGCTTGATCACGGGTGTCAGACACATCACTGTTACTTTTAGTTTACAGAATTTGCTTTTAATAATAAGTCGTTCCTACTGCCATTGGTGACAGATTTTAAAGCCGTACAAACGGATTTGATGGTAGAACTAATCATGTATGTTTTACACCCATCCTTCATCATTTCCAGAAACATACTTTGGCCGCCTAACACCAGACTGCGTCACACACTACTGGAGGATCTTCATCTCCCGAAGAGTTCCACCTAGAACCTACCTTTACTTCCACGAGGCCATGGCTCCTGAGCCGCTGGACAGAGAGGAAGAGGCTCCTGACGAGGACGGGCCTGTTGATGTAAGGGTCAGGCTAATGATGACGGCCAAAATGTCAGGCCGAGAGCATCCGATAATGGACGTAGGCATCCCCAACTTTCATTGAAAAACAATCTTGGTTGCTTGTATTTAAGTAATAGATGGTAAAAAGTAGGTGGAAGGTACGTGGACCTCACACAAGGTAGACCGATGACCTGTGCAGGTCCCGGGAATGCGCTGGATGCAGACAGCATAGGACCGGCCGATGTAGCGAGGCGTATGGGAAGGTCTAATAAAGTAACAGTGGAGGTCTTTCGGCTGAAATGTTATGATGATGATGAATACGATGGTTATTAGATTAAGGGAAAAATCTATGGATGGATTGTGTGAAAGATGATGTGGCTAGAAAGGGGGTGACTACTGAGATGACGACTAATAGAGAAGTATGGAAGAAAGAGACATGTCATGACGGAACCCAAATAAATTGGGATAATGGCAGGAGAATGATGATTATGACATCTCAACTTCTCTTATTACTTTTAAACAAGAGGGTTGTGTATCCCCAGGTCCAATGGAGGATAGTAGGAGGCAACCAGGTGTCTATAAAGGAGGTTCCTTATCAAGTCCTCTACGGCATGTACTGTGGAGGTACCATGATTGCGCCCGAGTGGGTCATCACAGCCGCGCATTGTAAGTGAGTATTTTTTACTTTTTGATGAGTTTATAAATCTTTATATGGCTGCTTTTTTTTAAGGTTCGTACCTCAAAAGGAAAAAGCGAAACCCTTATAGGATCACTTTGTTGTCCGTCTGTCTGTCTGTCAAGGCCCTTTATCTCGAGAACGCGTAAAGTTATCGAGTGAATGAAACGGACTGTAAACCTGAGTATATGGTTTTAATTTAAAAACCATATACTCAGGTCTACAGTCCCTTGAAGTTGTGACAATATCAAACTTCTAAGTTAACGTAAAAAAAAGATACGGCCGTTTATGCCGCAAAAAACGTATATTTCGACACTCTCAAGGGAATCAAAATTTATAGGGTACTTCCCTTAGAGTAAGAAAGCTATAGAGCATCGGGTAGCGTGGCCGCACATGAGACAAAAAACTAACTTAACTAACATGAGCTACATGAGTAGCTGCCTTGAAAAAACTGGCACGCACTGAGAGACGGAAATAGTATAGCTTTATCCTTTTCTGTTACTTATAATAACTCAATACTTTATCCCTTTCTTGTGGAAATGAAATGGAGATACCCGCCGTCTATACTTTTCTTTGTCTAAGGTACTTCCCCATTCAAGAATCATGAAATTGGGCAAGAAGCAATGTCATGTAGCAAATTTGTAGTTACATACCCTCGGTGCGCGATTCCGACTCGTACTTGACCGGTTTTTATGTTATTAGATAGCTAAAAAGTCAATAGCCTACTTTAATACTGCCAATGGGCCATCCATTGCTTCATATGTTCGAAAAATTTGTCTGCTCAACACCGTATATAACGCAATGAATGTTTGTCATATTGAAAGCCATTGCTACTGTTAGTTTGTTACGCAATTATTGCGCTGCTTCGACTAATCTGATTAAACAAAGAGTGGCTTTATAGCACTCTCGAATTTAAATTAAGGTCCATTCAATTTGTACATGCCTTACTAAAATTATGTTTCTTGTTTTCACAACGGGAAATTGTCTATATCTACAACATTCTTTTTACCCGACTGCGGCGCAGCCCAAAAGGAGGGTTATGTGTTTGACCTGTATGTATGTATGTATGTCCGTTTCTTTGTTTCCTCGTAACTTCTAAACGAATGAACGGATTTGGATAAATTATACGTCTTTAGATTTGTCTTGGTAGCGCGAGTGTCACTGGGTATATCAAAATTGGAAAAAAAATATAAAATGGTCAAGTTTTGGCGCAAATTATGTCTTCAAAAAAATTTATTTTTCTCAAAACCTATCGAGTGGGGTATCAAAATAAAGGGTTTTTAAAGGTGATTACAAAAATATATACAACTTATATGGTTAAAAATAATTCGAAGTGACAAATCGTAAAAAACACGTACCTACCAAGAACTAAATCGTCTGCGAAATCTTTCAAATTTGTAAACTAAAAAGCTGGAAATAAAAAACAAGTAATTAAAAAAACTAAAATCCCGACTGCGGTAAAAAAAATAAGTTAAAAAAAATGAAAAGCTAAAAACAAGGCCATTTTAAATTAAATAAAAGTTAGAAGCAGGCGGGACCCATACCATTTTTTTATTATATTTTCAAACTCAAATGGGTCCCGCCTGCTTCTTTTTTAGTTTTTTTAATTACTTGATTTTTTTTATTTTTGATGCATGTCGTACATCTCCATTTTTTCCTAGACTCTTGGTCCATAAGTCGGTAGGTTTGTTCCGGATATCCAATGCAATCTAATTCATACCGGTTGTTACATGTTGCACATAAGGCTGTTTTTTTAATATCAACAGATTTCTTGCATTTAAAGCATATGACTTTCTCCGGCATCTTGCGGTCATTTATTCTAATAAGCACCACAACTTAAGCCGAATCACTGTCTCTTAAGATACAGGTTGCCTAGTTTGAGAGGCAGGGTTTTCCATATTGTGTACATATTTTAGTTCTTGATTTGTATTGCATTGTGTTACTACCAAAGCTCATTTAAAACTGTCTTTATATAACATGTTAGATCTGTATTTCTTTGAAATAAAGTTATTATTATTATTTCGTTTATTTATTTACATACCTTATTTATTACATTTTTAAATATTTCAACATAAAAAATAACTATAAAAAAACATTTAAAAATATAAAAAATAGTGATCCGCCGGTGTCGGGAGCAGGGTCCAAGCTACCGGTGGTTAGGGCTCCAGAGACAGGAACCTCCTCACAATGCGAGCCGTATCGAGGAGTACTGACTTCTGAATCAGGCTCTTGATCCAACCACCTAACGAGAGCCTCGATAGATGTTGATCGAGGCTTTCGGCCATCAGTCCATTGGCTGATACGACAATCGGCACACACATTCCACATGTCAACAACCTCGTGAGCTAAGTCGAGATATTTAATTTGTTTCTCTTTCTCAGCTTTCACGAGGTTCCCGTCATGTGGAATGGTAACATCGACAATCATTGAGCGGCGCGCTAATCGATCTATCACCACTATATCAGGCTTATTGGCAACAATAGTCCTGTCAGTAATGATAGACCGATCCCAGTACAACGTGACAAGGTCATTTTCAAGAACTGGGTCGGGCACATACTTGTAATATGCTACCTCAGAATCCACAAGTTTATATTTCAAAGCAAGTTGCTGGTGAATAATCCTGGCCACTTGGTTATGCCTGTGCAAGTACTCGCCGTTAGCCAGACGAGAACAACCAGAGATAATATGTCTGATAGACTCACCCGGACGGTGGCATGCCCGACACACGTTAACCGTCCCGTCCTTCATAATATGTCTCCGGTAGTTATTCGTTAAGATAACTTTGTCCATAATTGCACAGACAAAACCTTCAGTTTCCCCGAAAAGGTCACCAAAACGTAGCCAGGATACGGACGCTACGAAATCTACACCGGGCTCATGAAGAGCCCGGTAGAAACGCTCGTGAAGCTTTTAAAAAATATTCCCTGAGACTGCACACCTCGCGGTTGTGGAGAGTCTTCGCATTTAAAAAACCTCGACCCCCGCACTTCCGCGATAATCACCGATGATCGTGGGTGATGCATCCGGTTTGCGGTCAGTAGTCTCTTCTATCCAGGGCGTCGAGTTCGGTGTGAGTCCATTTGAGTATGCCGAAAGAGTACATCAAAACCGGCATGACCCAACCGTTGAAGGCGCGCACCTTATTTCCGCCCGAAAGAAGACTAATTAATACCTTCTTCAGGCGACAAAAGAAGCGCTCCTTCAACGATTGCTTCATGTCAGCATCGTTGATGCCTAACGCTTCCGACATACCCAAATACTTATAGCTTTCGGATGAGGAGAGGGATCTGAGGCTTATGGAATCCGAGAGTTGAATTCCCTCGGATTCCACAATCTCCCCTCGCTTTACATGCATGACTGCACATTTGTCGACACCAAATTCCATCCTGATGGCGCTACTGCAAGTTTTTAATTTTTATTATTTTTATGAATTTATATATCTCGGAACCATGGGGTCCCGGTCCTTTGAAAGGCGTACGAGGGGTCGAAGCCAACTCGCAGAGGCCCTTTAGGAAATTTTAGGAAATTTTAACCCTGTATGCGCTATGCAAGTGCACCCAAGGATAACCCCCGGTTGGTGTAGGACTATTGCAGGATATGGAAAAACAAAAAGTCGGACTATGGGTTTGGGTGGCTAAAGTGGACTGGTTACCAAGAACTATGGAATAACTATGACCCCTTATTATTATTATTTATTTCTCGTACTCATTTTTGCTGACAATGTATTTTTGAGAGTATTTTCCCTAATTTAGATTGTTATTTTTTATGAGTGGCAATAGCTAATGACGGGGAAAATGGAGTTTAATAAAATGGCAACACATCTATGCACTAATTTCTTTTGATGTGCCAAAATGCTGTTCCAAGTCCGTAGAAAGAATGAATGATATGAACGTAACACATATGTCAACCGTATTCTGCTACTCGCTAATAGATGTCACTGTTTCGCTGTACTGCAATTATCGACTTGTTTGAATTTTAAAATAACGAACAGCTGTTGCGAGAAATTTTTATCAGTTTTCCTAGACGTGTTTTATCACCACACACCTTAAATTGATTATAATTATGATTGTTTTGAAGGCTAATGTCCTAAAATTTGGACTTTTACACTGGTATAACAAGCACTGAGTTTATTGTCAATATTTACATAATTGAGAATCAATGTTTAAATGATAACCCGTTATTTTTTAAACAACGATAACACTGTTAATCTATAGGAGTCTATCTTCACTTTTATGTATAATATACACTGTTTGAATACTGGTTTTCCTATTTTAGATAATTATTTAATTACGAGCACAATCACATCTAATGTTTACTTGTCAGCTGTCAGCTGTAATATCAGCGAGGATAGAAATCTACATAAAATTCCTTGACTAGCCAGCACATCCAATGCCTGATGATGCCATGATGCATTCCAGCTAGATGGACCAACGATCTTAAGAAGGTGGCCGGGGCAGACTGGATGCGGAGGGCGGAGGACAGAGTGTTTTGGCCTGGGAGAGGACTATGCCCAATTTTGATGAATTTATCATCGGCATTGTCATAACGTATCATGAATAATCATGAAGGCTGGCGGAAAACCCGTCCTGAAGGCCCTTCAGAAGCTGTTTGGTTCCGCCATACTCGAGGGCAAAACACCACAGGCATGGAACAGGGGTGTGGTGATACTTTTCTTTAAGAAGGGCGATAATGCCCTCCTTAAGAATTATAGGCCCATCTCACTCCTGAGCCATGTCTACAAGCTGTTTTCGAGAGTCATCACGAACCGTCTCGCGCGCAGGTTTGACGACTTCCAGCCTCCCGAACAAGCCGGATTCCGTAAAGGCTTTAGCACCGTAGACCACATACATACGCTGCGACAGGTTATACAGAAGACCGAAGAGTATAACCTGCCTCTCTGCTTAGCGTTTGTGGACTACGAGAAAGCCTTTGATTCGATCGAGACATGGGCTGTGCTGCAGTCTCTTCAACGGTGCCAGATCGACTATCGGTACATCGAAGTGCTGAAGTGTCTGTACGAAAACGCCACTATGTCAGTCAGACTCCAGGGTCAGGCCTCGAAACCTATCCTTCTGCAGCGAGGTGTGAGACAGGGAGACGTTATCTCTCCGAAACTGTTCACCGCTGCACTGGAGGATGTCTTCAAGGTTTTGGACTGGAAAGGGGCTGGCATCAACATCAATGGCGAGTACATAACTCACCTTCGGTTTGCCGACGACATCGTAGTCATGGCTGAGACTATGGAGGACCTCAGTACAATGCTCGATGACCTCAGTAGAGCCTCCGAAAGAGTGGGTCTTAAAATGAACATGGACAAAACGAAGGTCATGTCAAATGCCCATGTAACACCCACTCTCATAAAAATCGGAGACGCTACACTCGAAGTCGTGGACGAGTACGTTTACCTAGGACAAACCGTCCAGTTAGGTAGGTCTAACTTCGAGAAAGAGGTAAATCGACGAATCCGACTCGGCTGGGCAGCGTTCGGGAAGCTACGCAATATCTTCTCGTCCCACATACCGCAGTGTCTCAAGACGAAAGTCTTTGACCAGTGTGTGTTGCCAGTGATGACTTATGGAACGGAAACGTGGTCGCTCACAATGGGCCTTATAAGAAGGCTAAAAGTCACCCAAAGGGCAATGGAGAGGGCTATGCTTGGAGTTTCCCTGCGTGATCGAATCAGGAATGAGGAGATCCGCAGGAGAACCAAGGTAACCGACATAGCCCGAAGAATTGCCAAACTTAAGTGGCAGTGGGCAGGGCACATTGCTCGCAGAACAGATGGCCGATGGGGCCGAAAGGTTCTGGAGTGGCGACCGCGTACCGGAAGACGTAGCGTTGGAAGGCCTCCCACAAGGTGGACCGATGACCTTGTGAAGGCCGCAGGAACCCGTTGGATGCGGGAAGCACAGGACCGGTCGAAGTGGAGGTGCTTGGGGGAGGCCTATGTCCAACAGTGGACGTCTTTCGGCTGAAATGATGATGATGATGATGATTGTCATAACGAGCATGAATTTTCAAAATTCTTTCTTTAGTACTCACTTACGTTCTGTAAGGATGGTGCAAAATTCCATGCTTCTGGACCTTTCTAGAACCGCGGTTTATGCTGTGTGAGTTGTCTGTCAGTGAATGAACGAATGAATTAAAAAAAAAAAAAAAAGTATTTAATTCAGACTATTTAAATGTCCATATTTTGTTAGTATTACATTATCTTAAAACTATGTTAGTCATGAGGAGATCAAAATAAAAAATAAAAATGTATTGAAGTAATTAATCGGAACAAATTATAATTGAAAATAAATAAATAAATAAATTAAAGTTAATAGTTGATTTAAATGAAAACTTGAAATACTCGTAAATAATTTAAAATAATTAAAATTAAATTGAAATGAATAGTTTTTTTTTATGGACTAAAATGAAAATAAAATTGCAAAAAAACTGATTAAATTGAAATAATTCAAAGGACTCTAGGTTACATGCAGCCTGATGAGCCTTCCTACAACTGCCGAATTTGGTCTCAATCAATAAACAATTAATCAATCAATTTAAGAGTTTTATAATCTACTTATAGATAATAATAAAAAAAAAAATCAATCAATTCAATCAATCAATCAATTGTTCTTGCCAAACATGGCAAGAACATTATTTTCATTGCATTGCATTGCAGACCGTTTGACCGTGTGACCGTGTAACCGTGTAACCGTGTGACCGTGTAACCGTTGACCGTGTGACCGTGTGACCGTGTGACCGTGTGACCGTGTGACCGTGTAACCGTGTAACCGTGTAACCGTGTGACGGTGTAACCGTGTAACCGTGTGACCGTGTAACCGTGTAACCGTGTAACCGCGTGACCGTGTGACCGTATAACCGTGTAACCGTGTGACCGTGTGACCGTGTCACCGTCGGACCGTGTAACCGTGTAACCGTGTAACCGTGTAACCGTGTAACCGTGTGACCGTGTGACCGTGTAACCGTGTAACCGTGTGACCGTGTGACCGTGTGTCCGTGTGACCGTGTGACCGTGTGACCGTGTAGCCGTGTAACCGTGTAACCGTTTGACCGTGTAACTGTGTAACCGTGTCACCGTGTAACCGTGTGACCGTGTGACCGTGTGACCGTGTGACCGTGTAACCGTGTAACCGTGTGACAGTGTAACCGTGTAACCGTGTGACAGTGTAACCGTGTAACCGTGTGACCGCGTGACCGTGTAACCGTGTAACCGTGTGACCGTGTGACCGAGTAACCGTGTAACCGTGTGACCGTGTGACCGTGTGACCGTGTGACCGTGTGACCGTGTAACCGTGTAACCGTTTCACCGTGTAACCGTGTGACCGTGTGACCGTGTAACCGTGTGACCGAGTAACCGTGTAACGGACCGTGTGACCGTGTCACCGTGTGACCGTGTAACCGTGTAACCCTGTAGCCGTGTAACCGTGTAACCGTGTGACCGTGTGTTACACGGTTACGCGGTTAGACGGTCACACGGTGACACGGTCACACGGTCACACGGTTACACGGTTACACGGTCACACGGTCACACGGTTACACGGTTTTTAGCTTTTCATTTTTTTTTAACTTTTTTTTTTATTATGTAAAGAATCTATGTACAAAATTTCAAAAGTGTATCATGAAAAACCACAAAGTTATAAGCTTGTTAAGTTACCTGTTTGTCCGTACAAAAACATGCTCACCCGCGCCGCTCGCGCTGCGCCGTCTTGCGCTCATTGATAAATAGTACCTATGTACCTAACCGATCGGCGCGGAGATTGGACAACCTACTTAGTGTCGCTCGGTGTCCGACTTTTAACCTTTTTTAAATATTTTTGGGACAAAATGTAACATGGGTTAAAAATGATTGGAATCGATTCTGAACAAACTATAATCAGGTTTCGCTTAGTATAGAATGGGATCCCTTCTTTTCGCATAATGTTCTTTGTCCTAATCAGCATAACGATTTTGGCACAATTTGTTTTGGCATAATAATACTTCGGCATAATTTTTTTACGCATACATTTTATGTTGGCATAATCATCTTAAAGACTAATTTGTTTTGGCATAAATTTGATTCGCATAACGTTAGTAGGCCTAATGACTATTAGCATAATAATATTTAGGCATACAATTAATTAAATTTAATATGCTGTGCAACAAAAGTTAGTGACAGAACCGAATTGCTGCAAAACCGACTCCACGTAGTCTTGTTTGTCCTACCCCTAGAGTGTAATTTAAAATCGCGTAGGCGCGTGGGGCCGCCGGAGGCCCGCAGCGCCGGAGCCGTGACAGAAACCATGCCTGCTGCATGTTGCATGCTCGCTTGAATGCTGCATGCTTGCTTGCATGCTGCATGCTTGCTTGCATGATGCATGCTTGCTTGCATGCTTGCTTGCATGCTGTATGCTTGCTTGCATGCTGTATGCTTGCTTGCTTCATGTTTCCTACAGCGAAAAAAAACCTACAAAATTGGGTTCCCTATCCATTTGCATAAAATTTTAAGACCTAATATAACTTAGCATAATTTTGTTTGGCATAATTATATTTTCGCATAATATAATTACGCATAACAGCTTACGCATAATTTTTTTAAGCATAATTTCTCTAACCATAATAATGATTAAGCATAAAGTTCTAAAGCATAACTTTTTTAAGCATAATATCCTAAAGCATAAATTTGCCCAAAGAAGATATACCAATTTATTTCGACGATTGGAAAAAAGCCATATCTCCTGAATCAGGTAATATATAACATATTAATATAATATAACGTATTGAAAAATTTTGTGGGTTTTTTTTTCGCAGTAGGAATGCAAGCAAGCATGCAGCAAGCAAACAAGCAAGCATGCAGCATGCAAGCAAGCATGCAGCATGCAAGCAAGCATGCAGCATGCAAGCAAGCATGCAGCATGCAAGCAAGCAGCATGCAAGCAAGCAGCATGCAAGCAAGCATGCAGCATTCAAGCGAGCATGCAACATGCAGCAGGCAGGGTTTCTGTCACGGCTCCGGCGCTGCGGGCCTCCGGCGGTCCCACGCGTGCTAATCGTCGCAGACGGCTTTCGCTCACCACCGCAGCTTCGGCTTGCTGGCCGGCTTTGCCGGCCAGCCTCAGCCGCGGCGGCTCGCTCGCAGCCGCCTGCTCCTCAGCCCGCGGGCCGCCTCGCCCCTACGCGCCTACGCGATTTTAAATTACACTCTAGGGGTAGGACAAACAAGACTACGTGGAGTCGGTTTTGTAGCAATTCGGTTCTGTCACTAACTTTTGTTGCACAGCATATTAAATTTAATTAATTGTATGCCTAAATATTATTATGCTAATAGTCATTAGGCCTACTAACGTTATGCGAATCAAATTTATGCCAAAACAAATTAGTCTTTAAGATCATTATGCCAACATAAAATGTATGCCTAAAAAAATTATGCCGAAGTATTATTATGCCAAAACAAATTGTGCCAAAATCGTTATGCCGAAGTATATTAGGACAAAGAACATTATGCGAAAAGAAGGGATCCCACAAAATTGTTCAATACGTTATATTATATTAATATGTTATATATTACCTGATTCAGGAGATATGGTTTTTTTCCAGTCGTCGAAATAAATTGGTATATCCTCTTCGGGCAAATTTATGCTTTAGGATATTATGCTTAAAAAAGTTATGCTTTAGAACTTTATGCTTAATAAATTTATGCTTTAGAATATTATGCTTAATCATTATTATGGTTAGAGAAATTATGCTTAAAAAAATTATGCGTAAGCTGTTATGCGTAAATATATTATGCGAAAATATAATTGTGCCAAACAAAATTATGCTAAGTTATATTAGGTCTTAAAATTTTATGCAAATGGATAGGGAACCGTCTAGAATAACGTTGTATATCTATAATATCTGTTGCACGACTCATAATGCGAAGCATTAGAGAGTGCTTTATTGTTGTATAGTCATAGTTCATACTGTCACACTCTTCTTAACATACATCAATGACCTATGTAATTTAAAAATTAATAAAGCCAAAGTCTTTTCTTATGCCGACGACACGGCTGTTGTTTTCTCTGGAAGCTCCTGGGATGACGTAGAGCAAAGTGCTTCATGTGGCATGGCCCAAATTGCTAAATGGCTGAATAATAATCTACTCACATTGAACACCTCTAAAACAAATTATATTTGTTTTAGTATCTGTAATCGTATACAACCAAACAAGGACTTCACAATCAAAGTTCACGAATGTGGTGACTTTAAAAATAAAAATTGTCTGTGCCCTACCATTAATAAGGTCACACACATCAAATATTTAGGGGTTATGATTGACCAGAGATTATCATGGTATCCTCACCTTGAACAGGTCACAAACAGGGTTCGGAAACTAAGCTGGATTTTCAAAACATTGAGACATATTGCTCCGAAAAATGCTACCAATTCTGGAGACCCATATAGAAACCTACTAAAGGATATATATATCGCGTTGGTGCAGTCTGTCTTGGTGTACTGCATCCCCATTTGGGGTGGTGCAGCTAAGTCCAAATTTATTGAAGTGGAACGAGCGCAAAGAGCCCTAATAAAAGTAATGCATTTTAAAAGGATTAGATATCCCACGCAAAGACTGTATCAGATAAGTGATTTGATCTCGGTGAGAAAATTATATATAATTCATACTGTTTTGAAAAAAACATAAAGAGCTGCCGTATGATACCGCTATCTTATCAAAAAGAAGGAAAGATATTATAGCACCGATTCCAAAAACAAAAACCAGGTTTTGTAGTACGCAATACGAGAAACGTTCATCTCAACTTTACAATAAAATAAATAAAGAAATATATGTATACACTAAACAATATTATGAATGTAAGAAAGTTATAACTAAATGGATAAAACAACTTGCATATGAGGACACTGAGGCCCTCCTGCACTACACAACATAATTCACTCATTCACGCCTACACACCACATACACACACATACACCTCACACACATCACACACACATACACATCACACAAATATACACCTCATACACACTTATTACACATACCTACCTCACATTATAATATACACAATAAACACACCCATTATTATAAGCTGATACAAAGTAAAGTCTTCTGTAATTCTCTTTTGTCTCAATTGATTTTCTCAAAATTATATAAATAGTAAATACTTTCATAATTTTTTGTAAATAAGAATGTACGTTACATAAATTTAAGTTGCGGAAGAGTGGAGTGTCCTAATACAGGCATTTATTTGCTTAAAAGGACGCTTCTATCACTAGCTATGTAGTACAAAGCTTGTTAAAGAAATAAACTATTTTGTATTTGTATTTTTTTTGTATTAGGTGTGGACCTATGTACAGACGCTAGCACATCAAACTACCCGAAACTGACAAATTTTCCCAATCAACTTTGAACCTTGTGCTTTAGCGATTAAGTTGAAAATCTATTAAAGAAATTTGACAGATTGTAGTAGCTTGATGTGCTGGCGTCTGTGCAAGAAGTTATGGTTCGTACTGTTTACACTATTGTTGTCATCTTGTTTTCTTTACAAACGCTGTTCGGTTCAAATCTTTAAAATCAATACTTTCTTTTATCAAGCTTATTCTTTCAACATTTTACAATGTATTTTTTTGTTGCCTCCTTTCTGCAATTGTTCTATTGTTATACTCCTGCTAGTATACAGAACCTATAGTTAATTGAATGGATATTAATTTCTGTACTTTTCAAAAATTGATGCAGTAGAAACGAAAAAAACATCAAAATGTTTCTAAAAAAATTCCCGTCAATCAAGTGTGAAACCTGAAAACATTGTAGCTTGCGAAAAAATTAATTAATAGAGTAATTTTTTTTTTCGGAATAAATTCGTTTCACCCATGAGTTATGAGTAATGCACTTGTGGATTTTTAGATGTAATAAAATCGAAGGGAAGTCAAAACTGTACATGGAATATTTAAAAAAAAAGTAATTGCTACGAGGTCTAGAAACGATTTGTATGCCAATAATATAGCTTTTTGAATTTTTGTCTGAATGTATGTGTTCCAGAATCACGCAAATACTACCGGATAGTTTCAGCAATTTTATTTTTACACAAATTTAAGCACCTGCCTGGGTTCAAACCTACAACTCGTAACTCGGGGCCATTACCACTGGGCCACCACTGCTCCTTCAAAAATTACCATAATATAAATTCAGAGTTACATCAAATTCTGAAAAGCAGTGTATATCATATACATTTTGAGAAAATTATGTAAAAAAACAGTGTTATTCGACTTTAGTTGCTGTCCGTACCTGAACCGGTATCCGCACAAACTAAGGCTCATCGTACAATTTTCATCAACCTCCTATTATTCCGTACTCTATTTTCCACAAATCTAACACTACCCCCTTATTTTCAGGGAAAAAGAATCCTTCGTCCTAGCAGGCTCGACGCAGCGGTCTTTGTCCACGAAGTACCCCATCTGCGCCCACTTTATCCACCCCCAGTGGAACACCACCAACCTGCACACCCATGACTACGACTACCAGTTGATCCTACTGGAGACGCCTATCCCTGTTACCCCTAACTCCAGGCCCATCGCTATCGGGAACGTTGATGATGTTAGAGAAGGGCAGCTGGTTTCTGTCAGTGGGTGGGGGCACACGAAGTATAAGGTATGTTTTATTTTGGCTGTTTTAGAGTACATCTTTATTCTTAGCAGAAAATTGTGTTGATGAGGATATGAGGTCATATAATAAGGTTTATTGTGCATATAGATAAGTGTGCAACATATGCACACTTATCTGCCCCCTGTCAAGTGGCGCGTTGTAGTGTGTGATCCGCCTTAGATCGTGACTTTAAAACCGTTCAGCTTTAAACTATGTTTGCTTTGTAAGACAACTTTGATCACAGCATCCCTTGCCGGATAGAATAGGTACATATTTTTGGTCTACATCATTAAACTCTGCAATGATGTCTTCTGCATTTAACTAGCTAGGTGATTAGATAAAACATTTATTAGTTATCAAAACTCTCTCTCTCTATCATAATTTTCTGGGACGGAATGTACGAGTATTATTTGAATAAAAGATAGATTTTGTGTAGAGTAACGTATAACCGGACTACCGTTTAAAAGATCGATTCGTGTTATTCTTGGAGTGTGCATACACACAACAACTGCTGCCGTCAATCGTGCCGTTAATTTTTATGGACACTTACAAGCTTACAAAAATAAATGACACGAAGACCACCTTTTTCATCGCAGCAACGCGTAATGCAAGACATAGTGCGCCGCGTCCGAGTCCCGGTGATGTCCCTGGAGACCTGCAAGTCCCTCCCTCTCACCAACTACAAAACCGTCACGCCGAGGATGTTCTGCGCTGGCTTACTCAACGGCACCAAGGATTCTTGTCAGGTAACTCCTCATCATGTTAGAGCCCTGTATTCATTAAAAGTTGAGAAAATGTTGAGCAGTAATGTTTCCCGTAGTGTGAAACTAATGTTGCGACAGTTGTTGTTAAACTTCTGTTCACCATGAATCCACTATTTGATTTGGATTCTGGTGAAATTATGAAAGATAGTATTGACAATGGCTATGAGACATCTACCAATATCAGAAGCAGTGCAGATGCGTTGCTTGATAAAAGCCGAAATGTTACTCTCTGGCTCTTTCTCTGACAAAATGGTTCAATCCCAGGGTACTACCACACACAATACTGTTACACACCTCAAATAATTCTGATTTTTTTTTTTGTCGCGTGTATAATTTTTTCTTTTCGTTTAGGGTGACTCCGGTGGTCCAGCTGTCGCCAACGGCAAGCTCATAGGTTTGGTTTCCTTTGGGGTTGGATGCGCGATGAAGGAGCAGCCAGGAGTGTACAGTAACATCCCCCTGGTCAGGGGCTGGATACGACACATCACGGGGTTACCGCTTTGAGTCAATAAACTGCACCCTAACTAATCATAATTTTGAAGGATACTGCCAATCCATTGCTTCATATGTTCGAAAATTTTGTCTGCTCAGCAATGTAAATAAAGCAATGAATGTTGTTGAATTGTCAAAATGTAAACCAGTGTTAGTGTGTTTCGCAATTATCCCACTGCCCATGTTATGGTGTTTCTGTTTCATAGTTTAAATTTAAGTGGCTTTCTATTCAAATAATAATATAATTATTTGTGTTTGTATGGTACCAAATATTTATTAAGAATTAAAAATAATGAACTGTATATATATAACAATTATTTGATTGATGGGATATTATCTACTAGCTTGTGCCCGCGACTTCGTCCGGGTGAAATTTCACCCTCCCCCCATTCACCCTCTTAGGGGTGGAATTTCGAAAAACCCTTTCTTAGTGGATACCTACTCTTCACAAAGAACACACACTCCAAATTTCATGTCTCTAGGACCAGTGGTTTAGGCTGTGCGTTGATATATCAGTCAGTCAGTCAGGACTTTGAATTTTATATGTGTAGATTTATAAAGTTCATGTTTTTATTTTTTACGTTTGAATTTAACTTAGAAGTTTTGTTTTTTCTTGAGTGTTATCAGCACAGGTGGGGCATCTACAATTATTTGTGGTTCATAATTTACTACTATGTCAATTTATTCTAAAGGTTAAGAATTGCATCGATAATCTAGTTTTTAAAAATCATAAATTATCATCTACCTAGACTTTTCCCAACTATATTGGGGTCGGTCCAATGCAACTGGATTCAGCTGAATATCTACCAGTCTTTTACATGGAGCGACTGCTTATCTGACCCCCACAAACCAGTTGCTGGGCCAACGATACCCCTTGGTAAGACTGGTTGACAGACTATTTCTGACTACCCGTGACGACTGTCAAAAATCTACGAATGACCGCCGGGACTAACTCAGCTTCACGTGCTTTCCGAGGCACGGAGGGGTCTCGATATGTAGGTAATTGATGCTCACCCATCCACGAACCGACTGCGGCAAGCGTAGCTTCCGATCAACCCGTGCGGATGTTACCATTTAGCCACGAACCACCCATATAAATTGAAATTTAAAAATCACCATCCTATAAAAACGAAAAGCCAAATGTGTGCCTTCAAAAATAATTACTTTGCCAAATTGTCAGTTACAAGTGTTAATTGCCCTCAGCATAGTGGCGCCCAAAGATAAATTCGATAGTTAGGGGAAACAAAACCTTTCTCCTATGAAACCTGATTACCCCATAACCCAAAAAGAAAAAAGACTCGAATTATTTATATCTGTTTGTGCGCCAGATTGACGGCAAGATGCCTCCTTGTTTGGGGACGCCAGAAAAAACATGGTGAGGGTCATCAATCTTCTAAGAGTCGTAAGAGTTAACTGCGCGAAATGGAACGCAGGCAGGATCGTAAATGTACATCAAGGTTGGAGGTATTATTGTTGGGGAAAGGTGACTTGTGCCAGCCGGAAGTGACTGGGAATGATTTATTTTGAAGAATTATTTTAATAAGGTGTATGGGGTTCCCCCATGGTTTTTCGATAATATTAGTAAGTCCCTACTACAGTGCGGCGTCTAAAGAATGCGTTCTTGACACATATCAGTTTCATCAAATCAAATCACTTATTTGCATAATACAGGTATAAATATAAAGTACACTGTATCATTAGGTACCTAATAAGGTGTGCAAATATTTATATTGTTATTAATTTTATCAAATAATTATTAAAATGACATTACAAAGTTATTATAATAAAAAAATAAAAAAGTAAAATAAATTCAGAATACTACAAATGTCAAAGGTTTAAAAATAAAAGTTGTCAGATGAATTATATCATGTCATAGACTTAACACTCTAATAAATTAAATTAAGATATTGGTCCAAATTAAAATAAAATTATACAGGTGCCAAGTTCAATTATTATAGCATATCACCCTATTTTTATTGTCATATTATTCAACGTCAATAAATTACTCTTACTATATATCTATATTCTTATCCTGTAAGTACTCCTTGACACTATAATAACATTTATTCACAAGGAATTTTTGCAGCTTCGACTTGAATTGATGAACTGGTAACTTTTTGACGTCATCAGGCAACTTGTTTTAAATCAATGATGCCATACAAAGAATACTTTTATTGATTAGTGCTGTTTTTCCATACAGTATATCAGTTTCTAATTTTTTTACCACGTAATTGTCTATAGTAGCTTTTAACAGCAGTCTTATAATAATTATTATTCAATTTCACAAAAACATTAAGTTCAATAAGTATAACGAAGGCAGTGTCAGAATTTATAAGCTTTTAAAGTAGGGTTGACAGCTGGTTGGTTGTCTACATTACACATTGCTCTAATGCATTTCTTTTGAGCTATAAATACAGATTGAAAATCGAAATATAAATATCGACTGAGTGGCCCCAAAATATATCTTAGGACAGGTGCAACAAGTCCGTCATAAGCAGCTAATACGACTTCTTTAGTAACAATTTTTGAAAGTTTGTATAGAGCAAATGAGGATTTATTAATTCTTTTGCAGACATATTCTAAATGTGCTTTCCATGTCAGTTTATTGTCAATATTTATTCATAAAAACTTTGTATCTGTCATAGGATGTACTGTTTCGCCTTGGTAACTAACGTTTATATTTATAAATTGAGTTCTCTGGTGAAAGTGTATAATTTTCGTCTTGTCCACATTTATTTTTAGATTATTTTCAGTTAACCATTGTGTAGTGTAGTGACGAGATCACGCAACAGAACTAGAATATTTACAAAACTAAGTACGCAATATAAAACTGCTCTTTATGGGAAAAGTACATTTGTCATGGCGCCTAAAATATATAATACAATTCCCAAGGACATTAGAGACTGCAATAACATCCTTAAATTCAAAAATAAATTATTTAAATTTCTTAACGAACACTTATTTTACTCAGTGAAGGAATTGTGAGACTTAAAATGATTTTACTGCTTTAAATAAAGTATTAATGTCTGATTGAGCGCATTGTGAACTGTATTAATAATTGTTTATTGATTAATTATTATTTTATTTATAAATTTGTATGCCTGATCATGAGGCTGATCACAGCATGAACTCACTGTATGTTGTAAGACCTATATTGTAACCTGTGTATCACAAATAAACTGTTTGATTTGATTTGATTTAATGTTTGGTTGATTTCGTGCTCGTAATCATTTTCTTTGTTGTTTTTAGGGTTCCGTACCCAAAGGGTAAAAACAGGGCCCTATTACTAAGACTTCGCTGTCTGTCCGTCCGTCTGTCTGTCACCAGAACCGCGATAGCTAGACAGTTGAAATTTTCACAAATTATGTATTTCTGTAGCCGCTATAACAACAAATACTAAAAACAAAATAAAATAAATATTTAAGGGGGGCTCCCATGCAACAAACGTGTATTTTTCGGAGTTTTTTATTATTACTGTGCTGTCGTCTGCAAATAGTTCCATTGGTTGATTAATGTGTTTAGGAAGATCATTGATATACATATATCAAGAACAGTAAAGGGCCTAGGACAGTTCATACAAACGGATACCTACGTGTTCTGCGAATTTGATCTTTATTAGATTCTAGGATTGTCGCACTAGCAGGTGTCAGTTAGCATTCTCTCGATAAGTTGTTTTTTTTATAGCCTTCCTCAAAAATTGGTCTATCAAATACAAAAAGATTTTTTCAAATCCGACTGGTAGTTCCAGAGACTACCCCCTACATACAAACTCACAAACTTTACCTCTTTTTAATATTAGTATAGATATATATAAGAACAACAAGACAAGAC
Source organism: Mesoligia furuncula (assembly GCA_916614155.1). NCBI lineage: Eukaryota > Metazoa > Arthropoda > Insecta > Lepidoptera > Noctuidae > Mesoligia > Mesoligia furuncula. The sequence continues at coordinate 19,246,038 of OU744816.1, forward strand.
AAGAAGAAGACAACAAGAAGAAGAAAGAAGAAGACAACAAGAAGGACAAGAAGTTACAAGAAGTACACAATACAAGAACACAACAAGTTACAAGTATACAAGAAGTTGGCAGATTCGTCTCAGTATTAAGTTGTTGTAGGTTTTCTTGTTTTTATCTCATAACTTTTTTAAAATATATAAAACAAAAGTTTTATATATTTTTTGTATGTATGTATATAAGTATTTATTCTTATATTTTACTTATAAATATTTTCATTTGTCTTCTGCTAGTGCACCTACTGTGTATTGTTTCTGCATCACCCTAAGGTAGACTGGTAGAAAATGCCCATGGCATTAAGTCCGCCTTTGTACAGTTTTTACTTGTGCATAAAGTTTTAATAAATAAATAAATATAGACATGATACATACACCGAATTATTACTATTATAGTCGTTGTTTATTCATTAACTTAGATATACTGATCGTGGGAGAAAATTGTGGTCACATTACAAATTACACACGTACACATTCATCATCATCATCTTCATTTCAGCCGAAAGACGTCCACTGCTGGACATAGGCGTCCCCCAATTTTGGAGGGGGGGGTTTGCCATAATCGCCAAGCTTGGCAGGCGGGTTGGCGATCGCAGTATGGTATGATGGTGTAATGGTGTGTGGTGGTGCATGTGGCGGTGGTGGTTTTTAAGTTATATTTATATTGTATTGTATGTGTTTATATGGGCCTTGATGCCTGAAATAAATGGATAAATAAATGCATAGAGAACGCTGCTGCCCATTCTCCGGTCTCCCTTAGTCGCCTTTTACGACACCCACGGGAAGTATGGGGTAGCCTACACATTCGAACACGTATAAATAAGGGTCTAACCGTTAGACCCTTATTTATACATGTGCGAATGTGTGTGTGCGAAAAAAACTACTACTCTAGACACTTGCGTAGGAGTTGCTTCGTCCAGTTTGGTTCGTTTTGACTGTACAACGGAAGTGTGACTGTAATTTAAGGAGTTTTAATTATTTTTGGGGTATAAAATTAGCAAAAAATTAGCTGCGACTACGTTCGCGTGCATATTGGATTTCATGGGTTTCGCTAACGTAACTGTGTATAAGAATTTATAGAAACAGAAAATCAGCGCAGTACTGTGGGTATACTCGTAGCACAGCCTCATGCTGAGTGAAAGCCATCTTGTCACGACTCTTGTCACAGTCACTGCCGACTAAATTTCTGTTCCGTGCTCGTGATTATACAGGGTCATTGGTAAAACATTAACAACCTCTTAGGAGACCTCTTATTGTACTCATCATTATGAACAACTTTTACTATGGGACCAGACCTGAAATCGCGAAAAAAAATCAGCTGTTCCCTACATTTAAGTTCATATAACTCGTCAAAATGTAAGGAACAGCAGGTTTTTTTTTCGTCCTCGTCCTGCCATCTTCGTCTTGGCCGTAAAAATGATTCTAGACGTAGAAATTCTTCGTCGTTTATAAAAAAAAAACGGTGAAGAGCGAGTCGGACTCGCGCACCGAGGGTTCCGTATTATGAAACGTGAAATATTTTTAAATTTTCATCGGCGAGGCCTATATTCGTCTGAGAATTTTATCACTGCGGTATAGAATATTGTAGTTTTAGGCCAGCGCCATCTCTTGACCGATACTCAAACACAAAGCATTTATTTCAATTAAACCATTTACAGGCACTTTTGAATTGTCAAGAAGTCGGTCAGTCAGAAAATATGAAGCTAGTTGCCCATCCCAAAGCGTAGGTACCTATGGAGAAGAACGGGCAAGAAACTCGATGAACACTCTTTTAAATTATATTTTTACAAAAATATTAGGTTCATCATTAATGTTGAATTTATAATTTAATTTTGTTTTCTGCTATTGCACCTACTATGTATTGTTTCTGCATCACCCTAAGGTAGACTGGTAGAAAATGCCCATGGCATTAAGTCCGCCTTTGTACAGTTTTTACTTGTGCATAAAGTTTTAATAAATAAATAAATATAATTGTAAGTGAGAACGATGTAAAAAAAGACGTACGCGTTAAAAGCGTCCAGAGTACAGCAAATAGTAAGAAAACAAAAATCCAAAAATAAAATAATTAAAAATAAGCCGAGGCAGCTAAATGATGACCAGCCAGATAGTGGAGCTAATATAATTTTTGTTGATTTCTAAAAGTGTGCTATTTAGAGATATCGGTTGATTTTTCCTGTAATCTTTACATAAACTTCTATCACATAGAATAATTTCACATTTTTTTTCCATACAAACTTCGGAGATAGGGGTACGGGGACGGTATTTTTTTAAACATTTTTCATCAAAAGTCGAAAACTATGCGGCCTAACAGCGCTCTTTCATAAGATACCCTACATGCCCTAGTGGCCCCACTTCGAATTTTTAAGACTATTATATACTAAATATTTCTTTCTTATTTGCAAACGTCATCTAAGACTATCCTTAATTTCAAATTGATAGCATTAGTAGTTCTTGAGATATCCAGCTTTGACAGACGGACTGACAGACAGACCAAGTCTCAACATAAACCCTTTACTATTTTGGTACGTAACCCTAAAAGGACGACTATTTCATAGAAAAGTGCAACCTTCGCGCTCAAAATGTATGTGTAATTATTTTATTTATGCTAAGTAATTATTTTTTATAACCAACGAAAAATTTCAACGTATGGTTTGGAATCCTGTGTTGAATCCATGGTAACCGCTTGTCCTTGCCATTTTTTATTCGAGTTAGCTGATCTTTTATGAACGCACGTGTTTCTGAGACAAAGAAACCGATTTTTCCTTCTTTACAATATGAAAACAATTCCTTTTTAAATACAGAATGTAACATTTCACTCCACAGACTTCCTTTACTATGACTTCAGTCCTTACAAAGAACATCATCATTCAAATATTCTAGACCGAACGTTGTCTAAACAGTGATGGCAGGCCGCAGTCGATTTAGCGAACACTTGGTATACACAGCGATCAGGAGTTGATTTTTCGCATTACATCAGACATTCACATATTCAGGAGTGGCTTCCTCGCGGGGGGAGAGGGAATAGTTTCTGAGGAAGATACGGGAGAAGAGAATGTACGGTGACGCTAAGGTTTTTTTTTAAAGTAGGTAATGTGAAATACTTGCGATAGGAACTAAAAGTTTTAAGAAATGTTAGTAGCTAGGCATTTTGAGAGTAAATATGCATCCTGTAGAGTAGAACAGTGGTGGCCAAGTGGTAACGGCCTCGACTTACGAGTTGTATGTCGTAGGTTCGAACCCAGACAGGCGCTTTACTTTGTGTAAATTATTTCATCACCACTGCTCTCAAAACGGTGAAGGAAAACATCGTGAGGAAACCGGCATGTCCTAGAACCAAAAATTCGAAGACATGTGGCATCTGCCAATCCGCACTGGGCCCGCGTGGTGGATTACGGCCCACTCCCTCTCACCGAGAGGAGGCCTGTGTCCCAGCAGTGGGAACATTATAGGCTGATTATGGTATGCATCCTGTGTACATCAAAATTCTGTTTTACACAATATGCCACAGACAAGATAAAAAGGAGAGGATTACCTTTTTAAGAAACTGTAAAGAAAACCTGACCATGTTTAGTATACTATGCCTTTTACAGGGTCTTCTTATGAATTCATACTTTAATATTATAAATCCCAAAATAACTTTGTCTGTAGGTTACCTTTTCACGCGTATACTAAACAGATTTCAATAAAATTTGACAAGGAGATATGTGTCATCCTGAAAAAGGACAAAGGCTACTTTTTGTCCCGGTAGTCACTCGCGAAGATGTCGTTCATCATCGGGGACGTGCTCGTGGGAATTTTCAACATCCACTCGAGTTAAGCCGCGGGCTGAAGCTAGTGATGACAAAAACGAAGTGAGCAGTCTTTCGAAATCTGTAGCATTCACTGCCATAACTGTTGGGTCTGGAGTCTTGAGCGTTTATTGCAAAAAAAAAACAAAGACTGATTCACATTCGAATGTTGAATGTTTGACATTCTTTGTTTTCTGACACTTACAGCACAAAATACAGAGAGTACAGAAGGCAATCACATGACATCATACCTACGCTCGGCGGTCGCGCACTAGGGTTGTCAACTTTGGCTTATGGACAAAAAACTATCGTGATAATAGCACTCGTATCTAGTTGTTTGATTTATTGTTGAGCTTATTCTACAATATTAAAACGAAACAATAAACATAGTATTACAATACAAAAAGTTTACAGAACAAAAACATATAAAATTTTACATTTGTCAAAATTCACTATCGGGAAACCCTAATAACTTCAAAACGGATTATCCTATTTACACAATTTATTTTGCTCTATCCGTTTTAGACCTAAACCTATCAAATGACACAAAAAGCAACACAATATCTACACAAACAATTCATTTTTGCACTCGCGCTCGCACTAGTCCCAATCACTCCTAGAGCGAACTAACATGTCCGTGAGCGGTGTTTATGTGTGCGTTGCTCAAGCGCACTTTGTATGTTGATTGCCTTCTGTACTCTCTGTATTTTGTGCTTGCAGGCTGACGTGATGATATAATAATTATCTTCATGCTGATGTTTTTGAGCAGTCGCCTCTTCCCTAAATTAAATATTTGTCCTATCATTGTTTTCCAGCGTGACCTCTCCAACAACCCCCCCGTACATTCCGCCCCCTATCTGCATTCAGGCGGCGTACTCACGAGTGTTTTCCGACCGTTTTCGCGGCGCTTCTCAGAGGATGTGACCATGATTTATTTACACAGGGATGCTGCACGCGTGACATCTCTCTCTGCTCTTATTTATGTGCGTCGTACGTTGTGATTTGACAACGTTCCGTCTTGAATTATTGCTGGATTGTGTTGTGTCCTTTTGGTACTTGAAGATTTTGTGTCATAGTGTGGAGTTCAGTTGTTTTTGGATGGCTAAGTCTGCAATAGACTTAGCCATCCAAAAACAATTTAACTCAGCGTTTTATTTTTTTTGCCTCGATTTATACATTAGGTACATGTTTACTAATAGGTACTATGTGGAAATCATTAATGAAATATGTTCTTTTGTTTTTATTGATGGATGTATTTAAAACACAAAAATATTTCATTTATTGTGAATATTTTACCGCGTATTTAGTGCTGATATCCAGTAGCCATGCAACTTTTTGATAGTATTTAAAATAACCCTTATCTAACCTAACTAATACAATACAGGGTGTATTGTGTCACTGCAGGGACCCCCTCTCCCTTTTCCAAACAATTCTGTCTTTTGTGAGCCGCCTGTCGGCAGGACCAAGCGCGTCCTTCCATCTTCGTTTCGGCCTGCCACGATGTCATCGTGCATTTAGTCGGACCCAATCGGTGCTTCTCTTAGCCCATGTGTCATCTATTATGCGGCAGACATGTCCGGCCCTGTTCCACAAAAGCTTAGCCGCTAAAATAATAAAAATCGAATTTTCATCTAATTCATTCATTTATTTATGTATCTATTCAGTATTACACATGCATTTTTATGTATATTCAAGTTGATGCAATAATAAACTCATTGGAGTTCTACCGTCAACCAAAATCAACGACCACATCATTTAGTGAATTAAAACTAAGAATGTAACCACAAAGAAATTACAACAAAACGACAACGATTGGGCAAAACTCCTGACTATCATTTTCCACTCTGAAATCATTGATGAAAAAGTCGGTAAAATAGAAGAATATCCCCTCGAACATTTGTCACATATAAACACACATATTTCTTCCTCAATCCAATATGAAATACGAGCACACGCTCCACCCATTCAATAATAAGAAATCAGAGAAAAACAAAATACTTATCGTCCGTCCATACTGATACTAGGGATATTTCCCCAGGGTCTGTGCCTCTTCCCTGTCTAAATTAAAAACTTTTCCCTGATAATGACGACCACCTCGTTCCCTCGCCGCTTCTTTTTCATTAATGTGTTCTTATTGGTTTTGTGATTCTGTGTTGTTGAGAATTTCAGGATAATGAGTTTGCGACCATTTTCTGGATAAGGTTTTGATGACATGGGAAATGGGGAATGTGTTTCTGTTATTAGATGATTTACTATTTTTTCATGTCGGAGGACATTTCCTAGTCTTAAGTTGTGAAAAATAGGTACTTTGATGCCGCAATTGCCTGACAAAAGCACTTAGGTACTCAACAGCGTAGATATTATGTTTATTAATCAAAGATGGTGATTCGAATAAATGACAGGGTATTTTTTTCTGTAAGTAGATCTTTTACACGTCATCATCTGCCTAGCCTTTTCCCAACTATGTTGGGGTCGGCTTCCAGTCTAACCGGATGCAGCTGAATACCAGTATTTTACATGGAGCGACTGCCTATCTGACCTCCACAATTCAATTCCAACTATACGAAGTTATTTTAAACTCAGCAAGAATCATCCACCCTAAAGAAAACCTATTCTATCCCCTTTGATAACATAATCATAATATTAAATTACTTTTGTGGACCCCTGACATAAATTGGACGGGTGGGGCGGTCAACATTTTGTCCTGTCCATTGTCTTGGATATTATTTAACCCACTTTTGAGCGTAATATTTTCATTTCATAAATTAAGTCTGGTCTGTAGAAGAATTGGAAGTGATTTAGAACGGAGATCAACCAGTACCTATACATTATATAATAAAAATCTCACCGTGAAAATTTAGAGGGAGCTGTCATTCCACTTGGACTTAAACCTCCTGATCTCTTTATTTAACCATCAGAGAGTCTCTCATCCGGGAATAAGTTACAGTGGCCTACATGGAAAAACTTAAGCAGACTTCGTACCCAAGTAGGCCGCAGCAAGGACAACAAGTGCAGGAATTTGTAGTGGAATTTTGGGCCAAACATATAAAAAAACTAGATTTTTGCCATCGACACGCTAAGAATACCAACCGGTCAATTCTGTCAAAATCTCACTGTAAAAACTTAGGTGAAGTGAGTTTGTTTTTGCTAGGAATTGACACTATTGACAGCTCACTCCACGCTCACTTCACCTAAGTTTTCACGGTGAGATTGTTGCAGAATAGGACCGGTTGAACATGCTACCTTAAATAAAAAGCCAAGATGAACTAACTGCTCAATTAGTGAAGTTCGCCACTTAAGTTCGAGCAGCCCATCTTTAAATAGTCGCGATTTTTGGACTGTTGTGTATAGCCAAGCCAACCTCGTAATTGTTTGACATTCAATTTTAAGGTGATAACCTTAAGGTTGAATGTCACTTGCACGTCATATAATGACAAGGGTCTTTTGTCTATGTGACAGTTAGATAGTAGTTAGAACTGCCGGGATCAAAGTATTAAAAAAAAACAACGAGGAAGAGTACCATCGACACGAAAAGAAGAAGAATAAGTTAGATAGTTTCAACCAGTGCCAATTATTGTCAAAAGTAATACTTTATGCAAAATGAGTTCGACTATACCTAAAAGACTTTCAGAATCACTAGTCCACAACAAATTCAAGAGTTGATGAGTTCTGACTTCATTTAGAAGGAAACCCTACCAAATGGTAGGCGTGACGAATGTTTATCAAAGTTATGTTACAATGCGTGACGGGTGAGGAGTGTGAGTGACGTCACGTGCAGGCGTCACGCGTCGCTGTGGCATGACAGCGTGGCCATGAGAACAGCGGACTGATTTGAAATAATATTTAAATTGACAGAGAATCAGAGGTTTTAGAACGTCAAGAAATACGTCGGTACACTATTAAAAAAGTTCGTTCTTCAAATTAGGATTCAAAAATGGCGTAGTACAGACACCAGCATAATAAGCTACCCGAAACCGTAGAATTTTTCCAATCCAGATTGTAGTAGCTTGATGTGCTGGCGTCTGTACTTAACAAATGCAACTACTATAGGTCTACCAGAATCCCATGGCAAAAAAAAACAAAAAACTTTGTGGTTTTCATACATTTGACAACATTGGCAATGTCAAATGTATGAAAACCATAAAGTTTTTTGTTTTTTTTTTTTTTGCCATGAGATTCTGGTAGACCTATACATTCTCTGGCAATGAAATAAGAAATCTCATATTAATACTCACAACATCATCATTCACTATCTTATCTTGCAATTCTATTACTCTACTTCTCTAAAATATTTTCAGCATTGGTTCTGTTTCAAGTTGGGACAAAGTTACTTGAAATACGATAAATAATTATAAGTATTTATTTTTACCAGACCAACTTTTAAGGGCTGATTTTTCAATCATCTAATAACTTTATTCGAGGAATAATTTTGAAATTTTGACAGTTATTTCATATAAAACCTGTTAAAAGTCAATTTTATTCCTCAAATAAAAGTTATCGCTATTGAAAAATCAACCCTTACTCGCATAATAAAAGCTGTCAAATTCTTTCCCTTTTAATAGGTAAAAAGCAATAGTCTGAGTCTATAGTTTGTGATGATTATTTAAACCAAAACTATCGTAATCATTTTTATTAAACTGAATAACTAATGCACAGCCGCAGTTGTACAGATAGTACATAGGTACCATATGCACCGCTATTGCCTATAACTTACACCACTCGACATTTTCATAGCCCCACATACAAGTTATTAATTGTCCCGCGTGAGTGATTATTTTTTGAGCGGCTCTGTCCGGTGTCCGGCCAGACTCGCCCGTGTCCGAAACTGTCCGGCTTTCCAGAGTCAAGCGCAGGTGCAGACTTCACATTTTAATTGATTGTCAGGCATTTTTGGGTACAGAGTTTATTTTTGAGAGTCATTTTGAAAGGATTGGGGAGAAAAATATTTTTCGTTGTCTCGTTTGGAAAAGGTGAGTAATAAATTTAGTCATTTTTAGAAGCGACGCGCGCCTTACTTTTAGTTGCACAAATACGCTGTGAATATGTGTGTAATGCGCTGGAGCTCTCGGTAACGGTCTGAAACAATGGCGATGTTGGAAGTGTTGAGATAAAAATACTGTATTTTGTAAAGATTTATAGTTCTATGAGCGACCCGCTCCTTCGCAAGGCAGCAATGGCGACATATCAAAACATCGAGAGTTCTGTGCTTATTGGTCGTTTCAGCCGATAGACGTCCACTGCTGGACATAGGCCTCCCTCAATTTTGGGGGGGGTTTGCCATAATCGCCACGCTTGGCAGGCGGGTTGGCGATCGCAGTATGGTATGATGGTGGAATAAATAGAGAACGCTGCTGCCCATTCTCCGGTAAGACCCTTAGTCGCCTTTTACGACACCCACGGGAAGTAAGGGGTGGTGCAATTCTTTAAGTCCGGCACCACACAGACACTGTGCTATTACCAAGTGAAAAATCAATGTATAATACATGACGGAGAAGGTATAAGTAGTGTGTCTCGTTATCATTAGCCGTATTTCAACTATGTGAGCGTACTGTGGGAAGTGTTGGTTATTGCGCAATAGAAAAATCAGACTGATTTGCAGTTCAAATCAGATAAAAATTTTACGAACTAATTAATCATACTAGCAAATCACACACTGTAGGTAAACGACACAACCAGATACGGAACGCGGGACAGTTTCTGAGCACATGTTGTTCGTACGATGTCCAATGTCCAGAGCTACACAAATCGTTCTGTCGAGCTGTCGTCGAACCCCACGAACTCAGGCTAGACTCTGTCATGCGCCACCAGATGACGCTAGCGTTCCGAATATTCAAACGAATGACCCGATGCGACGTACACATAAACGTTCCAGAATAAATTCTATAAATAATGTTGAAAACTTCATAAAAAATTATAATGTATAACGTATAGAATAGATGTGAGCAGTCAGTGGTTGTCCAGTGGTAACAATCGCGACTTACGAGTAGGTCGTAGGTTCGAACCCTATTATTTCATCGCCACTGCTCTCAAAACCGTGAAGGAAGACATCGCGAGGGAGCCGGCATGTCCTAGAACCAAAAAAATCGAAGACATGTGACATGGACATCTACCAACCTACGCTGGATCCGCGTGGTCAGCCCACTCCCTCTCATCGAGAGGAGGCCTGTGTCCCAGCAGTGGGAACGTAGTATGCTAATTTATTTATTTAAAACTAGAATACTAAATTAAATGACTAACTAACTTACTATACAAATAAATACAAAAACAAAGGACACTTAGACGTCGAAGTACTCGTCTGCATCGTGTCATCCGGAAACGTGCCCAGAAGACTGGCAGCATTGCCACGTTGAATGGCAATGCTAATTCTTTGGCCAAAGAACGACCCAGCCCTCTGGTCACGTGAAGTGTCGACCAGCCGGCGAGAAATTTCCTTAAAAAGGAGACGCGCACTCGGGCCCCATGACCCGAGCGTTTCGACCCCAAACAGCTCAAAGCTGTAGTTGCCCATAAGGTATGCTATAAATATAGATGCCTGAATTCTAAGCGACATCGACTGTTATTTGCAAAGCTTTTCAGATTTTTCCCAAAGTATTCACAGCATAGTCATTTTGAAGGCTTTGCAATTCGTTTGCTTTTTTTTTGCCCCGATTGCATAAAATTGGGTTTACCGTCAGTTCTAACTGTTTTTATACGATTTTCCAACTTGAAATAGAATAAAAATTCAGCTTATGTAACGATTGGAAGTAGGAAATGCACAAGTTTCGAGAGCAGTGGTGACGGCCGCGTCTTACGAGTTGAAGGTCGTAGGTTCGAACCCACACGGGTGCTTTACTTTATGTAAATTATTTCATCACCACTGCTCTTAAAATGGTGAAGAAAAACATCGTGAGGAAACCGGTACGTCCTAGAACCAAAAATTCGAAGATATGTGACATCTACCAACCCGCACTGGGCCCGCGTGGTGGATTACGGCTCACTCTTCCTCTCGATTAGAGGAGGCCTGTGTCTCAGTAGTGGGAACAAATATTTCCTCACTATCAGTTCCTTCACGGTCACAGTGATGCAAAATCTTTTAACTAAGAACTAGTAGGTACTAAGTTTTCACATTTAAAATAACATAGGAATTGGCCAGAACCAGCCACGGCACAAATCTAACTTTTTCGAACCCCACATAGTTTCACTAAAACATTTTCATCGCATTATGCCGATAACATTATTTGAATTCTGCACACCGTGAATACCTCATGCAATGTAGACGACACACCACAGAATAAAGGCTATAGAAGGTTAGCTCGATACCTACAACGAGCGAAAACAGGCGCACGCACACATAGACGCGTACGTTGGGCGATGTCAAACAAGTTCAGGGTGCTTACTCTCGAGTTTAATTCCGATAGATCGACATTGGAATTGTGACGTTTCGTACTCTTGAGTTCGATGCTAGCGCCAATTGATTTTTGGATTGGGTGTCCATTTTGGGGAACTAAGTGGAATTGGGAACGGGCTTGGCGTGGGGTAATCGGTACTCTTGAATGTACACACATCAAAAGTGTCTAGGGATCAACATATATTTTTGCAATAACTTTTCTCCTGATTGATATTAATTAAAATTTTCTTTAAGGATTCATCAAATAAAGTGTTTTCGTTTGTCACAGTAACGATAAACCAAGTCACCTTTGCATTAATAAAGAAATTTGCCATTTTCCTAATAAAGGGATTTTTGACATTTGAACCACTAACACAAAAGTTCGAAAAAAAGACTGAAATAACAGTTTTCTTTAAAATTTTATTGGGTAACTTAAACAATTAATAATCCGTGTTTCTACCGCGAACACTAACAACACAAGAACATCGGTTTGGCATACTCAAAATGAGTTCATCCAAATCACGCTGTGGAATGGCCGCCCATGTTCGTTGCAACAACAAAAAAAGGTCTTCTTGCGACTGGATACCCTCCATATTCGGCAGAGCTCTTCTCTGTAGCATATCCCATGCATGCTCAATCGGGTTCAAGTCTGGCGACTGAGCAGGCCAGGGCAGGACATTGATGTTAGCTGCGGCGAGAGTCTGTCTTACAACTCTTGCGGTGTGCGGTCGTGCATTATCATGCATTAACTGAAATAAGGGACCGATTTGCACTTGTAGAGGAACGATGACGTCTGATACAATCGTCTCAGCATAAATTTGAGCGTTGAGGTTGCCTCTGATCCAAATCAACTCAGTTCTTCCGCCGATCCAAATACCCGCCCATACCATGATGGTTCCACCACTATAAGGATGGACTTCCTGGCAGGATTTTAATCGCTGTTGGCGTCCAGGGGTTCTCCAGTGTCGTATACATCTTGTATCCGGTCTCATACAAAACGAGACTCATCAGAAAAGCACACGAAACGCCATTGTTCTTCTGCCCAATTTCTGTGTTCAAGAGCCCATTGATATCGAATCCTACGATTGTGCATTGCTATAGGTGGTACCCGTAGCGGTCTTCGGGAATGAAGGTTCACTTCATGCAAGCGGTTTCTGACTGTTTGGTCGCTAATTAAGTTCCCTGAAGAGTGATGAAGCCTCACGGCTAACATCATGGCGGTTATTGTTGGAGCTCTTCGAGTTAAGATTTGAATGTATCGGTCTTGTCTCCGTGTGGTGCAGCGATACCGTCCTCCATGGCGCTCAGCCACGGTACCAGTGCTTCGGTAACGTGTCCAAAGTCGACTGATAACACTCTGACTTGTATTCAGAGCTAAAGCCACAGTACGTTGCCGGGAACCAGCTTCTATCATTCCCACGGCTCTGAGCATTTCTTCCCAGCTTAAATGACGTCGCCGCTCCATAATAACGTTGGTTTTAATCAGTAGTAGGGAAACAGTAGCACTAATAATGTCTTCAATGCGTTGTATGTTTTTATAGGGAAAATATTGACAGCTGATTTTCATCTTTTACTCGAATTTGATTCACAGTTCCTGATTCAAATTATGAAATGCACCAAAAAGGATCCATATAAATTTATAAAATCATAAATTTATTACAAAGCCACATCTCAATCTCAAGAAATCCGCATAAAAATGCTTGATCCCTAGACACTTTTGATGTGTGTATTTTGACAGCTGTGTATTGCGTCAATATTGCGCTGGGATAGTTTGTTGATAGTGATTTTTCCAATAACAAAAATGTAACTTTTTAGAAATTGTTTTGCGTTTTAAGTGGTTTTTTGTGGGGTATAAGATTATAATATGGCACGATAAGCAGTAGTATATAGTGTTTTACGTAATTCCCATAAAAAACAACTGAAACAAAGACGAGGAGCGTCGGATGATGCGTTATACGGACAAAGCGTTTTCTATGAATGAATACGAATTTAAAGCAAATTACGGAGTGAGCAAGGATTTGACTCCTCTTTCGTATTACATAACAACATTTTTATCCTATCTCTATACAATAAAAACTTTGGTTAAAGTCTTATATCAAGTCGCCTCCGTACGAAGATAGGAGGGGTGGAGGGGGGTTGGGGGGGGCGCCCTGTTTCACCCCCCCCACTCCTGCCCTGCCGGAGATGCGTAGTTTTTCTATTATTCCACTTTGAACAAAACCTTCTAACCTAACCAACACAAGTCTGTGTGCTCTGGGTAGGATCTGTCACTCATTAGGGTACGGGGAGGTAGTTACTTTCTTCGCCGGCCGCTGCCGCGGCACGCTCGCTGCGCTCGCTCGGCTCGCGCTAAGTGGTCACCGTTCTAACCTTTTTTTTTTTTTTTTTTTTTTGTTCCGGGGTGGAAAATCCTCATGGATGTCCGCCGCCCTGGGGCGGGCGACGGGGTCTGTCAGACTCTTACTGACTAAAAACCACCCCGGTGTTCCATCTCACACCTACGCCAGGGGTCGCGGGAACGTTCGATCCTTCCGCAACCCCCGGCTGGTGCCGGCCCGCCACTGCGGGCCTCGTCGGGTCAGGGGGGGGAGTGAGGTGTTTGACTCCCCCCGTGACGTCTAAGAGGGGCGCGCGTGGAACACTACGCGCCGCCACCTCGGGTCCTGATGTGTGGGGGGCGGCGGACGTCCCCGAGTCCGTCGCCCCTGGACCCATTTAGGGGGGCTGGAAGAGGGCGTTGTCCGCCCTCCGCCGACGCCCGGTGCGCCTGCTGCGGGCAGGGTGAGTGGACGAGATCTCCCTCTCCCTTTCCGCAGCCTCCTTCTGCGACATGACTGTTTCGCAAAAGGAAACCACCGCGTCCCAGGACTCTTCGCTGCCGACCATCGACTCGACCACGGCCGGCAGCGACAGGTCACTGCCTACTTCTGTGATGAGGGCACGGCGCGGCTCCTCCCAAGCGGCACACTCTGCCAGCGTATGCCACGCCGTGTCCTCCCGGCAGTCGACGCAGTGGTGACACCGGGCGTCCGGCTCCCTGTTTATGCGACACAGGTACTTCCCGAAGCAACCATGCCCCGAAAGTACCTGCGTCACCCGAAACGACAGGGAGCCGTGCCTCCTCCCGAGCCAGGGCTCGAGTACTGGCCGGACCGCCTCGATAGTGCTGAGGCCGGCGGTAGGGCGTGAGAGCCTGTCCCGCCATTCCGCCACCAGGACCTCGCGAAGCTGAGACCGACGCAGCTCCATATGGCGCTGCATCAGCCCCTCGCCTCGCGCCCGCGCTTCCTCGCGCCACCGGTACAGCGACGCGAGCACTTTCGCCTCCAGGTCCCAGGGCGGGGATCCAGCCAGTACGCAAGCCGCCTCGTAGGAGATCGTGCGATATCCGCGGACGACTCTGACGGCCATCGCTCTCTGCGGCTTTCGCAGTACTGCGATGCTACCGGCCGTCAGGTCAGTCGCCCAGATCGGGGCCCCATACAGGGCCATCGATCGCACGATCCCCACGTAGAGCCGCCTACAGGCGGCGCTCGGGCCCCCCAGATTGGGAAGCAGCGTTGACAGCGCCCCAGCCGCGCCCAACAATTTGGGCGCCAGCCGCCGGAAGTGGGGGCCGAAATCCCACCGGCTGTCGAGCACCAATCCCAGGTACTTCATGGTAGACTCGACAGCGATCCGAGCCCCCCCGACCACTATGTGCAAGCCGGGCGGCGGCGCCCGCCGGGGGCCATGAAACACCATGGCCTCCGACTTGTTGAGGGCCACCTCCAGGCCCAGGCGACGTATGCGGCTCACCACCTGTGACACCGCAGCCGTCGCCAGCAACGCTGCCTCCCTGTGCGAGCTCCCCCGGGCAGTGACCAGCGTGTCGTCGGCATAACACGTCAGTTCCACGCCCGGCTGGAGCTCACCCCTCAGCACCCAGTCGTACCCGATGTTCCACAGGGGCGGGCCAACGACCGAGCCCTGTGGAACACCGCACGACATGCGGTGCTGGATTTCGCCATCGCGTCCCATGTAGGTGACACTCCTCTCCGACAGATAAGCCCCAATGATGCGGCGGAGGTAGAGAGGCACCCGATGATACCGCAGTGCCTCCCGAATAGTACTCCAGGGCATGGTGTTGAAGGCGTTGGAGATGTCCAAGGACACCGCCAACAACACCTCGCCCCGGGCCACCGCTTCCTCCGCCAGGAGCACCGTTCTAACCTAACCTAACCTACACAACTCACTTCGCTCGCTCGGTTCGCGCTATCTAACTTAACCTAACCAACACAAGTCTGTGTGCTTTGGTTACGATCTGTCTCGCATTAGGGTGCGGGGAGCTAATAATCATAGCAAAATATAAAATTCACGTAAACTCGAGAGCAACGGAATGACAAAACGAACGCCAAACAAAAGTATTTGTCAATGTAAACAAACCCCGCTTTCCGAATTGCGTCAAAAGCGATTATATCGCGAATCCGACCAACGCGCAACGTCACAATTTAGTATTCAATAGTCCTTATATTTTGTGACTATTAAATTTGGTTGGATTCGCGATATAATCGTTTTTGACGCAATTCGGAACGCGGAGAAAAATTGTTTCTTTTCACGCATTTCGATAAACGCACTATCGAAATCGCTACGAAATGTATCAAAATTACGTTCCTTCTCAAGATTTCCCAAGATTTTTTAAATAATAATTAAAATATTTTGGCGCGTCTCCGGCAGCAAAAAATACATTTTATCGCTTAGTACGATCCCCCTAAACCCTCCCGTATCTACACATAACTCAGATTTAGGCGACTCGATATAAGACCCAACCCAAAACTTTCTAGAACATTAGATTACTAAAATCGGACTTCGGCATGTTTTCATTATACAAAATTCTTTCTATCTCTAAAACCCGTAGACCGATTTACATAATTCAAACTAGAATATTAGTTTTAAACATAATCCTCTCATTTGACACTAAAATCTCGAAAATATTCCTGTAAACAAAAAACCTCGTTTTCAAGTTACGTAATGTTTCTATCATTTTTCTTCGCACATTAAAATTATCAAAAATTCTATATCAGACTCTAATACGAAAACTATTAATAAAAACCAAATAGAAAGCTAATTAGAACAACACAAACACTTAAAATTTAATTAGAAAATCAAAATCTTACTCAGTAAAACAGTAGTAGCACATATCGACGCCCACGCTAGGTACTTTTGGGTCTTAACTATCCTACTCTGTCACTTTTACATATTCTAACTTATTTATCACTTCACTGGTATATAACTCACTCATGTTCACTATTCACATAAACACGTTCGGCGTTCGTCACAAAAACATTACTTACTGTCTTCGATCATATGATCGAAGCTTACTCTATAGAGAAGTTGCATATCTATTTACTTGGTACCATTTGTGTAAAACTGTAATACTAATTAGTTAAGTAACTCAGCGGACAGTAATTATTTCTTACTAAAAATAACCAAACGCGAAGAATATTGTCATAAACAAACAAACTTGCAGTTCGAATTCACTTCTAAAACCACTTGACTATGTTTGAAATTGGAGAACTTACACCCTTATACTTACTATACTCTATGACTTACACGCAGTCTTTTTTTTTTTAGTAAGTAGTGTAGGCAACGATCCTACCCCATAAAGCCAAAGTCATGGTTAATTTTATGATTTTATTCATTTTCTTACGCCCAAATGAATTTAATACTTTATAATTAATCAATTAAAGACCTATTTATATCATATTTATTTATTAGCCTTATTATTATTTATTTAAACGATAAAGCATTTTAAAGCCCTATTACCGGTTTTTCGTAATGAGTTGAACCACACTATTGCAGCCCGTAACATAGCTAACTTCACGTGTAACAAAATAATGGCGGAGCAATGTCAATTTCATTTCAATGGTGATAATATTGTTTTCAAGAGTACCGAATCACGTGACTGTAAAATTAACATTGGAATCGTATTGGCATTTCATTGGAATTAAAATTAGTTTGGAGAGTAAGCCCCCTGGTCGCAAGTGCGCTTGCACTCGTTGTACGTGAAGCGTGTCTATGTATGCGTGCGTTTTGGTTCGTTGTAAGGAGCCACCTGCTACTATTCTGTGACCTTTATTCTTGCTTTATTATTCTAGCTTTATTTCCTAGAATATCCTTGTGACCTATATCCTTTAGCGAAGTTTAATAACTTTGGAGAACGCAACCGACTGATGCGCTCTGTTGTAATTTTCTAGTCTCAGCTTAGACGGTTCTTCCTGAAATTGGAATGCAAATTCAAAACTAATTGTATTTTTTTAACATCAACCGAACGACAAGGACGACATGATCTTACCTTTGATTTCTATCATTATCTGCCGAGCCCTTTCCTAACTATGTTGGGGTTAGCCTTTACATGGACCGACTTCCTATTTAATATCCACAACCCAGTTACTGAGTAATACGATGCTTGGTAAGACTGGTTTCGGGCTTCTGACGACCCGTTCATCATCATCATTTCAGCCGAAAGACGTCCACTGCTGGACATAGGCCTCCCCCAAAAGGGGGGGTTTGCCATAATCGCCACGCTTGGCAGGCGGGTTGGCGATCGCAGTATGGTATGGTGGTGGAATGCATAGAGAACGCTGCTGCCCATTTTCCGGTACGCCTCTTAGTCGACTTTTACGACACCCACGGGAAGTATGGGGTGGTGCTATTCTTTAAGTCCGGCACCACACAGACAGCGACCCGTTACGACTGTCAAAAATCCAAGAATGTCAGCCGGGACCAATGGCTAAACGTGCTTTCCGAGACACGGAGGGGTCTCTGTATTCAAAGATTCGTAGCTTAACCTGATTGATCGACCCGTGTGGCTGTTATTACTCAGCCACGAGCCCTCTTTTCTAGGTATCTATGCAGAGAAAGAGACATCTGTCTATGTGTGCGTTCGTTTGCGCTCGTTGTAGATATGGAACTGCCCTTCTGTACCTTGTATCTATTCTGTGTGGACAGTTGTTTGTCCATCGGTGCGGGCGCGTTTGATTTGATGCGTTGCGACGCTAGTGACCGCACCCGATTTATTGTGTGCTAGTGCAGCGGGGTTTTCGACAGGTTTGGTTAGTAACGGAATAAAAAACTCACTGTGGCTCGGTGAAAATGTTTTGTGCATTCCTGTAAATATGGAGGAGTTGGGTGTTTGTTCGGGGTTCGGGGAAGTACTGAAAAAAGCAGAAATGTTTTGGTGTGATTTGTTTGTTCGTGAGAATTATTCCAAACTTTGTCACAGTTATGGATGCAAACTGTAAATCATTAAAGTTATTGTGATCTTACTAGAGTAACGTGACATTTGAGGTGATGCTGATGTAGTTATTAAAAGTGACTGCTCAGTTTAAGCCTTAAGGTAAGCTGACCAATTGTATTTATCTAAAAAAAATATTACGTAGTTCCTGTATTGTTAAACTATAATTAATTAAATTAAATGTCTGTGTGGTGCCGGACTTAAAGAATACCACCACCCCTTACTTCCCGTGGGTGTCGTAAAAGGCGACTAAGGATCGTACCGGAGAATGGGCAGCAGCGTTCTCTATGTATTCCACCACCATACCATACTGCGATCGCCAACCCGCCTGCCAAGCGTGGCGATTATGGCAAACCCTCCCATAATTGGGGGAGGCCTATGTCCAGCAGTGGACGTCTATCGGCTGAAACGACGATATAATTAATTAAAAGTGGGTTAATTAAATAAATAAATTACTGAAAACTTTGATAACACTCCAACATCACAACATCCCGTTATTTGAAAGCGCGGGAAGTGACGCTTCAGTCAGTAACGTTCCAGTGACAGCTGAGCCAGTGATGTGCGACCCTGCTTGTAGGGTTGGGGTTGGGTATGTGTTCTTCAGAATTCCGGTTATCAGTAATTATACCTAGTTTACTCAGACAAGGCATGTATATTATTGCCCACAAATTTTAACACAGCCTAAATCATTGCTAATGTTTTTTTCTTTGACAACTGTCACCGCAATTCATTTGAAATGTTTCCCAGTACGACGATTTCTGTATTTATAGTCTTGTATACATACAAACTTGGTAAAATAGCAATAGCGTTTTTTAAGAAACTAATTGTTATTACTTAGCAATTATTATTCTCATCTTCCCAGCACGGTGGGCTGTGCTGGGGCGGCTGCTGCAGGTGCAGAAAACCTCAAACGGCGAAAATATTCCAACCTGATTGGGAGCTATATGTCCGAGCCGTTTGGGGTTGAAACACTAGGGCCATGGGGTCCGAGTGCCCACTCGGTTTTTCAAGATATCGCCAAGCGGTTAGTCGACTCTTCACGTGACCAGACGGCTGGCCTATTTCTTGGTCAAAGAATTAGTATTGCAGTTCAACGTGGCAATGCTGCTAGCCTTTTGGGCACTGTTCCTGTTGACAGCGATGCGGACGAATTTTTTGATGCCCTATTTTACTTATTTTCCCATATAAATGTACATATTATTATTATTATTATTTTAAATATTAGCATAGATTATGTAAATAAACAAACTAATTTATTAACTCAATATATTATCAGAGGGACAATTCTCGTAATTTTAAAAACGTTCACAGTCTGATCTCAGTCTCAATCTCTCAAAAATTCTTCCTTCAAGTCCCTTCAAGTTCTTGACATTGATTGTCGCTGAGATAAGATTGCGACTAGATTTTGAACGCTTTTGATTACAGGAATGAATTGGCCTTCAGCGGTGCTATTCTGTAAAGATCTCACCGTGAAAACTTGGGTGAAGTGAGCGTGGAGTGAGCTCAATGAGTGAGTCAATGACTCAATAGTGTCAATTCCTAGCAAAAGCAAACTCACTTCACCTAAGTTTTCACGGTGAGATTTTTACAGAATCGACTGGCTGTTATTAAAGACTTCTTTCTTGTAGACAACCTTTTGGTTCCGCGGCTCGATGAGAACTAACTTTAGAATCTAGACGACGCTCTAAACATCAATTTCCATTCAATTCCGTTAGAAAAAAACAGTTATTTTTCTTCATGACTATCACTAACACAAAAATTATTTGAGGCAACTTTCAATTATATATATATATATATTTAGTATTTAAAATCAACAAATCTTATTATTATTTGGAAATCAAGACATTCGGTCATCCGACACTGTGTTGCCTCCTGGCACACACACAACAATAATGAATTTCCTATTAAATCATGGCATTTAGTACTTGTATTATCAGTGTGTCCTTGTATTATCTAACACTTGTATTAAAAGAGTCACTCAAGAAAATCACAAAGGTACATAAACAACAATTCTAAGAAGCCTAGCGTAGAAACGGACAAAGTCAAATCGCTCTACAATCAAAGCACTTACTTAAATAGAAACAGTAGCTTGTAATTTCTTCTTTTCCCCCATAATCTGTAGCGTCCATATTTATATTTCACCAAACCAGATGACAGCTATATTTCAGCGCCACGTGCGACCTGACGCAGATAAATGCTGCTCTGATGGATGCCGGCTGCTGGGAACGACGATGGTTATTTATTGGAGAATCCTGCCCACCCCCTGTTTTAAATGCTGGTGTCGTGGTAGTAGGTTAGATTTGTGGTATAGTGACCTGGTTTGGTGCTGTATGGGTTGGGGCTGTATTTTTGTAGGTGAAAATAACGTCTATACGTTATTTTCACCTACAAAAATACAGCCCCACACTTTACACTTTTGACACGACAAAAATATAGTATACCTATGTATACTATATTTTTGTCGTGTCAAAAGTTGCTAATCAGGAGCTTAACTTTTTAAAGGACAATCATGTTTGAATTTACTGAGAGAAAAAAGAGGTGTGAGGAAGATAGATTCATTTAGGTAATAAAGGGAAATATTTAACTTATCCTATAAATACTTATTGACCTGCTAATGATGGAGACTTTTTTTAAATTAATGAACCTCTAAAATGACATTGTATTTTATGAGATTTTGTACATTTATAATTAATTTAAATTTGATAATATTTTGTATGCCTTTCGGCGGAACATCGGGGCTGGACCAAACATTTTTATAAAACATCATTGTAAGTACCCTGTGTTCACAAAATTAATAAATGAATAAATGAAATAAATGAAAACCTTTTTGCGCCTTTAATGATGCACTTTTTAACTAATTGAGCCTTTTTTTAACTTTCTGGCCTTTTGTCAGAATTTAGACATGCTGTCTTAGAATTTATTAAACTATTGCCGGAGCGCATAAAATATAGACATAGACGGATTTTGGCGCAGAATGCCCACTTCTCAAAATGACAACTGAGTCCCTATTGGACTAATTCTCAAAATGCCTAATTCTAAAAATGACTAATTCGCAAAACGGCCACATCTATAAATACCTAATTCTCAAAAGGACAATAAGTTGATAAAAAATTTAAAAAAGAAAATTTCATCATAATAATATAAGTATTATACAAGGTGTAAGGAGAACCTTACACCTTGTATAATACTTATATTATTATGATGAAATTTTCTTTTTTAAATTTAATTCCACAACCCTACTATAATCTACGTTCTGGCTTCCGAAGCCAGAACGTAGATTATATACAACATAAATGCAAACTGATACCAATAACCTTTCGCTTTAAATTGGTAATTTTCAAGACTTCATATTTGGTAAACACGCAGTGGAAGCCGTACAAAACGTGAGGTCACTGACACGCAAGGCAACGACGTACCACCGCGCGCCCGTGTCGCGCGTCGCGGGCTCCGAGCGCTCCTTACGGCCGAGGCACGAGATTTATACAGAATTTACAAACACCACTTTCAAAATGCCTGCCTAATGCCTATGCTACAATTAACTTTGTGTCTCTGTACGCTCTTACTTAATCATTCTCCTCTTAACTTTTTCTTTTGCACATTTTGAGACTCGCTGTCTCTCAGGAGAACTACAAAAGAAAATTAATTGTTCCTCATTATTAAAGACTTGATAGGTTAAGTAAATCTAAACAAGTAACGGTGATGTTGAATATCCTAAATAAACCTAGACAAGTTGTAAAAGTAAACATCACGATTATTTATTATCGTTCCTCCTCTGCATGAGACGAAACCTTTGCCTTTCAAAATTGACGCGCCACCTGTTCGATGTCCACCGCGCACAGGATGGATAAGCACATGAAGTAATTTTTTGCTCCGTTGGTGTAATTGCTGTATGGCCACAGTAGATAAATATAAACCGAGAGCGGCACGTTTGTATGAAGATGTTTTACTGTATATTTATCTACTGTGGTATGGCGTTCCAGCAGGAGGATAAATAAATAAATAATAATTGACGAAGGTATCATGTCTTGCTTAAACGATGCACCTGTCAGCAAGATGGTATCAGAATTGACTGCCAACGGCGTAGCAGACCTAAAAAGGTATTTAAACGGCTACGGAGACAGGTATATGCGTTTGGGGTGAAAAGATGTGTGTGCAAACCAATGTTGCCATTTATCTCCAAAACTACTTATCCGATCTTGATGCGGTTTTCGTATCTTTTCTTCTCCTTATGTGTATAATGAACCTATGCTCTTTAAAAAGTTTGAAATAAAAAGCAACATTAAAAATTTAGAAAAAACTCACGACGGTTAAATGTAATTGGAAAAGGATAAAATAATTTAAAAACCCCCTACTTAAAGAATTTATGTAACGAGACTATAACAGATAAATTCATATGGTAGTCGGGGGACCTCTTAGAATAGAAGGTGATCCACAGAACGGTCCCCAGAAGTAGTAAGTCGGGGGTTTTTAAATTATTTTATCCTTTTCCAATTACATTTAACCGTCGTGGGTTTTTGCGACTATATTCAATCAATCTGCGTAGCCTTTTCCATAACTATGTTGGGGTCAGTTAATAGTCTAACCGGATGCAGCTGAATGCTAGTATTTTATTTATTTATTTATCCATTTATTTCAGGCACCAAGGCCCATATAAACACACAATACAATATTAATATAACTTAAAAATACTATAAATACATACAACATTATATTTACGCTAAAAAACTAACAACTAAAAACTAACGCACACGAAGTGTCTGCGTCGTGTTGTGTTTTATATGGAGCGACTTCCTATCTCACCTCCACAACCCAGTTACTGCTCGGCAACAGACAATTTCAGACATCAAACTAAGACCATGGTCTTCACATGATCTGACAAAGATTATGTCTGCACTTTTTTTTTTTTTTTGCCGATGGGTACTCATCAAATGACTCCTCCCGCTCTGGGTGGAGCGGAAGGGAGTGTCAGACTCTTACTGACTAAAACCCACCCGTGTTCCTTCCTTAGCCCTTTATGTTCCGGGCCAGCGGTAACCCTTTCGGATAATCCCGCTGACCCGGCAGGCTTCGGCCCTAAGGGGCCCCTCGTCGATGCTGACATCTCATTGAGGCGCGCGTGGAACACGTACGCGCCGTCCGGCACGGGCCTGGTCCTGATCGGACGGTGAGCTACCCATTATGTCTGCACTTTAAAAGAGTTTGTTTCAGCCTTTCTGCTCAGACTAGTCAGATAGGAATCGCCGACCTCATCTAGCTTTTTTTATAATTTGACGTAAGTATAAAAGTTATTCCGATGTCGTATTTACAGAATAAACAATTTCATTTCTTCCTACTATAATATTGTGCCATAAAAAATAGTTTTTCCAGCCACAAATGCTATCGTCCAATACAATTCTCAGAAGCAATTAATCCCCGTCTCACCGTAAATCCTGACCGTCATAAAAAGCCGAGATGACCATAATAGATCACTCTTCCTAAGATTAAAACTTCTTACGATAGAACTTGCAATAACTTGCAGTCCCAGTGTCTTGTGCAAGTTTCACAAACTTGCGCTCGGATTAAAAACTAATTTCTTTGTGTAGTTAGTTCGCTTTACACTTAGATTCTTTATGTGGTTAACAGAAGTAGCCGATTTAACGAGTTCTTGTTTGTAATTTTTATGTACGTAGATATAGTACTGATAAGGTCTCGCCAATTACTTTGTGTAGCACAAAATTAAAAATAGTTAGACAATTTAAGTACCTCAGACACATCATAACGGACAACTTAAAATATGACGATGACATGGAAAGACAAAGACGTAGCATTGCATGTAGAAGTAAAATGCTAAATAGACGTTTCTACCATTGCTCGAAGCAAGTAAAGGTAACCCTGTTCCAGGCTAACTGTCAGTCGTTCTACACCAGTCACCTTTGGTACAAGTACACGAAGAGTGCAAATACTCTTCGTGTACAATATAATAACGCCTTTCGGGTCATGCTCAACCTGCCCTGGCGGAGTGCGACTGAGATGTTTGCTGAGAGCGGAGTTACCGGCTTTGCGCTCATGAGGAAGCTCAGGGCGTCGTTCTTTTCGCGTGTGGTGGCAAGTAAAAATGTTAATGTAAAAGCTGTGTTTTATGCGGACTAAGGGAGACAAAATATATGTACTCTGTTACGGGTTGCGTTTGTTTTGGCTTCTCTTGTGTGAAATGTTTGTATGTTTAGTATAGTTAAGTTGTTTTCAATTGTAATTTTAATTATATTATGAGTGCTACGTGCTAACGCCTAAAATAAACGACGATTATTATTATAGTTAACCTCGTGAATGCTTCACCACTTTCAAATTTCAAATTCAAATTATAAACAAAAATTATTTGAAATTTAAATTTGACCACTTTACACATACCCAACAACACGCCTGGGTAAGGCAGAGGTGCACCTAATAGCAACACCCACATTTTGCCAGTTATGTCCAAGTCCCATTTAATAGGGGGCCATCAACCGAGCACATAATTATTCAGACTCCGGTCTGCTACTGAGAAATTTCTGATGGAAAAACCCTCTCAATCTAGGAATCGAACCCAAGCTCATGCTTAGCAGTAGCGAAAATTGAAACTACACTAAGGTAGAACAAAAAATGCCAACTGTTACGAACAAATGCCTTCTCGTTTTATGACGTTCATGTGAAGGAGCAGTCGTGACCCAGTAGTAACGGCCGCTATTTACGAGTTGGGTCGTAGGTTCGAACCCATATGGGTGCTTTACTTTGTGTAAATTATTTCATCACCACTGCTCAAAATGGTGAAGAAAACAAACTCTTTTACTTAATGCGAACAAAACTAAATGTCTTAAGTTCTCATTACCAAATGTACCTCAAGTGGGTCTGAATTTAGAACTTGATGGCAAAATACTAGATGCTGTTACGGAAACTGTATTTCTAGGAATTATTTTAGATTCTCAAGTAGATTAAGTTCAGCTGCAGATGCAGTAAGAAAAATAAGGCAGTTGACAGATATAGCCACAGCTAGGTTAGTATACTTTGCTTATTTCCACAGTATTATGTCTTATGGTGTTCTGCTGTGGGGATCGGCAGCTGACGTAGATTCAATTTTTATTTTACAGAAGAGGGCAATCCGCGCAATCTATAAAATGGGTCCTCGCGAGTCTCTTAGAAACAAATTGATATACTAACTCTGCCTTCTCTTTATATTTTAGAAAGTATTTTGTATGTTCGCAAAAACTTAGGACTCTTCAAAATAAGAAGCGTTTTCCATAATATACACGTAGTGAAAATGAAATTGTGTCACCTTTTAGATTAACTAAAACTAGCAAGTCATTTCTTGTAAGCAGCAGCCGTTTTTATAACAAGTTGCCAAAGCCGGTTACAGAACTTAGCGATGGAAAGTTCAAAACCATATTATAAGATTAAAGACTACGTTGAAGACAAGCTAGTCTGGCAATAATTCCTTCTGCACATGTGGCTTCCCTGTCTCCTCATTAACGGCATAACTAGGTAAATGTATATTAACTGCTCTCAAATTACGATGTTTAATTTTTATTTTGTTTTTTTTACATACTATTTGACATAATTTCTTTATTATTTGACATTATATACTTTTTGACATAATTTCTTTATTATTTGACATTTTATAGACCATTCAAATTGTTCACCTCTTTATTAGTTGTTTTAATAAGAATAACACTTGGTTTTAGTAGGTTTTTATTTTTATTTTTTATTTATCTTTTTGATAGATTCTTATTTTGTAAATGTGAGGACTTTGTAGGCCTTATAGACTTTAAATTTGTGAACCGTTTTCTATTTTATCAAGTACTTGGTACTTGTTGACAGGCCTACGCTGTCCTCCCATTCCTACTGTAATCTGGAAACATTGTAAAAGCCAATTATTTTTAAAAAGAGTAACCGTGGAGTTTCTTACTGGTTCTTCTCCTTACCGTGCACCAAGCTTCTGACGTTCCTTAAGTGCCCATGTAGGTTTATGTGAAATAAAACATTTTGATTTTGATTTAAAAAAAAAAAAAACAAAGTGAGGAAACCGGAATGTCCTAGAACCATAAATTCGAAGACCTGTTACATCTACCGACCCGCAAAGGGCCCGGGTGGTGGATTACGGCCCCACTCCCTCTCACAGAGAAACTATAGGTTTAGGACACAGCCACACATGCCTATGTGACTGATTATGCAATGTCAACTTTATCGTCAGGGTGGTAAGGTACCTCCGAGGTCGACTATACAACAAGCGCGCGAATTCATTATATCAAATCGCTGTTTAACCTTTTAGTTTTTGAAACCACTTAAAAGATTATAAAAACAATTACTTCTCTCCTAAATTATTTACAAAAAGAGGGCAACCAAAACCACTCAGACCTAGAAAAGTTAATCCTAAAATGTCTGACCTTTTGTTACCAGCTACAGTAAAAACAATTAACGTCTGTTGATAAGTTAACAAATTCCTAAGGGGTTAAATTACATCATAACATTCATTACCAAATGCGCCATGTTAATTAACTACGTAATCAATAAGCCAAAACGTCAAACCCATAGTTTTATGACAGCTGCGCACACAGATTAATAAAGGCCGGCGGCGGAAGAAGCGTTGCCCGGAATGTTACCATTTTATAAATATTATGTTTATTATACCATTTAGAAATAGGTATTGACTATTTATTTAATTTTTTTATTGTGTTATTTATATCTCATCGTATACTGCGCCTATACGATGCGCCGGTTATCACGTCAGCGCTAGCTGTCGCTGAAAACTAGCGCTGGGGCTTTGTCTCGCATAGGGTCGTAGCATTATGCTGAGCGCTGGCCGTTTTGCGTGGATGTGTCTAATTTGTTTATTTGTCCTTGTTAGTGTTTGTGTTCTTTGCATTATGTTTGCTGCAAATAATTTATTTTTCCTTCTTTTCTTATTTTCTATGATTCCTACTTCTCACTCAAGAAAAGAAAGAGATGCTTAGGGCCTCGATAAAACACGAGTCACGATAGATACGGAAACTTACAGTTAACGTGTCTGATGACAGCTGATGACGACTGGAGCCGAGTATACCCGATTCAGCGTCACCAACCGACAGAAGCCGAGTTTTGTTCACTGTTCAGGGGGTTTTCTGTATTGTTCTTAGGGTGTTACTGTTTACGTTTCAGGGGGGTACGTGTTCCACGCGCGCCTCAAAGAGATGTCAGCATCGAGCAGGGGCCCCCCTCAGGGCCGAAGCCCGCCGGGTCTGCGGGATTGTCCGAAAGGGTTACCGCTGGCCCGGAACATAAAGGGCTAAGGAAAGAACACGGGTGGGTTTTAGTCAGTAAGAGTCTGACACCCTTCCGCTCCACCCAGAGCGGGAAAGGTCATTTGATGATTTCCCACCCGGAAAAGAAAAAAGAAAAGGGAATTTACTGCCTAAGCACGAAATCCGTAGATTTGGCCGAATTACGGGTATTTCCTTCCCTGTATCACTAACGGACATAAGATTAGTTTAGGTCCCGACCTAAGAATGAATGACACTACGATTTGACATTTGTCCCTACTCCAAAAAATCCGAAAAAATTTATCTGGCACTTGTTTTGACAGATCACATCTCCAACGGGCCCGTATCTTCGTTGACGAGCTTAGAGAGTAC
This sequence comes from Mesoligia furuncula, assembly GCA_916614155.1. Taxonomy (NCBI): domain Eukaryota; kingdom Metazoa; phylum Arthropoda; class Insecta; order Lepidoptera; family Noctuidae; genus Mesoligia; species Mesoligia furuncula. Next base: position 19,274,121 of record OU744816.1, read on the forward strand.
AGCCCCCGTTTCGGTTACTATTCAGAAAGTGCGCCTAAATAAAATCTCGAAAATCACAGCCCGGAATCTTAACACATTCCATTACACTGATTACATAATTTATCAACATTTATCACCACGTCTCGTATATCAAAAACTTTTGCGAACTTGTTACGACTTCCAGTTAAACCATATTTTTGCTCAAACGCGATATATTTTGCTACACATCTATAGGTAATATGTTAACGACAGTACTTTTTAAACCTCCAATAAATCAGGGAAATAAGCAATAGAAAGTGGCTCCACTTCAATAAAGTATGACTTGTTCAACAAGGGACTTCGATAATTTATGCAAAAAAGTAACAAAAAAAGAATTAATTTAATCACGACGCAAACATAATTATATATATTTTTTTCTTATTTCTTCCACATTTATGCGGGCAATAAAATCGGGCTAATAACCAGAGAATGATATTCTAGTTTTTATTTTAGTTGCAGATTTGGTCATCCACGCGCGTTTGGAAAATGCACCCAGCTAGTAATAGGGGGCGATGTATATTTTTCCTTCAATCTGCCAAGCCTCTTACCAGCTTTGTTGGGGTCGGTTTCCAATCTAACCAGATGCAGCTGACTTGCCACTATTTTACATGGAGCGACTGCCTATCTGACCTTCACAACCCGGTGACTGGGTAACACGATACCACTTGGATACTTTGGGCTTCTAACTACCCGTAACCACTGTCAAAGATCTACGAATGATAATATTAATGATTATTTTCAAGCCTGTCACTTATTTTATTGAATAATAAAAAAGTAATTTAAAAATTAAACCGACTTCAAAAAGAAATTAACTCAAAATTATGAAATAACATTAATTTCGAAAGTCGGTGTTTTGGGATCTATATTTTAGTTTTTGTTTGCCACTGACTTCCGAAATTAAAGTTATTTCATAATTTTGAGTTTTAAAGTCGGTTTAATTTATTTTTTTATTTTTTTATTTCGTGATTTTTATTAATTTTGAGTAAAAACTGAAATATTTGTTTGTAATAAATAGGAATTAGTTTTGTTGTAAATATTGCACTAGAATTTGGTTTTGAGATGTTTTCCCTTTGACACTACACCCGTAGCTCGTATCAATAAGCCAGGCCATCACACTTACACGTATCAGTCCATATCTTGAAAATTACTGAATCGATTTTGATGAAACTTGCACTGTTCCCAAGTTGAAGTAAATATAAGCCAATAAAAAAAAATGGTCACGATCCGATTAATAGTTGCGGAGAAATACCTGGACAAACATACATACATACATATATACATACATACATACTAGAGATCTATAAAATTTTGTATATTTGTTTGGAAGCCCTAATAGATTGTCATATGTGAATATAATGCAGTTCCAATAATATTACATACATACGTGTCCAATTGATAACCTCCTTTTTTTTGAAGTCGGTAAAAACTAGATATTAAATTTTGTTTCTGCTCTTCTTCAATGTCCATCGTTTCGCCAGTCATCCCGTATACAGTTTTCATAATAGAAGTAGAGCCCACTTCCACTCATACTGTGTGGTTGGTATGGCATACAAATGGGGCTGAGGTCTGCATTCAAAGCTGAATAGGGTGGATAGGGTGCTTAGAGGTTATCAGTGCAATTATTTCGCGTTTTATATCATGAGAGTGCTTTTAACCGTGAAAGCATGTCGGTTAACGCGTAATTTAACTTCATAGGTATGCTTTTGGTTATGTTGGGCTGAGGCGAAATTATTTTAATGGAGGTAACTGTTAATAAATCAGCTTTTCTGCGTATAACTTTAGGCGGATCACACACTACACCGCGCCACGCGACGAGGCGCGGGGAACTGAGCTGAATGCCCCGCGTAGAAGCGCGTTTTTACTGAATTTGTATGTAAAAAATCACGGGGGCGCGTTTATCTGCGCCCCGTCGCGTGGCGTGTTGGAGTGATAAGATAGATAGATTGATGGATAATATAGATAGATAGATAGATCGATGGATAATATAGATAGATAGATAGATCGATGGATAATATAGATAGATAGATAGATCGATGGATAATATAGATAGATAGATAGATCGATGGATAATATAGATAGATAGATTGATCGATGGATAATATAGATAGATAGATAGATCGATGGATAATATAGATAGATAGATAGATCGATGGATAATATAGATAGATAGATAGATCGATGGATAATATAGATAGATAGATAGATCTATGGATAATATAGATAGATAGATAGGTACATAGATGATAGATCCGCGTAAGCCCATGTGCACACGAACGTAAAAAGATCGCGGCGGGATTTTATCGAACACTTGATTTTCTACTTTCGGTGTTGAGCCGAGTATTGAGAATCTAGAGCGCATCCCAGCGCGTCAAAAAAACACACAGTTAGATTTTCAACACTCGCCAATGCCTCTAGTTTTAAAATATTGATCCACAAAATATTAAAAGTGTCTAAAAGATCTACAGAAATAAACATTTTATTTCATTTCAATATTATTTAGTTACAATTGTCATTTAGTTCTACTAAGTTTTGTGTATTTAGGAACGGCTTTGCAATTTTTTATTTATAGTCTATTTTTTCAACTCGAAGGGTTATTCTGTACAATCCCTCTAAATATAAACCTTTGCTCCATAATGATGTTAACAAGGAGACACTCGAACACCTCATCATCAGGACACTATTTCGCTAACTAACCTTCGTCCCACTCCCAGCTTTCCAGGACAATCTACCGTTTAGCGACACCTTTTACTAATTATAATCAATCGAGTTTGTTCCACGGCAGCACCACCCTGCCCTAATGAATTCTGAACTCATCAATTCTGCAAATTTCCAATTTGAAGACGTTGTTGATTGAAAACCTACCTTCTATCCCCTTGGGGGCTGAGTATGGAGGCTGTGGAGCGCACTGAATCGATACACTGTTTAACTTTTAATGGTGAAACTGTTAGGTACATTGTGACAGCATCGGCCAAACAAACCGAGGTTATTTTTAAACAGCATTTAAAATTCTTTGCTTCAAATTACTTTTTGAATGTTAACTTAACTTTAAAACAAATTACATTCCGTATATTCAAATCACAACTGTCATTCATTGCTTATCATACACCAAGTTGAGTAGGTTCTCAATGTGGGTGATAAAGCCCCCTCGTGGGCGTTTCAGACTCAGAAAGGCAGTAAAAGACCCAGAGAAAATGATGTACTCTATTTTTCAACTATGTGTATAATATTACACGTTTATATAATAATTGTGGCAAAAGCTGTTTCAGATGCGCGACAGATGAAAAAAAATATTCTCAAAGTGGGCGGTGGGCAAAATAAGGTTGAGAGCCTTTGCTGATTTACATTGAGAGAAGGTAATTCCTGTATTTTTAATGAAAAAACTCGAACGATATTGTCTGAAATATTCAACATGAAGTGAGAGTTCCTTCTCTCTTACGACGAATTAACAGGATGAGATTAACCCAAAGACTTACAATCTATAGCTTGTCTTATCCATACTGTAAGCCAACCCCAAGTAACACCCTTTCTCAGGGAGATCGCTAATTAATTGAGTCAGAAACTGTCTTAGTTGGTGCTTTTTGTGTCAGCAATTACATAAGGAAAGTCTGAACGTCTGACACGACTGTTCTGACTGTGTCAGAAGATTTGCGGTATGTTAGCTAAAGAACGTGTAGACTGAATACAGTTAGTATGCAGATTAAGGGTTTTAAGGCTACCATCCCTTCCCCGTGCTAGTGCTCGGGGACTTCAATGCCAAGAATTTGGCCTGGGGTTCCCGTTACACGGATGTGCGGGGCAGGATGGTGGAGGACTGGGCTCTGGAAACAGGCCTGGTCGTCCTAAATCGGGGTTCTGTTCCCACGTGTGTGCGGATGCGGGGTGAGTCCGTGGTGGACATCTCGTTCGGAAGCCCCGCTCTGTCACAACGCGTCATTGACTGGCGCGTCATGGAGATGGCGATCGGCAGCGACGGCGACCTCTCGCGGCCGGCCCTGGTGCAAGCCATGGTCCGTGGCGAGAGGGAGTGGGAGGCAGTCACCTCCTTCTGCGAAGCAGTCATGCTAGCGAAGGAGGTGGCGGGACGGTTCAGGGAGAGAGCCTCCCGTCTCAGCCGCCGCGGGGGACGCCCCAGGCGTCGGGAGCCGCGTGACGACTCCCGACCACCATAGGCGCGGGCCTGCGGGCGGTGAGTAATGGGTAGCTCACCGTCCGATCAGGACCAGGCCCGTGCCGGACGGCGCGTACGTGTTCCACGCGCGCCTCAAAGAGATGTCAGCGTCGAGGAGGGGCCCCTTAGGGCCGAAGCCTGCCGGGTCAGCGGGATTGTCCGAAAGGGTTACCGCTGGCCCGGAACATAAAGGGCTAAGGAAGGAACACGGGTGGGTTTTAGTCAGTAAGAGTCTGACACTCCCTTCCGCTCCACCCAGAGCGGGAGGAGTCATTTGATGATTTCCCATCCGCAAAAAAAAAAAGAAAAAAAAAGAAGGGTTTTAAGGCTCCCGTAGACAGGAGCGAAGCGACTCTTGTAGAACAGATTCTATGAAAACTTATTTATTTATTTTATTATTTTGTGTACACACAGTAAAATGCATAGGGATATGACATAATTATAACTTTTAGAGTTTAAAAACTTTATTGTTTCTCATTAATTAATTAATTAATTAAATTTATTTCAAATAATCAGATAACAAAGATCCGTAGTGTTGTTAGTAAAGTACCTTACACCTAGTGTTAGTATAATACATAAACGTAATAGAAATTTAATTAAAGCAAGCTGCTTTGCAACTCTTACCTCGCAAAAATAAATACAATATAACATCCGAGAAATAACAAAGAACACTAATAAAAACAATAATTGCATAAATAAAAGAGTTTTTATGAATAATTGTGTTCCGAAGCAGAGCATGCAGCTCGGATTGCGAAGGATTTTAATTTACTCGCAAATAGAACACGAATTGTATTAATATTAACTCTACTTCGCTTTAATCTTCTGTTAGTTTAATATTTTTTACTGAATGTTTTCATTTTCTTTTATAATTGACTGGAAGTATACTTTAGTGTTGCGACACTAAAGTATACTTCCAGAGAGTTTTCAAAGAGTAAAGTTCTAACGTTCAAACTCGCGAGTTTACTGAGACAATGATTACAGAGCTGAATCATGCTACTGAGAATATACTGTGAGATGTTATAAGATTATGCGCAACAAGAATAAGCGAAGAATGTATAGTAGAATACCCTGATTTTATATTGTACAACAGTAAGGCAACAAAAGGGAGGCGTGGAGTAGGATTTATTATAAAGGAGCACCTAAAAAATAATATAGTTGGTTAAACAGAATCGTAAAAAGTTAAATTGTGTGACGAAAATGAGCTGAACGAGTTCTATGAAACCTTAGAAACCGCTGTAGAGACCTTAAACGCGAGAAACCTCATCACAATGGGCGATTTCAATCCCCAAATTGGGACAACAAGGCGAGGAAAGTGTGTTCGGCAGATACTCACAAAGGTCACAGCACGGGCAGAAGTTGATAGAGTTTGCTCTAGAAAAAAACATTAAATTCCTACACATAGTATGATTAAAACAAAGGAAAACAAAAAATGGACATGGGTGTCGCCGAATGAAGAATACCATAATGAAATCGATTTCGTTTTAACAAACAAAGGTCAAGATATAATTTGCTTTCGATATAATTAAAAACCTTAATTTTCACACTGACCACAGAATGATAAGGTGCAAAATCAACTTGGAATACACTAAAAAAAGAAGCTTTACCAAATCTATAAACGCACATTGTACAAGAAACTTCTCAATATTTACGAGAGAAGACGGGATGCACTGGGAAAATATATTTATTGATTTGATCAAAACATCTTCACAATTTCAAACACAATACGATAACTTCCAGAAAGGTATGAAACATTTATTAACACAAATACCATGCCAGACATACAAACAAAAATACCCGATAAGTGCACACACACGTCAACTGCTACAAGATAGAAAACAACTGTACAATGAAAAGAGAACAAAGGAAGTAAAAAGGAAAATCGCTCAAATAAATAAGGAAATAAACAAATAAATATCTTACAACAGAAAGAAACACAGGCATAATGTTTTTGAGGAATACTTATCAAAAAAGGGAGCTATTAAAAAGGCATACAAAGATCTTCAAAGTACAACAAAATGGGCAACAAAACATGGTGGACGAGACAGGAAAGATTATTTCGAAGCGCTCAGATATAATAGCAGAAGCAACTAACGTTTAACAGAATAAAGATTATTATTTACTCGTCACAAGAAAGATCCAGTTTGACGCAACACGTCAGAGGCAAAGTCTATGTCGCCGAACCACTGCCGAAAATACTGAGATCAGAGATTGGTTTTTCTATCGAAACTCAGAAGAAAGATAAAGCACCAGGCGAAGACAAGGTAACGAACGAAATATTGAAGTCTCTATCAGAACCCTTACAACTCCGACTGGAAATTATGTTCAGTAACATTCTAGAAAAAAGAGAAACCCCAACACAATGGTCCGAATCGTCGATAACTCTTCTTCACAAAAAAGGAGATAGATGTGACCTCAGTAACTATAGACCAATTGGCCTCATGACAAACATGATATAAAATATTCTCAATATACTTTTTATTTATTCTAATAGACTTACAATTGCTCTAGATGAGAATCAACCTAGTGAACAAGCTGGATTCCGTAAACACTACTCAACAACTGACCACATCCAAGTGGTAACACAAATAGTAGAGAAGGTCAAAGAATAAGGCAAGTGTCTGGATTCTCTGGAACATAGTGCAATACGGAAGACACTAGTGGTACTTGGAATAGACATAAAGTATGTAGAGCTACTCCATAGCATTTTTTCTAAAAATTCCGCAAGAATAATGTTACCGACCACTGTCACCTAAAATCGTTTTCTTTTCGTCTGTTCTGGAGACAATATTTAGAAACCTGGATTGGGAATACAAAGGCGTGAAAATCGACGGTGAATATTTAAGTCACTTACGTTTTGCAGATGACATCGTTGTGTTTACAGAAGAGTCCGCATAATTAGAGAACATGTTGTAAGAGCTGGCGGATGAAAGTAAGAAGGTAGGATTGACTATGAATGCTGCAAAAACCAAAATTTTAACAAACGGATCGGAAGTAGCAATATTTTTAGATTGACAGGAAATAGAATATGTTAAAGAATACGTTTATTTGGGACAATCTATCTCATTCGAAGATCAAACAGAAAAAGAAATAAACAGGAGAATAGCAATTTCATGGAAAAAGTACTGGAGTTTTAAAGAAATCATGAAGAACAAAAAGATAAGCATGAATTTGAAAACAAAGTTGTATGAGATAGCAATCCTTCCATGCCTTACATATCGATGCCAAACATGGTCCCTACGGATAAAAGAAGAACACAAACTCGGAGTTATGCAAATGAAAAAAAAGAGAAGCATGTTGGGTATCAAATTATCGGACAGAATTACTAATGAGGAAATTAGGAGCAAAACTAAAATAACTGACATAGTAGAGAGAATAAGAAGTGTGAAATGGAAATGGGCAGGGCACATCTGTAGGGTGAAAAACGAAAGATAGACAAAGATAATCATAGGATGGGCACCTAGAGATGGAAAAAGAAAACGAGGAAGGCCACGGAAGCGCTGGGGAGATATATTTAAGGGAAGATGCTCTATCTCTAGCTTATCTCTTCCAGTCTGGTCTACATCTTTCTCCATTTTTCCCTATGGAAAAATGGAGAAAGTTGGGGGAGGCCTACGCCGCAGAGGCGACTTCCATAAATAAATATTTTTTACGTACATGTTAACATTAATAATAACATTTTGATCTTTTATATTATATATTTAAATTATATTTTGCTTACAAACATACGAAATATACAATTATACAATAATAATAAATATGAATTCAACCCAAATAATAATCAATAATAATAATGATACCTAATGAAATGTGTAGTAAGTATACAATGTGATATATGATAAAGTAATTACTAGGTATGCTTAAATTGTTCTATATATTTATCGTAGAATTAAGGCTTTTTTATTTTATTTTATACTTTAGTAAGAGAATTCTTGGAATACCTCGTCGGTCTAGTGATCACAAGAGCGCCCTGTTAGAATGGATGGCGGCCTGTACCTTTTGGAATAAAAACACTTTGGTTCCTACCACACAAATAAATTTAATTTAATACAGTACACAAAATAATACAGTGAAAAAATATGTTTCGGAGAGAATTTGTCGGTTTACTGCGCACCGCTGTGCATAAGGCTTCCCGCAGACAGGCGCTATGCAATAGCGGGACGCAGTTTTGGTTGTTTGAAAACTTCATGGAAATTGTTCTACCAGAATCGCGTAGCACCGTCGCGCGCGTCTGTCTGCGGGAGTCTTAACGAGCAGTTTTCTATAGCACATTATGCAGCAATGATTGCCGTTCAGTAAAATTATTTACAACACGTGACGTGGGTTCCTGGGTACGGTCCCCAGGACTCGTGAGGAGTTTTCCCATTAAGATCAGTAGCGTACCGGAATCTGTTAAGGTGGATGTTGCGATGGGCCGTCCATACATTTTTCTTGGGGATTGTACGCTAAACACAGACACACTTTGTTGAAAACGAATCATTTTATCACTTTTCTATAATGAAATGTCCCCGCGATCGACCTTTTTAGGAAATAACTTACATTATTTACTGAGGAAAACGATCGCGAAATCCAGACGAAATTTGACAGTTGCGCCACTAGTGTGCGTGAGTTTTGACAAGCAAACTCATTCGCTATGATTGCGATAGTTTAGAGGCGAGAACTCTAGATGGCGTAAACGCGTTATTATAATTCTGTTAAATCAATATCATACGTAATAAGTGATTGATTTATTTCCTTTCCTACCTTTCATGAACAGATTCACAAAAAAAAACATTATAATCAATAACCTGACCTGACGACCTTACCAACGTAAACAACTTTATTACATAATATTGTTTTGTGGCAACATAAATATCATTATTCGTAGATAGGATTTATTAGAATGGGTAGTTGAGACCGCGAAATACAAATTTTCTTACGTTTTTTGCCACTAATTGGTGGTAGAAATCTAACTTAGAAAGATGTATTAATGATTCTAATGATTATAATTCTGTAAATATGTACCTGTTATTGTCGCGAATCATATTTTGATCAAGATACAACCTGACACTGACCTGCAAATTGCAAAAAACGTAAGGAAATTTGAATTTCGCGGTCTATGACTATCCATTCATCTTATGCGACGCGCGACGTTGCCGTCCCACCCGAGTTGTGTTCGCAACCTTGAACAACATTGAAAGAATTCCGAAGAAAACGGGCGCCACCATGTTGCCACTCTTACGCCGTAGCGACATGCATGATATAAATATAATTTTGGGGCTTGCTTGTATGCAATAGTATTGCACACGGATTTTCTTGCGTGTTATTTTATTTTGTATGCTTTGCATTTTCATTGATTCAAATTGCAATATTTCTAGTATTGCAATTATTTGTAGGTATAGTAACTAATAATTATTCAATTTTAAAAGTAAGTAGGTAAGTAAGTACCTATCTTTCGGCGGTTTTAGAAACAGCAAGTTGGCCCGTGATTTTAGACGCTGAAATCCCGTCACAATACTAATTACTTACATGTCTCAATTACATAAGTACAAAGTCAGTGGTTATGTGTTTTTACCTACTTATATATTTTGGTCAACAATACATTAAATAAGTAAGTACACAATATTATAATTCGGTAACCCAACGAGTTTGCAAACATTTGCCAAATCGAATGTACCTGTAAAATAGAATACCTTTTACGCATATTGTCAGTTTCAGACAAACAAACATTATTTTTAGTTTGATAGTTATGTCGCATCTAGCGGGGCGGCGCGGGCGGTCTAAGTACTTGCGCCGGCGCCTCGTACAGACGGCAGCACATCAAGCTACCCGAAACTGTCAAATTTTCCCAATCAACTTTGAACTTTATGCTTTAGCAATAAAGTTGAAAATCTATTAAAGAAATTTGACAGATTGTAGTAGCTTGATGTGCTGGCGTCTGTACAATAGCTGGACGTGCGTTCAGAACACATTATATTGTAATCTTTGGTTCAGAACTTTGACTTTTGAAATCATTGGTTCAGAAACAAACAAATGATTGAGTTACTTACATCAAACGTGATTTATTATTGTATTTAAACATCTAATATGTTTTTTTTTCTTATTCATCGACTAATATTCTACCAGGAATTTATATAAAGATAAGTAACATTTTACTTTTAAGTTTCCATTTTCTGTACCTAATGATTTCGGAACGTAACCTTGTCATAAATGTATCTTATTCAATATCATCTGTACGCTGTACCTGTAATAATAATAATCTAATAGTAGGTAGCAATTCTTTTCTAGTAGAAAGAATGCTTGAATACAAATCAAATAATTTATTTGCATAATACATGTGAAAAAGGTGTTACAGGTATAAAATACGACTAGGAAATTCTGAGATCTCATTGTACGGTTGTGAAATTCGATAGTATTAAATTTTATTCAAATACTGAGTTTATAGAAGTATTGTACTATTTTCTTGTTTTTCTATTTCAGATTTCTCTAATCCTGAAACTGATTAATTTCAATGGATAGGAGTATATTATGTGTTCTGTGATTTCAATTGACTGTGGAAACTGTTCCAAAGAAATGTTTATCTGCGATATCTTCGTATCGCATTGTGGACCTGAAGAATGTAATTGAATGGGCGGCATTCCAATTGGAAAGATCGAAATATGTGTGAATCTTCACAAATTGAATTTGTTAGTGAGATGAGAAGTGAATTAATTTTCAAGTGCACTATGTCTGGTAATTGCGTGGAAGCACTACGGAGAGCAGTAATAAAATAAATACTGCATTTTTGTGGGCAACTGCGACTGCTGGTAGCTATTACACTCAATCAGCTCACTTTACAAGTCTCATGAATATTCCAATAATGTCGCCAAATAAATGACTAAATTTCGTCGTGTTGAAAAAAAATTAGGCAGTGTGTGGTTTGAACATTTGTCAGAGGAAATTAAAACTGCTGGTGAACAAGAAAGGTCAGTTGCTATTCCAAAAAGGTCATGTATCTTCAGACGGTGTTCCATATGTTACTGTATGTAGTTGGATGATGGCTGAAAAGGTCATATGGCTACAACTTTGATTCATGTTCTTGTATGGTAAGTTAATGTATTACCAAACACACATACATAAACATATACCTTCTTCTCATGGGGGTAGGCAGAAACTACAGAACGCCACCTGCTAAGATACCTTACATACCTACTCCGTTACTAAACACATATTTGGTTCTGTATGAACTTTTTACTATGTGCAATATTTACAAGTGTTGCTTTTCCTTTTCAGGCCTGCATTGTTGGTAAAGAAACTAAGAAATGTCTATTTCTTGGTGTTCAAAACAAATATTGTTATACGTGTCAATATTATGAAAAAAGGAGACATGGACATGAAAGCACATAATTGTTGCAAAAATTTTACTGGACCGCCTACAGCAATGGTGTCACTAATTATTGTGGAAGGCTTTCAAAAGACTGAAGAAATGCATCAACTTCCCTATTTGAGTTTTATTGGATACGGAGACTCCTCTGTTTGCAAACTTGAAAGAGAAAGTGTCATATAGGAACTTTGGTCTGAGATGGAAACATAATCAAAAAAAATGAACGCAAGAATCATGTAATCAAAAACTATACGAGGGCACAGGTCGAGGGTCGAGGGCGAGGGGGAACTATACAAGGTAAATAAATAAATCAAATTTGTATTGACATCTCAAGACCAGTGAAGCATATTCTGTATTCATCATCATCTGCCTAGCCTTTTCCCAACTAGGCATATTCTGTATTCATATTTGTACTTTTTTTAGATGTTTGCCAACACTAAGCTCCCACTTTACGGGCGAAATATTTTGAAGTCAAACGTGATGAAGGTTACACTAGTGGCATGGAAAATTATATTTCATTGATATTTTCTAGTAAAAACATATTCTATTTTCAGGATGATCGCTTGCTACTGGACACAAATGGTATGGAACTGTATGGAAAAAGCAGACCACACCCAGGGACACATTAAAAAAAATACATAAATCGAAAGGAACAAAGTTGTATTCTGCCAGAAATCATATTGAGACATGGTCAAAAAAATGCTAAATGTGTAGATTTGAATGGTATGTATACACGGCTAGATATCAAGTTATACATTTCCAGTATAAGCTGACCTCCCATTATATGGAAATCTTATACAATGCGAGATCAGCTTATACTGGAAATGTATAGCTGGTTAATTATGTAGCCGAGTGTACCAGTATATACTGGCACACAAGGCAATTTTTTTAACTTCATAAATTGTATCAATTTCAATGTCTAAAACAGGGGTGTCAAACTCAATTTTGCAGAGGGCCATATATTAGATTTAGAATGTGTAGGCGGGCCAGGTTCAAATTTAAATACTAAAACATACTAAATTATTTTAAGATCTTTATTTATTTCGTTATATATAGTTGTTACAAATCATACCAAAAGTAAGAAAGAGGGTGAGGTATGCGTTAGCTGCACGGACGAAATAGAAGACGACTTCGCGCGCGCACGAGAGAGAGAGAAAAGCATAACTAACACTCTCTCACTCGTCTTGTCAGGCGCTACTCTTGAAATTACTTTTAAGTAAAGCGCGCGTATTTTTAAATCTGCGTAGAGGCATTGAGTGCAGTCTAAAATCTTTAAAAAAAAGATTCATTTTTATCTGTGATATATTGTGATCGCGGGCCGTATCGAAATGGCCCGAGGGCCGGATTCGGCCCGCGGGCCGTATCTTTGACATGACTGGTCTAAAATATATTATTATGTTTTTCTAGTGAAAAATCGTCCATCAACATCAGTTGGAAATTCGAGCAAATAGTAAAGTTTAATTTTAATTTTAGAGCAGCTTTGGAGATTGATATGAATATGAATGAATAGGAAATAATATTTGTCCAAAGTAACATAATTATATACTAAGTAAAGTTATTTTTCTTTGCAGCAGCCTTGTAGCAGTGGACAAAAAGACTCACGGCACATGGTGAAATCATCAAGTCAAACGATTTTTGTTATATTGTATTTTTGTAGTAGTTTGTTTAGAATCGACACTATAATATATTACTTTTTATTTGTATTTTACTATAAAATCAAGAGGCTTATTTTTGTAGTAGTTTGTTTATAATCAACATTATCATTGTATATTACTTTTTATTTGTATTTACTATAAAATGAAAAGGTGAAATAATACTTTATTATGTAAGATAACCACCTGGTGAACTCAATAATCTGGTCTTTAGATTTTTATTTTTCTAAAAACTGATAAGAGGGCTTTGACATTATAAAATATTTTTTCACCTACCTGGGTAGATGTAATCGCATACTAAATTGTATTTTTTTGATTTGTTGTTATCTTTTGTTTTTTTCTTGTGTATGTTGTGTAATATCTGTAATTATTGTAATAATTGATTATGCTATAAATTTAATCATGTATCAGGCTTCATTTGTGTCACTTCAAATACTTTTATTTGATAATTAATTACGGTGTAAGGTATTCTAATAAAACTATCTTTATAAACTGTGTAGACTGAAGTTTTTGTAACTGAACAGACAGCTGTGCTGCTGGGAGTTTGTTGCGCCACTTCTTTCCAGGTAAAGCTCTAGGAAGTGGTGAAGAGCGGGCGTTTTGGGGGACTGTCTTATTGTAATTTTGACATTCGAAAAGTGCTGATTCTCAGCCTAGTTTGATTATTAAATGATTTTATATAAATGCTTGACTTTTATTATCCTATCATCATACTCATGCGTTTTCCCCATGGGGGTAGGTAGAAACTACAGAACGCCACCTGCTACGATACCTTACATACTCCCTTTGTCTCGTTTACGTTCATAAATCTTGTCATACACGCACGCTGGTTGCGAGTACTACGCACAGGCACAGTATTCTCAAGAAACGCATTTCATTTTTATATAAATATCGTAGCAGGCGGCGCATTTTTTAAATACACGCCATCTAGTGGTCTATTCTTATAAACGTATGGAAGTACTCGCTTACGTCTGTGTGTGTAAACGACCTGTATTCAATGGCAGATTTTATCTAACAGTTATGTGTCGAATTGGGTGGATTTTGAGGCAATGTTATGACCAAATTCAATAAAGTGTAATGTCCGATAACCGCGTCCACTACTTTTACGACTTAATAATGTGCCAATTACACATAAAACAAAATAAACTAAAAATGTTGACTTCAGCGCCATCTAGCGGGAAAATGTCCAAGAGCAGATCGTATGATGCTCCTTAAACTAAAAGATTCGGCTTTACTCCGTGACTGTACTAATCATGAAATTGGGCAGTGGGTCCAGTCGACGTATTCAAAATGTGATTAGGTCAACTGGACCCGCGGTTCCAGTTCGAGTGGGTCCAGTTGACCAAAGTCTATATTTTTTGCCAATTTTGTTTCATTTTGGCTTGGTAATATAGATACACAAAAATGATTTACTTCTTCGTCTAGTTTTAAAAATATGATTGACGTGTGAAAGTGTTTATACAAACCTACTTGCAGAAATAAAATCATTTATCATTTACTAGCTTCTACCCGCGACTTCGTTTGCGTGAAATTTTACCCTCCCCCCATTCACCCTCTTAGGGGTGGAATTTCGAAAAATCTTTTCTTAGTGAATACCTACTCTTCACAAAGAACACACACTCCATAATTCATGTCTCTAGGACCAGTGGTTTAGGCTGTGCGTTGATATACTCGTATCAGTCAGTCAGTCAGGACTTTGAATTTTATATGTATATGTCATTTATTGTAAATCTACTCGTATACTAATAATAAAGCTAATGAGTTTGTTTGTTTGAACGCACTAATCTCTGGAACTACTGGTCGGATTTGATTTTTTTTTTTTTCATTCAGTAGCCTAAGTCTTGTTCACGCTTTGACCCTTAGAAGCCAAGCAAAAAGAAAAAGTCAGACAGATCGCTATAAGAAAATGAAGTGACAGTGCGCCGTACGGGCAGGTGAAGCAATGCGATGAAGTGGGTCGGACGAACAAAAAATTTCACGCGGTTGAAGTTGCGGACAGAAACTAGTAATTTTATTTTATATACTTCACTAAACACCAATCCGTTTAAGAATGTTCCGTATTGTATACTTCCTATGTCTTTATAATACACTCGAGGGCAATGAATCCGGGTCACTTAAAGAATGTTAAAAATCTCGGAAACTAAAAATGATAGGTTAATGCAATAAATTGTATTTAATAGACAATGTAATACTCCTTAAATGAAAGTAAAAAAAATATGAGTCACCATACATTTTATTAACACAAAATTACATAAAGAAAAAAACTGCTGATCTCTCCTTAAAACAAAAATAGGAAACATGAAATTTTTGAACTTTATTACGATTTTCTTGAATTTTAATACTTCGTATTGCCTCCTCGTGCTTCCATTACTGCGTTTACGCGGTTTGGCATGCTGTACACCAAGTTCCTTATACGATTTTGGGGAATATTCTCCCATTCCTCTGTGAGAGCAATTTTGAGCTCACGAAGCGTGATTGG
Organism: Mesoligia furuncula; assembly: GCA_916614155.1. Classification (NCBI taxonomy): domain Eukaryota; kingdom Metazoa; phylum Arthropoda; class Insecta; order Lepidoptera; family Noctuidae; genus Mesoligia; species Mesoligia furuncula. The sequence goes on from OU744816.1 coordinate 19,289,777, forward strand.
GGGAGGGTTTCGTTGTTTTACGCATCTGCCTAGCTCGTCCCAAGCATGCTCGATCGGGTTGATATCCGGGCTGCGCGCTGGCCACTCCATACGAGTAATGTTCATCTCTTGAAGGTAGTCATTCACAATCCTACCTGTATGAGGTCGGGCATTGTCATGCATAAATATAGCATCCTCACCTAAATTGACCATAAATGGACCAACGTGATCATTGAGGATTTCTTCCACATATCTTACGCTAGTTAAAGAGCCGTTTTCTATGATCACCAGCTCTGTGCGACTTTCAGAAGAAATTCCGGCCCACACAAGTACAGACCCACCACCGTAGGCTACTTTTTCTTCGATGCATGCTTGCTTGAATCTTTCCCCTGGTCTTCGATACACTCTGTGTCTTCCATCGTGCTCGTAGAGCATAAATTTTGATTCGTCGGAGAACATAACTTTTGACCAATCTTCAATACTCCAATTTACGTGGCTCTGGGCATATCTTAGTCTTGAAATAAGATGCCCACGCTCCAGTTTAGGGCCGTTTGCAGGTCTAAGGGGTTTTAAGTTAGATTCAGCAAGCCGACGTCTTACTGTCCATGCACTTGGGTTACTTCCTCCGAGGCGTCGAAACTGATTTGTGAGTTCAGTTCCTGTGAGAAAGCGATTTCGAAGCATGGTGTTCACCAAGTATCGGTCTTCTCGTGCTGTGGTACACCTGGTTCTGCCCGTTCCTGGTCTGCGTAGGTTAGAACCAGTTTCTTCGTAACGTCGGAGAATTCTTTGTACTGTTGACAGCGACACACCGACAGTCCTGGCTGTATCGCGCTGACTCCGGCCGGTTTCCAGCATTGTAAGTATTCTGGTGCATTCTTCAGGCGTAAGCGACATAATTTCAGCTTGAATAATGAACATAGAGCACTATCAACATGGTTTATGTACCCACATAAATGACAGATTACAAACAAAAGCAAAACCAAATGCTGTAATTTCGTAGTTCCATCTTCGAAAGTGGCCCTTTTTCAAATTTGATTTTTTTATGATATAACTTTACAATAACTAAGAAGTTTTAATACCTTCATTTAAGGAGTATTACATTGTCTATTAAATACAATTTATTGCATTAACCTAGCATTTTTAGTTTCCGAGATTTTTAGGATTCTTTAAGTGACCCGGATTCATTGCTCTCGAGTGTATTATCATTTGTTATACATATTTATCACATTTGCGTCTTGTTCTATATCCGTCTCAGATTGTAGAATCAAGGGGGATGTGCCAATATATTGTGCACCCCAAAGAGATGTCAGCATCAATGAAGGGGCCTGTTAGGGCCGCAACCTGCCGGGTCAGCGGGATTGTTCGAAAGGGTACCGCTGCACCGGAACATAAAGGGCTAAGGAAGGAACACGGGTGGGTTTTAGTCAGTAAGAGTCGGACACTCCCTTCCGCTCCACCCAGAGCGGGAGGGGTCATTTGATGATTTTCCACCCTCAAAAAAGAAAAAAAGGGTGTGAGCACATGTCACGTATTTTTTTTTTGTATCACGTGCATTCGCTAACAATTGCAACGGACTTAATAATTATCTTTAGGGCAGTGGTAGCTCAGTGGGAACGACTGTGACTTACGAGTTGTAGGTCGTAGATTCGAACCCCGACTAGCACTGTACTTTGTGTAAATTATTTCACCACCACTGCTCTCAAAATGGTGAAGGAAAACATCGTGAGGATACCCGGCATGTTCTAGAACCAGAAATTCGAAAACTTAGTTCTTTACCTGAACCATTCGTTCGACCCGCTGAAGATCTCCCACCTGAACATGAGTTGCCTTAGGTAACCTGGAAGTCTTTAAGCAGACTCCGGACACAGGTTGGCCGAAGCAAGGAAAACCTGTTCAGGTGGAGATTCATAGACGACTCCGCCTTGGAGTGTAAATGTGGTGCCGTTTCACAAACGATGGGACACATAATATCGTGTCCTGCGCGTCTTATCAGCTGATGGCCCCAAAAACTTAGCCGAATTCTGGGCTGAGTCGTAGAAGTAATAGTTTATATGCATACAGTTTACAAGAAACTTATTTTACAAGAAAGAACATATTTAACAATAAATAATATAAATGTGGTACCCCATTGTTCGTAATGCTTTAAACGAAATCTTTATTCAACACATCCCTTATTTCGAGGCTCAGTTTGTTGGCATCACGCCAACCGAGTTAGGGGGGCAGCAGAGTTAATAAATTTTGTTTTTCCGACCAGATATTATCAGGATTTCCACTTGGAACTCAACAATTATGGATACGACAATTTGTTATGCATGAGCAACTTATATGTTATAAGGAAAGATATTTTTAAGATTTCCTTAGTGAGAAATGAAAGGGTATTTTTTTTTTCAATGGCCTATCTGAGCGTCGGCTGAATAAGAGCCACTTTTCGCCACTTTTTTTAAATAGATGCACACTTTTGTGCTATTTATTTAAGCGGGTACTTAGGTTTAACATACCTCAAGCGATGAATGTTTCATGATCTGTTTCTTTTCACCTCACTTACTTTTCATGAGCTTAGGTAAAATCAAGAATGTTTTATGCAGAAAGGTGAACATGCGTTCCCATGTCATCATCTGCTGAATGAAAGTATGTTTTTGTTAACTATTTTCGGTCTGATCAGAATCGAAAGAAAGATTTTTGAGTAATTCAACTTCTGTCTGTCTAGCCAGTAATCAACCTCAAAGCATTTATTTTAATTAAATCATTTGCAGGCACTTTTGAATTGTCAAGCTCAGTCAGAAAATATGAAGCTAGTTGCCCATTCCAAAGAGTAGTAAGTACCTATGGAGAAGAACGAGCAAGAAACTCCATGGACAATCTCTTAAATTATATTTTTACAAAAATACTTGTTACATCATTGTGTTTGTGAGAACGATGTAAAACAAAAGACGTACGCGGTAAAAGTGTCCAGAGTATAGCAATTAGTAATAAATCAACAATCCAAAAATAAAATAATTAAAAATAAGCCAAGGCAGCTGACCAGCCCCAACTGACGGCACCCGTTCACGAACATAACGCATGGATCAGCACCATTCAGCTCAACCATTTTGAAGGGAGCTAAAGGATCCAACAAACGCGCCACCGTCAGCGAGACATTTGAGTGAGCATGACTAACTATCAGCCGCCATGGCACATTCAAGTTAATAAAAAACATATTACCCGGTAAATGGTAGCTCCATAGTACATAGAACTGACACCTGTACTATGCAATTACACAATACAAAGGAAATTGAGTCTATGCAATGCAAAGATAGTCTTACAGTCTTCAGCAGCTCCAACAGAACCAGTACCTCCTAATTGGGTAGAGACCGGCTCAGTTTTTCAGTATCCGACATTCCCGCTGTCTTAGAATTGGATTAGTTTAAGTAATAAGCATTTTTATAACGTAAATGGGATAAAAAAATTGCTTATTCTATATTTTTTTTACTAGCCATCAATGTCCCTACTGTTTTTCCACCACTCTCGGTCTATATTACAAAAACAAGTTGTGAATTTAAAGCATCTTTTTGCCTTAACCCGAATAATACCTCCAAATGACTCCTATAAAACTAAAGCACATGACATTTTTATCCCCGCTATAAATAAAAATGCAGCACATAATATGTTTAATGTAAACATGAAACATGTATGTATGTATGTATGAATCTTTCAGTAAGAAATGTTGTAAAATATCAGCTGGAGGTATGACCGCGAGTCGGCGTCGGATTAGACAAATAGACACCCCTCGCCCACCCGCTGCATCATGCGAAATCAAATCTTGCCCCTACTACCAGTGTTTATGTAAAGATCAATTCTTTATCGAGAAGCTTTAGCAAGAAATTTGTACATGCACCCAGAGAAGGTTTTTCTCGGCTTATTAGTCGATTCGCACGAATTTATTCACCCGAAACGTGTACCCGTAATTTATTTGTGGGCGAGTCCAAAGTCCGAGTAACTCCAGAAATATGAGGTAATTGGCACAATAATATTGTCAATTTATTTATTTGTATTGGTTAATTTTGATTATAAGCAATAAAGTATAGAAAAGGGACACTAGCATACAGAAATGATTAGAGTAAAATATTATAAAACTTGTACTTTTTCTAACTTCATTGCACAACATTCAGAATGTGGCAATTGCCTAACACTTTAATTCTGGAATAAATCTTTTCCTCGAACGAATTTTGCGTCATCGTAACGTCAACGAATATGAGATGAGAATGGCACTTTAGTCCATTGCTCTGATATCCACCTTGCTATTTGACAATGGCAACTGCTCGACTTAAACTAGATTTAAGACCCAATTTCCATCAAACTTGTGAGTCTTTTTAAAACGAAGTTCATGACTGAGCACCACGACGTCGTTCTAGAATACGTGCCTTAGTAGCACAGTGCTTAATTTTGCTCAGAAGCTTCTAATCTGCACTTCGTTACTTCTGATTTGACTGTTTGTGCTTTTGTGGTACCTCCAGATAAAGAAAGTGGCAGCTACGCTGAATATTATGCTAGCACACTTTTATCCTTCTCATCGAGAGGAAGCCTGTGTCCCTCCAGGCATTGGGAACATTATTCTTATATTATAATATTATATCGTCAGAAAAGGCGATAACAATATGTGGTTTCCATACTGTATAGGCTGATTACGCTATGTTTTGTAACACCTTTACTGTTGAGCTCCTCAAGTTCTGAGTTGAGCTACACGATTACTGACAAATGCTTGCACTGACTGGACTGCTCCACTCAAATCTGTGTGGTACTTTCCTCAAGAGACCATTTCAGACATCAATCAATCTACATGTGTCTTCACATGATCTAACAAAGATTAAGGTAAACGCAGCTATCAACGACCCATCGAAAATCTGTAGTTATTACCGACCTATAAAAGTAATTCGAAATCTTTACGTTTCCAGAACTATTCTAGCTATAGCAGGCAAAGATACACACGCGTTTATTCCTTGAGCATCGTGTACTTTTACTTTAGTGTAAGTAGCTGTGCAAAAAAGTGATAAAATACGTCAGTTACTGCGGGGCAGCGTGGACGCAGGACTTGTCGTACTGTTCCCTTGTTCCTTCAAGTAAGTACGTGACTTTTCTATTTAAGACATTTATACAAACAAATGAAGTCTATACTTTATCTTATATTACTAAATGTATTCATTTAAGTGTCAACTCTTGATTTCTTACGACATTTTATTAATAAAAAGTAATTTGAAACGATAAAACTTTAAATTAAAATGGGGTGGTGTTAGCTTCATCAGTTTTAGTCGTGGCAGCTATCAACGACCCATAAGTCGGCAATGGCAGCAACGTAACTTTTCGTTTTACTTTTCTTTTATGTTATTATATCACACTAACACAAGTATTTTTATGGACCAGTTTAAATCTAAGCTATCAGTCTTTATAAAAATCTATTAGCGACTAAACTTTTTTGTCTAGTTTTTACCTTTTAGCGTTGTCAATTTAACCAAAGTTATGATATTTTTCGAGGATCGATATTGAATAGTTACAGTAATAAATCATTGTTTTTGTGTTTAAAACAGTGTGCATTTGTTCATATTTTTTGTGACATTGATCAATTATAATCTATTTTACAGTCCGAAGGTCAATTGAATTAAAATAACCATTTTTTTATGAGTCGGTAATACAATTTATGTTTATACTTACATTCTTCATTACCGACTCAGTAGGGGCGGCAATAGCAACTATAATTTTCATAGATATAAGAAGCTATTACCGATCGTAGGTATATAAGGTCTATCTATTCATACACGAAATCTCTTAAGGGGTCATTGTACTCATCATTACGAACAACATTTACTATGAGACAAAACCTGAAATCGCGAAAAAAAATGAGCTGTTCCCTACATTTTCACGAGTTATGCGAACATAAATGTGTGGAACAGCTGATTGTTTTTTCGCGATTTCGAGTTTGGTCCCAAGTAAAAGTTCTTCATAATGATGTGTACAATGACCTCTTAAGAGGTTGTTAATGTTTTACTAATAACCCTGTATATATATTAATAGTATTATGTTGATTAATTTAAAAGTTTATAATTATTTAGTTCATATGTATTACTAAGAAGTTTATTTGTTTTTATTAAAAATAACGATAATAAAAAAATACGAATAAGTATTTGCATTTTTATTTTGTTTTATTTTATTAAGATCGGTAATCATCATCATCACCAGCTTATATTCATTCCATTGCTGGAAAAAGGCCTCCTCTCATACACGATCGGGAATAGCTGCATAAAAATCGTTAATAGCTTCACAGCCGTTTTTATGGATCGGTAATTGCAAGAATCGACTAAGTCACTTTGTAAATTATTTTTTACAAGATAATCCTTTATTTAAATGTATTTGATTCAGTAAATACATTTTTTATACATAACACTAGCATATAAAATGAAACTATTAATCTTTAGAGGAACCAGTACCTATACTAAAAAAAGTCGTTAATACCTGCGTTTACCTTATGTCTGGCTTTAAAAGAGACTGTGACCTCTGAATTTATTCGGCTTTTCTTCTCAGAGTAGTCAGATAGAAAACGAAAAATAAGCTAGATGAGGTTCTAGCTTATTTTTATTTTTTCATATAATATGGCGTGTGAAAGTGTTTCCGATAGGTATCCTATTTTACAGAATCAACAATTTAATTTCAGAAACCTATCACCCGCTATTCTCGAAGGCAACTCGCCGCACCGATGGTACGCCCTCCCCCCAAGAAGGGGGCGAGTCTTCGAACTGGCAATGTCCCAATATCCTCACGCTGGATTGGAGTGGCGAGATGAGAAGCGTTCCAGCTCAACTGGACGGAATTAAGATATTCCCTAAGAGAGAAATGTTATAGAAGATTGAGATCCTTGGAGACCGATATTTGTATCACAAATATGTAAAGTGTGGAGAAATTCACTGGTGGTCTTGGAGAAAAAGAAAATATGTAGTTAGTTAGTAATTGATGATGGAAATACAGGTTAAATAATAATAATAAAAAACCGGCCAAGTACGTGTCGGACCACACAATGAAGGGTTCCGTAGTTGGGATGAATAAAATTTATCCAAAAAACAAACTTGACATTGCAGTTGAGAAACATGTTCTCCCTTACATCGATATATGTCACGTATTTTTTTAATAACAAGGTAGATTTATTTACTTGTTTAATGTTGTGTTTTTATTTGATATTTTGCCGTGCTAAGCTGAAAAGACGTATCTCAAAAAAAATCGTAAAGTTGATTTTTGTGGCAGCCTAGCTGTAAGGGCAGGCCCTTACATATAATGTTGAATGTTAATGAAATAAATGTTAATGTTCGAGAAAGATTTAATGAGAATTGCACTAAACTAATGTATGATAAAAACTTAATAAAAATGTTATAAAAAATGTTATAAAATGTTAGATGTTGCGCGAGCTCGATATAAAACCGAAGACTGACGTACTTGCGTACGTGACGATACTACATTAATTATTTAACAATATTTGCAGTATTTTTAACTAGGCCAAAGTACAATGTGCGGTTGCTGACCGTACATCTTGGCGGGCCCAAAATTATAGTTAAGATAACTTATTAACAAATATTTTACTTATGTAAATAATAATAATTAAACTAATGTGAATGGAATTAATTATAAGTTAGTTAATTAAAGTTAAAAGAATGAGGTGTCGCGTAGGTAGCATTTCTGATCGTGGTCAGTTCGATGTTTTCAGTGGGTGCAGCTCTTGGTGGCTTCTGTGGCGGTAATCTGGTGGACGCGCCGGCGACGCTGACGGCGACTTTGCCGCGGCGTTTGCAGTACACGTAGGCTCCTCCCGCGACGACTACTGACAAGATCAGAAGTCCCATCGTAGTGTATGAAACGACGTATTGGTGTACATCGTGTTTTGACATTTCTGTCTGATTCGTTTGATCTTCCAATTCTTTCAACGAATTATGAAGTTTTCCATAATCGTTTCTTACAAATTGGGTATTTTGCTGTCTACTTGATAAATCAATCGGCTGGACAGATGTTAAGTTGTTGATGTCTTCCATATCTATTAGAGGTATTTCCGGGTTGACATATATGTTGTTTGTGTAGTAAACTTGTGTGTAATATGTTTCTTCGTTGTTTCTAATTATGCATCCTTCTTTGGCTTCTAAAATTCCCGTCGAATGTATTGCCTTGGTAATCATACGACGGGAATTTTAGAAGCCAAAGAAGGATGCATAATTAGAAACAACGAAGAAACATATTACACACAAGTTTACTACACAAACAACATATATGTCAACCCGGAAATACCTCTAATAGATATGGAAGACATCAACAACTTAACATCTGTCCAGCCGATCCGGCTCGAAGGACCACAAAATGTAAGGGCAGGCCCTTACATATAATGTTGAATGTTAATGAAATAAATGTTAATGTTCGAGAAAGATTTAATGAGAATTGCACTAAACTAATGTATGATAAAAACTTAATAAAAATGTTATAAAAAATGTTATAAAATGTTAGATGTTGCGCGAGCTCGATATAAAACCGAAGACTGACGTACTTGCGTACGTGACGATACTACATTAATTATTTAACAATATTTGCAGTATTTTTAACTAGGCCAAAGTACAATGTGCGGTTGCTGACCGTACATCTCCGCTAAGAACATGCCGAGAACATTCCATAACAAGCAAACATTTCATAGTTGCCCTAAATGTAATAAGCAACACGGTCTCTATAATTGCAGAGATTTTTTAAGTATGTCACCAGAAGAGAGGTTAAAGACCGCTAACAACCTACATGTATGTCTAAATTGCCTGTTTAGTCATAACGGCGAAAAATGTACGTCGGAAAAAAAGTGCAAGCACTGCGATGAGCCGCATAATAGCATTTTGCATGAAGCGTTTGGCGTTGCAAAATCGAGTAGCGGCAGGGCTAATGTAGGTCAACAATTGAACACGCACTTAGCGCATGACAACTCGAATGAGGTATTGCTAGCCACGGCTCAGGTCAAGACGATAGCCAATGATGGAACTACGATCATTTTACGCGCTTTATTAGATCAGGGCTCCCAGGTCAGTCTTATTACAGAAAATGCTGCACAAAGATTGCAGTTAAAACGGAGCAGGATGAGCGCCGTGGTATCAGGTGTTGGTGCTTCAGCCACCACTAAGTGTAAAGGAGTGCTTCATCTTAATTGCCAAGCGCTATACGATGAATTTAACATTAACATTAAGGCACTGATTATGCCGGTAATAACAAACAAACTGCCAAGTAAAACAGTGGATAAAGACAGTTTTAAACATATACAACATTTACAACTCGCCGATCCAGATTTCAATATATCTCAGGGCATAGATTTATTATTAGGAGCCGATGTATATCCCGAGATATTGTTAGAGGGGTTAATCAAAACAAACACGTCATCCATTATAGCACAACGGACTCAATTAGGCTGGGTGGTATGTGGTAATTACAAAACATTCAATTGCCATGTAATTGTCAACAACATTCAGGAGCTTGCCCAATTCTGGGAACAGGAGTCTTTGCAAGAAGACAATGAAGATAAGGACCCTGACAACAAGTGCGAACATTTCTACAAAGAGACAACAAAACGACTTCCTGATGGGCGATACCAAGTTCGACTCCCTCTTAAGGACAATTTTATTGAACATTTAGGAACATCAAAACCACAGGCCATAGCCCAATTTCAACAACTAGAGCGAAAGATGGCTAAAAATCATGCGTTTGCCGAAGATTATAAAGCATTTATAAAAGAATACGAAGAAATGGGTCACATGGAGCAAGTCGAAAGCAACTACCGAAAACAAAAACATGAACATTGTAACAAAACTCCTTAATGAGAACAGCTGTATTACGACGATAATACGCATCGTAGCTTGGGTGTCGCGTTTCATAACAAACACGTCACAAAATAATCGTCACAGGGAAGTCTTGACCATGAATCATACAAAGATGAATGACCCACCTACGTCAAAACAATGTAATTTAACACTCGCTGATATTCGACGCGCTACTAACATAATTATAAAACATGTACAACATCAACATTCGACATAGATGGCAGTTATTAAACAAAATGAAACAAGGGTTTTGGACCAAGTGGTCGTCAGAATACCTGCAACAACTTCAAGCTCGTAGTAAATGGCTAAACAAAACAGATAATTTATCAGTTGGGGATATTGTCTTAATCAAGGAAGACAACCTTCCTCCTGCGAAATGGGCACTTGGCAGAATACAGGAAGTTCATCCGGGGAGGGACAATCTGGTCAGAGTAGTGACGATGAAAACAAAAACAGGGCTACTAACAAGACCAATAACAAAATTAGTTAAACTCCCAATACCACAATCTCATATAAATAAACCTGACACCACCACCTCAAATTTAACAACCTGCAAGGAAAAACAAAACTCAACAATAAATAACACTAACAGAAAACAACGATACAAATCAAGGAAAATAAGTTCCAGCCTGCTGTGTACACTCATAACATTAATAACATTATTTCAGCCCACAAAGCAAAGTAGTGACGCCATAAGTGTCACACCGTTCGATCCAAATAGAGCAGTATATTTTGACAAAATCGGCAATTTACAAAGCGTACATGATGACTGGAAGATTGTGACCTACTACAATATGACCTCTTACTGGCAAGGCATGGAAAACATACATCGAGTTGTAAAACACCTGGAAGAAAGGTGTGAGCAATTTGCATATCAAACGATGTGCAAAACTATTATGACGGAATTCAAACAGGAACTCAACGAACTTGATCATAACAATTACATGTTGGAAACACATCATGGGCAGACAAGAGGGCGCGTTACTCGAGGTCTGGTCAACGGAATAGGTTACCTTGCAAACAGCCTGTTCGGCGTGCTAGATGAAAGGTTCGCAATACAATATAAAAAAGACATAGAAACATTGCAAAGCAACAGAGACCATTTACTGAACCTGATAAAAGGGCAAACATCAATCATTGAGGCGCATAATAACATTTTAAAAAGAAATGAAGAGGCGATGAACACCCAGTTCAACCTCTTAGATCAACATCTTAATGCTACAGAGAACTATTTACATAAACTAGGTAAGGCTGTAGAGCAAGAGGAAGCTTTGAATTACTTTAACATCATGGCCCTGACCAGTTCAACAATTCTATCTAAACTGCGCCACATCCAACAGATGCTTCTAGATACAGCCATTAACATCCATCATGGTCATGTGGACACAAGACTTTTACCACAGAGCCAGCTCTTTCAAGAGCTCAACGTTATTTCAGGACAATTGCCACAACAATTATCGATACCCGTTGACAATATTCAAACCCAATTAGCTGACATATACAAACTACTAGAGGTAAAGTCTAGATTGTATGAGAAATACTTTATCATCGAAATTACATTACCATTAACAGGGGACACTCAATTCACTGTCTATAAAACAGTTCCTATACCAATGATAACAAATAACAAACATTCACTTACAATGAAAACAAATTCAGAATATGTCGCAGTCAATATAAGAAAGGAGACTTATATGCAGCTCACAGACAGTGACTTGAAACATTGTATAAAAATTGAACCAACTACATATGTCTGTTCATTAAACAAACCAACACGTAACATGAGAAATCATCAAATTCCATGTGAAATTGGCGTAATAACAAACATTACATTATCAAAATGTGTCTACACATCCGAAACCTGCAACAATAAATGGACACCATTACAAAAACCTAACACCTGGCTCTATGTCTGCTGCACGGATTGCCAACTGCAAATCATCTGTGAAGGTCGTATGATTACCAAGGCAATACATTCGACGGGAATTTTAGAAGCCAAAGAAGGATGCATAATTAGAAACAACGAAGAAACATATTACACACAAGTTTACTACACAAACAACATATATGTCAACCCGGAAATACCTCTAATAGATATGGAAGACATCAACAACTTAACATCTGTCCAGCCGATTGATTTATCAAGTAGACAGCAAAATACCCAATTTGTAAGAAACGATTATGGAAAACTTCATAATTCGTTGAAAGAATTGGAAGATCAAACGAATCAGACAGAAATGTCAAAACACGATGTACACCAATACGTCGTTTCATACACTACGATGGGACTTCTGATCTTGTCAGTAGTCGTCGCGGGAGGTGCCTACGTGTACTGCAAACGCCGCGGAAAAGTCGCCGTCAGCGTCCACCAGATTACCGCCACAGAAGCCACCAAGAGCTGCACCCACTGAAAACATCGAACTGACCACGATCAGAAATGCTACCTACGCGACACCTCATTCTTTTAACTTTAATTAACTAACTTATAATTAATTCCATTCACATTAGTTTAATTATTATTATTTACATAAGTAAAATATTTGTTAATAAGTTATCTTAACTATAATTTTTGGCCCGCCAAGATGTACGGTCAGCAACCGCACATTGTACTTTGGCCTAGTTAAAAATACTGCAAATATTGTTAAATAATTAACGTAGTATCGTCACGTACGCAAGTACGTCAGTCTTCGGTTTTATATCGAGCTCGCGCAACATCTAGCATTTTATAACATTTTTATAACATTTTTTATAACATTTTTAATAACATTTTTATTAAGTTTTTATCATACATTAGTTTAGTGCAATTCTCATTAAATCATTCTCGAACATTAACATTTATTTTATTTTATTAACATTCAACATTATATGTAAGGGCCTGCCCTTACATTTTGGTCCTTCGAGCCGAATTTTCCTGAGATACCGCTTTTGCGATTTGCACGGCAGTATTGTATAATAGAGTATAAAATGTCCATAGTATATGTGTTTTGTATTGTTTATTAGTGTTTAAGTAGTATACAAGTTAGGTTTTATACCTACCCACGTGTACATAAGGTTCACATTGTAAATATTCGTATGCCGCTTAGCCGGATGTGTTGAACTTATCATTTATATCAACCAGCTTTGTACCTACCATATCCGACGAATAAACGTCTTTGTCTATGTCAATTCTCCAACTGCAAATGTAAGTTTGTAATCGCAAAGGAAAAATTTTTGAAGGGATAAAATATGTTTCGGATTTATACATTTACTTGTGCCGTGCTTTTTGCCTCTCTCTTCGTTAGGTCAACGGGAAGTTCCCTATAGGTTTTGATCTATTTGCGAGTATCAAAATATGTCACACATTTGGCCGTATTTTATGCGTTCACTTAGAAATTGATTTTTTTAGAACTCCAAGACACAAAGAAAAAAAACTGAAAATCAAATACCTACATAACTCAAGCTTTGACTTCAGATCTGCAGATCAGTGATTTGAAAAAGCTCGTAAAAGCCATTCTACTGTATTTGTGTAATTTGTACTGTATGGAATTCGCATTATTGACAAACAGATTCTTCGCAAATAAAAAACTAAAAAAATCCTTTGAGCAATTTCGTCATCAAAAGGAATCTCGAAATAAAAGTTACGACGACATAGTCGCAGCACACAGTTTTTAGAAATATGTATAAAATTAAAATTCCGCTCAGCTGCAGCGGTGCGTTTTATGAACTAAAAAGTGCACATGTCTCTGAATTTACATTAAAATTTCTTTTCATGTATGAAAAAATGCAATTTACATATCAAATCTAACCACTACTGTACTTGGAGTACGCTGTACTTTTAAATGTACTGCTACAGACTATTCTTGTCTATGTTTTTTATTATTGGATGGCAATCAAGCCGGCAACACATGGCAAGTAAAATAAATAATAAGCATAAGCATAATAATCAGCCTATAATGTTCCAGGCTATTAAATTATTTACCATATGTCATCTAGCACACGCCAACAAATTAACACAAACTATTTGTCCATAATCATCCTTGACACAGTCCAGCCAACGTTTATTTTATCTTTAATCATCATCATCTGCCTTACCTTTTCCCAACTATGTTGGGGTCGGCTTCCAGTCTAACCGGAGCTGAATACCAGCATTTTTCATCATTTTTGTCTTTTATCTTTAATAAAAGATTCATAGACGACTCCGCCTTGGAGTGTAAATGTGGTGCTGTCCCACAAACGATGGGACACTTACCTAATATCGTGTCCTGCGTGTCCTGTCAGCTGCACGTTACAGGAACTGATGGACGGTGATGAAGGCGCCAAACAAGTAGCCGAATTCTGGGCCGAGTACATTTAGATTGCTATCGACACGCTAAGAAGAAGAATAAAAGTTTTACTTACAAGACCAAATACCAATCCCAAAACATTTTATCCATCCAGGAATCAAAGTCAAAGTCACAATTTTTAACCCCTAAACCAGATCCCGGGTTATATTTTCCAGCTCAGCACAAAACAAAACAAAGGTGTTTTCCACTAGGGAAGAACGAGGGTAGTTTGTACATAATTCATAAGGGCACTTGATTGACCTCCTCGACTACAGAGCACCGATACACTGCGCGGGTATTGAAACTAAAAACCCTTTGGAATAAGGAAAATTTCGCTGAGTAGCTTGAGTAGATTCTGATGCTGATTTTTAGATTATCTTAACTTTGTAACAGTTATATACGCTTTAGTTGAAATCATTTTTTACGAGTACATAAACTAACGTTTTTTTTTTGTGCCGATGGGAAAATGACTGAATGAATGTGGACCTCTCCCGCTCTGGGTGCAGCGGAAGGAAGTGTCAGATTCTTACTGACTAAAACCCACCCGTGTTCCTTCCTTGGCCCTTTATGTTCCGGGCCAGCGGTAACCTTTTTGGGCAATCCCGCTGACCCGGCAGGCGTCGACCCTAAGGGGGCCCCTCCTCTTACGCCTTAAATTTTTACCATGGGGGGGCAAAAACCACGATACGATCCTTACATATTACTTTTGCCTCTTGTTTACGTTCATACATCAGCGGGGTTATTGCGTAACACACTAACGTTAAGAACGTCTTTCATTTTGACAGTGCAACAACATTCATTCCATTATTTACATTGTTGAGCAGACAAATTTTTCGAACATATGAAGCAATGGATTGTCTGTGTGGACTGTGTGTGCCGGACTTAAAGAATTGCATCACCCCTTACTTCCCGTGGGTGTCGTAAAAGGCGACTAAGGGTCTTACCGGAGAATGGGCAGCAGCGTTCTCTATTTATTCCACCATCATACCATACTGCGATCGCCAACCCGCCTGCCAAGCGTGGCGATTATGGCAAACCCCCCACAAAATTGGAGGAGGCCTATGTCCAGCAGTGGACGTCTATCGGCTGAAACGACGAAGCAATGGATTAGCAACATCCTATAATGATATAGGTTCTGATTGATAGTGTGTTATTAGGGTGCTGGGGGCCTAAAAAGGTCACTTTGGCAGAATCATAAGAGGATAACATAATGGACAGTTAACTGTTAAGTTAATCGTCTGTCCTAAAATACCAATCAATCCAATCCAAATCCAATCCCGATCTCTTTGATTGTATCTTCATAGTACAGCGAAAAAAAGAAAAACACAGACTGTCTTTACCATATTATAATTCATAATGTTATCCTTTTATGATTCACCAAAGTGGTATTTTTGGGCCCCCTGGTCATAAACGCATGCCGGTTGTAAGTACTACTTACCTGACTTTAATGAAGAACACCATCAACTATGCGTCCCTCCCGCCCTTTCTATTCCCATCTGCCTTGTAAATATCTTTTATAAGTTGCCTTCCATCCATCCTCTCAAGATGATCAAACCATTTAAGCTTAATTAATCATTGAATCAAATATCAGATTCCATAAATTGTTTCCCAGAATGTCGTATTTCAAAAGAGCTATTATTATTTTATCTGTTTTCTTTGTAACTTTCTATCCATTTCGTTATAGCGAGAGAAGTAATCAACAAAACTCGCGTTAAGTTATTCAGACATCTTCAAAAGACGCTCAACTTCGAGAATCGGTCAATTAAAAGTTTGACTTTAACCCGATAGTTACTCTGCTCCAGTCAAGTTATACGTCTAATTACTTTTTACTTTTCGTGCGTAAACTTCGAATACTTTTTAGGGTTCCGTACCTAAAGGGTAAAAACGGAACCCTATTACTAAGACTTCGCTGTCTGTCCGTCTGTCCGTCTGTCCGTCTGTCCGTCTGTCCGTCTGTCCGTCTGTCCGTCTGTCTGTCTGTCTGTCACCAGGCTGTATCTCAAGAACCGCGATAGCTAGACAGTTGAAATTTTCACAAATTATGTATTTCTGTTGCCGCTATAACAACAAATACTAAAAACAAAATAAAATAAATATTTAAGGGGGGCTCCCATACAACAAACGCGATTTTTTTGCCCTTTTTTGCTCGATATCAAAAATGGCAACAGGTAGGTACTTGAAATATTCACAAAATACTCAGTTGTATTTTAACTTTAATAATAAATAATAAAATTAAAATAAAATAAATATTTAAGGGGGGCTCCCATACAACAAACATGTTTTTTTCGGCGTTTTTGCCTTGTGGTACGGAACCCTTCGTGTGCGAGTCCGACTCGCACTTGGCCAGTTTTTGTACTAATTTCGATTTTTCAAGTTTGGCTGAGAGCAATTTGATGCTTGAGAAACTATTAGGATTTAATTAATAGTTTAGGGTGCATTTAAAGAGTCTTAAAAAACATTTGGCGATTACTAAGCATTTTTTTACCACAGTGAAGTAGGTTGAAAAGCACCACCAAATTGGGGATTAATTGTTACATAAATAGTAATGGCATAAACCATTTCCATCTTAAACATTCTATTATGTCGATGGTTTATCATCATCTATCCACAGAACTATCAATGACTCGGTCAGTCAGACCAGTCAGACAGATAAAGACAGTTGCCCATTCCAAATTGTAATAGATTCCTATATAGAAGAATGGGCAAGAAACTTCATGGATACTGTCAAATTGAAATCACAATGAGGTTGAAATTATCTGCCAAACAGACAAAAACACGTTGTCATTTTATGATGTGCAAGAAACATCAGCCAACGATGATAAATAAATTACGAGGGCGACTTATACCAATCTCCATGCTCCTTTGGCGATCCCATCAACAATGGCTTTAATATATTTCACGAGTACCAGAAATATACGGTTACAATTCTTAAACAATCTTCCATTACGTCTTGGAGAAAAAGAGTCTCAAGACATCTGAACACGAGAGCTAAAAGGTAGCTAGATAAAATAAAATAGTATATTTCTGTGTGTAACAGCTCGGCGGCGTTGTAAACTTGTATTTAAGTCCGTTCAGACAGTAACGAGGACACTATGAGAGGTTCAGGACAGTGGGGGGGTGAAGGGGGGACTGGGACACATTGACAGCTGCAAGCAGGACGAGTGGGCATGGGATGTGGGAAGAGCTGGATGTGGTGTTTGAAGGTGGTGGTTAATTAGTTCATGCATTAATGTATTTGGTGGCAGAAAAATATGGATATATTCTGTCCTATATTATCTGACTTACTATTATGTGTGACTAGCTTCTGCCCGCAGATTCACATGCGTGAACGTGGATTTCATGGGTTTTAATATTTTTGCGCGGCCTCCAAATTTTTTTCTAAAATAAAAGTAGCCTTAGTTACTTCTTATAACATCAGCTATATGCCAATGAAAGTCCCGTCAACGGTCTAGCCGATTCGGAGATGAGCCGGAACAAACAGACAGACAAAAATGATATAATTTCGTAATTATTTAGTAAAAAGCTGTTATTTTAAAATTACAACAGACACTTAAATTTTACAAGCTTTTATTAGTTATATTTACATAGATATTATTTGTGATAAAAAATGGTTGGCAGCAGTCCGCGTATCACTGATCAGTTTCTCTCAGTCGACCAGTCATATGGATTACCGTGTCGTCCTTATAGACAAAGTTGATAAATTATTATAATGAAATGTTAATAATTTAATCATTAGGTAAGTCACGAAAAAATGATTATTGAAATTAACTGTTGTTTACATTTTCATCACTTTTTTTGGTGTGAGATTTTTGTTAGGTGTTTTCCAGTTGGTAACTGTTCAGGACCTAACTAAAGGTTCGTAAATGAAAGTAAAGTGGACTGTAAACACTTATAATGCGGTTCTAAAAAACAGTACAATATTGGGAATGAAGCTTTGTATAACAAGTATGCGCGCGCGTCTTCGACCGTGCTCGGTAGTGGAGTGAGGTGCGGGCGGCGGCCAGTCTGCTGCCGCGGTGTAGTCCCGCGCCGCGCCGCGCCGCGCCGCGCCCTCCGCGCGTCGCCTGGCTCGGACTACGGATTCACGCCTTGTCTGCGTGAACATCCTCCCCGGGTTGAAGCATTCAATCTAGAGGAAGTGGACAAATATTATTAAAAGAACGTAGTAACGTCCCCTTCTTCGTCTTCACCTCGACCACACGCGTTGTCCCGTCGTTCCCCGGGAAGACCTTCGTGACACGTCCCAGTGACCACAGCAGTGGCGGTTGTCCTCTCTCCTTGATGAGAACTAACGTTCCCTCTGCCAATTGTCCTGTAGATGACGTCCATTTTGTTTTTTGTTGGAGCAGAGAAATATATTCTAAATGGAACCGCTTCCAAAAATGCTGCTTTATATGTTCCACTCTGTGATAGCGCTCCAAGCGGCAGATGTTTATGTCAGTCACCTGTGGATGCGGAACAGACATAAGTGATCGTCCAATCAGGAAATGTGATGGAGTTAGGACAGTAAAATCTAGTGGATCAGAGGAAAGTGGTGTGAGAGGACGTGAATTAAGAACAGCTTCAATTTGAGTCAAGCAAGTGACCATTTCCTCATATGTGAAATGTGTTAACTGTAGTAGTCTTTTCAAGTGGTGTTTAGTAGAACGAACGGCAGCTTCAGCAATGCCGTTGAAATGGGGAGAGTATGGAGGGACAAAATTAAATTCAATGCCCTTTTGTGCCACTTCATAAGAAATATTTGAATCTTGTAAGAATTGTCGCAATTCATTACAAGTGCCTATAAAATTAGTACCGTTATCGGATAAGATGCTCTTGGGTTTGCCACGACGAGCAACGAAACGGTTTAAAGCAGCCATATAGCCCTCCTTAGTAAGGTCTGTAACGAGCTCAATATGAACAGCTTTAACTGCAAGACAAACAAAAATGCATAGATACGCCTTTACAAGCTTACACCCTCGCCCTTTTCGATCCGCTATCAATATTGGCCCAGCATAGTCGACACTGCAATTCAAAAATGGGAACTCCAAGTGAGTTCTATTATAAGGCAACTGTCCCATGACTGGTTGAACATTTTGACATTTGTACTTAAAATATTTAATGCAATGTTTTACAATAGATTTTGAAAGGTTTCTGCCGCCAAGAGGCCAATACATTTGACGTATATTTGCTATCAGTAACTGAGGGCCAGCGTGTAACAAATCTTTATGATATTTATAAAAAATGATTTTTGTAACATGATGCTTAGAACATAGTAAAACTGGATGCTTGATATTGTAATCATATGGAGAATTGTCAAGTCTCCCTCCTACACGAATGAGACCATCTTTGTCAACAAAGGGACTCAAAGAAATAAGTCTATTTTTACGAGGCAAAGTCTTGCTAGATTTAAGAATAACATATTCCTTAGGAAACATCTCCATTTGAGCTCGACATAAAATGAAAATCAAAGAATCATGAAGTTCTTGATTTGATAGTGTATTTTGTAACTTGGTTTTATTTTTTAAATTATAAACAAATCTTAGTATGTAGGCCACCACTCTTTGTAAATGATTTAGATTTGAATATTTATGGAGTAATGTATGTATGAATGATGGATTTACGTGAGAGGACTGTGCATGATTTTGTGAATCTGTGAGAAATGAATGATCTGTGAAGTTAGATGTAATGACTTCTGGCAGATCCAGTTTCACAGTTTTATTGGGCATAGCTGGCCAGTCCTTTTCGTTATTTAACAAAAATTGTGTGCCTGACCACCATAAAG
Source organism: Mesoligia furuncula (assembly GCA_916614155.1). Taxonomy (NCBI): domain Eukaryota; kingdom Metazoa; phylum Arthropoda; class Insecta; order Lepidoptera; family Noctuidae; genus Mesoligia; species Mesoligia furuncula. Next base: position 19,309,675 of record OU744816.1, read on the forward strand.
AACACTCGCTGATAAGGTCAGCCTTCAGCCCACGAGAAACAAGATCTGCCGGATTGTCTCTAGACGGCACGTAACTCCACGTATAACCTGCAGTGCTCTCCTGTATCTCATTGACTCGGTTACGCACGAAAGGTTTTAATAAACTCGGTGAAATAGCTAGCCAACTCAACACTATTGTTGAATCGCACCAAAACCGACATCTAATTACAGGCAAAGTAATAGAACTCTGAACCTTAACACACAGCCTTGTGCCTAGCAACGCCCCACAGAGCTCAAGACGTGGAATGGTAGTGGGCTTTATCGGTGCTACACGATTTTTCGATGCGAGTAATTGTACCTTAACTGAACCTTGCCTGTTCACCGACCGGAGATACACGCAACAACCGAAAGCTCTCTCTGATGCATCTGTAAAGACATGAATTTCATGCGATATAGCATTGTCACATACAACCCATCTTGGAATTCTTAGATTGTTTAAACATGGAAGAGTGTTAACAAAATTGTACCAAAAATTACATATAAACTCTGGCACCTGCTCATCCCAGTCACACTTGGCTAACCACAATTTCTGCATTACGATTTTCGCCTCGACTACACATGGACCAACCAAGCCTAATGGGTCAAATATTTGACTAATGACTGAGAGAATTTGACGTTTAGACACCTGTTTTTCAGCATCAATGCAAATAGAAAACGCTAAATAATCTGCCTCGCACATCCAACGTAAACCTAATGTTTTCGATGCAGCGTTCTTATCTTCAGACAATTTTAGACAATCCAAAACTGCTGAACTGTTACAAACCTGATCTAAAATTGACGAATTATTAGATTGCCATTTTCGTATATGAAAATTCGCTGATGCTAAGACAGATATTACCTCCTTGACCATTTCTACTACGTCTGAAACTGAATTTCCTCCTGACAGGTAGTCGTCAACATAGAAGTCACGTTCAATTGAAGACTTGACGATTGTACTGGTAGCGGCATTAGCCAAGCTGACTAAGCACTTTGTTGCTAAGTATGGAGCGGAAGCCGTGCCGTAGGTCACAGTATTAAGACTGTACGTCTTTAACGGTAGCTTTGGATCTGTCCTGAAAATGATTTGCTGCAAAGCACGTTGTGAAGGTGTAACAGCAACGGCACGATACATCTTGGCTATGTCTCCAGAGATGACATATTTGTATTGCCGAAATCTTAACAAGATTGATAGTAGATCTTCTTGGATAGTCGGGCCAACCATCTGGATTTGATTGAATGACACGCCAGACGTGGTTGCCGCTGAAGCATCGAAGACTGCCCGTAGTTTCGTTGTTGAACTGGATTCTTTGACGACCCCATGATGAGGCAAGAAATACTCAACATTGTCACCTGAATGTGGCTTCCTAGACGTTTGATTTTCTGTCATGTGTCCAAGACGCTCGTACTCCTGCATGAAGGCAACATAATGCTCCTTGAAACTTGGATCACGCAAAAAACGGCGCTCCAGTGACAGAAATCGACGTTTAGCCAACTCGTATGAGTCACCTAAAATGTTAGGATTATCCTTTAAGGGAATTGTCACCACAAAACGACCCTGATCATCCCGAGTAGTATTATGACGAAAACTTTCTTCACACGCACGTTCCTCCTGTGACAAAGCATATTTGGACGGTACAGAATCTGATTCCCAAAACCTGTTGAGGTTGTTATTTAATTCATCCATAGACACGTTGCAGTAGTGTGACTGGTTATTAGATAGTGAACGCAATGGAACTGGTCCTGCAACTATCCACCCTAGCCTTGTTGCGTGAAGTTTGGGTTGATTCTTACCTAGATTTATAGATGAGGAACCTAAGACATTCCAAAACACTTCCACGCCAACGAGAATGTCAATTACAGACGGAATATGGAAAAATGGATCAGCTAATTGAATGTCTGCTGGAATGCTGATGTTGCTAAGATCTACAGCTGAAGACGGCAACATCCTAGTAATTTCAGGCAATATGATACAAGTGATAGTTTCCCTGTAGCCACCATTCCGAGCCTGAATTGTAAACCTACAAGACTGTGTGCTATTAGATGTTTGCTTGTTTATACCTGTTATTGTGGAGTTAGCGTTACGTCTAGACAATCCCAGCTTGTGACACAGTGTTTCAGTGATAAAGTTGGCTGTGCTACCGTTATCAAGCAGGATCCTGGCGTCGAACTTCTCACCTCGGTTGTTGACCACTGTCACCAGAGCTGTGGAGAGTACAACAGAACGGGTAGTATTATCTGCAGTGTCACTTGACAAAACAACATTTTCAGACGTGCCTTTTTGTAATTGCGCACCTCCAGAAACGTCATTAAGTAAACTAGGTAAAGCAACACTAGGCATTGGATCTTGTACATTTGAATTAGACTGTTCTACGTGTAAAAGCGTGTTATGTCTGCGATTACAATATTTACAATGGGACAATTTGCAACGTTTACTTGAATGCCCAGGACGTAAACAATTAAAGCACACATTAAGCTCCTTCACCTTTGCTAAACGATTTTCTAGTGACAACTTACGAAAATCATCGCACACATACATAAAATGATCTTTTTTGCATAACGGACATTTACAATCTTTTGTAAATTTTTTATTATTAGTTTTGTTTTTGATTAAATTATCGGTTTTGTTAGTATTCTGTATATCTACTGTGTGACTGTTAGTGCTACTGTCAACCTTTTCTTTTGTCGATTCGCTATGTTCAACTGTCTCTAACAAATCAGCCCTCCTGCTAACAAACGAGCAAAATTCTGACAAAGTAGGAGATTTGGGTAACGTATTGCGATATTCTTCCCAATCTCTGTTAGTAACTTTGTCAAGTCTACTACTCATCATAAACACCACCAGTGTACTCCACTGGTCAGTCGGCTCGTTCAGCGATTTCAAAGCTCTAATTTGTTTATTTATATTATCAATAAATTGACGTAGGGCTACACAAGACTCTTTAGACACAGCTGGAATATTAAGCAAAGCCTGCACGTGGTTATTTACTAAAAGCCTACTATTGTTATATCGCTCACATAGCAAATCCCAAGCCAATTGATAATGCTCGCCTTTGAAATCAATATTTTTTATAATTTGTTGAGCATCTCCCTTGAGCGAAGCACGTAAGTAATGGAACTTGCTAATGTCATCGATTGCGCTACTACCATGTATAAGAGAAAGATAAGTGTCTCTATACTCTAGCCAACACTGATAACTACCATCGAAAAGAGGCAAATTAATTTTAGGTAAGCGTACAAAATTTTGACGGAACGATGCACCTGTGTTTTTGTCTGCTGAGCCCGCTACAGATCCGCCGTCAATGCCGGCATCAGCACTTATGAGCAAACTGCGTGCCTGTGCTGCCACTGCGTGGTACCGCTCCTCAAACTTGGCACGTTCCCGGTACGCCTCGTCTGGCTTGTCCGAGAGCACCTCGATCTCCAACTGCAAATTATCAAATTCATCATATAGGGCATCAAATTTTCTAAGGCGACCCTCCAGCTCAATGCGCTGCAAACTAGAAATTGATTCGCAACTCACAAGCACGTTTATCCAATTGCAGAAATTCGTAAGCTTAGCTTTCAAAGCACTGCGTTTTTTTACAAATAGTTCCTCAGTAGCCATTATAAGAAACTGGTTTTAGGTAGATAGGATGCAAATGAAAAAAATAATTAGAGATAAAGAAATAAACCAAAAAAACAACCGACTTCCAAAAAAAACACTACAAATTGAAAAATAACTTTAATTTCGGAAGTCGGTGTCAATAAACGAAAACGCGGAACCAAAGACACCGACTTCCGAAATTAAAGTTATTTTTCAATTTGTAGTGTTTTTTTTGGAAGTCGGTTGTTTTTTTTTGTAAAAATGTTTTTTATTTATTTTTATCTGACGCTTAATACATTGTATGTCTTTTAGTCTGTGGCAAATAAATGTATTTTCTTTCTTATCTATATTGTAACCAACACCACATCAACCAGGTTTTCTCCCTCCAAGGTCAACTACAATCTGGTAAACAAGTACAGTCCACTAAAGAGTTAGGTATACAGGCTGGAATATACAATATCATTCCATTTTTTTGTGAGTAGTAATTTTTTAGACTTTCATATCACACCTTTAGGTATGTCTTAGCCACGAAGTAAGTATACCGGTCTTAACCTAATTGTGGGATGTGAAGTACTTCAGTAATAAGCAAGCTGAAGTGACAAAGGGCCAATTACATTAGCCGTAGAACTGATGACCAACTTTGAAACTGTCTCGTTTTCTGTCTATCCACCTGAATGCTAATCTTTTTATTCAACTGTACGGCATAAGATTCCTTTTGCTCGTCGTTGCGAACTGCCTCAGTCTATTGCTGGCTATGATTGGATGGGGCTGGCCCATCATGGTCTGGATTTGCTCTTATGAGCTCTCGTAAGGGAATTTAGGGTAGAGTAAAATGTATATTATGTGATAGGATGCGCCGAGTTATTCCGGTCTGATCCCCTGAACCCCCCACCCCCCCCCCACCTCGATCGCCTCCTGGATCGTCTTCTGTTTTAATCTTTGTCTTATCCACATTATGTAAGTTTGCTCTTTATGACAAGCCGTAGGATAAGGTTTTTGGTGATGGTATTTTTAATTTAATTATTTATTTATCCATCCATTTATTTCAGGCATCAAGGCCCATGTAAACACATACAATACAATACTAATATTACTTAAAAATACTATAAATACATACAACATTATAATTACACTAAAAAACTAACGCACACGAAGTGTCTGCGTCGTGTTTCGCTGACTGGTGTCATGTAGCCGGCCACGAAACCGGTGGTACACAACACCCTTCGGCCAGAACTCTTCCTTGAGGAACTTCTCGAGATGATGTGTCGGAATACACATCACGAACGACTTGAAGTTCGTGTTGTGACGCGACTCCAACTTCTCGATTCTCAAAGTCCAGTTGGATTTGAGGATAGTGTTCTATCTTGGTTTCCTATCCTTAGCTTCGCTTAAAAATTACCATTGGTTTATTTATTCCGATACGATATGTTCCATTAAGTTACCAACCGTGTTTAGTAGCTATATCTGTTTGAGATTCATTATGGTCGTTGCATGCGAATTGGATTGAACATACATCGATACTGGAAATATGAAATAACGTAAGGGACAAAACTAAGGTTTTCAGGAGAGCAAAAATAAGATATTTTTCTTACAAAACTGGCTATAATTTTTTAACTATATGATTTATGTAAAAAGTGTCTAGGACAAAGTTTCTTAGATTTCTTCATTCTTTGCAGCTAAACTAGTTAAAAATCAATAAAGCCAATAGTTTCAAAGATAGCATGTCCCTTACGTTAAATAATAATGAATACGAGTGATATACGTTTACAAAATTTTAGATGTAAATAAACGGCATTGATGTATGGGACACCTAAGGAAATAAACATTTAGAGTTTTTCAAAGTAAAGGTCTCTTAATGGTACACTCTATATTGTTAATGCTGTTAACAAATATAAAAAATAGAATTTTATACATTCGTGACCTACTATGCCTATGTAATACAGTTTAAAACTACTTGCTGACTCATAGGGATACAAAATAAACGAATAAAATAGATCAAAACTTTTATTTGTGCTCACTAATCCTCTTTTATAAACGCAATTTAGGTACTCTCAAAAAGTATGTTAAGTATAACATTATTAAATTCTGTTTTAAATCACAATAAAAAATAGCTATTTTGGCAGCTTACTAAAATTAGACTCATTGTCCCAAAAGAAAAATAAATTTTACTTAAAAATTAAACAATATCAACAAATCAGTCTTCTTATGTAAATAGTAATCATTAAACATAAAAAAAAATAACTTCTTCCTCAATAGAAAGCCTACAGTTAAATTGAAAAAGTCTCAAAAATTAGTCATTATCTTTATCAGTCTCATCATCGTCGGTGTCATCGAGCCTATCTTTAATTATACTCTTATTAGGAAGATTCAAATATTCATTGTCAAACCTATTTGGAATTATACCATTGTCACATATATTTTTGAGATCTTTAAACTTTGGAACTGAAATTGGCAGTCTTTCCTTATGGTAAGCTATCTATGCTACTGGGCACAGCTAGATTTCTGGTACTTTCTAATTCGGATTGATCATTCTTTGCAAGGCCCTTGCCCTTTCCTTTACCCCTCACTGTCCTTCGAAATCGAATCGTTTGTATATTCGCAGAACGTTCCAAAAAATATGTTAACATTGAGAAAATTTAAAAGGAATTTGATTCCAGGGGGGTTACAACTGTGTTATTCTATTGTGATACTGTACGGGGCAGAATAAAAACAAAGTGATTTTTTCAATGTTAACATATTTTTTGGAACGTTTTGCGAATATACAAACGATTCAAATAAATTACTTATTAGCTGGACATACATACATGCCCGTAGATAGCATGCACGCTATCATTGAAAGGGAGGTTAAAAAACTGATTGTTTGGGGACCTTCCCAGTGGCCATCATTGATGGAATCAGCCAGAAAAAGACCTCATGCTTATCGAGTGAATGTGTTAGGACATCAGGATTTCTTTGATTTCAATGATTTTGCTGAATCAGTTTTTACTCCTGCTTCTCTCAAAAACAAAGACCTGTATTTCAAGAAAATTCGAATATGTACATTTCAAAAATCGAACTTAAAGATAGTGGAAGTAAAATATACGATGTTAGAGGATGGCACTACTCACAAAATAGAACTCTGCAAAGAAATGCAAACTGGAAGAAGGACAGTGAAGGGTAAAGGAAAGGGCAAGGGCCTTGCAAAGAATGATCAATCTGAATTAGAAAGTACCAGAAATCTAGCTGTGCCCAGTAGCATAGACAGCTTACCATTTCTATATAAGGAAAGACTGCCCATTTCAGTTCCAAAGTTTAAAGATCTCAAAAAAATATGTGACAATGGTATAATTCCAAATAGGTTTCACAATGAATATTTGAATCTTCCTAATAAGAGTATAATTAAAGATAGGCTCAATGACACCGACGATGATGAGACTGATAAAGATAATGACTAATTTTTGAGACTTGTTCAATTTAACTGTAGGCTTTCTATTAAGGAAGAAGTTAATTTGATTTTTTTTATGTTTAATGATTACTATTTACATAAGAAGACTGATTTGTTGATTTTGTTTAATTTTTAAGTAAAATTTATTTTTCTTTTGGGACAATGAGTCTAATTTTAGTGAGCTGCCAAAATAGCTATTTTTTTATTGTGATTTAAAACAGAATTTAATAATGTTATACTTAACATAATTTTTGAGAGTAAGTACCTGAATTGCGTTTATAAAAGAGGATTAGTGAGCACAAATAAAAGTTTTGATCTATTTTATTCGTTTATTTTGTATCCCTATGAGTCAGCAAGTAGTTTTAAACTGTATTACATAGGCATAGTAGGTCACGAATGTATAAAATTATATTTTTTATATTTGTTAACAGCATTAACAATATAGAGTGTGCCATTAAGAGACCTTTACTGTGAAAAACTCTAAATGTTTATTTCCTTAAGTGTCTCATACATCAATGCCGTTTATTTACATCTAAAATTTTGTAAACGTATATCACTCGTATTCATTATTATTTAACGTAAGGGACATGCTATCTTTGAAACTGTAGGCTTTATTGATTTTTAACTAGTTTAGCTGCAAAGAATGAAGAAATCTAAGAAACTTTGTCCTAGACACTTTTTACATAAAACATATAGTTAAAAAATTATAGCCAGTTTTGTAAGAAAAATATCTTATTTTTGCTCCCCTGAAAACCTTAGTTTTGTCCCTTACGTTATTTCATATTTCCAGTATCGATGTGTTAAAATAGCTGTTTTAACACATCGATAAAAGACATGTGCGTTCAAACCTTCTCTGGGAACACTAATGTATAAGACAATAATAAAACATCTCAAATTATGGAATAACTTAAGTGACCTGTTGTAAAATGTACTCGGTTTTTATTTAATGTAAATACCAAATACTGTGAGTAAAGAGACTTACATTAGTTTTTATAAAAATATTAATTTAAATGTCATATACAGCCAGTTTCTAGAAAAAAAATGGTCTAGGCCTACGGAAAATATGTGATGTAAAGGACATTTTTTTTAAGATATCGAGATTTTAAATATACCAATCGATAGAGCAAAAAATTCCGAATCCAACGATATATATAACTCATTTTCGACAAAATGTCCCTTACGTTATTTCATATTTCCAGTATCGACATAATAATGCTTTAGTAAGTTGCTTGTAGAATAGGTATTCTGACAAAAAATCATAATTATTGTATGTATATTAGTATGGTTTTTATTGTAAAAATAAAGTTTTTAGAGGTATCTTCATGATTTTTTTTATTATATCAAATTAGTTGTATTATATTTTCAACATACTATCTACGTAGCATATATGCTGAAGAATAACATATGTGTTCGGTGTTTTCACCGAACACCTTAGTTAGCAATATCGGCGCAAAGCGTTGTCCTAATTTTATTACTTATTATTTTATATTAAATATTATATTCAGTGCACTTTTGTCTACCGCGTTAGCCGGGTGTATTCAAACATTCCATCAACATTTCATTAACATTTTATCACTAAGAACAGTTTGGGAGTAAGTCAATAAATAGTGTTCAACATAAACATTTGTTTCTCCTCAAAAACACCGACACCTCGCTACGTACCCCGACAATATGTTTTTCTGATTTACTTACTGTAGTCGATCTTATACTTTTATTGTTTTTATAACTTGCGTTTTTTGCGTTTACCTAGGTCTTGTAAGCCCCCTAATAATAATATATAATTGTAAGTCCAATTGTAAGCTAGTATTACTTCACTATTGTATTAGGTAAGTCTGTGATGATAGTGTATGTCTTTTAAAATAAATAAATAAACTCACACCTTTCTATTTGGGTAGGCAGAAACTATAGAACGCCTGCTACTGTGATCCTTACATAGGTTCTTCTTTTGGTTGCAAAAGAAGAACCTATGTAAGGATCACAGTAGCTCGTTCGATAGGGAAATGCTAAGAGAATCTCTCAAATATAATAAATAAAACAATAATTAAAATTCATAAATTAACTTCTGTACAACAACAGTAACAGTTGCTATCATAATAGATTATATTATTATTTAGTTACTCTAAAATAAGTAAGAAGTAAAACAAGCAGTGCCTTCATCCTCTCTTCTACCTACATTTATCTATGCTGTGCCCGACAGGGTCCATAATTGTGACTAATATTTATTTTCCATACCACCTATGTATACATTATGGTACGCAATAAAGAATTGAGAATTGAAATGCTAAGAGAATCTCTCAAATGCTAAGAGAATCTCTCAAATGCTAAGAGAATCTCTCAAATGCTAAGAGAATCTCTCAAATGCTAAGAGAATCTCTCTCAAATGCTAAGAGAATCTCTCAAATGCTAAGAGAATCTCTCAAATGCTAAGAGAATCTCTTAAATCTCAATGATTTATTTTATTCTGACCACAACTTGGTGCTTAATTATCCTATAATATTCCCCCTGATGGGACACAGGCCTCTTTGTAAGATTAAGTGGGCCGTAATCTACCTCGTGGGCCTAGTGCGGATTTGGTGGATGTTATAAGTCTTCGAATTTGTGGTTCTAGGACATGCCGGTTTCCTCACGATGTTTTCCTTCACCGTTTTGAGAGCAGATATAATTTACACAAAAATTGGTTTAGTTGGTAGGTTGACTTGATTGTTTTAGTTTTTTTTGTCTGGGTTCGAACCTATGATCTACAACTCATAAGTCGCGGCTGTTACCACTGGGCCACCACTACTCTTCCATTTCTTTCTTTTTTCATCTTGTTTTCCGAACAGAAAACCTGTGAGAGCAGTTTCTCTCTTTTCCAGTTTCCGCAGGAAAGCAATCAAGAAATAACAGATATAAATGAAAATGCTAAAATGGAAATTTAATTCTGTTCATTTAAGCGCAACATATGAATAATAATATGTCATCATCTGCCTAGCCTTTTCCCAACTAAGTTGGGGTCGGCTTCCAGTCTAACCGGATTCAGCTGAATACCAGTATTTTACATGGAGCGACTGCCTATCTGACCTCCACAACCCAGTTACTGGGTAATACGATACCCCTTGGTAAAACTGGTTGTCAGACTTTCGGGCTTCTGACTACCCGTAACGACTGTCAAAGATCCACGAATGACAGCCGGGACCAACGGCTTAACGTGCTTTCCGAGGCACGGAGGGGTCACGGTATGTAAAGATGGTCACCCATCCACAGACCAACCGCGGCAAGCGTAGCTTAACCTGATCGTTCGACCTGTGCGGCTGTTATTATTTATGAATAATAATATGTAACTGTAAAAAGTTGTGCGTTACTGCCTTTAAATTTTGGTGGACCTACAAATCCTATCACCAAGTTATGACACCAGAGACTTCTTCCAAAAACAATAACATTACACAAATCAGTCCCACTCCAATAAAGTAATCAATTCCATTCTAATCCGTTCCTCAAAGAACCCGGAAATATTTACTGAATCCGAATAGCGGACATATTCGCCATAACATCCCCCTTAACGCAGCTAAAGATTCGGGAAAACAACATTTATGTAGGTTCGCGACATATATCGTAAGAAAGTGGAGCGCTTTGAGTCCCCAGTAACAAGAGGGGGTGGGGGGTGAGGGGAACACCATAGTTAGGCATGTCGCCAGTCCAATATTCGAGATTTATGGACAATTTCATTAGAGCAACTCTAGGGGCGGATGTTACACCGAAGCGTGTATTGTATCTTCCTGTGTATCTCTCCGAATGAAGACGCTTTGTAGAGATTTTAAGTATTTTATACGTAGGAACTTTGAGGTATTGTCGTCGAGTAAGGGCTACGGTTAAATAAACTTGCTAACATTTTTTTTTAAACTGACTAGATCACAAAATAAAAGACAAGCAACATGTATTTGTGTAATATAATAAATAATTAATTTCAAGATTTGTGCTCAGAACAGACCGTTTCTTTATTAAATGAACTTCATGGGCGTAACTTGTTGGCGTTGGCAATCATTTAAATTTCGTAGGTAGTCTTCATCTTCACAATATATTTGTTGAGTAGGTAATTGTCTAAAAAGATTTGTTATTTAGTACGGTGGGTAGCGGCGGCTGTCAATAATGCATCATAATGATTTTAAATTTCTGTGTGGTGCCGGACTTAAAGAATAGCACCACCCCATACTTCCCGTGGGTGTCGTAAAAGCAGCAGCGTTCTCTATGCATTCCACCACCATAATATACTGCGATCGCCAACCCGCCTGCCAAGCGTGGCGATTATGGCAAATACCCCCCCTTTTGGGGGAGGCCTATGTCCAGCAGTGGACGTCTTTCGGCTGAAATGATGATGAAATGATGAATGATTTTAATTGATGGATTGACATTAACTATTATTTCAGACAAAAATTGTGATAAACTCACAATTCGTATAACATTACAAAGTTATTTTATAGCGCGTGGCTCACCTAAAGATACACCTAGATAACGCAAGAGCAACTACTTCGCGTGCCTAGCCTACGTACAAAGATCGTAAGGCGCCACTTTCACGCTCTGCCTGAGTACTGGCTGGGTGAGCGTGAGCCCTGGCGAGCCTGCGAGACTGGTGCCGCATGCGGAAGCGTCTTTGAATCGATTTGATTTTCCCATCACTAAATAGTGTTTGCTGCGTCATAGTAGGTAGTCAAAAAATGGCACGGCTGATTTTCATACAGATCGTCTTTCAGTATCTGTGGCGTGGTTAAAATCGGAACTAATACCACCAACCTTGTTTTCCAAAACATTGCACAAATGCACAAAAATATTTTAGTAGCAGTGTAGTCGACATTCTAGTACGGTGTGACAGTCAGCCGCGTTTAGCCGACGCACCGCAGTGAATGCATAATGCATGACGCTACATTTTTACTGTTCGAATAGCGCCACTGTTCCACAGTACCGAGCATTCGGAGCTCCGACTTAATGCCGGAATCGCTTAGTTTGTGCTGATGCAAGCTTTTTCTATGAAGGTAGTTTGAGAGTTTAATTTGAAGATGCTGTCATATGATTTGTGTTGGAAGCTGGCGGGTGTTTTTGAATTTGGAACTGGCAGTTGTTTTCTTACAGAAGCGTATATCATAAATTATTGTAATCAGGTGAATCTGATGAGGGTAGTAGGAGTAGTTTCTGTATAACAAAGTATATCACCAACCTTTTTGTGAAGCGTGGTGATTATTATAATATACAAGCAGCGCCCCGCGGTTTTACCCGCATAAGTGTCGATCCCGTGGGAATATCGAGATAAAAACTATAGAATAGTTTTTAGTCCTTTCCCGGGACTCATACTATATCTATATCAAATTTTATCTAAATCGGTTCAGCGGTTTAAGCGTGAAGAGGTTACAGACAGACAGACAGACAGACACACTTTCAGTATAAGCTTACTTCTGAATGTACCAAAAAACAAAACAAAAATACAAAAAGCTATACAGCTTGATGTGTCGCCGTGCGTATAGATAGATTTATGTAGATATAGATGAATGTTCCTTCAGGTTTTACAAGATTCGTCCTTATCTGTCAGAAATAGAACTAAAATACTACCCTTTATTGCGACTGCGATCATCAATCAATTTTCTAAGAATGGATATTATAGAAATACTAGCTTCTGCCCGCGACTTCGTCCGCGTGAAATTTCACCCTCCCCCCCTGTCTTAGTCGATACCTAGTCTTCACAAAGAACACATGCTCCAAATTTCATGTCACTAGGATCAGCGGTTTGTTTAGGCTGTGTGTTGATAATTATATCAGTCTGTCAGCAGGACTGTATGTACCTAATTACTAACAAATTGGATTCTATGATAGTATTATCACACTAATCTTATATATGAGGGTGTGTGTGTTTATATGTTTGTTTGTTAATTCTTCACGCTCAAACGGCTAAACCAATAATGATAAAATTTTGTATGGAGGTAGCTGGCACCCTGGATTAAAAATTTGCTACTTTTTATCCTGATATTCCCACGGGATCGATATTTACGCGGGTGTAACCGCAAGGTGCAAATAGTTATTAGATATAATTGAATTTTATATGCTTAGATGATATAGATTTATATATGGTGGGTTCAACAACGGTGTGATGATAAAGAAGTGTGCCAGTTGCAATAGTAACATTTATCTTGATAGACATAGTTTACTGTCCCCCTTTTTATTGTCTGGACTATTTATAGACACTATAACTTTTTATTATTGTATTCAACTCTCTTTCAGTGCGCACTTCCCGTGAGCTCCTTATCATGATCATAATTTACTTTTTTAACCGACTACGGCAAAGCCAAAAGGAAGCCTTATGTTTTTACACAGATAGTATAATGAACTATAGTCCTTTCGTCGTTTCAGCCGATAGACGTCCACTGCTGGACATAGACCTCCCCCAATTTTGGGAGGGTTTGCCATAATCGCCACGCTTGGCAGGCGGGTTGGCGATCGCAGTATGGTATGATGGTGGAATACATAGAGAACGCTGCTGCCCATTCTCCGGTACGATCCTTAGTCGCCTTTTACGACACCCACGGGAAGTAAGGGGTGGTGGTATTCTTTAAGTCCGGCACCACACAGACACCACATAGTCCTTTATTTATTTATTAATTTTTCTCTACTGCTGAATGTGCCCACTCTTGACCTCGATCACGCCTGATGGAAAGCGATTGATGAGGTCTATGATGGAACGAGCGTTCCCAGAAGATGCCTAAGGCACTGGAACTCCCACGCATCGACGAACCACAGCAGGCTGCTTGACGCCGGACTCCTGTGGGAGGGTGGTCGCAAACCAGGCGGGCGTCAGCCCTACCATCGCAAGGGAAGAATTGACCAGTCAAATCCTTATTTAACTTATTTGACGTTTGGTAACTGCGCTGCACGAGGAGGCTTCTTCATGCATTCCAATAGTCCGCGCGGTACTAGCTGGCCGCGCCTTGGGTGGGGACGGGAGTGGGGGCGGCGGGGTTGCCTGTTGTTTACAACGCACGTACTGAGTAAAAAAACAAAGCGCCCCGCCCCGCCATCCCGCAGCTCACATACCAACTAATTCCCCGTGGACTACAACAAAAATGTTCAAAAAAACATTTTTACAAAAAAAAAACAACCGACTTCCAAAAAAAACACTACAAATTGAAAAATAACTTTAATTTCGGAAGTCGGTGTCTTTGGTTCCGCGTTTTCGTTTATTGACACCGACTTCCGAAATTAAAGTTATTTTTCAATTTGTAGTGTTTTTTTTGGAAGTCGGTTGTTTTTTTTTTGTAAAAATGTTTTTATTTTTCACTTTTTAGTGGGTCAGTTTGTAATTTATCTAAGTTACAAAAGTCTAATGCCAACTGTTCATCACCTTTTACAAAATATTGCTTTTCCCGATGCTGGGACGTTAATTGTTGAGGAGTTCTCCCGGTAAGAACCAGGAGATCCTCAACAATCACTCGCAATACGCATTGTGACGAGCATAAATTGCTTAGCAACCATATTAAAGTAATCGAATCGCAACCCGTGAAATATTTGTCAGTGAGTAGTTCCGATGGCCATCTGTGATCTTCATCATCAGCTCCACTTTACCAAGTGATGATTTTCGAGAGCAAATGCTCAAGTTACTTTAAAAAATATCCAAATCGCTGTAGCTTTGCCTATAAAATTTGAGGGTTGCCCTCGATTTCCATGGAATCCTCTCATCAGATTCCAACTTGATGATAATGGGACCACCTCGAGAGTATACCCTTTCAAATAAAAAAAGAACTTTTGGAATCGGTCCAGCCGTCTTCGAGTAATCGGTGAACATACACAAGGTAGCTACTGTAATCTGTTGAGGAGTTCCCTTAACTGTCCTTCGTCTTCATCATCAGACCCCTAATGACAGTCGCAACCCATCTAGGTGTAAAGTTCACATCAATACAAATTAATCAAGCCCAAACACAAGGTAACTGCTGTAAATCGTTGAGGAGTCCCCTCGACTGTCTTTCGGCTCCATCATCAGATCGACTCCAGGCCTTCATCAAATTGTAGTGCTTTAAAATACTTAATGAAAAAATTAACAAACGCACTAGTCGCTCCTACGATTTTCGAAAGCTCCCCTCGATTTCACTGGGATGCCATCATCAGATCCTGGTTTCCTTATCATGGGACCACCCTTGGCATATCCCCATTCCAACAAAAAAAGAATAATCAAAATCGGTTCATAAACGACGAAGTTATCCGCGAACACACATAAAAAAAAAAAAAAAAAAACATATATACGGTCGAATTGAGAAACCTCCTCCTTTTGAAGAAGTCGGTTAAAAACCTCCTCCTTTTGAAGAAGTCGGTTAAAAATGTTAAGCAATAGGTAGGTAGGATATGACTCAGCAAACAGATGTTTTTGCAATGAATAGGCGCGTGACCTTGAAGCTCACTCGCTAACAAAGAAAGTGCCAGCCGGTGCAACCAATCAATCAATCAATCAATCAATCAATCAAATCATTTATTTGCAACGAATGTAGGTACATTAAAATACAGGTGGAGTAGATAGGAGTGAGCCATGTACATTCTGCCTGAAAATAGGCACGCAAAATTCATAAAAATTGTTATGAAGCAATCTAAAGATAAAATTACAAATTAAAATTAAAATGTCACAGTTACAATAAAATTATTACAATTATACACATATTAATGATAATAAATATTCAACATGTCAAATTAAAATGTTACTTTAGAATTAAATTAAAAATAAATGTATATTAGGTCCATATTATGTTCAAAACAATATTAATTATATTCATTATACACATTGCTGATTAGAAAGTTTTGTCCATTAAAAAATCATTAATCGAATAATAACATTTATCTATGAGGAAGGCCACTAGTTTCTTTTTAAAGTTGTTAATTGTATCATTTTTCATTACATCTGGCAATTTATTGTATATTGTAGGACCCATACAAATAACACTTTTTCTCATTAACGCTGTGTTACAGGACTCGATTTGTAATAAATTTTTGTATTGGTTTCTGACAGGTCGTTTTCTAATTTCTGACATAGCGGGATAGAGGTTTTTATTGGTCTTTACAAACATTGCCATTTCCAGAATATACAATGACGGAAATGTAAGCACTTTTAGGGACTTAAACTTTGGTTCGCAACTATCTGTGGTCTTCAGACCACACATCGCTCTAATGCAACGTTTTTGCGCCTTGAATATGTATTCCCGTGAGCTGCAATTGCCCCAGAAAATAATACCAAATCTTAGAACTGATGCAACCAGACCATGATAAGCTACTAATGTAGTTTGAATGTCAACTTTTTTGGACAACTTTGAAAGGACATATGCCGCTGTATTCATCCTTTTGCAAATTTCCTCTGCTTGTGGTTGCCAATTTAGTTGTCTGTCAATGTAAATCCCTAAAAATTTTGCTACTTTAACTTCGTTAATTTTTTGTTTATTGTAGTCTACAGATACGTCTTTTAAAATTGTGCGTTGATGAAACTGCATTATGTTAGTTTTTTGTAAGTTTATCACCAAGTTGTTTCTATCAAGCCAATGTACGATATCTTCCAGGGTCTTATTTATGTCCTGTTCATAGCTATCCGGATGTTTACATTTTACTAACGCGGTGCTGTCATCGGCAAATAATACCATTGGATTATCAACATGACGTGGCAAATCGTTGATGTAAATTAAGAAAAGGGGTGGCCCAAGGACGCTGCCCTGTGGTACACCATATTTTATTGTTCGTCCTTCGGATCGGTATTTTATTTCACTCTTCGTCTTAGGGCAAATTCTAGTTATTTCTGTGTATTGTGTACGACCGCTAAGGTATGATTTAATAAGTTTGAGTACATTTCCCCTTATTCCATAAACGCTTAACTTTTTTATTAGAATGTCGTGATCGACGCAGTCAAAAGCTTTTGACATATCTGTGAAGATTGCGCAAATAGGCACTTTGGTATCTACGTTTTTTATGATAATATTGAATAAATCGAAAATAGCTGTATTAATGCTTTTGTTTTTCCTAAAACCTTTTTGTTCATTGCACAAAATGTCATATTTAGATAAGAAATTGTTAAGTAATTCGCGTAACGTATTTTGCACAACAATAACAAAGTGGTTCGATGTAGCTATAAACTAATATGAACACACTATAAATCGATATAAATAATCACTTGATGACTCTAATTTGAATCTGAACTGAAAACGGTTGCAACGGAAATTTTTGAATTTGAATTCAAACTGGAATTTTAATAGAAAGGAATTTGGAACGATACACAAATATGCTTATCTTTATCCACAAGGCGGACTGTGTTGATTCCCACGAAGCAAGTAGATAAATGTCTCGGCGGGTTCGACCAACGTAGTCGAGACTTGACCACCATCGACGTGAAGACCTCGGGAACTTGTAGACGTCCTCTCCTCGCTTATTATAGGCGACTTCAACTCCAAACTTGTCTGCCAGTTAACGCAGCTTGTAGTGACACGGCGCTTTTGAAGACTCGTCGTATCAAAGTCCACCAACGTCGCCCGTACTGCCACCGCGCAAACGTCCTTTTTGTTCGTACAAAATACGTTACGCGGATTTTTAAAAAAAGAAGGCCGATGGACCAAAATGTTCAGGACCTAACTAAAGGTTCGTAAATGAAAGTAAAGTGGACTGTAAACACTTATAATGCGGTTCTAAAAAACAGTACAATATTGGGAATGAAGCTTTGTATAACAAGTATGCGCGCGCGTCTTCGACCGTGCTCGGTAGTGGAGTGAGGTGCGGGCGGCGGCCAGTCTGCTGCCGCGGTGTAGTCCCGCGCCGCGCCGCGCCCTCCGCGCGTCGCCTGGCTCGGACTACGGATTCACGCCTTGTCTGCGTGAACAGTAACAAAATTCATCAAATAACACTTTTTAGTACCTACACTATGAGGTACATAAATAGCCTACAAAGTTCAACCACCGAATCCCTAGGGTTCCTTAGCAAGATAGTACAAATCGAGGTTTTCTGCCAGGTTTTTGTGCCAAGTTCGGCTACATGGCATGAAATATTCACACTACACGTAGAACATAAATCTGAGCCTGATTTGGAAAAGTAATCTGACCGGGAAACTGTTCTTGGGAAGAAATTCTGATGCTGTGGTCAAGGATTCTGGTTATAAAGTTATTGTTATTGTCGTGTTTGTTCTGCCTTAGGTATAATTAGTAGATCTACGTACTTAATATAAATCATTTCAAGTCTTGTTATAATCACTGCAATCTATTCCCAAATTCTCAAAAATTATAGGTATTCTCTGTCTTGCATACTGTCGCAGCATAATGCTGAGCGATAGCCGTTGTACATATTTATCGGACGAGTTGGGAATGAGACGAAATACGGTATGAAACGAGTTAAGAAACTGACCAGATGCAGGAGGTGACGTATTAGTGAATGTGATCTAATAGGGATAGCGACGAAATGGCTAACTTAATGCGTCGAATGGTCATCAGATCCGTTTTGCGTGGATGTGACGTAAATCTCCCCCAACCCTTTTTAATATTTTTTTTTTGTGTTTATGTTCCATATTGCGTCATGTTTACCGCAATTAATTTTCTTTCTTTCTTTCATATTCATAGACTATTCTTGCTCACATCAGGTCCAGCTCCAGTTGAATACCAGCGTCAGGCACTTGGTGTCTGGCATTTTTAGTGTACCGGGCCTTTTTGGTACAGCCGTGAGGCACACTTCCTGCTAATTTCTTACTTCGGACTTTTCACTTTTTCATTTATTTTTTAACCGACTTCTTCAAAAGGAGGAGGTTTCTCAATTCGACCGTATATATGTTTTTTTTTTTTTTTTTTTTATGTGTGTTCGCGGATAACTTCGTCGTTTATGGACCGATTTTGATTATTCTTTTTTTGTTGGAATGGGGATATGCCAAGGGTGGTCCCATGATAAGGAAACCAGGATCTGATGATGGCATCCCAGTGAAATCGAGGGGAGCTTTCGAAAATCGTAGGAGCGACTAGTGCGTTTGTTAATTTTTTCATTAAGTATTTTAAAGCACTACAATTTGATGAAGGCCTGGAGTCGATCTGATGATGGAGCCGAAAGACAGTCGAGGGGACTCCTCAACGATTTACAGTAGTTACCTTGTGTTTGGGCTTGATTAATTTGTATTGATGTGAACTTTACACCTAGATGGGTTGCGACTGTCATTAGGGGTCTGATGATGAAGACGAAGGACAGTTAAGGGAACTCCTCAACAGATTACAGTAGCTACCTTGTGTATGTTCACCGATTACTCGAAGACGGCTGGACCGATTCCAAAAGTTCTTTTTTTATTTGAAAGGGTATACTCTCGAGGTGGTCCCATTATCATCAAGTTGGAATCTGATGAGAGGATTCCATGGAAATCGAGGGCAACCCTCAAATTTTATAGGCAAAGCAACAGCGATTTGGATATTTTTTAAAGTAACTTGAGCTATTGCTCTCGAAAATCATCACTTGGTAAAGTGGAGCTGATGATGAAGATCACAGATGGCCATCGGAACTACTCACTGACAAATATTTCACGGGTTGCGATTCGATTACTTTAATATGGTTGCTAAGCAATTTATGCTCGTCACAATGCGTATTGCGAGTGATTGTTGAGGATCTCCTGGTTCTTACCGGGAGAACTCCTCAACAATTAACGTCCCAGCATCGGGAAAAGCAATATTTTGTAAAAGGTGATGAACAGTTGGCATTAGGCTTTTGTAACTTAGATAAATTACAAACTGACCCACTAAAAAGTGAAAAATAAAAACATTTTTACAAAAAAAAACAACCGACTTCCAAAAAAAACACTACAAATTGAAAAATAACTTTAATTTCGGAAGTCGGTGTCAATAAACGAAAACGCGGAACCAAAGACACCGACTTCCGAAATTAAAGTTATTTTTCAATTTGTAGTGTTTTTTTTGGAAGTCGGTTGTTTTTTTTTGTAAAAATGTTTTTTATTTATTTTTATCTGACGCTTAATACATTGTATGTCTTTTAGTCTGTGGCAAATAAATGTATTTTCTTTCTTATCTATATTGTAACCAACACCACATCAACCAGGTTTTCTCCCTCCAAGGTCAACTACAATCTGGTAAACAAGTACAGTCCACTAAAGAGTTAGGTATACAGGCTGGAATATACAATATCATTCCATTTTTTTGTGAGTAGTAATTTTTTAGACTTTCATATCACACCTTTAGGTATGTCTTAGCCACGAAGTAAGTATACCGGTCTTAACCTAATTGTGGGATGTGAAGTACTTCAGTAATAAGCAAGCTGAAGTGACAAAGGGCCAATTACATTAGCCGTAGAACTGATGACCAACTTTGAAACTGTCTCGTTTTCTGTCTATCCACCTGAATGCTAATCTTTTTATTCAACTGTACGGCATAAGATTCCTTTTGCTCGTCGTTGCGAACTGCCTCAGTCTATTGCTGGCTATGATTGGATGGGGCTGGCCCATCATGGTCTGGATTTGCTCTTATGAGCTCTCGTAAGGGAATTTAGGGTAGAGTAAAATGTATATTATGTGATAGGATGCGCCGAGTTATTCCGGTCTGATCCCCTGAACCCCCCACCCCCCCCCACCTCGATCGCCTCCTGGATCGTCTTCTGTTTTAATCTTTGTCTTATCCACATTATGTAAGTTTGCTCTTTATGACAAGCCGTAGGATAAGGTTTTTGGTGATGGTATTTTTAATTTAATTATTTATTTATCCATCCATTTATTTCAGGCATCAAGGCCCATGTAAACACATACAATACAATACTAATATTACTTAAAAATACTATAAATACATACAACATTATAATTACACTAAAAAACTAACGCACACGAAGTGTCTGCGTCGTGTTTCGCTGACTGGTGTCATGTAGCCGGCCACGAAACCGGTGGTACACAACACCCTTCGGCCAGAACTCTTCCTTGAGGAACTTCTCGAGATGATGTGTCGGAATACACATCACGAACGACTTGAAGTTCGTGTTGTGACGCGACTCCAACTTCTCGATTCTCAAAGTCCAGTTGGATTTGAGGATAGTGTTCTATCTTGGTTTCCTATCCTTAGCTTCGCTTAAAAATTACCATTGGTTTATTTATTCCGATACGATATGTTCCATTAAGTTACCAACCGTGTTTAGTAGCTATATCTGTTTGAGATTCATTATGGTCGTTGCATGCGAATTGGATTGAACATACATCGATACTGGAAATATGAAATAACGTAAGGGACAAAACTAAGGTTTTCAGGAGAGCAAAAATAAGATATTTTTCTTACAAAACTGGCTATAATTTTTTAACTATATGATTTATGTAAAAAGTGTCTAGGACAAAGTTTCTTAGATTTCTTCATTCTTTGCAGCTAAACTAGTTAAAAATCAATAAAGCCAATAGTTTCAAAGATAGCATGTCCCTTACGTTAAATAATAATGAATACGAGTGATATACGTTTACAAAATTTTAGATGTAAATAAACGGCATTGATGTATGGGACACCTAAGGAAATAAACATTTAGAGTTTTTTAACCGACTTCTTCAAAAGGAGGAGGTTTCTCAATTCGACCGTATATATGTTTTTTTTTTTTTTTTTTTATGTGTGTTCGCGGATAACTTCGTCGTTTATGAACCGATTTTGATTATTCTTTTTTTGTTGGAATGGGGATATGCCAAGGGTGGTCCCATGATAAGGAAACCAGGATCTGATGATGGCATCCCAGTGAAATCGAGGGGAGCTTTCGAAAATCGTAGGAGCGACTAGTGCGTTTGTTAATTTTTTCATTAAGTATTTTAAAGCACTACAATTTGATGAAGGCCTGGAGTCGATCTGATGATGGAGCCGAAAGACAGTCGAGGGGACTCCTCAACGATTTACAGCAGTTACCTTGTGTTTGGGCTTGATTAATTTGTATTGATGTGAACTTTACACCTAGATGGGTTGCGACTGTCATTAGGGGTCTGATGATGAAGACGAAGGACAGTTAAGGGAACTCCTCAACAGATTACAGTAGCTACCTTGTGTATGTTCACCGATTACTCGAAGACGGCTGGACCGATTCCAAAAGTTCTTTTTTTATTTGAAAGGGTATACTCTCGAGGTGGTCCCATTATCATCAAGTTGGAATCTGATGAGAGGATTCCATGGAAATCGAGGGCAACCCTCAAATTTTATAGGCAAAGCTACAGCGATTTGGATATTTTTTAAAGTAACTTGAGCATTTGCTCTCGAAAATCATCACTTGGTAAAGTGGAGCTGATGATGAAGATCACAGATGGCCATCGGAACTACTCACTGACAAATATTTCACGGGTTGCGATTCGATTACTTTAATATGGTTGCTAAGCAATTTATGCTCGTCACAATGCGTATTGCGAGTGATTGTTGAGGATCTCCTGGTTCTTACCGGGAGAACTCCTCAACAATTAACGTCCCAGCATCGGGAAAAGCAATATTTTGTAAAAGGTGATGAACAGTTGGCATTAGACTTTTGTAACTTAGATAAATTACAAACTGACCCACTAAAAAGTGAAAAATAAAAACATTTTTACAAAAAAAAAACAACCGACTTCCAAAAAAAACACTACAAATTGAAAAATAACTTTAATTTCGGAAGTCGGTGTCAATAAACGAAAACGCGGAACCAAAGACACCGACTTCCGAAATTAAAGTTATTTTTCAATTTGTAGTGTTTTTTTTGGAAGTCGGTTGTTTTTTTTTTGTAAAAATGTTTTCAAAGTAAAGGTCTCTTAATGGTACACTCTATATTGTTAATGCTGTTAACAAATATAAAAAATAGAATTTTATACATTCGTGACCTACTATGCCTATGTAATACAGTTTAAAACTACTTGCTGACTCATAGGGATACAAAATAAACGAATAAAATAGATCAAAACTTTTATTTGTGCTCACTAATCCTCTTTTATAAACGCAATTTAGGTACTCTCAAAAAGTATGTTAAGTATAACATTATTAAATTCTGTTTTAAATCACAATAAAAAATAGCTATTTTGGCAGCTTACTAAAATTAGACTCATTGTCCCAAAAGAAAAATAAATTTTACTTAAAAATTAAACAATATCAACAAATCAGTCTTCTTATGTAAATAGTAATCATTAAACATAAAAAAAAATAACTTCTTCCTCAATAGAAAGCCTACAGTTAAATTGAAAAAGTCTCAAAAATTAGTCATTATCTTTATCAGTCTCATCATCGTCGGTGTCATCGAGCCTATCTTTAATTATACTCTTATTAGGAAGATTCAAATATTCATTGTCAAACCTATTTGGAATTATACCATTGTCACATATATTTTTGAGATCTTTAAACTTTGGAACTGAAATTGGCAGTCTTTCCTTATGGTAAGCTATCTATGCTACTGGGCACAGCTAGATTTCTGGTACTTTCTAATTCGGATTGATCATTCTTTGCAAGGCCCTTGCCCTTTCCTTTACCCCTCACTGTCCTTCGAAATCGAATCGTTTGTATATTCGCAGAACGTTCCAAAAAATATGTTAACATTGAGAAAATTTAAAAGGAATTTGATTCCAGGGGGGTTACAACTGTGTTATTCTATTGTGATACTGTACGGGGCAGAATAAAAACAAAGTGATTTTTTCAATGTTAACATATTTTTTGGAACGTTTTGCGAATATACAAACGATTCAAATAAATTACTTATTAGCTGGACATACATACATGCCCGTAGATAGCATGCACGCTATCATTGAAAGGGAGGTTAAAAAACTGATTGTTTGGGGACCTTCCCAGTGGCCATCATTGATGGAATCAGCCAGAAAAAGACCTCATGCTTATCGAGTGAATGTGTTAGGACATCAGGATTTCTTTGATTTCAATGATTTTGCTGAATCAGTTTTTACTCCTGCTTCTCTCAAAAACAAAGACCTGTATTTCAAGAAAATTCGAATATGTACATTTCAAAAATCGAACTTAAAGATAGTGGAAGTAAAATATACGATGTTAGAGGATGGCACTACTCACAAAATAGAACTCTGCAAAGAAATGCAAACTGGAAGAAGGACAGTGAAGGGTAAAGGAAAGGGCAAGGGCCTTGCAAAGAATGATCAATCTGAATTAGAAAGTACCAGAAATCTAGCTGTGCCCAGTAGCATAGACAGCTTACCATTTCTGTATAAGGAAAGACTGCCCATTTCAGTTCCAAAGTTTAAAGATCTCAAAAAAATATGTGACAATGGTATAATTCCAAATAGGTTTCACAATGAATATTTGAATCTTCCTAATAAGAGTATAATTAAAGATAGGCTCAATGACACCGACGATGATGAGACTGATAAAGATAATGACTAATTTTTGAGACTTGTTCAATTTAACTGTAGGCTTTCTATTAAGGAAGAAGTTAATTTGATTTTTTTTATGTTTAATGATTACTATTTACATAAGAAGACTGATTTGTTGATTTTGTTTAATTTTTAAGTAAAATTTATTTTTCTTTTGGGACAATGAGTCTAATTTTAGTGAGCTGCCAAAATAGCTATTTTTTTATTGTGATTTAAAACAGAATTTAATAATGTTATACTTAACATAATTTTTGAGAGTAAGTACCTGAATTGCGTTTATAAAAGAGGATTAGTGAGCACAAATAAAAGTTTTGATCTATTTTATTCGTTTATTTTGTATCCCTATGAGTCAGCAAGTAGTTTTAAACTGTATTACATAGGCATAGTAGGTCACGAATGTATAAAATTATATTTTTTATATTTGTTAACAGCATTAACAATATAGAGTGTGCCATTAAGAGACCTTTACTGTGAAAAACTCTAAATGTTTATTTCCTTAAGTGTCTCATACATCAATGCCGTTTATTTACATCTAAAATTTTGTAAACGTATATCACTCGTATTCATTATTATTTAACGTAAGGGACATGCTATCTTTGAAACTGTAGGCTTTATTGATTTTTAACTAGTTTAGCTGCAAAGAATGAAGAAATCTAAGAAACTTTGTCCTAGACACTTTTTACATAAAACATATAGTTAAAAAATTATAGCCAGTTTTGTAAGAAAAATATCTTATTTTTGCTCCCCTGAAAACCTTAGTTTTGTCCCTTACGTTATTTCATATTTCCAGTATCGATGTGTTAAAATAGCTGTTTTAACACATCGATAAAAGACATGTGCGTTCAAACCTTCTCTGGGAACACTAATGTATAAGACAATAATAAAACATCTCAAATTATGGAATAACTTAAGTGACCTGTTGTAAAATGTACTCGGTTTTTATTTAATGTAAATACCAAATACTGTGAGTAAAGAGACTTACATTAGTTTTTATAAAAATATTAATTTAAATGTCATATACAGCCAGTTTCTAGAAAAAAAATGGTCTAGGCCTACGGAAAATATGTGATGTAAAGGACATTTTTTTTAAGATATCGAGATTTTAAATATACCAATCGATAGAGCAAAAAATTCCGAATCCAACGATATATATAACTCATTTTCGACAAAATGTCCCTTACGTTATTTCATATTTCCAGTATCGACATAATAATGCTTTAGTAAGTTGCTTGTAGAATAGGTATTCTGACAAAAAATAATAATTATTGTATGTATATTAGTATGGTTTTTATTGTAAAAATAAAGTTTTTAGAGGTATCTTCATGATTTTTTTTATTATATCAAATTAGTTGTATTATATTTTCAACATACTATCTACGTAGTATATATGCTGAAGAATAACATATGTGTTCGGTGTTTTCACCGAACACCTTAGTTAGCAATATCGGCGCAAAGCGTTGACCTAATTTTATTACTTATTATTTTATATTAAATATTATATTCAGTGCACTTTTGTCTACCGCGTTAGCCGGGTGTATTCAAACATTCCATCAACATTTCATTAACATTTTATCACTAAGAACAGTTTGGGAGTAAGTCAATAAATAGTGTTCAACATAAACATTTGTTTCTCCTCAAAAACACCGACACCTCGCTACGTACCCCGACAATATGTTTTTCTGATTTACTTACTGTAGTCGATCTTATACTTTTATTGTTTTTATAACTTGCGTTTTTTGCGTTTACCTAGGTCTTGTAAGCCCCCTAATAATAATATATAATTGTAAGTCCAATTGTAAGCTAGTATTACTTCACTATTGTATTAGGTAAGTCTGTGATGATAGTGTATGTCTTTTAAAATAAATAAATAAACTCACACCTTTCTATTTGGGTAGGCAGAAACTATAGAACGCCTGCTACTGTGATCCTTACATAGGTTCTTCTTTTGGTTGCAAAAGAAGAACCTATGTAAGGATCACAGTAGCTCGTTCGATAGGGAAATGCTAAGAGAATCTCTCAAATATAATAAATAAAACAATAATTAAAATTCATAAATTAACTTCTGTACAACAACAGTAACAGTTGCTATCATAATAGATTATATTATTATTTAGTTACTCTAAAATAAGTAAGAAGTAAAACAAGCAGTGCCTTCATCCTCTCTTCTACCTACATTTATCTATGCTGTGCCCGACAGGGTCCATAATTGTGACTAATATTTATTTTCCATACCACCTATGTATACATTATGGTACGCAATAAAGAATTGAGAATTGAAATGCTAAGAGAATCTCTCAAATGCTAAGAGAATCTCTCAAATGCTAAGAGAATCTCTCAAATGCTAAGAGAATCTCTCAAATATAATAAATAAAACAATAATTAAAATTCATAAATTAACTTCTGTACAACAACAGTAACAGTTGCTATCATAATAGATTATATTATTATTTAGTTACTCTAAAATAAGTAAGAAGTAAAACAAGCAGTGCCTTCATCCTCTCTTCTACCTACATTTATCTATGCTGTGCCCGACAGGGTCCATAATTGTGACTAATATTTATTTTCCATACCACCTATGTATACATTATGGTACGCAATAAAGAATTGAGAATTGAAATGCTAAGAGAATCTCTCAAATGCTAAGAGAATCTCTCAAATGCTAAGAGAATCTCTCAAATGCTAAGAGAATCTCTCAAATGCTAAGAGAATCTCTCTCAAAAGCTAAGAGAATCTCTCAAATGCTAAGAGAATCTCTCAAATGCTAAGAGAATCTCTTAAATCTCAATGATTTATTTTATTCTGACCACAACTTGGTGCTTAATTATCCTATAATATTCCCCCTGATGGGACACAGGCCTCTTTGTAAGATTAAGTGGGCCGTAATCTACCTCGTGGGCCTAGTGCGGATTTGGTGGATGTTATAAGTCTTCGAATTTGTGGTTCTAGGACATGCCGGTTTCCTCACGATGTTTTCCTTCACCGTTTTGAGAGCAGATATAATTTACACAAAAATTGGTTTAGTTGGTAGGTTGACTTGATTGTTTTAGTTTTTTTTGTCTGGGTTCGAACCTATGATCTACAACTCATAAGTCGCGGCTGTTACCACTGGGCCACCACTACTCTTCCATTTCTTTCTTTTTTCATCTTGTTTTCCGAACAGAAAACCTGTGAGAGCAGTTTCTCTCTTTTCCAGTTTCCGCAGGAAAGCAATCAAGAAATAACAGATATAAATGAAAATGCTAAAATGGAAATTTAATTCTGTTCATTTAAGCGCAACATATGAATAATAATATGTCATCATCTGCCTAGCCTTTTCCCAACTAAGTTGGGGTCGGCTTCCAGTCTAACCGGATTCAGCTGAATACCAGTATTTTACATGGAGCGACTGCCTATCTGACCTCCACAACCCAGTTACTGGGTAATACGATACCCCTTGGTAAAACTGGTTGTCAGACTTTCGGGCTTCTGACTACCCGTAACGACTGTCAAAGATCCACGAATGACAGCCGGGACCAACGGCTTAACGTGCTTTCCGAGGCACGGAGGGGTCACGGTATGTAAAGATGGTCACCCATCCACAGACCAACCGCGGCAAGCGTAGCTTAACCTGATCGTTCGACCTGTGCGGCTGTTATTATTTATGAATAATAATATGTAACTGTAAAAAGTTGTGCGTTACTGCCTTTAAATTTTGGTGGACCTACAAATCCTATCACCAAGTTATGACACCAGAGACTTCTTCCAAAAACAATAACATTACACAAATCAGTCCCACTCCAATAAAGTAATCAATTCCATTCTAATCCGTTCCTCAAAGAACCCGGAAATATTTACTGAATCCGAATAGCGGACATATTCGCCATAACATCCCCCTTAACGCAGCTAAAGATTCGGGAAAACAACATTTATGTAGGTTCGCGACATATATCGTAAGAAAGTGGAGCGCTTTGAGTCCCCAGTAACAAGAGGGGGTGGGGGGTGAGGGGAACACCATAGTTAGGCATGTCGCCAGTCCAATATTCGAGATTTATGGACAATTTCATTAGAGCAACTCTAGGGGCGGATGTTACACCGAAGCGTGTATTGTATCTTCCTGTGTATCTCTCCGAATGAAGACGCTTTGTAGAGATTTTAAGTATTTTAT
Source organism: Mesoligia furuncula (assembly GCA_916614155.1). Classification (NCBI taxonomy): domain Eukaryota; kingdom Metazoa; phylum Arthropoda; class Insecta; order Lepidoptera; family Noctuidae; genus Mesoligia; species Mesoligia furuncula. The sequence continues at coordinate 19,338,152 of OU744816.1, forward strand.
ACGTAGGAACTTTGAGGTATTGTCGTCGAGTAAGGGCTACGGTTAAATAAACTTGCTAACATTTTTTTTTAAACTGACTAGATCACAAAATAAAAGACAAGCAACATGTATTTGTGTAATATAATAAATAATTAATTTCAAGATTTGTGCTCAGAACAGACCGTTTCTTTATTAAATGAACTTCATGGGCGTAACTTGTTGGCGTTGGCAATCATTTAAATTTCGTAGGTAGTCTTCATCTTCACAATATATTTGTTGAGTAGGTAATTGTCTAAAAAGATTTGTTATTTAGTACGGTGGGTAGCGGCGGCTGTCAATAATGCATCATAATGATTTTAAATTTCTGTGTGGTGCCGGACTTAAAGAATAGCACCACCCCATACTTCCCGTGGGTGTCGTAAAAGCAGCAGCGTTCTCTATGCATTCCACCACCATAATATACTGCGATCGCCAACCCGCCTGCCAAGCGTGGCGATTATGGCAAATACCCCCCCTTTTGGGGGAGGCCTATGTCCAGCAGTGGACGTCTTTCGGCTGAAATGATGATGAAATGATGAATGATTTTAATTGATGGATTGACATTAACTATTATTTCAGACAAAAATTGTGATAAACTCACAATTCGTATAACATTACAAAGTTATTTTATAGCGCGTGGCTCACCTAAAGATACACCTAGATAACGCAAGAGCAACTACTTCGCGTGCCTAGCCTACGTACAAAGATCGTAAGGCGCCACTTTCACGCTCTGCCTGAGTACTGGCTGGGTGAGCGTGAGCCCTGGCGAGCCTGCGAGACTGGTGCCGCATGCGGAAGCGTCTTTGAATCGATTTGATTTTCCCATCACTAAATAGTGTTTGCTGCGTCATAGTAGGTAGTCAAAAAATGGCACGGCTGATTTTCATACAGATCGTCTTTCAGTATCTGTGGCGTGGTTAAAATCGGAACTAATACCACCAACCTTGTTTTCCAAAACATTGCACAAATGCACAAAAATATTTTAGTAGCAGTGTAGTCGACATTCTAGTACGGTGTGACAGTCAGCCGCGTTTAGCCGACGCACCGCAGTGAATGCATAATGCATGACGCTACATTTTTACTGTTCGAATAGCGCCACTGTTCCACAGTACCGAGCATTCGGAGCTCCGACTTAATGCCGGAATCGCTTAGTTTGTGCTGATGCGAGCTTTTTCTATGAGGGTAGTTTGAGAGTTTAATTTGAAGATGCTGTCATATGATTTGTGTTGGGAGATTTCGGGTGTTTTTGAATTTGGAACTGGCAGTTGTTTTCTTACAGAAGCGTAAATCATAATTATTGTAATCAGGTGATTCTGATGAGGGTAGTAGTAGTTTCTTGTTGTTTCTGTACAACAAAGTATATTTTTGTGAAGCGTGGTGATTATTATTATTATTATAGACTAGCAGCACCTCGCGGTTTCACCCGCATTATAGTGTCGATCCCGTGGGAATATCGGGATATAAACTATCTTATGTCCTTTCCTGGGACCCAAACTATCTATACCATATTTTATCTAGCAGTTTAAGCGTGAGGAGGTAACAGACAGACAGACACTGACTGACTGATATATCAACGCACAGCCTAAACCACTGGTCCTAGAGACATGAAATTTGGAGTGTGTGTTCTTTGTGAAGAGTAGGTATCCACTAAGAAAAGGTTTTTCGAAATTCCACCCCTAAGAGGGTGAATGGGGGAGGGTGAAATTTCACGCGGACGAAGTCGCGGGTAGAAGCTGGTTTATAATATTACTAGCTGCGCCCCGCGGTTTCACCCGCATAAGTGTCGACCCCATTGGAATATCGGGATAAAAAGTAGCCTATATGTTAATTCAGGGTGTCAGCTACCTCCATACAAAATTTTATTAAAATTGGTCTAGCCGTTTCAGCGTCAAGAAGTAAAAAACATATAAACACACACTCACACACTCACAAACTTTGTGTGATAATTGAATTTATATATTTAGATAATACCTATAGATGTGGGCATAATGCAAGCGGCTTATGCCATAGCGGCCAAGAGAGTTACGGACGCCCATGTTCGCATACTCTCCGATAGAGCCTCAGACCTCCAACTCTTATATAAAAAATGCATCACATCGAATCAAATACTAGAATGTCACAATGCGCTTGAGCGGGTAACTGTATCGAACCGTAATATAGTGACACAACAATGAATAAAAAGATACAGTGGATCGCTAAACAACGACGCAGCTGTCGAGCTGGCCAGAAAGGCATCCAGTATGTCAGTTTCCCTTCAGCTAACTACGCAGGTGGCTACAGGAGCACACCCACACACAAGCAGAAAGCTGGTGGACATCGTCACCAGGCTACAGGCAGTCCAAAGAAGCTATGCCGTCATTGGATGGCAGGCTAACCAGGCGCTTACTACGACTGGACAGGAAAGGCCTGCGCCTGGTGGCGGGGACCATCACGGGACACTGCTCGCTAAATAAACACTTTTACACAATAGGCATGACGGACAGTCCTCTGTGCAGAGCTTACATGGAGGCTGATGAAACCATTGCGCATGTGCTCTTTGAGTGCACAGGCGTCACCTAGATAAGGACAGAAACCCTCGGGCACCCAGATCGTACACAGATGTTCTCAACAGGCCAGGAGACTTAATCAGCTTCTGGGCTGGTTGAAATAACCACCGACGGCCGCTTTGGCCCACGCACAATTGTCCATTGAAGGACTAAGTGCGGAAACCAAACCCGTAACATAGAACATAGAATACCTATAGATTTAGTTATGTTGGTTTCAGCAACGGTATGATGATAAAGAAGTGTGCCAGTTGCAATAGTAACATTTATCTTGATAGACATAGTTTACTGTCCCCCTTTTTATTGTCTGGACTATTTATAGACACTATAACTTTTTATTATTGTATTCAACTCTCTTTCAGTGCGCACTTCCCGTGAGCTCCTTATCATGATCATAATTGACTTTTTTACCCGAATACGGCAAAGCCAAAAAGAAGCCTTATGTTTTTACACAGATAGTATAATGAACTATAGTCCTTTATTTATTTATTAATTTTTCTCTACTGCTGAATGTGCCCACTCTTGACCTCGATCACGCCTGATGGAAAGCGATCGATGAGGTCTATGATGGAACGAGCGTGCCCAGAACATGCCTAAGGCACTGGAACTCCCACGCATCGACGAAACACAGCAGGCTGTTCGACGCCGGACTCCCCTTCAGGATCAAAAACAAAAGAAAAAGCGGTTGAAACCGGTATGAGAAAGTGTTTAGTGGATAAGACAGAGATTAAAACAGATGACGATCTAGGAGGGGATCGAGGCGGGGGGGGGGGGGGGGGGGGTGGAGGGGGTTCAGGGGATCAGAACTGAATAATTCCCAGTGGGAGGGTGGTCGCAAACCAGGCGGGCGTCAGCCCTACCATCGCAAGAGAAGAATTGGCCAGTCAAATCCTTATTTAACTTATTTGACTTTTTAGTAGCTGCGCTGCACGAGGAGGCTTCTTCATGCATTCCAATAGTCCGCGCGGTACTAGCTGGCCGCGCCTTGGGTGGGGACGGAGGTGGGGTACGTATTTGAATATCGAAGATTAAAATACCTACGCTTAAAATACCAATGTTCAAAACATCGAAAATTTAAATATCGATTATATCAAAATGTCGAAAATTGTTATACCTACGCTTAAAACGTCGAAGATTGAAATGCCGAGTGATTAAAATTTCGAATGATTCAAAATATCGAATGACATTATGCCTTAGTTCAAAATATCAACATTTAATACATCTAAGTTCATAATACCTACGTTAAAAATACCTACTTAAAATACCGAAAAAAAAATTATATAGGCAGCATACTATTGCGTACAAATGTGTTTTATTTTGGGTTTTTATTATGTAAAAATAATTAAAGTACATTACATGAGGTTTTCCTTGTTTTTTTTTTTTTTTGTAACCGCCGGAGGCGACCAGCAAGCCGAAGCTGCGGAGGTGAACATGGGTGCCTATCCTTTGTTACGCAAGGGCGAAGGGGTTGCACTTCCCGTAGCGCCGGAGACGTTGCAGAAGCAACCTTTTTCCACTCATACTACTTATATCAAAATTTGTTCGATATTTTAATTTGTACGTATTTTTAGGGTTTTTAGGGTGGGTATTAAATGTTGAAAATAACCCATTTTTTCGATGTTCAAATAAAATATGTACCCATCGATATTTAGGACGTTCGATAGTTTGTACTTCGATATTTAGGACATTCGATAATCTGTATTTCGATATTTGGATTTTTCGATGTAACTTTTGTAGATATTAACGGTCTTATTCATAAAAAAAGCTTATAGAAGGTTTAAAACGTTCATTAGTTAAAATGCTCGATAAGCCTTTAAAACGTTCGATAAAATTTTGTATTCATAAACGCTTCATAAACCTTCTATAGTTAGAGTGTCCTATAACTTCAATATAAATATAAATGTTGCCATTTTATTGAAGTCATCCAACAAATTGGCCAACACATTGAGTTGTCAAACGAGAATATCTGCCTACGCACCGAATAATTGTGACCATAGACATTATGACGTACTGAAAACTAATTTATTGTCTACAGTTTCGACAGTTTTGCCGCGTTACCATGGTAACCATGGTTTTATAAGTCAATGAATTTGATATTGTTATTTTATTGTCTGGAGAGCGAAAACCTTTGAATATTTTTTTGTATTTAAAAGAAATGGAAATATGACCGCAGACTAGTTCCAAGAAAGACGGACGGACAAGGAGGACGATAAGGTGTGTACTGTTACCTAGAACTAAAATGTGTTCAAACAGTTATGTTCAAAGTAAGTTTTGTTTTGTAAACATTCTTAATTTCTTATACTTATGCTTGCTTTTGCTTTTCCTTAGATCTTTTAGAAGAATTGGTCAGGGAGAGGGTTTCCATAACATAAAATGAAGGTGGACGCTAGTGATGGCGCCAAACAAGTAGCCGAATTCTGGGCACGCTAAGAAGAAGAAGATAGAAAATAAAAACACATAACTGACTGACACCAACGCGAAAAAGGCGGCATGGCATGATTTACAAATTAGGTGCCTATCCCATTTACTTATAAGTTACAAAGTTCCTGAGTAAGCATGTCAAGAATTTCGTTTGATGAAGAGAAAGAATTATAACATTCATTATGTATTTCAGGACAGTAGGAAGGATGGTGCTTCACTACAAATACCAGAAACTGAAACGGCCTACAGAAGAGGTGGCGGCATAGATGGCAAATGAAAAGAAACATTTTAAAAATGTTGTTCTGCTAGCACAAGTTCTAGAAGCCGAATTAAAGTTTAGAGTATTATAAAAATAAATCAATTAAACTGATATCTGTATAAAAGCTTTTTATTAATGCACTACTCGCTAAAATGTCTCCTCCTTATCTTCTTTGTGTCGCGGGGACGACAGTATTTCAGATCTTGTTGGCCCAAAACTTTGCCACTTCCACAACGTCGTCAGTGGCAGTGCAGAGGTCACTTTGACTGCATGTTTAGGGACGCATAGGGTAGGATAGGAGGAGGAACATTGTTTGCTACATAGCTTCACAACCACTCCCTACTACCGCATCTTAGTGGAGCATCTCCCTGCAGGGTGTAAACTTCCGTTATCCACACAGAAGTCCCTGAACCGTCTCCCGACACAAGTGGGAAGATGTACCTCTAACCTGGTAAAGTGAGGCTATCTCGGCGGAATGTTTCCTCAAAAGTTTGTAAAATAGCATTTGCATTCCCCCTTGCACCTAGGCTTCTTGGGCTGACTTTGTATGATATTCATTGATATTGCTACCCTAACTACTAACTGCATCTCTCCATGGTCAACTGCAATATTGTAAGGTACTGCTCTAGCCATTATGGTTGTTTTCACATTTCCTAGTTTGCATGTATGCCATGTAAAAGACATTGAAAAGCGTTGTTTCCACAGCCCAAAGCAGCAGCGTCCTACAGTAATTCTTGTTGCAATAATTTATGTGCTTTTTCCTTGCGTTATATTTTTCCTTGCTTCTATTTTGCATTTTAGGTAGGTATATAATAATAAACTAAATTGGTTAAACAGAAGTGCAACATCGAAGCGCACGGCAGTGCGCAGGCCAATTTCCAGCAAGTGGCCGCACGTACGCCGTGCACTATTTACCCGAACCGCTACGAGCTACTTTTGACCACCCTGTATCTAACTAATTGTCACACGAAATCGAATCAAACTTCACATACATGATACCATGACTGCTGTTAGTTCGAATACCAAATTTCATAACTGTAGCTTTAATAGATTCAAAGTTATGTACTTTTCAAAATAGCTAAAGTGGCACTGACTGACTGACTGACTGACTGACTGACTGACTGACTGACTCACTCACTTAGAGTTAATCAAAATGTTTAGGGACTTCTAGTAGGCCTAGAAACTTGAAATTTGGCACGAAGCGAGACATTAGCATGAATCTAAAGGAAAAATTAAAAAAATGGCCAAGTGTGAGTCTGGCTCGCGCGTAGAGGGTTCAATATTAAATTTTGATTCTAGCCGGCCTAGAAACTTCTAACCGGCCTAGAAACTTGAAATTTGGCACGAAGCTAGACATTAGCATGAAACTAAAGGAAAATTTAAAAAAATGGTCAAGTGTGAGTCTGGCTCGCGCATAGAGGGTTCAATATTAAATTTTTATTCTAGCCGGCCTAGAAACTTGAAATTTGGCACGAAGCTAGACATTAGCATGAAACTAAAGGAAAAATTAAAAAAATGGTCAAGTGTGAGTCTGGCTCGCGCATAGAGGGTTCAGTATTAAATTTTTATTCTAGCCGGCCTAGAAACTTGAAATTTGGCACGAAGCTAGACATTAGCATGAAACTAAAGGAAAAATTAAAAAAATGGTCAAGTGTGAGTCTGGCTCGCGCATAGAGGGTTCAATATAAAATTTTTATTCTAGCCGGCCTAGAAACTTGAAATTTGGCACGAAGCTAGACATTAGCATGAAACTAAAGGAAAAATTAAAAAAATGGTCAAGTGTGAGTCTGGCTCGCGCATAGAGGGTTCAGTATTAAATTTTTATTCTAGCCGGCCTAGAAACTTCTAACCGGCCTAGAAACTTGAAATTTGGCACGAAGCGAGACATTAGCATGAAACTAAAGGAAAAATTAAAAAAATGGTCAAGTGTGAGTCTGGCTCGCGCGTAGAGGGTTCAATATTAAATTTTGATTCTAGCCGGCCTAGAAACTTCTAACCGGCCTAGAAACTTGAAATTTGGCACGAAGCTAGACATTAGCATGAAACTAAAGGAAAATTTAAAAAAATGGTCAAGTGTGAGTCTGGCTCGCGCATAGAGGGTTCAATATTAAATTTTTATTCTAGCCGGCCTAGAAACTTGAAATTTGGCACGAAGCTAGACATTAGCATGAAACTAAAGGAAAAATTAAAAAAATGGTCAAGTGTGAGTCTGGCTCGCGCATAGAGGGTTCAGTATTAAATTTTTATTCTAGCCGGCCTAGAAACTTGAAATTTGGCACGAAGCTAGACATTAGCATGAAACTAAAGGAAAAATAAAAAAAATGATCAAGTGTGAGTCTGGCTCGCGCATAGAGGGTTCCGTATTAATTTTTATTCTAGCCGGCCTAGAAACTTCTAACCGGCCTAAAAACTTGAAATTTAGCATGAAGCTAGACATTAGCATGAAACTAAAGGAAAAGTTAAAAAAGAGGTCAAATGTGAGTTTGGCTCGCATGCAGAGGGTCCCGTATGATTTTTTTCTAGCTGAAACTGGAAGAAAAAATGAAACTAAAAGAAATTTTTTAAAAGCGGTCAAGTGTGAGTTTGGCTCGCGCACAGAGGGTTTCGTAGGTACTTATTAAAAATTTTTTATAGTCGGCCTACAAACTTGTCATTTTGCACGAAGCTAAAGTAAAAATAAAAATGCGGTCAAGTGTGAGTTCGGCTATCACACATTCTGTAATCCGTGTTCCGTATAAAAAAAAAAAAAACTTAATTTTAGGTAAGTATGAGTCTTTCTTAGAAAGATAAATTATTAAAAACCTTAAAACATGTCAAATGACGTATATCATAAGATATAAACGCAAAATATTTTTTAAGAATACTTATTTGACCCCTTTTAAATCGTTTTGTTAAGCAGATTCATATTTCTATTTCTAAAAGTATATTTTTTTAAATTAAAACTAATGTTTAAATAATGTTAATATTTCAAATTGTAACTTGAAGTTTTGAGCCGTACTTTTGTTTACCGGGAGCAGTTTCCGATATGTTTAGCTTACGCAATCACCATTCATAAGAGTCAAGGTTTGAGCTTGGACAATGCTTTAATTGATATTGGTTCTTCTATATTCACTTGTGGTCAAGCCTACGTACCATTATCTAGGGTAAAAACTTTGAGTAGTGACCATTTAATAAATATCGATCCTAGCCAGATCAAAGCACAAGAAAGTGCTATTGTTGAGTACAACAGATTAAGGTCGCTCTTTAGACCGGATTTAAAAAAATTATGTGTGAAAAAGAATAAGTTAAAAAAAAACAGCTGATAGGGAATGGTCTATACGTCCAAACATTGCCGCAGTTCAGACTGCAGCGGGCTCATCATTTAATAAAAAACTGGCCAAGTGCGAGTCGGACTCGCACAAGAAGGGTTCCGTACCACAAGGCAAAAACGCCGAAAAAAACATGTCTGTTGTATGGGAGCCCCCCTTAAATATTTATTTTATTTTAATTTTATTATTAAAGTTAAAATACAACTGAGTATATTGTGAATATTTCAAGTGCCTACCTGTTGCCATTTTTGATATCGAGCAAAAAAGGGCAAAAAAATCGCGTTTGTTGTATGGAGCCCCCTTAAATATTTATTTTATTTTGTTTTTAGTATTTGTTGTTATAGCGGCAACAGAAATACATAATTTGTGAAAATTTCAACTGTGTAGCTATCGCGGTTCTTGGGATACAGCCTGGTGACAGACAGACAGACGGACAGACGCACAGATAGCGACGTCTTAGTAATAGGGTTCCGTTTTTACCCTTTGGATATGGAACCCTAAAAACACCTCGTAAGAGAAAAAATAATAAAAAACCACAATTATCAAAAAAAAAGAAAACCTAGGCTATACAATTTAATCCTACACGTGAATCTACCCACTTGGCAAAAAGAAATGAAATCCCACCAAAAACATATAATGTTGAAAAAGAAGGCCAACTTCCTTATTTCATGTAGATGTTTGACCAGCAAAAGAGTTGAAATCGAAACCAACGCCAAGTTTTAAGCCATTTTCTTTTCACCGGCCTTATTTTGCAATTCTGTTGTAAGTAATTTGTGTTTGAAACTTTTTAGATATCAATACAATAATATTGTTCCATTTAAAATTGGCGGGTTTTCAGAAAACCATAAAAAAATATGCATGAAAAATACCTAATAACACAACGAAAACCCGCCAAGTGTAAATGGAACTATATTATTGTATTGATATCTAAAAAGTTTCAAACACAAATTACTTACAACAGAACTGCAAAATAAGGCCGGTGAAAAGAAAATGGCTTAAAACTTGGCGTTGGTTTCGATTTCAACTCTTTTGCTGGTCAAACATCTACATGAAGTAAGGAAGTTGGCCTTCTTTTTCAACATTATATGTTTTTGGTGGGATAAATACAACTGCACATGTTACATTTGTAGGTCAAACGTCATTTTCTATCAGCTGATGTAGAGTCGGCCATTTTTATAGTACCTACTGTTATAGTAGGGGTCTGGGTTTCATAACTTTATAGTAGGTTTATCGAACGTTTTGGTGCTAAAATGCGTTTATGAATAACAATTTTTGACAACGAGACTTTAGCAAGCCTTTAGATGTTCTATAACTTATTATGAATAAGACCGTTAGATTTTAGATATATTGGACGTAGGATATTTAACCACTCGATAATATAAACTTTCGTTTTTTTAATTTTCGGTTTTATGGTCGTTCGATATTTCCATTTTCGATGTTATGAACATCGATATTTTAACAGTAGGTATTTTAATCTTCGATATTCAAATACGTACCCCGGAGGTGAGGGCGGTGGGGTTGCCTGTTGTTCGCAACGCACGTACTGAGTAAAAAAACAAAGCGCCCCCGCTCCGCCATCCCGCAGCTCACATACCAACTAGTTCCGCGTGGATTACAACAAAAATGCTCAAAAACAAAATAAAATACAATAATCACACTAATATTATAAAGGCGAAAGTTTGCGAGTGTGTGTTTATATGTTTGTTACTTCTTCACGCTCAAACGGCTTGACCAATTTAGATAAAATTTTGTGTGGAGGTAGCTGACACCCTGGATTAACATAAATGCTACTTTTTATCCTGATGTTACCACGGGATCGAAACGTATGCGGGTGAAACCGCGGGGTGCAGCTAGTTTCACATAAACCTACATGGCAGTGATGGCCAAGCTTGTAGGCCGTAGGTGACCCAGACAGGCGCTTTACCTTGTGTAAATTATGTCATCACCACTGCGCTCAAAACGGTGAAGGAAAACAACGTGAGGAAACCAGCATGTCCTAGGACCAATAATTCGATGACGTAAAACATCTACCAACCCGCACAGGGCCCGCGTAGTGGATTACGGGGTCCACTCCTTCTGACCGGGAGGAGGCCTGTGACCCAGCAGTGGGAATATTACAGGCTTATGCTAAACCTACATGGGCACTATGGAACGTCAGTAGCTAGGCGAACGGTTCCAATTGGTCGTTTCCTATGGAAAAGAGCCAGCAAAAAATAACTTGACTCGGTTATTTAATTTGGCTTCAGTTGTTCGTTAACTGACGTAATTAGTCTGAAATTCGAATCGATTGTCATTATTTTCTTGTGTAGATGGATTACTTACTTTTAATTAAAAATAAGGTAGGTACTTTCGAACAGCCTCAGTTGACTAAAGAGCTGTACTGACTAGGTCCCAATAAGCTCGTGGCTTAGTAATAACAGCCGCACGGGTTGGTCGATCAGGTTAAGCTACTCTTCTCAGGTTAAGCCGCACGGGTTGGTCCGTGGATGAGTGACCATCTTCATATACCAAGACCCCTCCGTGTCTCGGAAGACACGTTAAGCCGTTAATCCCGGCTGTCATTCGAGGATTTTCGACAGTCGTGACCGGGTCTTTAGAAGCCCGAAAATCTGACAACCAGTCTTAGCAAGGGGTATCGCATGACCTACTTACTAACTGGATTGTGGAGGTCGGAGAGAGGTAGGCAGTCGCTCCACTGCATTTAGTTAGACTGGAAGCCGACCCCAACATAATTGGGAAAACGCTAGGCAGATGATGACAGACTAGGTCCACTAACAAAACGTATCTATCTCGTGTCTCTCTACGTGTCTTTTAATACACAACACTACTTTTGTACTGATTTGTTAGACACTGTACCAAAGATATTTTCTAAAGTAACAACACATACCGCTCATAATCATCATCCTAGCTAAACGGCTCGATAACCATTCCCACCAATATGTTTATACTCAAATTCCGCTATACAGTTTAGCCAAACATACTGTAGTATGTATTTACATGCAATATTCAAAGTCCGAGCCCCATATGGCTAGCGGAGGTTCGTTATCCCCTGCCCCCGTCCCTCGTCAACCCCTCTAAAGCTGTGTTTACACGCGATACTTGATCAGCAATTATTGACCGGCATTCAATAATTGCTGGTTAAGTAACGCAATATTATCCAAATTAGAAAAAAAAACCACTAAGTATATAATTTGTATATTATGACTTATTTGCAATCAACAGCGATACATACTGGGTGACTGGGACATCGACGCGAAAACTGTAACCATGATGACCCCCTTCATAGAAAACTAAAGTGCAATACCAATTGTTGAGCTCTTCAAGTTCTGAGTTGAGCTGCACGATTTTTGACAAATGCATGCACTGATTGGACAGGTCCGCTCAATCTGTGTGGTTCTTTCCTCAAAATACCATTTTAGACACCAATCTACATGGTCTTCACACGATCTGACCAAGATTTTGTCTGGACTTTAAAAGAGACTGTGACCTCTGAGTTTGTTTCGGCCTTTCTTCTCAGAATAGTCAGATAGGAAACCCCGACCTCATCTAGTTTAAAAAAATATAATTGACGTGTAAAAGTGTTTGTACACACCTATTTACAGAAAATAAATCATTTATCAGATCTAAAGTCTACAGGGCCTACAAAGTCCTCATATTTACAAAATAAGAATCTATCAGAAGGATAAATAAAAAATCAAATATAAAAACCTACTAAACCCGAGTGATATGATTGCCATTACAACTACTAACACTACATTTGTATATTATATGTTATTTTCTTTATTTAAGCGATCAACAGCGATATATGCAGGCTGGCATACATCGACGCGCAAACTGTAACCATGATTCAGCACATGGTCAGGCCTCGAATCCGTCATTCCATGTACTTGCTCGGGCCGTTTGCGAACCAAATTCAGTGCGGTTTTCGCAAGCGAAGCGCACGCACGTTGTTCAATTTTAATCGTTCCATTTGTTTGTACGCGTACTTTCGATCCCGTCTGGTGCCTTGTGTGCAGTATATGGGTGCAAATCAAGTAAAAGAAGGGATAAACACCACAAATTTTTCCATTTACCTGTCAATGAAGATGTCATGTCATGTTTTAGTTTAGATGTATTGCACAGTCAGCACCAATTTATAAAAAAAAAATATTTTAGAAACGATACAATTTTAAATTACCACCTATATAGACAGAACATATTCACAGTTCTCAATAAAATAGACACAAATAGTTATGTTAATTTAATTTTATCGAAGAGGCAGCCCTGCGATTGCTGTGGGATCGCGCGGTGCGAAGCAATCACAACTGTACGCTTGAGCATTTAGGCACATTTTAGCATGCAGCAACCGCTGCATGCTAAAATGTGCCTAAATGCTGACGCGACGGAGTAGGCTATTCTAGCAGTAGGTATTAGAAATTTTCTACAGAGTGAAGTATCTGTTACGTAGTAACTATTTAGTAATCTGTGACATGGTTCTAGACCCTTCATAGAAAACTAAAGTGCAATAACTACGCGGTTAATATGTATGGACCACAATTTTTTTTTTAATTACCGACCTGAAATTTCAACACAGGGGGGTTCAGAACCGTGTACTGAACCCATCGCAGCAGCAGGTTATTTGCGTAACACACTACCAGCACTGGGTTTCATTTTGACAGTTGAACAACATTCATTGCTTTGTTTACGTTGTTGCCAACACATTTTTCGAACATAAGGAGCAATAGATTAGAAATATGCTTCATCATCATCTGCCTCGCCTTTTTAACCTATGTTGGGGTCGGCTTCCAGTCTAACCGAATGCAGCTGAATACCAGTATTTTACATGGAGCAATTGCCTATCTGACCTCCACCCTTGGTAAGACTGGTTGTCAGACTTTTGGGCTTCTGACTACCCGTAACGACTGTCAAATATCCACGAATGAGAGCCGGGATCAACGGCTTAACGTGCTTTCCGAGGCACGGAGGGGTCACGGTATGTAAAGATGGCCACCCATCCGCAGACCAACCGCGGCAAGCGTGGCTTAACCTGATCGATCGACCTGTGCCACGGGCCCCTCTTTTAGCAATATGCTTCAAAATGTTTGAAATTGAGAGTAATAGTGTGTTACGCAGTTAGGGTTTAGAGTAGGTATGTTACAGAGTATGTATTACACATAGAACATACATCTATGCTATTACAATATTGTATGGCTTTCAATAGGTTTGCCTGTGTAACTAGGACAAGTATGAAACATGCAAATGGACACAGTTGTCATCATTCTCCTGCTTATCACAATTTATTTGGGTTCGACGGAACATGTCTTTTTCTTCCATACTTGTCTACCAATCGTCATCTCGGTAGTCACGGTAGTCACCCCCTTTCTAACCTTATCATCATTCACACAGTCCATCCATTGTTCCTTTGGTCTTCCCTGCTCTTATAGCCTTCGACATTCTTATTCAAAACTCTCCTCACGACATTACGACATGTGAGTTCTATGTATGTACTACTATACCCTGTGTACCATTTACCGGGTAATATGTCTTTCATTGACTTGAATGTGCCCTGGCGGCTGATAGTATGACATGCTCACACAAATGTCTCGCTGACGGTGGCGTGTGTGTTGGATCATTTAGCTCCCTTCAAAATGGTTAAGCTGAATGGTGCTGATCTATGCGTCATGTTCGTGAACGGGCGCCGTCAGTTGGGGCTGGTTATCACTTAGCTGCCTCGGCTTTTCTTTAATTATTTTATTTTTGGATTGTTTCTCTGGACGCTTTTAACGCGTACGTCTTTTTTTTAACCCCCGACGCAAAAACGACGGGGTGTTATAAGGTTGACGTGTCTGTGTGTGTGTGTGTGTGTGTGTGTGTGTCTGTCTGTGGCATCGTAGCTCCCGAACGGATGAACCGATTTTGATTTTGTTTTTTTTGTTTGAAACGTGAATAGTCGGGAGTGTTTTTAGCTATGTTTGATGAAAATGGTCCAAGATGGCCGCCGCCACAAAATGGCGGACTACATATTTTTTCACAACTCCCTTAATATGGGTATCAAATAAAAGGGCTTGAATAGTAGAATTGTATACACTATGATAAATTTCAAATCCAAGATGGCCGCCACCACAAAATGGCGATTTACATTTTTTTTTCACAACTCTCTCAATATGGGTATCAAATGAAAGGGCTTGACTAGTAGAATACTATACGCTATTACAAATATCAAATCCAAGATGACCGCCACCACAAAATGGCGAATTATATTTTTTCTTCACAACTCCAATATAGGTATCAAATGCAAGGGCTTGACAAGTAGAATAATGTGTACTATGTTGAAAGGGAATGAGGAATATTAACTGACGAAATGAAAACTAAAAACTTGAAAACATTTTTTTGTCTGATTAATGCTCTAGAATGATGAGGAAAGTGGAGTGATGACTCGTACCTACGACCACTAAGTTTGACTATTTTTATTACGAATGGAATTATCCTACTTAAAAAGCGTAGGTATTTCTACATCAGATAGTGTCGCAGTCCCATTTTATAAACTAGATCTGAAATACCTAAGATATATATTAGCTATAAAATAGGTTTACGAAAGTTGAATAACTAAAGGAAGAACTAGAAAAGGCTATAATAAAACAAAAAAATCTGTTTAGTCTTAAAAATTATTCTTCAACTATACATTAATAATTATTTTTTGACGGATAAAAAACCTGATTTAACACCAAATTACCTGAATCTTAAAACGCAAGAAAATAATAGAATTGAAATACAAAAATTAAGGAGTCGCTACAAAAAGCATGAAATAAAAAGTTAAATTAAAAATTTAAAAAACCCCCGACACAAAAAAAATACCTAATAAAATTAAATGTAAATAATTGGAAAAGGATCAAATAATTCAATAACCCCCAACTTAAAGAATCTAGGTAACGAGACTAAAACAGATAAATTCATATGGAAGTCGGGGGACCGTTCTGTGGAACACCTACCTTCTATTCTAAGAGGTTTCCCGATAGCCATATGAATTTATCTGTTTTAGTCTCGTTACCTAGATTCTTTAAGTTGGGGGTTTTTGAATTATTTGATCCTTTTCCAATTACTTACATTTAATTTTATTAGGTATTTTTTTGTGTCGGGGGTTTTTTAAATTTTTAATTTAACTTTTTACATCGTTCTCACATATAATTATTGTAACTAATATTTTAGTAAAAATATAATTTAAAAGAGTGTCCATGGAGTTTCTTGCCCGTTCTTCTCCATAGGTACCTACGCTTTGAAATGGGCAACTAGCTTCATATTTTCTGACTGATCGACTTCTTGACAATTCAAAAGTGCCTGTAAATGGTTTAATTGAAATAAATGCTTTGACTTTGAGTTTGATTATCCTCATTTCTCCGTAAATTGCTGAATGTTGTCGTATCCAGAATATTCTGCAATGTAAGTTGGCATAGCCGCACCCTTATACCTTGTTGCTATGGTTAATTCTCCTTTTGGACATTCGCGTTATTGAAATTTTATTTTTTTGCGATAGTATGGGCTTCAAGCCTTTTAGCGTTTATATTAAATTGAGTTCGTTTTTCGTGTGATCTTTTTTTTAAACTCTTTATTCGGCGAATTTGACAGATACTTTTGTACGTAATATCGAGTTTTCCCTTGCTGCTTAATATTACGTAACAAAAAATAAAAAAATGGAACAATTTTGACATTTTCAACAAGAATCAAAACGAGTTTCTCTGGTGTTCTTAACGTAATTATCTAAGTCATTTATTCCGGTCTGATCCCCTGAACCCATCCTCCACCCCGCTAATTTACTTAAAAAATTATTCAGGTGGAGCAGTGGTGGCCCAGTGGTAACGGCCTTGACTTACAAGTCGTAGGTTCGAACCTAGACAGGCGCTTTACTTTGTGTAAATTATTTCATCACCACTGCTCTCAGAACGGTGAAGGAAAACATCGTGAGGAAACCGGCGTGTCGTAGAACAAAAATTCGAAGACATGTGTCATCTACCAACCTGCACTGGCCCTGCGAGGTGGATTACGGCCCACTTCCTCTCACAAAGAGGAGGCCGCCGTCCCAGCAGTGGGAATATTATAGAATGCTTATGTAATTCATCTTTCGTATGAAGGTGATCAGGATTCAAAGCAGCTGTGCTTCTTCCAGGCAGGTCTTCAGTTACTATCAGAGAAACAATCTTCAGCTTCCTCTCATACACATCATCGTAAAACCCTGCTGTTATGAGCTCCATTCAATCTCCATTGAAATACACAAAGGGTAAGCAGACACACTGAACAGGAAAGTACAGAAAACTAACTCCTTTCAACGTTGTTGTCAATTCTTACTTGGCAATGGCTGGTTCGCAAAGATGTGGATTTACGAGCCCGTATATGTTTGGGCAAGGAACAGAGAATCCAATGTTCTGTAAGCTGAAACGACAGTGGGGTGATCAAGTCAAAGAGGAGTTCCTTCTATCTGGCAAAATATTGATACTCCGAAATTTATTTGGCCTTGGCATAATCTTCTTTAAACGAATATTTTTTAACACAAAAATAAAATTTAACATAATTATTGTTTGGCCGAATGTTTATAATAATATGTCCGAATTTACAATGGCATACTTTTAAGATGGCGGGATTTGATTTGGTGTAATTTCACTTGGCTTATTATGAAGATGGCAAGGTTTTTATTTGCCATAATTTCACTTGGCATACTATAAAGATAACAGTAGAATTATTTTTTAACAAATATAGTTTGTTCGGTGTATTTTTCCATGGTAATTGAGTGAACTATAAAAATAATGGTTTCTATAAGCGATCTCGGGACTTGGGGCACCCCGACTTGGATTAGGTTAGGTTCCTTTAAGCCCTGTAGACAAAAATAGGGGCCCTCTTATTTATTATTGCTTGTAAACCAACTTGGACCCTAATTAATTATTTTAAAAAAATGGTTAGGTTAAAACTGTGACCCCTTCGCACGAACTCACGTATGCCAAAAGACGATTCTGACTGTGAACTTTCTGCGATAAGATCGTTCTACTTTTTAATTATTATGGATATGAAATTTATGCCTAAAAATTATTCTGACTTACAAAATTATGAATTTTGAATGTATGATAAATGAGTGTATGCTAAACGATTTTCTGCGAAATGAAGTTTATGCTATACGCTGTTATGCAAAATAATATTATGACATAAAAAGTTCTGCTATAAAGAGGGGAAAGAGAGCACTGGAGACTGAGCATCAGCAAAATAGTAACCAGTAATTTGATAAAAGCAGTAGAATTATTTTTTTTTGGACGTAACTCATGAGAAGCCAAACACGCCATCGTTTATGAAGCTGAAAATCAGTACTTCAAACTTTCAAGCCCCACAAAACTAAAGCGAATAGACCTTCTACATTCACTATCCTGTATCGTGACAGTGGCCTTACAAAACGCCTCCTAAAATATTCACCTATTATTCTTTGTTGTAGTGCTGGGAGCATCAATTATTCCGGCCCGGGACCGCTTCCCGGGATCCCGTGAATGTTTCATACACGCGCCGTGATTGTCCGAACACGGGGACGTAGATTTTGGATTTTTAAACAGTTTATATTGGGGATAAAGGAAAAATTGTTATGAAATTCTTCTTGCTCGTGGCAAAAAATGGAAGCGAAAACAATTTGACAGGAAAAAATCCAGTTAAAAAACTCGTGTATGATATTTAAAGCTTGCGACTACTTAAGTACTGTATTTTTATTATCATACAAATATGTTAAAATCATATGACAGTATGTAAATGATAGATGATTTTATTTTTGTAAGTAGGTTTGTACAAACACTTTTACACGTCAATCATGGTTTTTTAAAACTAGATGAGGTCGGCGTTTCCTATCTGACTACTCTGAGAAGAAAGGCCGAAACAAACTCAGAGGTCACAGTCTCTTTTAAAGTCCAGACATAATCTTGGTCAGGTTATATGAATTCAATTTGTTTTCCGACGTGCACGTGAACGAAGTCGCGGGCACGGCTAGTTATTATAAAAAATAACCTCTTAAAACACTCAAGTACTCTCATTATCTTTAATTACAGCGTTTTTAAGTCGTAAGTAGGTAAAATGAAAATGTTTTTCATCTTGAAAAAGGCTCCTTTGTCAACAACGATCCTCGAATCATTGTTGTTTTCTTCGACTGCCTCCAACAGTCAGGTGCAAACAACAGGTTTTATCTTTTGTTATAAGACTACATCAGTTTTATGTAGTGCGTATAAAACAACGAAACTGTGTGTACATGTGTCGGCATAATGCTGCATTTCTAAATCCAATGAATACGGTATGACAGCGCGGAAACGAGACGCGTGTAGTTTGGGGTGCGGTGCGAGTGACAGAGACGAGACGAGAGTATTTAGTACGATACTTTATGGTCATCATCATGATGCATAAGACAGTACAGGCTGCAAAACGTGGCATTTATTTTGTTAGCGACGGAACTATCTAAATCAATCAAAAGTTATTTTTCGCGTCGTCACGCGGCTTCCGACACCCGGAGCGTCTCCCGCGGTGCGGCGGCGGTTGGGACGGAGAGACGGGAGGCTCTCTCTCTGAGCCGTCCCGCCATCTCTGGCACCTGGTTAGCACCAAGGCCGGACGCGAGAGGTCGCCGCCGCTGCCGATCGCCTCTACGAGGGCACGGCGGTGCTCCGCCCAAGCGGGGCAGACCTCCACCGTGTGCTCCACCGTGTCCTCTGGGCGATTCTGGTAATGGTGTCACCATTTCAATGGTGGTTTTCTGGTAATGGTGTCACCCGGGCGTTTCCTCCCGCCTGATGATGTGCAGGATCCTCCCGAAGCTTCCGTGTCCGGTGAGGACCTGCGTCAGGCAGTAGGTGAGGGCACCGTGGCGCCTCTCTAGCCACTCCTCAAAGAGGGGTCTTATCACCGCTATCGTGGCGTGCCCTGCGCTGGGTTGCGACGGTCGGTCTTTCCATGCCGCCATGAGATCGCGCCGGAGATACGTCCTCTCCGCCGCGATTTGCTGCGGAAGCGGATCTTCCCCCCGGTGTAGTGCATCCGCTCGCCACTTATATAGGCGCGCGAGGACTATCGCCTCCAGATCCCATGGCGGCAGTCCGGCAAGGAGGCTTGCCGCCTCGCCCGAGATCGTGCGGTAGCCCCGGATAAGCCTTACGGCTACCACCTTCTGGGGCG
Source organism: Mesoligia furuncula (assembly GCA_916614155.1). NCBI lineage: Eukaryota > Metazoa > Arthropoda > Insecta > Lepidoptera > Noctuidae > Mesoligia > Mesoligia furuncula. Next base: position 19,357,861 of record OU744816.1, read on the forward strand.
CGTTCAGGTAGTGGGCGGCTCGCCGCCGCAGTGCACGCGCCCACACCGTCGTTGCATGACTTACTGTGCCTTTGTGTCGCGCGCGATTTTATCGCGTGTCGCACTTGTTTGAAGGAGCCTTAACGAAGCGGGTTCTGCTACAGCAGCTATGAGGCACTATGTCAGCCTGTTCATGAACCTATGCATTCCTAAGCCCGCTAACCCTTCGACCCCACCCCACCCTATAACTCGCGAGAGATTTGCGGCAACAAGGGGATCACTCGTAAACTAGTTGATACGTCACTCATAAAATATTGAACGACATTTAAATTACGCAGCGCAGCGATATTTTATCGCAACCGGATGCCACGGCACACCAGCCTCGCATATTTGGATTGATATATTTTTAGGGATGACTAGGATAACATGTATTTTTAGGATATGAAATGGGTTGGATGAATATATTTTAGGGAAAATATGGTGAGCCTTGGTATGCAGTATTATAAATAAATTCTGAATGGTGTGGACAGATTTTTACAACAGATAACAATGTGTATGCAGGTGCTGCTGGTCTAGTGGCCGACTGGCTGGAGCAGTCGCATGCTGAGCTTATATTTCTGTGTTTGATCCCCGGGTCGGTTAAAGTATTCTTCGATTTTTACATGGCCTGTTTTTACTATCCTACGCTTTCCCACTCCTGGACAAAGGCCGCCCTCCTTTCTTTCATAGGCCTTAGATAATATTTATTTGTCCAAAACGTCATGTGTGTATAACACATAGCATGCAAGTTGTGACACCACCACACCGGGGTTCCCTACCCCCGGAACCCGGGAACCCAGTGGTTGTTGACTGTGTTGTAGCATAAGCGTTTTATTGTAAATTGTTTTCTTGCAAATATCAATACGCCCACGCCGGGAAGCACTAGAATGACATTATTATAGTGAATTTGTTAGTGAAGTTCTTCAGAAGGGTCATGTTATGACCGGAGTGCGTGAATGACCTGATGTATGAACGTAAACGAAGCGTGGAAGCGAAGGAGTGTGTACGTACTCATATTATACATGAGCGGTACGTTGCAGTCGACGCGTCCACGACTGCCGTCGACAAGTCTACGACTGCCGCCTACGAGTGGCGACGGTTACAGTCACCTCTGCCGTTGGTAAGTTCTTCAGTTTCTGCCTATCCACATGGGAAGAAGGCGTATGTATTGTATCAATTAAAGTCAACCTTAAAGAAAATAGCTATTCTAACAGCCAAAGAACTATAGAATAAAAACTGTTTCTTTGTTGCACTTTCCTAGTTAATTCAAATTAGACACAATATTATTAAATTACTCGAAAAACACTTCCTACAAGACATATTTCACACTCAGAAAAACTTACCTCCTAGCAAAACAAAACCTCAACCATTTCTTTCAACAATGAGAAGAAAGATAACAGAGCATGTTTCGTGTTAATGAGAACAAAAAGTGACATACAGACATAGACAAAGTGGCGCTAATACGTTTGGACTTCTTATACTAGTATAATTATGTTACAGGGGAAAGTTTTTTTCTACTCAGGTAAACATTAGAGCTCTTTGTTCTTTTTTTTGCAATACGTGCGTTAAAGGGACAATTTATTTGTGTACAAATTGTCATGAAACCCTGTGCTTAACAACATTACACCTAAATTCTACAAAGGGGCGTATAATACTCGTATAGTATAGGTATTCACATTCCGCCAGCAATGATTAAATTCCGTGTTGGAGAGCCTATTTGAGTAGCAACTAGGCATAATTACAGTGGTTTGCAGCTACTGTAACACCCCTAACGCCAAATACGAATGACACATTGCCCGAATAGGGAATTGACCCCAGGAGCCGTCGCTTAGCAGCTGGGCTTGCGATCATTATAACAACGAGGGCGTTCTAGTAAAAGTAGTTAGTCAGACATTAAGTAAACAGACACCCATACTTCCCGTGGGTGTCGTAAAAGGCGACTAAGAGGCGTACCGGAGAATGGGCAGCATCTATGCATTCCACCACCATACTACGATCGCCAACCCGCCTGCCAAGCGTGGCGATTATGGCAACCCCCCCCACCCCCCCCCCCCCCCCCCCCTTTTGGGGGAGGCATATGTCCAGCAGTGGACATCTTTTGGCTGAAATGATGATGATGAAGTTAACAGATGCAACCAAAAACAGTATATAGAGGCTGACACGGACACCGGCGCGCAAACTGTATCCATGAATTTAGCATATGATATGACATCAAAAAAAAAATGTCATATGTTTATCAAAAAAAAAATCTACTGATTCATAGTGAAGTGTTTTTCCTACGCGGTCAAAATGCACTGCACCGCTTATATCTGCTCTTTCTTAGAAGTGTACGATATCTACACAGTCAAAATATATAGAACTGTTTTTTTTTTTTAATAAGCGACGAAAACTTTCAACGCGAAGAGGTCCAAAATCATGTTCTGAATCATAGTAACAGACTGCGTCGATTTCCCTGCCACCCTGAATAATAAAGGAAAATATAAACACGAACCCAACAATATGTCCAAACCAAAACTTATAAGAGAAAGCACTTACCAACAAAACTACTGTCCCTTAATAACGTGCTCAAATTCCGGACGGCGCTATGCAAATATGAGCATGTCCATATATTATGTAGCGGACAACGTAATATGATGTACACCGAAATGTATTAGTTTAGCTCCTAGCACTTATGTGAGCTTGGTACTTTTGTCGAAATTGTGTGGCGTTGTTATGGGGGTTAGAGAATAAAAAGTTATTGTGGCAAGGTGGTTTTATGGACCCCTGTTGTTTAAGAATCAGACTGCGGTATTGATCGTTCTTTATAAAGAGACTGTCACACTACACACATCCACTACATAACATTGCAAGGGTACTTCATCATCATCATCATTTCAGCCGAAAGACGTCCACTGCTGGACATAGGCCTCCCCCAAGCACCTCCACTCCGACCGGTTCTGTTCTTCTCGCATCCAACGGGTACGGGTACTTATAGAAACAAAACGGGTTGTGCCCAATTTTAAAAACCGTGTTTTTAAAGGCAAAATTTTAATTTCGGGACTACATTATAAGTACCTCAAGAACCTTTAGCATCAAACATGGCTCAGTTGCTAGTAATTTTGGATAAGAAAAATAGGTTTCGAATCAAACTTGGTTTCGTCCCTTTAAATTGATTATCAAAGTTGGCTATACGTCCAAGTTAAACCAATAGGAGTGGTCCATTTGAAACAAAACTCGTGAGCGAAAGTGAAAAAATGAGCTCGTTGTTTTTATCTAATTTCAAATGTATACTTAGATCTATTCAGTGCTTGGGAACAAAACTGGTTACGTCCAACAGTTATTTACGTTTATGACTTATTTCTCTTATAGTATGCATCATTGTTATGAGAAGTTGCTTTCCATTTATTTCAAACTAGCTGAACCGCCGAACTTCGTACCGTCATCGAAAACAGTCAATCCGTTCTCGAGATATCATAAAAAAAGCCGTTCCATACAAAATGTATGAGAGAATGAATTATCTTCAAGAACAAAAAGCCGACCCCTCCATAGTTGGGACAAGGCTAGGCCGATGACACAAATTGCGAAACTGTTGTTGGAAACATCTTTCGTATTGATGAGCATGTACAACCTATAGAATCTATGTAACAAATCTCTTTGAAGGAAAGATTATATCCCGGATACTGTATCACTGGAACAAAGTTGAATGATATACCCTGTGTACAGTGATAGAGGTATCGCTACTGATACTAAGCGCCAACGGCATCGCTGCGCCGAACTATATAAGCGGAAAAATCAGGTACAGACCTAGGAAGGAATAAAGGTGGGCTACCTAGTAATAAAATAATTTAATTATTTTGGAGTTGTTTTAAAATGTGAGGCTTGTTGGTCTAGTGGTCGCTTGTATGACTGAAAGAAAGAGAGAAAGAAAATGCGTTTATTGGCATTACAGCAAAATAAATACAGCTTAAAACTATGAAAACAGAGAATAAAGATTATAATGCCAAAAGGGCCTCAGCTCAGCATAATGTCAGATGACAACACAAGGTGTACCACCTGACGCTGATTTTCAGCTGCAGCCCACGAGTGCCATACGCTGGAATCTATACATAATTATAATAAAATCGTAGGAAAGTCAAAACTGTACATTGAATATTTTTTTTAAAGAATACTTGGGGCGTGATCTACAATCGATACCGAAGCCAAAAATATAGTTTTTAGAATTTTTGTCTGTTTGTCTGTATGTATGTCCGGGATAAACTCAAAAAGTACTGCATGGAGTTACTTCAAATTTTGCATGAATATTACTAAGAGGTCGGGTCAACATATAGGCTACATATTATCACGCTATCACCTACGAGGGAGGTGCTGTGAATCTTTATTTTTCTTACGCATTCTGTGACAGCGTGTAATCTAACGACGCATATTTAAATGTTGTTTTTGAGTAAGCCATGCTATTATCTAGCTTTACACTATAAAACTACGCCATTTAAGTAACTTGGACAGAGAAACATAGTTTAATGAATGTTAGTAGTATAAAGACAATTTTGAAGCAGCGCCATCTATGAGATTTCATAAAAATCAAATCAAGTTACATGTTAACACTTTTTGGAAATTAATAATTTAAATTTGATCATGTTGGCGAGGTTAGTAGTTAGTTATTCTTAAAATTCATAGATGGTAGTGTGCATTTTCTTCATAAAAGTTGTATCGTATAGTTCGTTTTGACAAATTCAAGTTCCAACAAAACCCTCAAAATCTTGAGCGGAGTTGAGGAAGACGATTTAAAAAAAAATGCGGTGTTAAGTATTACAAAAAGTTATGTTCATTGATGATGATCATTTCTTCATCAATTTCTTGTTGTTAGTACAAAATAAACATTGACTTTTGTTCGGTATTTATCTGTGTGATTATTGCTTGGTAATTAATATATTATTTACATGTCGTATACCTAACTAGCTGCTGCCCGCGACGTCGTCTGCGTGAAGGCTCTACAGCACCACCTAAGGTGCCAGTGTCGCTATAGCATTATATGTAAAGAACTTTTAATAGCATTATAGCACGTCACCTTTTCGACGGTGACCAAAATTGGGATGACACCCTGGCGGAGACGAGCGTCACTGACAGTCCCAGCCGCATGCGTCATTTGTTTGCCGTCATCTTGGTGTATTGTGGAGTCGTGAACCCGGTAGCTTTGTGGAAGAAGTATCGCCATCATCTGTCTGAAGATTTTCTACGAACTTTGAGGCGTGCTACTGGAGACGAAGTCGAAGTAACTGATGAACGCGTGCTGAACACCTGTCTCAGTTCACTTCAAGATGTGGTCATTTTACTGATCGAATATGTGTTACCAGCTCCCCAATCATCACCGCATCAAAACCGTGGAAATCGGGAGTATAACGCTAAGACAAATTACGACCCGGGCGAAATGACCACCATACGAAATGACCATGTCGCTTTGTTCTCTTCAGAGCAAAAACAAATTTATGACACCGTCCTTGAAAGCGTTGGGCAAAACCAGGGTAAAATGTTTTTCTTAGATGCTCCTGGTGGAACAGGAAAAACATTTGTTACCACTGGCATACTTGCAGAGGTCAGGAGGCAAGGCAAAATTGCTATTGCTGTAGCGTCGTCGGGAATCGCTGCCACACTGCTTCCGGGTGGCAAGACAGCACATGCCATGTTAAAAATTCCCATCGATTTAGAGAGCGCCGAAACGCCTGTTTGTGGTGTGTCACGTAACAGCGATAAGGGACACGTGCTCAAGGATTGCTCTCTGATCGTATGGGATGAGTGTACGATGGCCAATAGGAAGGCAGTTGAGGCCGTGGACAGAACCCTGCAGGACATCCGCAGGAACAACATTTGATGGGTGGTGTCACAGTTCTGTTTAGTGGCGGTTTCCGGCAAACGCTTCCCGTGGTGACGCGGGGATCGAGGGCTGACGAGGTGAATGCTTCGTTGAAACGATCTTCGTTGTGGTCACGAGTTCGTACGCTGCGCTTGACCATTAATATGAGAGCTCGGCTCGGCGGCAATGCACGTGCTCAAGAATTCTCCGATGTCCTTCTAACTCTTGGCGAAGGCACTCTTCCAGAAGAGAGAGGTGGACAGCGTGCTTCCAGAGTTACTCTGTGGAGTGGTATCCAGCTTAGAAGAACTCATTCGCTGTGTGTACGGGGACATCAGTCGTATACCGCACCAGCAGAATTCTTGGGTGTATGAGCGGGCCATTTTGACGCCCAAAATGATCAGGCTGCAGCAATTAACGAATGTTTCTCTCGGAAATTGAGGGGAATGAAGTGGTCTACACCTCGATAAACACTGTTGTCGAGCAAGATGACGCCACACATTATCCCGTGGAATTTCTGAACTCCCTGTCAGCAAGTGGATTTCCAGCGCATACCATCATGCTGAAGGTCGGTGTCCCGATTATGATTATGCTTCTTCGGAACTGTAACGGGACCCGCCTTAAAGTCATCTCGCTCCACAGACACACCATTGAGGTGGAAATTCTTACGGGTTGTGGCGTCGGCGAGGCAGTATTTATACCATGCATTCCCCTCATATCTCTTAACTTCCCGTTCCAGTTAAAGCACGTACCGTTCCCCGTGAGTGTTTGCTTTGCGATGATCATCAATAAGTCGCAGGGGCAGACACTGAGGGCAGCGGTTGTCGACCTCAGGACGAGTTACTTCTCACACGGGCAACTGTACGTCGCTTGCTCCCGCGTAACCATTCCTGACTCTCTTTACATTTTTGGCTCCTGGCAGCATAACTACCAACGTAGTTTATAGGGAAGTGTTGTAAGGTATGATACCTTTGTACGTATTTTTACTCTTTTGTGTCCTGGAATGTATTTCTGCATTATTTTCTCTATTTCCTTCAGTCACATATTATGACTGAACTCAGCAGGTTTCCTGTATAACTCTCTTCACTTGCTTCGCTTGCAAAAAAAAAAAAATATTTTAATGCTATTTTAAAAGTTGTTTACTTATAATGCTATAGCGACACTGGCATCTTAGGTATTTTTGGTGCTGTAGAGCTTTCACGCAGACGACGTCGCGGGCAGCAGCTAGTAACAAATACATAGGGAAGTGTGTGTCCTTTAAAATAAATTAAGTAATAAAATTAAATTTGTTATTATAGCAAAGCTCATACAAAATCATATAAAATGTTGTGACATACATAATATGTGTGTGGGTTGTATTGTGATTAATGAAAAACTAAAATAAATAACCAATAAGTGCGTATTACCTACATAAAAAAAATAAAAATAAAAGAAAATGCCTTTGCCTTTGTTTTGCTTTGAAACGGATTTTCCTGTAGAGTAAGGACAATAATAACCGTGTAATAAAAATTTAAACTGACTGAAATTAAAATTAAAAGAAAAAACGAATAATAATGAAGTCGTTACAATGAGTAATATTGATAAAATTAATAAAAATTAATGATAAAATTGATTGTTTTATATATGGCAGATATGTCGGCTCGGACATTTTCAAAATCATTTTGATGGCTTAAAAGAATTTTTAAAATTTCAATTGAAAGTCGACTGCTGCGTGTTGTGTCCTGAGTTCGGTGCCCGGTTAAGCAAAGTCTTGTAAGGTATTACAAAAGTAAATTTCCTGCAGAAGCTTGTACTTCTAAGACTAATGGTGGTATAGGCTCACCCTTTTGACGACTTGATGACTGATGCATGCATGACGTCTGTTGGGACAGGTCAACTCAAAGCTGCAATGGCTCTTTCTTCAAAAGCCTCTTCCAGACATGGTCCTGAATAGTTAGACTCACATAAAATCCTAACAATATAATGTTCCGTGTGACCATGGTCTCTGAGTTTGTTTCGGCAATTCTTCTCAGGGATCAGTCAGCTAGAAAACGCCAGCGCCATCTAGTTTTTAAAATATTGACCAACACAATATTGACATGTAAAAGATCTACTTACATAAATAAATATTTTATTTTGTTTCCTCTATTACGTGGCTTAAATATATATAACAGCGCAAAATGTGGATGTTTTTGATATATCTTTGACTAAGAAGACGTTATGTTGTCAAAGGAAAGTGTATGCGTTAACAATAAACAAACAAAACTACACACAACAACTATGCGTTAACAATAAAGGAAATTGTATGCGTTAACAATAAACAAACAAAACTACACACAACAACTATGCGTTAACAATAAAGGAAATTGTTTGCGTTAACAATAAACAACAACAAAGCTTTTGCATCAGAGTATCTTTTCTATAGGCCCAATGTCTTTAATAAACTTCCACCTTTTCTTAGAAATATGAGCGATATAAATGCCTTTAAAAAAACTACACGAATTATTGTTAAGTAAATGTTATTACTCTATAAGAAAATTTCTAAATGACAATACATTGAATGATACTGTTTTTGTAACATGACTAATTTGTAATTTGACATAAATATTATTCATGACTAATTTGTAATTTGACATAAATATTATTCATGACTAATTTGTAATTTGACATAAACATTATCCTAATTTAATCTTAATGTATTGCATGACAATTTGATGTATTGTATTTTAACTATGAACCAAACTTATAATGTGAATTTTGTATGCCTCAATGGCGGGACATAGTAGACTTACCTGTAACTAACACACCATCTTATGAACCTATGATCCACAATAAATTATTGTGAATTGGAATTTGAATTTGAACAATGCATGGTGCATTTAACATTCCCCATTCACCATTAACAGACATACAATTAACTTAAAACCAATCTCACAAACTAAGCAAGTACATTACAATAAGGCTGGCTATAGACTAACAAACTTGCGTTATTGATACATTGTTTGTTGCAAACGACGCGACTCCAGCAAGCGACACAATTCACTTAGTTAGCAAGCAGTAACAAGTTGTCGCAAGTTGTCAGTCGCCTGGGAACAATACTGTGCTTCTAAGTTGTCGCTTCAAGTTGGGTAGTTATTATAATTAACGGAGTAAGTAGGCGTTAAGTAAATAGTTAAAGATAGGAACATGGTATTGTCTGTTTGTGTGTATTATACTAGCGTAGTTTTACTCATATTTATTCCAGTAGTGTGTGTGTGTGTTCTAGTCTTGCCGCGTTGTATCATGTTGCCCAGTAATTGGGTTTTGGAGGTCAGACAGACAGTCGTTCCATATAAAATACCGGTGTTCAGCTGCATCTGGTTAGACTGAAAACCGACCCCAACATAGTTGGGAAAAGGCTAGGCAGATGATGATTCCAGTTGTGCTTACGTAGTCATTCTGCCAATCTACGTAGGTAATTTAAACAATTACAGATTTTTCTTTTGATAAGATTTTTTTTTTTATTAGTTCAAAGATTTAATACTTATTTTTTAACCTCCGATGCAAAAACGACGGGTGTTATAAGTTTGACGTGTCGGGGTGTGTGTGTGTGTGTGTGTCTGTCTGTGGCATCGTAGCTTCCGAACGGATGAACCGATTTTGATTTTGTTTCTTTTGTTTGAAAGGTGAATTAGTCGGGAATGTTCTTAGCTATGTTTGATGAAAAGCGGTCCAAGATGGCCGCCGCCACAAAATGGCGGATTATATATTTTTTTTACAACTCCCTCAGTATGGGTATCAAATGAAAGGGCTTGAATAGTAAAATACTATACACTATGATAAATTTCAAATCCAAGATGACCGCCACCACAAAGTGGCGAATAACATTTTTTTTTCACAACTCCCTCAATATGGGTATATAATTATTTTATCCTCTTCCAATTACATTTAATTTTATTATTATTTTGTGTCGGGGTTTTTTTTTTAAATTTAAATTTATTATTATTTGAGTAATTACTTTGTTTCATAAACAAATACTGTTTGTCCCTTCTAAAACAACGAAATACTTTAATCATTGACTGATTGATTCTAATTCAACACAGTGTAAGGCCGGCTCACTGCCCAAACTGTCAAACTTGCTTGTTTTTATTGATGCATAGTTTATTATACTCGCCTCGACGTGGAACAACATCCCATGCACTTACCTAAAGTGTTTTTATTAACTTTCATGTGTGGGAAGTTATGAGTTTCATCTTCTAACAGTGTATAGTATATTTTACTATTTACTATTATACCTGTTCGCAATCGCTGGACGGGCATTTGTTGATCACGACAAACGAATAATCCTTAACAATGGAAAGCAGCAGCAGTAGTAGCCCAGTGGTAACCGCCGCGACTTACAAGGTCGTAGGTTCGAACCCAGACAGGCGCTTTAATCTGTGTAAATTAATTCATCACTTTTAAAACGGTGAAGGACAACATTGTGAGGAAACTGCTCGAATTTTTGGAAAGACATGTGACATCTACCAACCCGCACTGGGCCCGCGTGGTGGATTACGGCCCACTCCCTCTCACATAGAGAATGCCTGTGTAACAGCAGTTGGAACATAATAGGCTGATTATTCTGTAGCAGAGGCTGTTGATGTTGAGGCCAAAGACAGCGTTCACATCAATAGTTTAATCAGTCACTGATTCACTGTGAGCTTTATAGATACTTACATGGAATTTCTACGATGGCGTGTAAGAAAACTTGAATAAGTATGGAAAAACAGAAAACTACGTAACGCTCACTCACAGTCAGTGGCTGAAAATACGTTATGGTGTGAATTTAGCCACAAAACATACAAGCTCTCTTTTTTAACCGACTTCAAAAAGGAGGAGGTTCTCAATTCGACGGTATGATTTTTTTTTTTTTTGTGTGTTTGTTACGCGATTACTCCGCCAATTGTGGACCGATTTTCAAAATTATTTTTTTGTTTGAAAGGGTATACTCTCGAGGTGGTCCCATTATCATCAAATTGGAATCTGATGAGAGGATCCCATGGAAATCGAGGGAAACCCTCAAATTTTATAGGCAAAGCTATAACGATTTGGGTATTTTTTTAAATAACTTCAGCATTTGCTATCGGAAATCATCATTTGGTAAAGTGGAGCTGATGAAGAAGACCACAGATGGCCCACTAAAAAGTGAAAAATAAAACCTTTTTACAAAAAAAAAACAACCGACTTCCAAAAAAAACACTACAAATTGAAAAATAACTTTAATTTCGGAAGTCGGTGTCAATAAACGAAAATGCGGAACCAAAGACACCGACTTCCGAAATTGAAGTTATTTTTCAATTTGTAGTGTTTTTTTTGGAAGTCGGTTGTATTTTTTTTGTAAAAAGTTTTTTAGTGAGTCAAATTGATAAATCGTGAGGAAACCGGCATTTTTGTGAAGACATGTGTCATCTACCAACCCATACTGGACCCGCGTGGTAGATTACAGTCCCCTCCCTTTTGAAGAGAGGAGGTCTGTGTCCCAGCTGTGCGAACATTAGAGAGTGATTATGCTAAATAAATAAATCACCAGTCTATAATCTTCTGAACCCTTCCCGATATCCGCGCAGTATCGCATTCGGCATTAGCATACGTGTACCGATGTACCGTGTCTGTACCGAGAGGGGGGTGAAGTGGGGGGGTAGGGGGGGGGGGCGGTGGCTTGCGGCAAATGGAATCTTCTGTGAAGGTGGTTCAAGTTGCTGCGGCGTTGATGCGTTCTTCTTTGTGACGTCAATGCACGTGTATGTTTGAGAATATAAATTTATTTTTTCTTTTTGTTTGTAATGCTGTTATCATATTTTCTAACTGACCGACTTTTTGACAATTCAAAAGTGCCTGTTAATGGTTTAATTGAAATAAATGCTTTGAGGTTGAGTTAGGTTAGTGGTTGAAGAGCTCTTATTAAAGGCCTTGGTAAAGGTAGTATTAGGTAACATAGTTATTTCTGCCGTCTGTGGTTTTAGGGTTTGGGAGCCGGTAACTTAACAGGCTTTAGGGCTCTTTACTGGACCGAAGAAATCTGACCCTTTCTTGTGAGGGCAAAACGTTTTCGTCATTATCAAGTTACCTGTTAGACTTTATAATAATAAAGAATAACGATTTGTTTACTAACGTTTATGCTGCATATATTTTGGACATAATTTTTATTCTTCACCCTTCACTAATTAATTGTCATTAAAGCACAGGAGTTAAAATGGTATAATATATAAGTAAACTGCAACTTTTTAGCCGACGTATACTAAAGACCAGGGGCCTAAAAAGGCCACTTTGGCAGAATCATAAAAGGATATCATAATGGACAGTTAACCGTTAAGTTAATCGTATCAAATTCCAGTGGTGAAGCATTTTTCAGTTATTTTTTTTGTCTGTGCTAAAATACTAATAAATCCGATCCAAATCCAATCCCAATGTCTTTAATTATACCTACGTAGTGCAGCGAAAAAAAGAAAAACACGGACTGTCTTCGCCATATTACAATTCATGTTGTCATCCTTTTATGATTCTCCAAATTGGCCTGTTTAGGCCCCCTGTTCAATACTCGTCTAAAAACCTCAGCGAGATGATCGATGACAATCAATGTCAACATATTAATGTCAAAATGTAGGAAGTTAGAGGTTTTCTGAGATTAGAACATGAACGTCCTCAAATACGGAAATTCCCCCTCAGATGTTATATAAACCACTCAATTTAATTCCCAAAACTGAAAGATTTCAAAATGCAAATACTGCAAAAATAAATAATGTAGATTCGTAATTATGCCTCTACATTTCGTAACTTGTACCACGACAGAACTCTCCTATTCAACAAGCTTCCTTTTGATAGAGTCGCTGAGCGACGATGTGTTTTAATTCATAAAGTGGCCCGACGCAAAATGATCACTATTCATACTTTTACTAGACTGAAGGAAAATGTGCAGAAGTACAGTTTAATAATGTAACATTAAAACTTACAGCATAATAATCAGCCTATAATGTTCCCACGGGATGGCCTCCTCTCTGTGAGAGGGAGTGGGCCGTAATCCACCACGTGGACCCAGTGCGGGTTGGTGATGAAATAATTCATAGAGAGTAAAGCGCCTGTCTGGGTTCGAAACCACGACCTACAACTCGTAAGTCTGGGCCGTTACCATTGTACAGACGCCAGCACATCAAGCTACTAAAATCTGTCAAATTTCTTTAATAGATTTTCAACTTTATCGCTAAAGCATAAGATTCAAAGTTGATTGGGAAAATTTGACAGTTTCAGGTAGCTTGATGTGCTGACGTCTGTACACTGAATTACATTGGTCACTACTACAATCACGCAAAAATTACAGATTAAAATTACATATAAATTAATAGTTTAAACAAGTGCGAGTCGGACTCGCACACGAAGGGTTCCGTACCACAAGGCAAAAACGCCGAAAAAAACATGTTTGTTGTATGGGAGCCCCCCTTAAATATTTATTTTATTTTAATTTTATTATTAAAGTTAAAATACAACTGAGTATTTTGTGAATATTTCAAGTGCCTACCTGTTGCCATTTTGGATATCGAGCAAAAAAAGGCAAAAAAATCGCGTTTGTTGTATGGGAGCCCCCCTTAAATATTTATTTTATTTTGTTTTTAGTATTTGTTGTTATAGCGGCAACAGAAATACATAACTTGTGAAAATTTCAACTGTCTAGCTATCGCGGTTCTTGAGATACAGCCTGGTGACAGACAGACAGACAGACGGACAGACGGACAGACAGCGAAGTCTTAGTAATAGGGTTCCGTTTTTACCGTTTAGGTACGGAACCCTAAAAACACTAGAAAAACACGCTAACAAGACTTTTCTAAGAAATCCAAAACAGCTATGATATGATTTTCCATCATGAAGTTCCAGTTCATATCTTCCGGCCCCATCATCAGATCAGTTCGACAGTATCATATTATTGTATTGTCATCAGAACTACACACAGCTGCCAATTTTCATTACGCTACGACCCTTGGAAGATGGTTAAATTACCTTAGATTCCATTACATAGTTACATACAGGTAGACCTAATAAAAGCGTGTTAAAAAATCGGCTGTCATGGTATAGGCATGTGATACGGAAGAATGAGGAAAATGTGAGGGATAATGCCGAACGTTTTGAGTATGACTTTCGATGGCTATAAGAGTAGGGGAAGACCAAAGAGACGATGGATGGACTGCATGAAAGATGATGTGGCTAGAAAGGGGGTGACTACTGAGATGACGCTTAATAGAGAAGTATGGAAAAAAAAATTGCGCTAACACCAGATAAATTGGAATACGGGAAAGAGTATGATGAGACTTCTCAAGCACTAGGTATTATTAGGTAGTTTCACCCGCATACGTGTCGATCCCGTGGGAATATCGGGATAAAAACTATCATTTATGTCCTTCCCCGGGATGCAATCTATCTCTGTGCCAAACTTTATCGAAATCCGTTCAGTGGCTTAGGCGTGAAAAGGTAACATACAGACAGGCAGAGTTACTTTCGAATTTATAATATTAGCATGGATTATTTTGTACTCACATGGCTAAGACAGAAATTGCCGTTCGGGACCCCATAAAATATGCCACAAAACTTCTGAAGCTATCTGTTTACTATCCCCTGCCGACTCAGCGGCTGTTTGAAGTATATTTTTATCTGTATCGCCGCCTCTCCATCGGAAAATCTCTCAGTTACCATTTGATCTGTCGAGTGACTTATTTATTGTTTTTTTGTTTTATTTTCACGTATTTTGCTTTCTATGGGGAACGGAGGAAGGAAGTTGTTTGAATAGAGCCTTCGAGGTATGTTTTTAACAGTGATTTGTCGAGTGTAAGCTTTCACACGATGTTTGTGTAAGATTACACAAGGTTTAAGCGTGCAAATATTGTTTTGTAACCGATGTTTTTATCAACTTTGGCATACTTTCTGGATATTATTGTATCAATATTTTTAGAAGAAACAATATAATTCCTAATTCCTATCTTTTATTGCTCGCAAGAAATAGCGTTCTGGTGAAAGTTGTTTCGGTCTTGCCAAGTTATAATTTGAATAACTTTTAAGTAGTATTATTATTATATAGTATTTACGTAATAAAAAAGCTTGTAATTTTAAAGTAACTCAAACAATTTCTGTGTAGATTATAGTAATATTTATTTAATAATAGTAAATTTATAGTACAATAGATATATGATCCTGCAAGATATGATCCTGCATCCTGCAAGGCGTTTCTACGAGTGTTTTATAAGTTGATGGCATAATATGAGTAAATACAATTTTTTTCATATTTAGATGATAGAAAATAATAAAGACTCAGCTTGGAAGGCTGATAGAGCGCGTCGTACTATGAAATATGAGTAGATTGATTCAATCTAAATAATTATGAGTTTGACTAAATAAAGAGATGAGATTGTATTTGTTGTATGTCTGTTTGTTACGCTAAAACAGATAAACGAATTTAGTTGAAATTTGGCACATGGGTAGACCATGACTTGGATTAGGAAATAGGATACTTTTATCCCGATATTCCCACGTGATCGAGATTTATGCAGGTGAAACAGCGGGGCGCAGCTATAGCATTTTATAGAACGACTTCGTTACAGTAAAGAGGCGGACTTAAGGCCCCCGCGCACTAGGCAGCCTGGCTGCGCAGCCAGGCTGCGGCGGCCAAAATATTTGAGCAGCCACTTTCAACAGCTAATGGACGGCCAGTTGTGACTTTGTGACCCAATCTTCGAGCGACATGGACGTGTCGAAAGTAATTTTGTGGTTTCGGAACAAAATATGTCTGGCTGCTCCGACAAGTGCGCGGTGACTGACGGCAGCCACATACATTCGCCTATACTCGCTCTGGCTGCGCGCAGCCAACGGGCTGCCGTGCAACCAGGCGCGCTTTTATGGCTGCCGCAGCCGGGAGTTCGTGGGTGCTTAGGTGCGCGGGCTCCCATACACCGTCATATGTTCGACTGGCTGCCGCAGCCTGGCTGCCGCAGCCAGGCTGCCTAGTGCGCGGGGGCCCTTAGGTACTACCTTAAGCATTTGTGTGTTTCTATTAACCTATTTCCCCACAAAATTCCAAAAAAAACCGGCCAAGTGCGTGTCGGGCCTCGCACAGTGTAAGGTTCCGTAGTAGCCCGTTATCACAATGTAGTACCTACGACTCTGTTGTTCTTTATTCTGAATAGGTAAAAAAAAACATTTTGGTTTTCAATGCAAGTCTTTACCCATTATAAACAAGCAACTACTTCATCTTTGTATTTGGTACAAAATTATCGAACACCCAAGTTCAACGACTATTACTGCTAAACTAATAAAGTTATCTTAACCGCTATACTTTTCCTTTAAAGTTCATGAAATGCATTATCATCGAGAATTTTTCCAGATTTTTCAAGCCAGTAGTTTAGCTTTTAGAGGGGGGGGGACGCCCTACTGGAACAAAAATTTGCACTTTAAACTTTAATATTTCGTAAATGGAGCATTAAATCGAAAAATAATTTTAGCAAACCCAAAGACATTTTAGAAGACCTATTCAACGATACCCCACACGATGGGGTAGATGATGATAAAAATATTCATCCCTACTTTACATGTAGGGGGGCTACCCTAAAAAAAAATATTTTCCAAAATTTTATTTTACCACTTTGTCGGCGTAACTGATGTACGTACTCCTACAAATTTTCAGCTTTCTAGTGCTAACGGTCACAGAGATTAAGCGAGGACGGACAGACAGACAGACGGACGGACAGACAGACATGGCGAAACTATAAGGGTTCCTAGTTGACTACGGAACCCTAAAAAAAGATCATCAAATTGATTCAATTCCTCTTCCGAACAAATTGTCTCCCACATCACTATACAACACTCCTATTAAAAGGCTGTCAGTAGCAACATCGTCCATTGCTGGGTGCAGCTGAGCCCCATACACTACGGCCGTAAATAACGTGCAATGTATCGCGACGTCGACGTACACTCGTACGTATTTATTGTTACGAATCGCTGACAGCGAGCGGAATTCGTGATTGTTTGCTTTTTTATTGGGATTTTATTTATTTTATATTGAAATAGTGAAAAATAGGTTTATATGACGTAATTTGGTTTCAAAAAAATCAAGACTAGAATGTTCTAGTGGTTGTAAGGATGACTGCTGAGCATGATGTCCTGGGTTCGATTCCCAGCTGGGTAATTGCGTAACACACTGACAGTAGCAATGGCTTTCATTTTGACAGTTCAAATCAAATCAAATCAAATCATATTTATTCGGAAATGTAGGTTTCATTACAATAAGATGTTATAATAAGATGGTCAGTTCGCTACATTTAACTCTAGAGCATACAAATAATAAAGTTGGTGTTGTCGAAACCACAGACACACATTTTATATAAAATAACTCTATTACTTACATACTACTCGGAACACACAATTATTTACGTACTTACACACAATACAATTACAAATGTCAATTTATTAATATATATAAAATCATTAAATTAAATGTAATATTGGAATAATCTAAATGTTAGTGGTGTCCTCCATAAACTCAGCTGTGGAGTAATAACATTTATGAATTAAAAATTGTTTCAGTTTCTTTTTGAATTTCGACAACGTTCATTGCATTATTTACGTCGTTGAGCAGACAAATTTTTCGAACATTTGCAGCAATGTATTAGCAATAAAAATTCTTCAAAATGATTGTGATTGCAAGTGTGTTACGCAATTCGAGTGCAGGTTGGGCAAAGTTTTTTTTTTCTTTTGTTAGTATTTTCCTTCAGAAACACAGTAGCAGCCCAGAGTCTGGACTTGTGCCCTTTTGATGGGATCATTAATACATGGGACTGAAATATAACTAATGAATTATATGGGTGTGCTGTTAGGTACACCTCAACCTAACCTAACAACCCCCCACCCCCTCCCTCTCCCCCACCCTGGGAGAACAGCCGTGTTATGTTATGCAAATCATGCAAGACATCTCAGCTTTGTGACTGCCAAGGTCTAATGACCTCTTGGCCCTAGCTGACATTCCAAGAGGCTCTCGTTTAAGTCTCTGGACTAAGATACAGGCTATATAGACTATCTAATAAAGGTTAGATAGACTATGTAATACGAGCAAACAAATATTTTGAAAAAGTACCTATCCGTTTTTTGAAGATGTTAAATGTATTTTAAATGCACTTCAATGAAAAATCAGTGTTTAAGTCGACTTCGAAATTGCGTTACCACTTTTGACAACCATTCCTAGTTAATTGAAACTTCACAGCATAATCAGCCTAAAACGTTCCCACTGTTAGGAAGGGCGGCGGCATTCTCTCTGTGAGAGGGAGTGGGCCGTAATCCACCACGCAGACCCAGTGCGAGTTGGCAGATGTCATATTCAAATTCAAATTCAAAATAATTTATTTCAATCCATCTAAGATCACATGTTCTACAGTTAAATAAAATAAAATAAAATAAAATAATTGTAATCATATTACTATTTACCTATAAAAATAATTAATAAAATATCATCATCATATAAAACTAAATTAAAATCATAAAGTAAAATAAAAAATTAAATAACCACTCACGCGGCCATAACCACGAGCAGGTATTGAGGAAAATGTTACACTCGCTCGAAAACCAAGATCGGCCATTGAAAAAACTGCGACAGCAAGCATTTTCCACACCGCAGTATTTTATTTTTAGTAATTTTGTCTATGGGAGTATTGCTCACGTTCCAGGTTCTTTAGTCGAGTGGTTAGATGAAGTACATTTGTGCCAAAGGCCGTGTGGTTATATCGGCATTACGAAATAAGTTATCTGTAGTTGAAAATCTTTAAATAAACAAATGAGACGGCGATGACGCATGCGTAATTTGATACTCGCGTGATGTTATTGTTATTGTATATCAAAACTTTGGAACCACAATGGTATGTATTATATGTCATTCGATTCAGTATGAATGGGGCTATTTTTTAGGTAAATAAAAAAATATGGTCATCGCTTTCGATTTTGAAATAATATTATTTTAATTTTTAATTGTCGTAATGTATCAAACATTAAAAATAAACAATTATTAAAAACAATCAAAGTCTCTTAAAGTTACGGAACAAGTTTTGTTATCTACACTTGTCTATCCACTTGAAGAAACAGCCATTAGTTTAACAGCGGTCCATAGAATTTTTTTCTGTACGAGTCGTGTTTATGTGGCGAGGGCGCTCCGCGGCGCGTCGAAAAAAATGTGCTAAAAACATACTTGCGTATAGGAAGGCGTTACCGCGGGGTACTTGCGCGTGAGTGGATATAAATGATATGTCTTCGAGTTTTCGGTTCTAGGACATGCCGGTTTCCCCACGATATTTTCCTACACCGTTTTTGAGAGCAGTGGTGATGCAATAAGTTACACAAAGTAAAGCGCCTGCTTGTGTTCGAACCCATGACCTACTGCGAAACTTCACTAAGGTGAAACTATCTAACTGTCACATAGACAAATAGACCTTATCGTTTTATGACGCGCAAGCGATATTCAACCTTAAGCCACCCCAAAACCAGGAGTCCAGTTCATCTCGCCATCTCCGTCTTAGCCTGCTGCGATGTCGCTTGCCATTAAGAGGGATTGGGTCGTAAGTTTGGCACATTAGTCGTCTGACATCTGGCAGATAATCATCATCTGCCTAGCCATGTTCGGGTCAGCTTCCAGTCTAACCGGATGCAACTGAATACTAGTATTTTACATGGAGCGACTCGAGCGGATCTTATCTCCACAACCCAGTTACTGGGTAATATGATACCCTTGGTAAGACTGGCATGACTGTCACGCGGCAGATGTGTCGAGTATAATGTACTGCCAAAGTTTTTTATTTTTTATTTTAATATTCATTCCAGGTTCTCAACCCGCAACCTGTTACTTTAGCATCTACTTAAAAATCCACTTCATAACTACCAAGAGACGTGTGAAGAAACTTTAATTTAAAAATCGAAGTTACAACTTTTCAATTTGTTATTAATCTTCTAAGTTACCAACTGTGCGGTATAAAAAGTAAGTTAGTACTTAGACTGGTTGAGCTGCAGTTAGCCGGCATTGTCCGGGTTGATGCTAAGTTTCTAATAACCGCCGCACACAACACTGTACAAACGCCAGCACATCAAGTTACTACAACCTGTCAAATTTCTTTAATAGATTTTCAACTTTATCGCTACACCATAAGGTTCATGGTTGATTGGGAAAATTTGACAGTTTCGGGTAGCTTAATGTGTTAACGTCAGTACATTGCTTTTACGTAGATGTTGCAGGCACTAAGGTGTATCGGGATTTCGCAAACGTACCTAGCATTTTTTAAATATAATTTAAAGAGTGCTCTGCTGTGCCCGCGGCTACCTCACGTGATTGTATTCTTTTTGCGTTTTGAGAGGTCAAAGTTATTATAAAAGTCCTGGGTTAATCTGTAAGTAACTATGCATGTGATTAATTAATAATTTGGGTGATTATGAACTTAGATCATGAACTTAGCAGTGGACGTTGACTAGTGCTAAGCTTTAGATGATAATGATACTACACAATGCTGACGACATTTCATATAATAGTAGACTGAAATTTAGTTCAAATCTTACATCATTTCCGATTTTAACCAGTTGACTGCCATTATTTCAGAGACAATTGAAAACCATTGTCTCTCGCGTGGATCCACGTTCGCACGATACGAAGGATTAATCATGTTTTAACTCTTCAACATCTAACATTCAATCACATCTTGAATTGAACTGAATTTATTTATTTTGTGAACATATCTTCAAAACGAGTTCACTATTACTCGAGTTCACATCCACCTGGCACTGGGCGATTATCACAAATATTCTATCGCACGCAACAGTTCTTTATAGCGGTCTGTAGCCCATTCCCGGATGCTTA
This sequence comes from Mesoligia furuncula, assembly GCA_916614155.1. Taxonomy (NCBI): domain Eukaryota; kingdom Metazoa; phylum Arthropoda; class Insecta; order Lepidoptera; family Noctuidae; genus Mesoligia; species Mesoligia furuncula. The sequence goes on from OU744816.1 coordinate 19,378,566, forward strand.
TTACCGGCAGTAACCGTTTAGGGGTCGTTGCCTTCATTTATATTGTATAGTTATTGACAGGTTATTGGCCCATTGCTTTCAAGTACTGTTTGGACTTCTTTTCTTAAAGTTAACCCTTGTGAGCCGGTTAGGACTCGATAGTCAATTTATTTTATTAAAAGGTATTGTTTTTGTTAAAAGCTTTCAGTTAATTATAGAAGAGGGAAGCAAGGCAAATTAAAAGTGGAGGAAGAAATAACTGTGTTATTCTATTTTAAACTTAAGTGGCTTACATATTATACTAAAGCGCGGTCACTGTCGGACTGCTTAGAAAAGAAAGAGAAACGCGATGACATAACGCTGGTAATTTATTGAAAAATATGAAGCAATTTACGAAAAATCTATTTTTTGGATTTAAAAAATCAGAATGATTGTATGTATATTAGTATGGTTTTTATTGTAAAAAGAAAGTTTTTAGAGGTATCTTCTTGATTTGTTTCTATCGTATCAAATTAGTATTATGTTTTCAACACACTATCTACCTAGCATAATATATCCTGAAGAATATCATATATTTTTCTGATTTTGTTTACTGTAGTCGATCATATACTTTTATTACTTCTAAAACTAGCGTTTTTGCGTTTAGGACCTGTAATCCCCATAATGTGGTCTATAAGCCTCAAGGATGGCAGATATGTGTTAAGCTTTCGATTCTAAGTACAAGAAAATAGTTTGTGTTAAACAATGAACTTAATATAACTTAATGAGCTATAGGTCTGAGCGCAAATGGATGTCCATTCGTCAAAGAAGAAGTTTGCGCGCTTTGACGACGCTTTTCTCCCTTCTCAACTCTCCCATTCCTCCTTCTTATCTCGTGTCTCACTTCCAATATCTATGTTCTTCTCACGCTAAGAATCTGCGTTCTTCTAACAATCTTCTCCTACTCTGTCCTTGTTCATTCTTCCTTTCATATTCAGTCCATTCTTCTTTGGAATGCACTTCCTCTTGATGTGTATGTATATACATATATATATATTATAAGTATATATTATAGTAAATAGTATGTATGTGTATATAAGGTCCCCTTAAAATAGGTGGACAAACTTTTACGAATCATTCAGACCACCAAAATAAGGACGATGGTAAAAAAATATAAAAGAAAAACTCATAGATACTCACAAGAAAAATAAAATCAGCTAACGAAAATACACTAATGTGCCGGCAATTTATTATTTTAGGTCAAAATAAAATCACTTTAATCGGTGTTTTTTTTTGCTTGGATATGTTTAGTTAGACGTACTGAGCGCTGTGTTAAAATTTGTCCATCTATTTTAATGGGACCCTGTATATCTATTTATGTATTTGTGTACCTAGTTTTAATAGTTTTTTTTAATTTTATCATCCTCGCAACCAAAGCACCTGCCATCCAATCTCATCACCATCCTTAGTTGGTTGGCTGGTAGAGAATGCCTAAGGCATTATTAAGTCCGCCTTTGTACCTTTTTGTGCGAAAATTTTAAATAAATAAATATATGTACCTACTTACTTCAGTTCTCTATGTATTCCACCATCATACCATACTGCGATCGCCAACCCGCCTGCCAAGCGTGGCGATTATGGCAAAACCTTCCAAAATTGGGGGAGGCTTATGTCCAGCAGTGGACGTCTATCGGCTGGAACGACGACTTACTTCAGAAATATGAGTAGCAATGTTTACCTATCCTTGCACTGACACTTGTGACACTGGCGACACCCGCACCTTATTAAAATTTTCATCTGACACTCTTGACACTCTCATCTGACACTTGTACTCGCGACGCCATCTAGTTATATCGACCAAAAATCTTGTAAATGTACCCTAAAAGATCAATCTACAGAAATAACTATCATTTCATTTCAATCCGTCATCTTGGAAACATGAAACAATCAATCACGACATTTAGTAGCCTTTTTAAACCCCGACTTAACATCCTCCCTGCAGCATGTTCGCGATACAACATTCACAGAAGTGTTGTGTGTGTTCACAAGTTGGATCCTGTGTAATCCCCACCTAATAGTGCGGGGACAGAACGGCGTGGTTACACGGGGATCGAGGGATTGGGGGATTGGCTTCCGAGTGGTGATTAAATTCGGGTAGGAGATAATAATTAAATTATTTGGGGATTCATTTTGGGTGATTTGAAGATTCGCTCATGGCTGTTGGTGAAATGAAATGATTGGTGTTTACGTGTATTTATATGCGGGGAGAGGCTTGTGGCTAAGTAATAACAGCCGCACCGCTCGATTGATCAGGTTAAGCTACGCTTGCCGCGGTTGGTCCGTGGATGGGTGACCATTTATCCGTGCCTCGGATTGGTCCCGGCTGTCAGTCGTGGATCTTTGACAGTCGTTATGGGCCGTCAGAAGCCCGAAAGTCTGACAAACCTAGAGTCTTACCAAGGTCAAGGGGTATCGTATTACCTAGTAATTGAGTTGTGGAGGTCAGATAGTCAGTCGCTCCATATTGGTATTCAGCTGCAGCCGGTTAGACTGGAAGCTGACTCCAATATAGTAGGGAAAAAGCTAGGCAGATGATGGGTCTATGAGGTATTTATATTATGGGCCTCTGCTGCCTAAATTAAATAATTTATTACCTATTAATTATTAAAATTATGGCAGTTCAAAAATAAATCATTTAACAAATGAAAAACACTCAGTTCTGTTAACAAAAGAAGATTTTAACTTGCTCCAGATCTGTCTGTTCAATAGCAGCAAAAAATAGAATTTTATTATTAAAATCTTGAAATAGTGAAATCATTGGAAGTAGGTCGCAGTGTGACAGCTATTAGCAGCCGATAAATATTAATTGGTTTGTCTAGACGGCAGGCGGGCGAGGGGAGGGGAGGGGAAGCGGTGGAGGTGACATACGGGGGGCAAGGTTAGGTAGTAAATAGATTTGGGTAGTTTGTCTTTGGTCTAGTAGTCACATGCGAGACTTCTGTGCTTTTCTACTCGGTTCGTGAGAAAAATATGTAGTCCGCCATTTTGTGGCGGCGGCCATCTTGGACCGATTTTCATCAAACATAGCTAAGAACACTCCCGACTAATTCACCTTTCAAACAAAAAAAAAACAAAATCAAAATCGGTTCATCCGTTCGGGAGCTACGATGCCACAGACAGACACACACACACACACACACACACATACACACACACACACAGACACGTCAAACTTATAACACCCCGTCGTTTTTGCGTCGGGGGTTAAAAATACTGTACGCTAACGTGTTCTTGGGTGTTGAGCTGAAAGTCTAGATTTTTTCCCGGTCAAGGCGAAAGCGCTAAGCTAGCCCGCGAAATTCAAATTTTCTTAGGTTTTTTGCAATTTGCTAGTCAGTATTAAGTTGTACGTTGGTTAAAATATGATTGGCGACCGTAACAAATATGTATTTACAGAATTATAATCATTACAGTCATCACACAACTCTCTAAGACCAAGTGATCCCACTGAATGACTATTTCATGAAATCTTGACATTTTGGGATTATACAAACTTATCAAGTTGTATTACTGATTCTGGCTACCTTAGCGCTTCCCCCATAATGGCAATAGAACTGGACCTATTACATAGGACTTATCATACAGCTGGTGGAATGTAGGGGAACTATGGAAACACTTCTGCTCACCCTTTCGAAGACTATACTAACAGGCGTGAGGCTATATTATGTTGTTGGGTGCCCATTGGGCAACTCCAGTTAATGACAATCGGCTCGCCTTATATTTTAAGTGACCAAATGCGGCGTAATTAATTTAATTTATTTTTGAATTGTTTTGATAATATTTGCTGTACTCTGAACGTTTTTAACGCGTACGATTTTTACATCGTTCACACATATAATTATAAATTCAACATTAATGATGTAATTAATATTTTTGTAAAAATAAGATTTAAAAGAGTGTCCATGGAGTTTCTTGCCCGTTCTTCTCCATAGGTACCTACGCTTTGGAATGGGCAACTAGCTTCATCTTTTCTAAGTGACCGACTTTTTGACAATTCAAAAGTGCTTGTAAATGGTTTAATTGAAATAAATGCTTTGAGTTGAGTTGAATAGTGTAACACACTAACTGAACAGTAGCAATGGGTTTAATTTTGACAGTTCTACAACATTCATTGCATTATTTATTTTGTTCAGCAGACAATTTTTTCGAACATATGAAGCAATAGAATAGCAATCTTTCAAAATTATTTAGATTGAAAATGTGCTCGCAATTAGAGTGTTAGGGTGCACTCTGCTTACCCCTACCACAGGGACACCAGACATGATGATCCGGGTGTCACCATTGCCAGGATCGCTCAGAGGACACGGTGGAGCACAAGGTGGAGCACACGGTGGAGGACTGCCCCGCTTGGGTGGAGCACCGCCGTGTCCTCGTAGAGGCGATCGGCAGCGACGGCGACCTCTCGCGTCCGGCCCTGGTGCAAGCCATGGTCCAGGGCGAAAGGGAGTGGGAGGCAGTCACCTCCTTCTGCGAAGCAGTCATGCTAGCGAAGGAGGTGGCGGGACGGTTCAGGGAGAGAGGCGCCCGTCTCAGTCGCCGCGGGAGACGCCCCAGGCGTCGGGTGCCGCGTGACGACTCCCGGCCACCGTAGGCGCGGGCTTGCGGGCGGAGAGTAATGGGTAGCTCACCGTCCGATCAGGACCAGGCCCGTGGCGGACGGCGCGTACGTGTTCCACGTGCGCCTCAAAGAGATGTCAGCATCGAGGAGGGGCCCCTTAGGGCCGAAGCCTGCCGGGTCAGCGGGATTGTCCGAAAGGGTTACCGCTGGCCCGGAACATAAAGGGCTAAGGAAGGAACACGGGTGGGTTTTAGTCAGTAAGAGTCTGACACTCCCTTCCGCTCCACCCAGAGCGGGAGGAGTCATTTGATGATTTCCCATCCAAAAAAAAAAAAGGACATGATGATATATATATTCTTTGCTCTCCAAACTCCCTAACAGTATGTCACCTTAAAACCACTATTCATCCAATGGACCGTGTAAAATTGCACTAAACAAGTACTTAGCGAGGCGAACGCGTGTGTCCAACAGTTTGGATGGGTCCCTACAATCTGTGCCTGGACTTGTGCGGAGGGGTGTACGTACAGTCAGGGCAAAGACACTTGAGCAAAGTTCGCAAGCGAGTTTCTCGTAGGTTTAATCGTTGAAATGTGATTCAATACACAAGAGTCTGTGTGCAAATTTTTTTTTTTATGCAAAACGCCTGATCGCTTTTTTTTTCAACTCTATAATACTATGCCACAAACAAACAAATTAAGTACATAATAATATGCATGTACAAAATGGGGTCCTAAACTAGAGGTAGGTACAAAATAATTGAATTCTACCTGAACTAGGAATAGAACTGTATCTCAAGATCAATGCGAAGGAATTCGAAGGTAAAATTGGGGCAATTCGTTGAATCTCTAATGTCACATGTGACATTTTAGCTTTGTCTTTTGGATGACAGGCAACGCATCAACGATACCTCTATGGTATTGCAGATGTTCGTAGAGGTTGTTGGGCCATCTCGGCTTGTTTTCTATTTAATTACTAGCATCAACTTTCTAATCAAGCACTAAGGCTCCTAGTAAACAGCTACTAGTTTTTGTTTTTTTTTTAATATTTTACCGTGTTTTTTCTGAACTGAATAAAGTTTATTTATTTATTTATTAATTGACCAATTCTTTAATAATTTAAAAGTGCCTGTAAATGGTTAAATTGAAATAAATACTTTTTGTTTTATAAAAAGTGTATCCATATTTTTTACCCTTGACTGTACAATCAGGGCAGCACTTGTGAGAAGGAGTGGTCGCTGTTATTTTATATAGAAATAATTTTCTTATCTAAAGTTTAATTGTCTGTGAAGTTGGATTGGAGCGTGGGATAAGTGGAATTGTGGGGACTGGATCCAGGTAGATGTGTGTTATAACGATTCTAGGATAGTTAAATCTAGTTTATTGGCTGGAAAGATATATAGAATACTCTTTATTATGTACACGATATGAATTACAGATATAAAACTAGAAATTTCCTACAGGCAGGGACATCGAGCATCGCTCAACCTAAAAGAAAGAAAGAAGAAAGAAAGAAAGAAAAATTGTTTATTCTGCACTAACAAAACGCACATTACAAATAAAAATCGGTCAAAAGCGAGTCGGACTCGCGCACCGAGGGCCATTTATATACCATCATGATTTTAGACCGGTGATAAAAATTTGTAAACTAATTCAATGTCAATTCAAACTACATCAAGTACAGTCGGGTGCAAAAGTTAAAATTACAGATAATATTAGTCGCCGCACTATCAGAGCCATTGCCAAATACTATAACAAAGTTACAATGAGTACCGAGGCGATACTTAAAACTATGCTACACGCAAACAAGTTGAAACATTGATAAAACTTTTCAACTTTTGTGATTTTCTATACCTATGTAGGTAGGTACTTACATTTACGTGAAATAGTTTTGTGATAAAATGACTGATAGATAACCTTAAGTATAATTATGATAGAACGTGTTAGGAAAGATAAATAAGCCATTCTGTCCTACATTATGGTCTCTCCCGAAGCACTGGAATGGTTCTCCTCTTACCTTCAGGAACGTCAGCAGTCCGTTTATGCTGGAGATTCTTCTTCTAACTGGTGTAATTTGGAAACTGGCGTTCCTCAAGGCGGTATACTTTCTCCTCTTCTGTTTTAAATTTTTATTAATCTTATAACTTCCGAACTTCAGTGTGCGTATCATCTGTATGCAGATGACTTGCAGTTGTACTATCAAGGGAAGGTTGATGAGTTACCTGGCGCTATCGACAAATTAAATAAAGACTTGATAGCCATAAAAACCTGGTCTGATAGATTTGGCTTAGCTGTAAACCCTACGAAGTGTCAGGCGATCATCATCGGCAGTTCTCGTAGTATTAGCAAGGTAGATAGTACAACCTTGCCGCCAGTTCTATTCAATGGTACGATCGTTCCTTTTGGTACTGACGTGAAGGACTTAGGCTTGCACATTGATTGTACTCTAAACTGGTGGACTCAAGTTGCTAGGGTGAGTCAGAAGGTTACTGGAACGCTGCGGGCTCTGTACCGTTTGAAAAATCTATTACCATCAAGTACGAAGACAATGCTTGTACAGTCCCTTATTTTCCCTATCATCGATTATGGTGATGTGTGCTACTATGACCTGAATGCAGATCTCCTCAACAAACTTGACCGCCTTCTCAATAATTGCATTCGATTCGTTTTCAATCTGCGTAAATATGATCATGTCTCTGCGCATCGGTCGCTTCTAAAGTGGTTACCCATACGCCAGCGCAGAGAGCTTCGGGCGCTGACCACCTTGTTCTCATTTCTTGATTCTCCATCTTCCCCTAGTTATCTAGCCCCCTATTTTCAGTACATTTGCGCCAACCATAATAGAAATCTACGTTCATCACACAATCGTCTTCTCCTATGTCCCACTCACCGCACAGACTTCGTTCACTCTTCCTTCTTCGTTCAGTCTATCCCTCTGTGGAATGCGCTCCCCCAGGAAATCAGGATGGCAACCAACCGATTATCTTTTAAAGTTAAGGCTCGCGAGCACATTCGCAAGAAGCTGGCAGTATCATCACAACGGTAATATTTTCTCATTGTTTGTCTTATTTCTTTTTAGTAAGTATATTCATGTATTTATGTATATTTATTTGTTCTTATATTTATATGTAATTAGGTATATATTATATTCATAGTTTTAATAGGTATATGCGTATTTTTATATTTAAAATATTTATTCCTCAATGTTCTTGATTGCACCTACCACTCTTTGTCTCTGCATCACCCAAAGGTTGACTGGTAGAAAATGCCTATGGCATTAAGTCCGCCTCTGTACATTTATGTGCTTGAAGTATTAAATAAATAAATAAATAATAAATAAATTAATATTATTGATTTTTAGAGGGGTAGAATAAGAAAATACAATTTGTTTGTAGAGATATTGTGGTTTTTCTGGGATCGATCTACGCGGACGAAGCCACGGCCAAAACTAGTAAACCATTAAATCGATTAAAACTATCCAGGATATAAACTATCTGTGTGCCAAGATTCATCTAAATCCGTTCAGCCATTGTTGCATGATAGGAAAGTTAGGATTTTTGATTGGTACTCAACCAATCGTTTCGTGTTTGATCACTATCTCACCTTTTCTTGTCGTGTCATTATGAGCTATTTTCAACATGAAAATACATAGCACACGCAGTGGGGTTGGAATTACAACAGCGGCACTGTAAGACAATTTGTGACGTTTTCATGAATTTCCGTTAATAATGACCGATACATATACGTGGTTGTACGGGCTGTAATTAAACTATAATTTATCGAATAGATACGCTATAATTGTGTGATGACTTATGGCACTGAAACGTGGTCGCTCACAATGGGCCTCATAATGGGTCCCCAAAGGGCAATGGAGAGGGCTATGCTTGAAGTTTCCCTGCGTAAACGAATCAGAATTGAGGAGATCCGCAGAAGAACCAAGGTAACCGACATGGCCCGAAGAATTGCCAAACTTAAGTGGCCGTGGGCAGGGCACATTGCTCGCTGAATAGATGGCTGATGGGGCCGAAAGGTTCTGGAGTGGGGACCGCGTACCGGAAGACGCAGCGTTGGAAGGCCTCCCACAAGCTCCAACGACCTTGTGAAGGCCGCAGAAACCCGTTGGATGCGAGAAGCACAAAACCGGTCGAAGTGGAGGTGCTTGGGGGCGGCCGCAGTAGTGCACGTCTTTCGGCTGAAATGATGATGCTTTATTTGAAGCATTTGTTAGCAGTCACAGGCATACCACTGTCACCAGTGTCACTGTATGAAGGCGCCAGGCAGTTAGTCAGCAGGTATCGAGGCTAACTGCCCAGGTCACTATGTACTTACTTTAATACCGTAAGTACCTCTGGGAAACACTTTAGTTAGTTGAAGGCGGTGCACATTTGCCTAGCAACCATATAATATTTAGGTACTCGTCACTTAGAAATTTGGTTATCGATCTATCATTTGCGTAGCCTTTTCCCAACTATGTTGGGGTCGGCTTCCAGTCTAACCGCATGCAGTTGAATACCAGTATTTTACATGGAGCGACTGCCTATCTGACCTCCACAACCCGGTTACTGGGTAATACGACACCCCTTGGTAAGACTTTCGGGCTTCTGACTACCCGTATCGACTGTCAAAGATCTACCAATGACAGCCAGGATCTTGGCATGTAAAGATGTTCACCCATCCATAGAGACCAACAGAGGCAAACACTAGCTTAACCTGATCGATCAACCTGTGCGGCCACGGGCCCCTCTAAACTAGGTTATCGATATAAATACAAAACAAATAAAACAGATAACCCACGTGGACAAAGTCCTGGGTTAAAACTAGTTTAACTAGGTATAACTGCACAACGACTTAGTTCCGAGGTGTCAGCTAGTTTCCAACTGCGACGCGAAGGACGATAATCTGTGAACTAATGTACTTAGTTCTGTAGTTCAGTTTCATTGTTTGTAGCTCATTTGTGAACTGTGTGAGATAAGAAGAGGTGGAAATACTTAGTTACTGCATTTTAATTTACATATCCGATACCATTCTAGCAAATTACAATACAATCTTCTACTTAATATTAAACAATCTGTGTGGTTCTTTCCTCAAAAGACCATTTCAGACACCAATTTACATGGTCTTCACACGATCTGACCAAGATTTTGTCTGGACTTTAAAAGAGACTGTGACCTCTGAGTTCGTTTCGGCTTTTCTTCTCAGAGTAGTCAGATAGGAAACGCCGACCTCATCTAGTTTAAAAAATATGATTGACGTGTAAAAGTGTTTGTAAAAATCTACTTACAGAAATAAATCATTTATCAATACACAACCTAAACCTTGTGGTTGTTGGTTGTGCGTTGTCTGCTAGTGAATTTCATATTTTTGTTAAGAAGAAGATTATCATGATCTAGAAGTATGATATTTTGCATAAGAGTTCCTTTTAAAACGAATGTGAGCACTAAGGATGGACTTTTGAAGATTCATACCTTCATCATCATCTGCCTGCCTTTTCCCAACTATGTTGGAGTCGGCTTCCAGTCTAACCGGATGCAGCGGAATACCAGTATTTTTCATGGAGCGACTGCCTATCTGACCTCCACAACCCAGTTACTAGGTAAATCGATACCCCTTGGTAAGACTGGTTTTTAGACTTTCGGGCTTCTGACGACCCGTAAGACTGTCTTGATGACAAAGAATGACAGCCGGGACCAACGGCTTAGCGTGCTTTCTGAGGCACGGAGGGGGGTAAAGATGGTCACCCATCCATGGATCAACCTCTCAAAAGATTCATACCATTAAGTGGTTAAATACCGAATGAAAGTTTGTATGGAAAATCGTCATCTTCGCCAATGATAAATCTCATAGGGCACACGGCTTGTAATAACTTTTGTGAGTAATTTTATGTGTAGCAATCCTTTACGAGCAGATTTTCCGGATTGTCTGACGGACTTCTAACTTGACCATAGGTCGTTCTGATCTCGATCCTGAACATGATTATTTACAAGATTATTCATCATTTGTATTTTAGCCAGATTTGACCTTCTTTTAATAATGTGAAGATAAAACTGGCCAAGGGCGAGTCGGACTCGCACACGAAGAGCAGCGTACCGTAAGGCAAAAACGCCGAAATAATACGTTTGTTGAATATTTATTTTATTCTGTTTTTAGTATTTGTTGTTATAGCGGCAACAGAAATACATCATCTGTGTGTGAAAATTTCAACTGTCTAGCTATCACGGTTCATGAGATACAACCTGGTGACAGACGGACAGACGGAGGGTGGAGTCTTAGTAATAGGGTCCCGTTTTTACCCTTTGGAACGGAACCCTAAAAACAAATGATCGCCCAATTCACATCTATCTAACCGTGCCAAAAAATCTGACCCTCTATCCCCCTCCTGCATCTAATCAACCGACATTGCGAAAATTATCATAAACAATCAATTCCAATTCACATAAACCTTACTTAGACCGAAATTCCCATTCTCTTAAACTTTATTTAAAATGCAAGCCCGCCCATAACCCAAAAACTCGCCTTAATCAAAGATATTGAACATTCCTGGTCGCAGTCCAACTCACTTGGCAGGCATCTGATTACGTTTCAATTCTACCCTCCCTGCAGCTACCAGCGAACACTTGAGCACCGACTGACACGAGATACTGCCACTGTAGGGGGTGTACGGTCGCGGCCAGAATGGGTTTAGCAGATAAAATAATGGAGGCGTTACTTTGTATACATCCTTTCTTTATATAAAATGACAACTGTTTGATGTCTGATACCTTGGTTTTGAACATTTTCGAAAAATAGTGTTACAGCCAAATTAGATCGATTTTAAATTTTCCATAGAAACAGAGATTTCCAGTTATCTTTTTTTAAATAAGACATTTAGAAAATGTTCTCTACTAACTTTTTAGACCTTTATATCCTGCTTATGCGTATGAAGTTTCATTAAAATCGGTTTATTCATTTCGAAAAATAAGGGCCTGAAAGTTTGTATGAAATGCCGTACGGCGTAAACGCTCTTAAGGTCGAGCAATTTTTCCATAGTTACGAGCTGGATAGGTTCTATTAAAACTGGAAGGAGGACGCGCGGACTCGTGAGTGATGGAAGGAGTGGAAAAGGCCTCCCGCTTTTTCCCAAGAGTGGGACAGCGCAGGTAAATAAAAAATATAAAAAAAACTTGGGCAGTTGGGAGTAAGTAGCAGTTAGGAGCCTGGATTTTGACCCGGTTCATTGCAATCGGCTCACCCCTACAGTCATTTGATAAGATGACTGTTGAATCTCTGTATCGCTTGGTACTGCTTCTGCCTGCCTTTTCCCGACTACGTTGGGGTCGGCTTCCAGTCTAACCAGATGCAGATGAGTAATAGTATCGCTTGGTACTATTATCTGTAACAAAACTCAAACCTGAGTTAAGTTCGCCCGTGTATCTGCATAAAATATCCAAATTAATTACTCTGTTAATAATTTTCGTGTGTTTAATTAAAAATATAAATAATAATGGGATCTACACATAACTGGAGAAATGTGGGTAGGTACTACACTAACTATCGATACTACTACGCCCCTACGAGACCCTTCTAGTAATTCAGGCATTAAAATATTGTATAATGCCAATGGTAAACATTTTTATTCCCCGACTGTACGTGCCAATGTACTGTGAATTAGCATTTGTATCGGAGACCGCTAATCCGCTGTACCGCGGACCGATGTCTGTAGCGTCTGTTAAGTCCTTTAGTTGTCTCGTCTTTAAAGTCCTTAGTTGTCAGCGACGAATGGGGGGTTAATACAGTTGAAGGCGTTCGTTGTCGACTTTGTCAGTATTTGTGATGGAAAAATAGGTTTTTGTTCTTTCAAGTATTGTGTCTATTAGAAATACTTACTTATTTTAGGGTTCCGTACGCAAAGGGTACCAACGGAACCCTATTACTAAGCCTCCGCTGTCCGTCCGGCGGTCTGAGTGTCAGCGGACTGTATCTCATGAATCGCAATAGGTCAGTTGTAATTTTGACAGAGTGTGTATTTCTATTGCTGCTATATCAACAAAAATAATAAAAGTAAAATGAAGTTAATAACAAATTAAAAGACCCCCTTTAATTTGTTATTGACTTTATTTTACTTTTATTATCCATACAAGAAATATATTTTTTTCGGCGTTTTTTGTGTTGTGGTACGAAACCATTCGTGAGCGAGTCTCACTCGCACTTAGCCGGTTTTTATTAAACTAGGTAATTGGACTTATTTATTCTATCAATTTGCCTTTATCACAATTTATTTGCGGTCGGCGCAATACCAATGTCTTTTTCTTCCATACTTCTCTATTAGTCCACATCTCGGTAGTCATCCCCTTTCTACCCATATCTTCTTCCACACAGTTCACCCATCGCTTATTTGGTTCTGCCCTACTCTTAGAAATAAAACACTAGGATTGTAATTTACTTAATTGTTTCTAACAATTTTTTACAATTCTACTCGCATTGAAATCATTTTAAAAGCTTCATTATTTAAATAACCTAAAGCTCTTGAAAATATTTTGATTAAGCTTAAGTAAGTAAGTCCCAAGTGATTTTGAGTAAAGAAAATCACAAGTTATAATCTAAATAAAAAATACTCAAAACAAAAAACCATTACTTAAATTAAAAAAGCCGAAATCCTTCGTTAACCCTCAAACTGCAAAGTCGCCTCTAAAAGACCGACACAATGCAATACATTAAAACTTGTCGGCACTTCGCGTTCTGTCGGCGTGTCGGGAACTCGGCTTTAGAGGCTCATTTACACGAAGAGAGATTCTTGCCTTAAATGGAGGATTACTGAAAAGCAATAAAAAGGTTGTAAACAGTACGTACGATACACGCATGAAGAAGGTCGGAAGGGACTTCATGTTTGACATTGAATGTTTCTGTGTAAACATGAAATCTTATGAACTTATTTCCAGTTTTCATAAGTCGATAAGTCGTTAAGTCTTGTATGACATAATCGTAGAGTACTAGATGCGCCCCGCGGTTTTCGATCCCATGGTAATATCGGGATGAAAAGTAGCTTATATGTTAATTCAGGGTGTCAGCTACGTCCATACCAAATTTTATCAAAATTGGTCAAGCCGTTTGAGCGTGAAGAAGTAACAACTTTCGCCTTTATAATATTAGTGTGATTCCTCAATATGTACATAAGTAGGCGGTAACTTAAAACAACTACTTATACTAACGCCTCGTTGGTCTAGTGGACGCAAGCGCTACTAATAAGCATGGGGTCCTGGGTTCAATTCGCAGGTGTTATTGGGTTTTATATGTGGATTTTCTCAGTATCAGCCGGTAGTCTGGTTTTTGCCCGGTTGATGACAATAGGATCGCTCCTAATTCATGGGACTTAAACATAACTGGCGAATTCATCATCTGCCTAGTCTTTTCCCAACTATATTAGGGTCGGCTTCCAGTCTGACCGGATGCAACTGAATACCAGTATTTTTACATGGAGGCGACTGCCTATCTGACCTCCATAATCCAGTTACTGGGTAATACGATACCCCTTCATGTAAGAATGGTTGTCAAACTTTCGGGCTTCTGACTACCCGTAACGACTGTCAAAGTTCCACGAATGACAGCCGGGACCAACGGCTTAACATGCTTTCTGAGGCACGGAGGGGTTTCGCTATGTAAAGATGGCCACCCATTCACAGACCAACCGCGACAAGCGTAGCTTAACCTGATCGATCGACCTCTGCGGCTGTTATTATTTAGCCACAGACCACATAACTGGCGAAATGAGGGTGTATTATATGTTACACCTCTGTCTAACCCGTCAGTGAATACAAGCGTGGTGTTATATTATGTAATACTTACTTTCTGTCTTGAGTGCGATAATTGAAAAACACTTGCATAATTTTTAACATGAATGATGTAAACAAGACTTTGTAACCATATTATTTTGATTTAAAAGAGTGTCCATGGAGTTTCTTGCCCGTTCTTCTCCTTAGGAGCCTACGCTTTGGAATGGGCAACTAGCTTCATTTCTGACTGACCGACCCCTTGACAATTCAAAAGTGCCTGTAATTGGTTTAATTGAAATAAATGCTTTCCGTCTTATTACAAAACGAGATCTAATTTTAGACCTAGCCTAAAGCTTCCAGCCAGTTACTCTATTAACTTTATTCCGACAAACGTAAATTTCTTAATGCGAAATTGACAACTTAGACTCGGGTTTTACGTCAGTTTTTGTAATAAGAACTTTAGCTTCGTCGGATTATAGTTCGAAATTTAAAAACGGCTGGATGGTTTAAACCTGGGTGTAAAGATAAATCTTGTTTTGTAATAAGGCCGTTTGAGTTTGAGTCTGACTTGGGTGCCTCGCACGAACATTCACGTCTCTCGGTGGGCGAGAAACTATACTCGTGTAAATGAGCCTTAAATAGCACATTAATTTTATAGTTCTCTTTTGTTATAGTATCAATATCGCGCTTTCTTTTGTCTTTTGTTCGGCGAGACAAAGGAGTTTTTATTAAACAGGCTTCTATTTTAAGGCGAGGTTTTCCCGGACCGATAGGCATAGAAAACACTACCTCAGCCCCCGCCAGTTGAACGCGGCGTATTTAACTACGATGCGCTGAGCGGGACCGCGCCACGTGACACGTTGTGACCGCGACTAACCTTTGTGCAATGAATGCGCGCCACGAAACAGACAAATACAGTAGATCAACTTTGATGTTATATTTTATTTTTAATTAATAAAATTTGTATGTAGGAACTTATCATCTACGCTTGATAAATTCTCATGACAGTTTCCGGTTAGTAAAAATTAGGTTAGTTTGGCAAAGAAACGCACTATGTAAAAAATCTAAGGTAAGTTTGTACCTATATTTAAAATACACATACCATCAGTAACATGTCAAAAAATCTGAAAAATCAGACTTTTTTCAAAATAAAATTTATCGGGAGGTGTCGCGGGACACCCGGATGGAACGACGTTCCTTTCACTATACATATACTATGCGTTTCAGATGAGAAGATATGTTCTGGACAACTTCACTCACAACTTATCAATAATGTAGTGTTAGGAACAAAAACAACAAAATCGATTAAGCAAACTTTATTTTTATGTTATAAACAGAAAAGATTAAAAAAATGAAAATAATACACAATAAAAAATATAACTATCCGAATTGAGAACCTCCTCCTTTTTGGAAGTCGGTTATAAAACGTATTTAATAATTATTAAAATTAACTGTTTGTGACACACAAGTAGACGCCACATTCTCAAAATTCACTATTTGTGATACAGAAGTGGAAACAATAGCAGGTGTTGCAATATTTTCTTTGTTTTCTCGCATTTTTATTTTTCTTATATCCATTCCTCTAATATGTCGGGGATCTATGATTTCAGGCAATAGACACTGCATATAAAAATTAATAAGTATTTTTTCCCATTTTTTCCTCCCAAAATTTACTATCTTTCACTATCTTGATTACATGTACGGGTATTGGTTTCACCTGACCATATACCAAACAAGCAATATTGCCTCCCAGTAACATGGAGTTGGCCCTGAAATTATATTCAGAGATCAGACTGTAAACGTTCTTAAAATTACGAGAATTGCCCCTCTAGTGTGCAATCGACGTTTAAGAGATAGCATACTATAATCACGTGTATTAATTTATTTTCGACTTTTTTTTACTTTGATATCATTTTAGTTTATATATATCGTACTCGGTACTAGTACTGATCAACAAAGTTAACGTATGTATTTAGGCAATCGGTATAAAAACATTTAAGATTCATTTCTTCTCTACTTGTTAACATATAGTTTAGTAAGACTTACTTATTTGCTGTTTCAACTTCTGAATTATCGGCAGTTAAAAATTTCCCTGAAATCTTGTCTCTATCTTGTACTAATTTCTGTTTGACTTACTTGCAGTACTTTGAGGTTCACTAATAGTGTTTAAGATTGTTCTGTAACAGTGTTATAAACATTATGAGTCATGAATCGCAATCTATATTCAATTTATAACTTAACACCATTATCTCCATGATTAAGATGGTGATGATGATTATATTCATGACAATCATGAGTACAATCAATATTACTTTTATAATTGTTAGTATGTAATGACTAAGTTTTATGTTTTGAAGAAAGTAGGTACTTACGTATGACTCTATGGAAAGTAGTATCAGGGTTATCTAAAGTCTGAACAACACCCCTCAGTATATTTTTTCGCATTGAAACGATGCAAAATAAATGTTGACATTATAGTGGCATTTCAAATCGTTTAAATTATACATTTTACAAGTATATTTTATAATTGTTATATAAGTTTAGCAATATTTCGAACTTATTGAGCAAAGAAAATAATCATTTCAACGAATTTAATAACAAACCTACTGTACTTTTTTGTACAGTGTCGCGTCTAAACAATGGTCGTAACATTTTCGTACTTTTCCGTCAAAGAAAATCATTTATTTACACTAATAATATGTTATACAATATTATTGTATTTTTTTTTTACAAGCTTTTATTTTTTCTATTATAAAGTGATAAAATTGTAAGTTTTGTATGTATAGGGTAATCTCTGAAACTACTGATCCGAGTTAGAAAATTCTTTTACAAAAAATTTTTCAATAGGTAGTTACATTATTAAGGAGTGCTACACGCTATTTTTATTCTGATAAAGATGTATTTTCCATAGGAAATCATAATAAATGTAATTGAAGTCGGAAAAAAACTCGTCGCTCGGCCGCTTATATTGCTAACGCTGGCTACACTATACGAGGAACTTCAAAATAATGTACTACAGAATTGTATATCTTGAAAATGCCCTCAAAAAAGTTCGCGGCGGTATATGTCTATATTATAAGGATAACTTACAGTAACCAATTTTATCTTTTTACAATCAATAAAATATAATGAGTGACTTTAGAAGCAATTTTGACATACATTGTATTAATCCTTATCTCATCAAATATGTTATTAAAATTAAGCATTCAATTTAGATCAAAACTGCAGTTTACAGCATGTCATTAGAATGAATACTTTAGAAGATATCACAGTATTAAAATTACGCGCACAACAGAACAAAAAAAAAACAAAAGAACGGAAAAGTCTTCCTCAACAAAGTATTATTACGTATGCAAGTAATCTGATAAAATAAAACCACTAGGCAAAATTGTAGTGCTACTATAGTATTGATAATGAGTAACTTACCATTTCTAGAGTTGATATTTTCGTAATGCCCGAGGTGTCAATTTCCTGTATGAACTATTGTTCTTTGATAAATTCTTGCAAATATTCTTACAAATAATTATCATTTATTAATTTCTTTTTCTCTCTGTCTTCGATATTTTCTGCCTCGTTTTTTTTTATTAAAATTATACATAGATAAAAATTTATTCGCATACATACATGCATAACATGAAGCTAGGTATTTTAACTGGAGTTTTATCGTTTTAGACGAAATCTCCAGTAAATTATAATGAAAACTGTAGAAATTGGTACTTAAACAGAAAACAGGGATGTCATGGTGAAAACAGTAAATCTACTGTTAAAACAGTAGAGTTGGCAACACTGAGCGTAACGTTTCATATAATGGAAAGCGCAAACGCGGAAAAAAATTGGCGTGCGTCCGTCCTCGAAGACCTCTCGGCCGGCACTAAACGGCCCGCTCGAAATCGAATAGCTCAATATCGTATGATTTTTGTTCTTACAAAAATAAATAGCCACTAATATAAAAATCTACCTTACCCAGCGCTAGAAAATATTAAAACCTATTTTTTGACACATTACTTAGATGGTTTCGTAATATAATTTTTTGCTAAGAAGTACATTTGAAAAATCGATTTAGTGTCATCTTTGCGATTTTTTTTTATCGAGTCAATTATTAGTAATTACGTTTCCGTCTTTATACAGCGCTTGACCATATGTTCAATTTTGTTAAAGTGATTTTTATTTTGCGGAATATTTACATTATTTAGATATACATAGCTCCAAAAAACTTAAAAATGGTACAACCTCGCCTTAAGTCTTACAGGCTTCATTTAATGAATGGAAAATATTGGTAAAAGATAAGCTGAAGTTTTACAAAATCTTTCTATTATTAACATAATACAATAAGTTATTTTATTTTTAACCGACTTCAAAAAAGGAGGAAGTTTCTCAATTCGACCGTATATATATTTTTTTTTTTTTATGTGTGTTCGCGGATAACTTCGTCGTTTATGAACCGACTTTGATTATTCTTTTTTTGTTGGAAAGGGGATATGCCAAGGGTGGTCCCATGTTAAGGAAACCAGGATCTGATGATAACATCCTAGTGAAATCGAGGGGAACTTTCGAAAATCGTAGGAGCGACTAGTGCGTTTGTTAATTTTTCCATTAAGTATTTTAAAGCACTACAATTTGATGAAGGCCAGGAGTCGATCTGATGATGAAGCCGGAAGACAGTCGAGGGGATTCCTCAACGATTTACAGCAGTTACCTTGTGTTTGGGCTTGATTAATTTGTATTGATGTGAACTTTACACCTAGATGGGTTGCGACTGTCACTAGGGGTCTGATGATGAAGACGAAGGACAGTTAAGAGAATTTCTCAACAGTTTACAGTAGCTACCTTGTGTATGTTCACCGATTACTCGAAGACGGCTGGACCGATTCCAAAAGTTCTTTTTTTATTTGACAGGGTATACTCACGAGGTGGTCCCATTATCATCAAGTTAGAATCTGATGAGAGGATTCCATGGAAATCGAGGGAAACCCTCAAATTTTATCGGCAAAGCTACAGCGATTTGGATATTTTTTAAAGTAACTTGAGCATTTGCTCTCGGAAATCATCACTTGGTAAAGTGGAGCTGATGATGAAGATCACAGATGGCCATCGGAACTACTCACTGACAAATATTTCACGGGTTGCGATTCGATTACTTTAATATGGTTGCTAAGCAATTTATGCTCGTCACAATGCGTATTGCGGGTGATTGTTGAGGATCTCCTGGTTCTTACCGGGAGAACTCCTCAACAATTAACGTCCCAGCATGGGGAAAAACAATATTTTGTAAAAGGTGATGAACAGTTGGTATTAGGCTATTGTAACTTAGATAAATTACAAACTGACCCACTAAAAAGTGAAAAATAAAAACATTTTTACAAAAAAAAACAACCGACTTCCAAAAAAAACACTACAAATTTAAAAATAACTTTAATTTCGGAAGTCGGTGTCAATAAACGAAAACGCGGAACCAAAGACACCGACTTCCGAAATTATTTCCGAAGTTATTTTTCAATTTGTAGTGTTTTTTTTGGAAGTCGGTTGTTTTTTTTTGTAAAAATGTTTTTATACTCTCATAAATCAAAAATATTACCTTAAGGTGGAAGCGCCCGGGTAATAGGATAGCCCGTGAAATTCTAAATTTCTTAAGTTTGTTGCAATTTGCAGGTCAGTGTATGGTTTTGTGTTGAACAAAATATGATTCGCGACCATAACAAGTATGGATTTACAGAATCATAATCATTAATATCACTAATACAACCCTCTAAGTTCATCAATAACCCTATTGAATGACTATTTCATGAAATATCAATTAATACACAGACTTTTAGGAGCTTTTGAGGGACTCGTGGCTAAGTAATAACAGCCGCGCGGGTCGATCGGTCAGGTTGCCGCGGTTGGTCCATGGATGGGTGACCATCTTTACATATCAAGGCGCTTAGACCAACGGGTCTCGGCTATCATTCGTGGATCTTTGGCAGTCTTTACGGGTCGTCAGAAGCCCGAAAGTCTGACAACCAGGCTCACCAAGGGGTATCGTAGGTATTACCCAGTAAAAATTGGGCTGTGAAGGTCAGATAGGCAGTCGCTTCATGTAAAATACTGGGTCAGTGGGTCGTTTTTGGGGCGGATTTTTATTAAATAAAAAGTTTATTACCCTATCATGGCAGTGTTATGCAAATTACGCAACGGATTTTTTTTTTTTCAATATGTAATAAAGAATGAGTGGTACTTTAGTATTGTTGTTGTGATCTTTTGAGTTTTGTGTTAGAAGGTGTAAAAAGCATGAGATTTGTGTTTGTGTGTGTGTCAATAATATATATTGTTTTAATAGGTTTCAAGATTTTATTAACATACTCACATTATAGAAAATCCATAGTCACAGGTGGTCACAGGCACAAAATGTCCTCGTAAAATATATCGAATAACAAACCACTTTTTCATAGTCAGTACGATTATTTGATACGATACTTTAACAAAAAAGACTGTATTAAAATGTCCATACTTGGTTAGATACACTAAAACCAGGCACTTTGTCACTGGCCGCGTAACGAGCATGTGTTGTTGTCCTGTATTTCGTTTTGAGTTAACTTTTATATTTGCGGACACCGTAATTTGGTGCAAAATATTTGAGCTTGAATTCGGCGATGCATGGCTTATCGCTGTGTTTTGTGTGAAAGCTTAGTAATTAATGTTTAGGAGAGCTCCTGTTGTTGGTTAGTTAATTAGAAAAACGATGGTTTTCATGCAGTTTTGTTTGTGCAGAATAAATAATTTTTCTTTCTTTCTTTCTAGCACACAGTAAAAAAATCTAAGCCTTTCCTTGCATTCCTTGGTATCGTAATAGTAGTTGAATGGGATTTTGTCAAGAAAATGGAACAAAACAAAACTTGCACAAATAAGACGGACATTCTAACGATCATCAAATCTACCCATGGTAAGCAGTATCAAACTGCAAAATTATCATTGTCATACATTTGAAATGCTGGACTTATGCTACCAAAAAACTATACAGTTTTATTAAATTCAATTAAATGTATGTATCTATCTATGTATTAGTATTTATTCTTGTATTTTATAGTCATTTCCCAGCTATTTATCCCGTATGTTGCACCTACCATGTTTTGTCTCTGCATCACCCTAAGCTTGACTGGTAGAAAATGCCTCAGGCATTAAGTCCGCCTTTGTACAGTATTTCTTTTACTTGTGCATAAAGTTTTAATAAATAAATAAATTCCCGCTTTTTCAAATAATACAGTCAAACTAGTAATTAAAATAAAAAAAAAGTTATGACTGTTTTGTTGTTACCTAATAAAAAAAACACCACATTTTCAACATAAAATTTATTGAAGCCACTACTCTCTTTCTCAAACAAACAACCAAACACAGTCACAACTATATCAACACCACAAAACGTCAAGCATTTTGTAGTTCCCACTAAGTTAACACTATGCTAGCCAATCTGACGTCCGCAATCAGGCTGTGTGAGCCAATTAGAAGTGTATGACGTCACAGTTGATTGATGGAGCCAATCACACACAGTAGCCATTGCTGTCTGTTGGGCTATCAGTATCAAGTGCTGTTCATTGGGAATTGGTGAGCGCATTTTTCATTCTGTCTGTACTGTGTGCAGTGTGAGTGTTGGTTGTTGGGTATGAACTGCCACTATCGCTATGATCGTTTACATGTTCCAGCAATATATTTCGTAGAAACATAAATTCTGACATTTTTAATAGAAAATGGATTAACAAGGAGCACCGTACAAACTGTGAAGTGCATTTAGTGTAACAGACCGAAGCCCATGTCCTTATCTTCTCATTCAGACTCTTCATTCTTGGTCTCTTTCGCTTCTATGCTTTCCAGTATATTTGGAGTTAGCTCTAAATGAAAATTATTCATCTTTTATTACTTGTAGGAATCTCAGATTTGAAAGTGAACTAGACATTAATAAAAGTTTTATTGAAATTCGTTTAACCATTTTCACGTGTGGGCAACAAACAGGCATATTCAGCCTATAATGTTCCCACTGCTGGGACACAGGCCTCTTCCCTGTGAGAGGGAGTGGGCTGTAATCTACCACGCGGGCCTGGTGCGGGTTGGTCATACAGTCTTTCAATTTTTTGGTTCTATGACATGCCGGTTTCTTCACGATGTTTTCCTTCATCGGTTTGAGAGCAGTGGTAATGAAATTATTTACACAAAGTAAAGCGCCTGACTGGACTCGAACCCACGACCTTCAACTCGTAAATCAGGGCCTTTACCACTGGGCTAGCACAAACGGACAGACAGACATAAATAACTGTAAATCAACATTATTATTTGTTTTGTGTTTCTTAGTGCTCGTATCCGAGTACGCTGATTTTTATGTAAATATTTCTTCGATTCTTCTTCGATAGATCTCTTCGATTTGTGTAGTAGATTGTTTATAGTAAAGAAGCCCGTGCCTGAAAAGGCATCGAACCGGGCTGATGATGATGGTTTTGTGACGGTGCAGAGGAAGAAGCGCCGTCAAAGAACCAACAAGAACCGCTGCGGCACAGCTCCTATCAAGCCCGACATCCCAGTACGAGCCGCCCAGCCGAACACGCCCGTGTATATTTCGCGCCTTCATTATACCACTAAGGCCGAGGACATCGTGGAGTACGTGTGCCAAAGAACCAAGTACAGGCCGAGAGTGCAGTTGCTTGAATCGCGCCGCAACGTCAACTTTAAGGCGTTCGTGGTGCGAGTACCTACATGTTACCTGCACCTCGTCATGGCAGAGGACTTTTGGCCGCAAGGTGTAATGTTCCGTCGCTTCCGCGGACAAGTGCCACACGAACGCACAAAGACAGTGCTCGAGTGAAGTGTTTTACTAACATAGTTTTAAGTTTATACACTAACACACAATGTATTCTTATAATATATATGTTAGTCTGTAAGGTATTTATCTATGGGCCAAAGTAGCCTGAAAATAAAGGTTTTATTATAGGTATGTCGAAAATACGCCATCTGCTTGACTATTCGGAACGTCAGCGCCATCTGGTGGCGCTGGACAGAGTCTAGCCTGAGTCCGTGGGGGGAGGGGGGGGGGGGGTCGACGAGACCGAGCTTCGAGGTGAAGCGAAGAAGTTGACCATTGGACGGTTTACGGTAAACGGTTTTTCTATTGCGCAATAACCTACACATACCCACAGTAGCCCACAATAATTTAAATATGCCTGATGATAACGAGACACACTATACCTTCTCCGTCAGGTAATACTATAAAAACATACCTTCTTACTTTTATTTATTTCCAACCTAGCAACCCGCCCAGCCTGCTTCAGTACGGCTGCAATGGTGATATGTCAAAATATCGAGATGGCTAAATCTAAGTTAAATTTTAAACACAACAATCTTCCGGAAGAGAAATTCAAATAATGATGAAAACCGCATCAAAATCCATTGCGTAGTTCGCAGCTAAGGTCTAAGCGGTTACACAGAGATACACGAAAAGTGACTTTATTTTATGCTAGCTTCTGCCCGCGACTTTGTCTGCGTGAAATTTCTCGTTCCCCCACCCCACCCCGTGGCACCGCATCGACTGACCGCCCGACAGTACTTTGTTTCCGCTCAGCGTTTTTTCTGATTTTTTTGTATTTGCTCAGCGCCTAAGGGTCTTAGCGTGATGTTGAGTAGCCTATAGCCTTCCTTAAGAAATAGGCTATCAATGCAAAAACAAATCCGAATTGTAGTTCCAGAGATTAGCGCGATTAAACAAACAATCAAATTCTTCAGGTTTTACAACATGTCCCGAAATTAACGCACACCACCAAACACCACAATTAGAATTTGTTATAATCATATTACATTCACTGAATTTTAACTATTATGTATAAAACATGGGGAGCAGTGGTGGCCAAGTGGTAACGGCCGCGACTTACGAGTTGTAGGTCGTAGGTTCGAACCCAGACAGGCACTTTACATTGTGTAAATTATTTCATCACCACTGCTCTCAAAACGGTGAAGGAAAACATCGTGAGGAAACCAGCATATCCTAGAACCAAAAATTCGAAGACGTGACATCTGCCAACCCGCACTGTACACGGGTGGTGGATTGCGGCCGACTCCCTCTCCCCGAGAGGAGGCCTGTGTCCCAGCAGTGGGAACGTTATAGGCTGATTATTATGTATGTATGTATAAAACATTGTTTATTTACTAAATCAGATTCACTGATTGTGGGGAAAAAAATGTTGTCACATTAAATCTACGCCCGCACACAGACGCACACGTGTCATATATAGCGTAGTAATTACTCGTAGTTTTAATTATTTCTGGGCTAAAAAATCACTTAAAATGACAGAAACCGATTCAGTAAACGATACTGAACGAACTACTTTTATAACGTGCATTAATTCAGTAACACATTGTAGATTACGTATGGATAGAATAGATTGAAGATAAGATAAGAATATATTGGAAGTTGAAATAGATTTTCATTTCAATCTAACATAACAAATCATCAAAGGAATTGAAACATCGCAATAATAACGAGTTCCTTCTGTCTCTGTTTTAATGCAGTGGCTAATTGTTCAGAGGGGGAGGTACGGGGGAGGGGAGTCAAACAAGTTGTTTCAGTCGAGGGTTGAGTTCACGACGGAGGCGAAGAATGCCTTGTTATTAAGATGGTAATGTTGTTTTAAAGTGGAATCATCTGTTTGTGTAGACAACGGCAGAATGATTGGTGAATGGCGAATGAATGAGCGGCAGTAGCACTTTATATTGCACGTTGCACTTACATAATATATCACGCCTATATGCCCCGTAGGATTAGGCAGTGATGCACAGGTGCTTATTTTTTAAGGTACAGTACCTCAAAAGAAAAAATGGAACCCTTATTTTTTATTTTTATTTATCCATTTATTTCAGGCATCAAGGCACAGAATATTAATATAACTTAAAAATACTATAAATACATACAACATTATATTTATACTAAAAACTAACGCACATGAAGTGTCTGCGTCGTGTTTCGCTGACTGGTGTCATGTAGCCGGCCACGAAATCGGCGGTAGGTACACAACACCCTTCGGCCAGAACTCTTCCTTGAGGAACTTCTCGAGATGATGTGTCGGAACACGCACCACGAACGACTTGAGATTCGTGTTGTGACGCGAATCCAACTTCTCGACCCTCAAAGTCCAGTTGGTCTTGACTCGCATGTACTCCACAATCCTTCGTGGAGTGGTGCAGTCTGGACACGTACAGCTGCGTCACCGGGATTGCTGGACGCAGCAGCATGTTGGATCCTGCCTGCGCGGTGCCGCACTGGTTCCGTCAAGAAGGCTTCTTCTTCTAGTAAACCTTGATGAAACCATCCTTGTCACACGTGTCCTTCTGTGGACCCTGCCTTTTCAAAACCTTGTCTGATTTCGACCGGCTCCGTTTACCCCCTTTTTGGTTTTTCCGCCAGTTTTACCTGCGAGTTTTGCAACTCAGCAGGCTTGTTAGTGGCTACCATTGCTGCGTAGGCTCGTTTGAGGGTCGACGAACCTACACACATCGTTGTCTCCACCTGTGTCGAGGCAGGGACGGCCGCGGCACGCGTTGCAACGCATGCTTCTCGGCAGTTGGTGACGCATTCGAGCTCGCCGACTCGAAAATACAGATGAAGGCGTTTTGTGCCCCGCGACGCGTGTTTACATTTGCGGCGTCGGTCGGTAGGTGACCTACTTGCAGAAATTGCGTTGCGCAAGAGCACTTCTTCTGCCTGTAGATCACTGATGGTGTTGTTGGACACAACCAGCTTATGCTGCATCCCGGCCTGGCTTTGCTTCAGGAATGTTATGTTCTTCAGCAGCCTGGTGACGTCAATGTGATCGAACGTGACAGCAGACAGCTTGTGCAGATCCTTCGCCACGAATTCAGGCACGTCGTCCGGGTCGGTCTCAGCCATCAGCGTTATCATGTCCTGGAGACTCTTCTCTGTAGCGTCCCTTCGACGAGACGGCATCTGGCTGACTTTGCCGAGCGTCGTGAACAGCAGCAACTTGACACTACAATCTCTTCCTCCTTATACGATGACTTGCAGATCTGTAAGATGCTGATCTCGTCCATGTAGTCGACGGCATGTTTGATGAATGCCAATACTCCGTTGGCTATGAGAGTTTGGGAACTCATAGCGGAAATCGGGTAGCGGCTATAGCCGCAATTCGCGAATATAATATTCGTACTGTGCAGCGCAAACGCTACCGTACTCGACCGCACATCGCAGCGCACTGATACCTTATAGGACCACTTCGTCGTCCAGCTGTTTGTTTGTCTGTTAGTCAGTCAAGACATTTTCTCAGGAACGTGTTGAGGTATCAAGTTGAAATTAAGTAAGTCTACGGTCCCGTGGAGTTCTAAAAAATCAAGCTTCTCAGTCAACGCAATAAAAAAATACACCCATTTGTCCAACATATTTTGACAAACACACAGCAATAGGAAAATTTCTGAAAATTGTTAATTAGTAGTTTTATCGCATTTTTTAAAATATAAACTTACATTTGCAGATTTGCAGTTGGAGAATTGACTGTACGAGGGAAGAACTTGTTTTACAGCTACAATGTTGAGTTTGTTTTTGGAATAAATTTATCTCAACTACGGAACCCTTCATTGTGCGTAGTAGTCCGATACGCACTTGACCGGTTTTTTACCGCACTTGACCGGTAGTAGCGCTCGCAACAACGACACGCGACTTGAACTTCTAGTGTGATATACCTACGTGTGAATAATTATACTTGAGCTTGATAAGCCTATGTTTTCCTTCACCATTTTGAGAGCAGTGGTGATGAAATTATTTACACAAAGTAAAGTACCTGCCTGGGTTTGAAACGGGTGGTATTTAGTACTTTAACTGTAAATCCCCTTTTTTCAATCAAAATATTCGAAATTACCACCAAAAATAAAAACTTTTTTACAAAAAAAAACAACCGACCTCCAAAAAAAACACTACAAATTGAAAAATAACTTTAATTTCGGAAGTCGGTGTCTTTGGTTCCGCATTTTCGTTTATTGTCACCGACTTCCGAAATTAAAGTTATTTTTCAATTTGTAGTGTTTTTTTTGGAAGTCGGTTGTTTTTTTTTTGTAAAAAAGTTTTTATTTTTCACTTTTTAGTGGGTCCGTTTGTAATTTATCTAAGTTACAATAGCCTAATGTCAACTGCTCATCACTTGTTACAAAATACCCAAATCGTTATAGCATTGCCAATAAAATTTGAGGGTTTCCCTCGATTTCCATGGGATCCTCTCATCAGATTCCAACTTAATGATAATGGGACCACCTCGAGAGTATATCCTTTCAAACAAAAAAAGAATTTTGAAAATCGGTCCACAATTGGCGGAGTAATCGCGTAACAAACACAAAAAAAAAAAAAAAAAAACATATGTCGAATTGAGAACCTCCTCCTTTTTTGAAGTCGGTTAAAAATACGGAATTGCACACTAAATTTGCTCATCAAATAAATCAATTATATTATACTGTTAGATCTTTAAAGCTTAACTGTTTAACTGAATGATTATCTGTTAACTAAAAGTAAATCATAGTGGCCGAGAAAAAAAATCCCAAAGTTTTAAAAAAATCTACAAAAATATATGGTTAGGCGCAGTCGACGGAGCCACGCTGCGCGGGGCCCCTATTTCTGTCTACAGGGTTTAAAGGAACCTAACACGAAGGAGATTACGGGGGCTCGTTCGCTCGCTTTGCTCGCACACTCGAGCCCCCGTCATCCCTTTCGACCCTAACCTGTCCGAGTCGGGGTGCCCCAAGTCCCGAGCGCGCTTCGCTCGCTCTTGCATCCTAAGTTTTCATTACAAAAGTGTTACTTTATTATATTATGTTGGTTTAGTGTGTAGTGTAGTTAATTTGTAGTACAGTCATTTATTTGATATGCAGTAGGTTATTAGTGGAGAAATTTTGTTTGCTTAAATTTCTAAATAGAGGTGCAGTTAAAAATTCCCCGTTTGAAACCAGAACATATCTCGTAAGTCGGGGCTGATACCACAAATTACCACAAATATCTATTATTACAAATATTATTACCACAAATATTATCAATACAAATATTTTGTGTTGTTTCAGTCCTTTGTGAATGGTCAACAGATTAAATTGAAAATGCTTATAATGCGGTTTTAATTATTGGTTTTTGCTATTTTACATTATTGCCTGCCAATATCAGTAGTTTAAATGAGGTTTGTTTGACCGTACTTACATTTCTATTAATCAAAGGCAGATCATGTTATGTTATGCGGGGCTCGTAGTTAAATACTAATAGCCGCACGGGGCGATTAAAGGTTAAGCTACGCTTGCCGAGGTCGGTCCGTGGATGGGTGACCACTTGACCAGTGACCATCCATAACATGCAACCCTTCAGTGCCTCGGAAAGCACGTTAAGCCATTGGTCCCGGCTGACATTCGTAGATCTTTCTCAGTCGTTACAAGTAGTTGTAGTAGTTGCTTGCATGGTATTATTCAATTTTTTTTTAAATCATATTTTCTAATTTAAATGGAATTGCATATATTCTTATATATTTGTACCTATACCTTAGCGTTAACGCGCCGCACGGCGGTAGACAATACAAAACTCTTATCAATTACCCTCCTATATTCGTAATGTTAACACTTCTCTTACTACCGCATAATTAAGTAATATTTAGTATTTATTTCTGTACAAGTGATTTGTAATCTTTAGAAATAAATGAATTCAAACCATATCTAATAATGTTGTTAATTTTAACGTTTCATGCAGGATTGCATTCGAACGCAATGTGAAATGTTATTGAATAAAATTGAATTGAATTGAAGTCAGAAGCCCAAAAGTTGACAACCCGTCTTACCAAGGGGTATCGTGTTACCCGGTAACTGGGTTGTGGAGGTCAGATAGGCAGTCGCTCCATGTAACATACTGGTACTCAGTTACATCCTATTAGACTGGAAGCCGACCCCGACGACAAGGCTTGGCAGATTGATTGAGTAGTGAGTAGAGTGTGAGTAGTATTGAGTAGTGTGAGCTTGCGTGAGATTTGTTTGGCTAAAACTTACTGACAATAGACAGACCATTTTTCAAACACATTCAATAAGTATTCTCTATATCAACACATACAAATCGGCGCCTCAGGCCCTCAGCCTTCTACCTTCATTCACACAACTTGCTAATAAACTCAGTTCTTACATCTAACTTCCTTGCTTACTGATCCCGTTCATCCTATTCGCTCCTCTTGCCGGCATATCTGAGCGTATAGATAACATGTAGAGCGCAAGAATAGGTATTAAGTCCCGACTCAATAAAGAGTGGTTGAATAGGCATAAATATCCCGAGTTGTGACACTTTACCAGTTCATAAGGAACGTGAAAATAACTATGAAAAACATTAAGTTTTATTACACAGATGCGAAAAATAATAATGGTATTAGAATCAATAGTATACATGAATTAGGTCTAATTATAAAATATCGATTTTTGAAAAAAAAATATTAAATTGGTGAAAAAATGGACTTTCGTTACTCGCTTTTTATAATATATTATTCTTCTATTTTTGTGCTGAATGGCGCAAAGCGTAAGTTACTATGGCGTTCCGTGTTGTGACGTCAGATGCTAGCGAAGCTTTTTGTCTATCATACATCTTAAAATGCATACAACTTTGCCATTTTTTGAGATATTTAAACAACTTTTTTTCTCTTTTCGATAAATAAAAAAAAAAACACGTCCAGTCAAATAAATATAATATTGTTCTTATTTGGATTTGGACCACATTTTCCAGCAAGAATTACTACCTTAAAGTGCTTTTGCTCATTGATGGTTTATTTTAACGGCTCGCGAGACATTCGATATCGTACCTCCAGTAATTATTGTTGTTAGCGAAGTGAGATGCATATGGTTTTGTATGAATGAACTGAACTATGAACTATGTTTATTAATAACCAGCAGCGCGCCGCGGTTTCGATCCTGTAGGAATATCGGGATAAGAAGTATCCTATGTGTTAATTCAAGAAATGATCTATGTGCTAATTTTCATCCAAATCTGTTCAACGGTTTACGCGTGATTTAGTAACAAACATCCAAACATCTTCACAAACTTTCACATTTATAATATTAGTAGGATTAGGTATTACTTGTATTTATGTACATTTAATTTTAATGTGTGTTTATTGTGTTTTTAAATGTGGGTGTCTGTGTGTACTCTTCTGCCTAACCTTGCGAGGAATATAGGCATGATACGTTATGTTATTTATGTTCATTGTGACCTATCAAGCCCCGCTAATGAGACACAATTGATTTTCTACTGTCGGACGATTCTGTAAAAATTTCTCCGTGAAAACTTAGGTGAAGTGAGTTTGTTTTTGCTAGGAATTGACACTATTGACAGCTCACTCCACGCTCACTTCACCTAAGTTTTCACGGTGAGATTTTTACAGAATAGCAGCGGTGTATCGTATTACATAGGACACGCGCAGAGCTTGACGGGTTAATTCAGTGATTTGTATGACAAAAAATAGGTTCTTTAACGTTGAGGGGTCTCCAAGGGCCTACTTTAGGTTTAATAGAGTGTTATCAGAGTTTCAAACAATTTTTTCTTGAAGATGAATCAATATTTACATAGCAGGGACTACCGAAAACCCAACACACAGCACGCAACAGCTCATATACACACACATACACACGTGCAGCTCGAATTGAAAGGTATACCTTTCCTCATTCATACCCCAACTCGAGCTGTTAGCGAAAAAATGAAAAAAGTTGTGCAGTAGCGAGTTTGTCACAGATCGACCGGTTTTATTTGTTTGCCAACAGTCGTTCTGTTATTGATATACAGAAGGCTGTATTGACAGGAACTCTTTGATTGTGCCTCATTGTATCAGTTAGGAGGTTTTATTAAGAATTTGTGAGTATGATTTGTATTGTTCCTTGGGATTTGTCAACTCGATGGTGGTTTTTATGGCTTTGCTTTTGTCAATGATAACTGATAAGCACAGTCTGTTTATGATAGTTTTTGGAGCATACTTAGTTATCTATAAAAAGTGAGAAATAAACTCACTTTTCGTATCTGTCTGTGTGACAGTTTAGTTTACTAAACTACGCAACGGATTTTGATGCGTATTTCACCATTATTTAAACGGGAAGTATGGGGTGGTGCTATTCTTTAAGTCCGTTGTCCGTCCGTTTAGTTGTCTGTGTGGTGCCGGACTTAAAGAATAGCACCACCCCAAACTTCCCGTGGGTGTCGTAAAAGGCGACTAAGGGAGACCGGAGAATAGGCAGCAGCGTTCTCTATGCATTACACCATGATACCATACTGCGATCGCCAACCCGCCTGCCAAGCGTGGCGATTATGGCAAACCCCCCCCCCCAAAATTGAAGGAGGCCTATGTCCAGCAGTGGACGTCTTTCGGTTGAAATGATGATGATGATGATGATGTTTCTGGAAGGTTTGTGCATATTAAACTTACATAATAAGGTAATCTCTATGTTTTGTCAAGTTGTAAAAACTGCGCGAAACAGGGGAGGGTTGCTAGTTAATCGATAAACAATAGCTGTGATAGATCATATTTTAGCCGAAAGCACTCCGGGATTGGTAGTGCTTTTATTGGGTTTCTACATTGGATGTTTTTAGTAGCAGTCTGGCCTATATTCAGTCATTTAAATAGGTAGTAATAACAAAAAAATTGGTAAAACTACTTGCATTGTAAGCATCAAATAATCACTGCATTAGCAACAAGTTTCCTTTCAACTCACACCAAATCATATTAATCTCTAGTAGCTACTTAACAATAACTTTTCATAACCAAAACATCGTAACTTTACAACTACAACATTCTCAAAACAATATCAACAGAATGAAACTATTTAACCGAAATCCTTTGTCGTAGACTCCACTTAGCTACGCTCTCCGCTACGGCGTAGCTTCGTAGAATTTGCTACGACGTAGCGCCGTGCTACAAGACTACGAAGCTACGTAACGACGTTACGTCGTAGCAAGGTTACGACGTAATGCAATGTGATTTAGTCTATCATGTTTCATGAGTATGATGGTATATTGTAATTTTGTTAAGTTCTGTGTTTAGAACTGTAATAGTTTCAGTAAAATTGTGTTTGTTTTGCTTCTGATGATATTGTAGAAGAAAACAGAGCCGTTTTTAGAGTTTTAAATGTTGTGAAAAATGTTAATTTAAAGTTTTTCAAGTTACGTGATTGTTTAATAATAATAATTGTTTAATTAATTTATTCTAATTGTTTCTAAAATACAAAATTGTCAAAAACAGTACCTTTTTTTACCCGACTGCGTCAGAAGGAGGGTTATGTTTTTCGAGTGTATGTATGTATGTATGTATGTATATTTCTTTGGCACGCTCTGTAGCCTAAACGGCTTGATCGATTTCAGCTTAAGAGGTGCCGTTAGATTCGTCTTAATTGTGAGAGTGACACTGGGTATATCAAAATTGAAAAAAAAAAAAAAATGGCCGATTTTTTGCACAATAGTCTTAAAAAATTTTTTTTTTTTTCTCAAAACCTAATCAAATCAAATCATTTATTTGCTTAATACAGGTAGGTATAAACAGATGTTACAAATAAACATAAAGTACACTGCATCATTACCTAATTAGGTGTGCAAATATTTATATCATTATTAATTTTATCAAATAATTATTAAAATGACATTACAAAAAATTATTATAACATAAGTAAAACAAAATAATAAAAAATAAAAAACAGAATACTACAAATGTCAACGGGTTAAAAATAAAAATTGTCAGATAAATTATATAATATAATACTTAACACTCAAATAAATTAAATTAAGATATTGGTCCAAATTAAAATAAAGTTATACAGGTACCAAGTTCAATTAATATAGCATGTCACCCTATTGTTATTGTCATATTATTCAACGTCAATAAATTACTCTTACTATATGTGTATATCTATATTCTTATCCTGTAAGTACTCCTTGACACTATAATAACATTTATTAACTAGAAATTTTTGCAACTTCGACTTGAATTGATGAACAGGTAACTTTTTGACATCATCAGGCAACTTGTTGTAAATCAATGATGCCATACAAAGAATACTTTTATTTAATAGTGCTGTTTTTCCATACGGTATGTCAATTTCTAATCTTTTTTTGTCACGTAATTGTCTATAGTAGCTTTTAACAGCAGTCTTATAATAATTAGGATTCAATTTAACAAAAACATTAAGTTCATATATGTATAACGAAGGCAGTGTCAGAATTTTTAAACTTTTAAAGTAGGGTTGACAGCTGGTTGTGTTATCTACATTACACATTGCTCTAATGCATTTCTTTTGAGCTATAAATA
Source organism: Mesoligia furuncula (assembly GCA_916614155.1). Classification (NCBI taxonomy): domain Eukaryota; kingdom Metazoa; phylum Arthropoda; class Insecta; order Lepidoptera; family Noctuidae; genus Mesoligia; species Mesoligia furuncula. Next base: position 19,412,188 of record OU744816.1, read on the forward strand.
CAGATTCCTTATCGACTGAGTTGCCCCAAAATACAATACCATATCTTAGGACAGGTGCAACAAGTCCATGATAAGCAGCTAATACGGCTTCTTTAGTAACAATTTTTGACAGCTTGTACAGAGCAAATGAGGATTTATTTATTCTTTTGCAGACATATTCTAAATGTGCTTTCCATGTCAGTTTATTGTCAATATTAATTCCTAGAAACTTTGTATCTGTCACAGGATGTACTATTTCGCCTTGGTAACTAACGTTTATATTTGTCAATTGAGTTCTCTGGTGAAAGTGTATAATTTTCGTCTTGTCCATATTTATTTTTAGATTATTTTCAGTTAACCATTGTATTATTTCATTTAATGTTTGGTTGATTTCGTGCTCGTAATCATTTTCTTTGTCGTTTTTTATTATTACTGTGCTGTCGTCAGCAAATAGTACCATTGGTTGATTTATGTGTTTAGGAAGATCATTGATATATATCAAGAACAGTAAAGGGCCTAGGACCTTGTGGTACAGTCGGTGGCCAACATTATCTGACCCACTTGAGTGATAGCGAATTTGAACCTTATCGTGAACATTTGGAATACTACGTGCAAGCATGTCGATAAATCATGTTGTTAGGCGATTTTAATCATTATATTGTTGTTGTTAAGGTTGAAAGGCTAATGAGTTTCAAGACTACTAAAAAAAAACCAAGGCGAGGGTGGATGAATAAAAAAAAATATCGCGCATCAGTAACATTTTAAAGGTGTCTACGGTTGATAGCTAAATTCTGTGATTCATTTTAATAGCTGGTTGTAATTGTGCGATAATGAACTTTATGAAAATATACGATATGGTTCAAATTCTTTAGAATATTGCGTCTGTCATCACAACTAAGATCGAATTTCAAAATATATTACAAGAGTTGAGTTGGTCTCGTGGTCACTAAGGCAGCTCGATATTTATCGTTGTCTGCGTTCGAAACCAGGAAAAACCTAACAGTTTTTGTTAGCAATGTTTTGTTTTCAATTATTATCTATTTTTTTACTTTTTTTTTAACGAACGAAGTCGGGAAATATCTTTTTAAATGGGCAGTTTGTATAGAAATGAAACAAAATCATTGCAAGTAATAAAAATGTTTATTAATTCATTAAAATATACATAAGCAAGATAAAGTAAGTAAATGCTCTTTCAAAATTAATACATTTTATAATATCATATTCAAACCTAACCATTTATAAACATTTAAAAAAAGTCATGCTAATGGTAATTGCTTGGAAGTGTGTTATCGAGAAAACATTGATGTATAAATGCGAGAAAATGAATGAATTTGTGAAATGTTTTACAGATTTATAGGTAAGTATATGTAGTGAATCAACATGTTATTTAAATAGAAAAATGCATTTCCATTTATAACAATAACATCACCACAGAATCTTACATTTTAATGGTTTAGCATTCATTCAATTGAGCATTTACTTACATAGTGTGTTTCAAAATAGTTATAAGTAGATTAGTTAGTAGCGAAGTGGCGCACCGTCTCCTTCTATAACTTGCTGTAAGCGGCTACGCATACCGCACACCATGTTCCAACACAAATCTTTTCCTCTCATGTGCTCCCATGTCGACGACACGATCTCAGCCAAATTGTTTTTATTTCGCACTTCGGATGTGTCCCAATTTAAAACCATTTGACCCCATAGGTTTTCTATAGGGTTCAAATCGGGAGTTTTAGATGGCCAGTAAATAACAGTTACACCTTCTTGAGCAGCTAACCAATTCTTCACAATGCCTGCACGGTGGATGGAGCAGTTATCTTGCACGAAGTAAATATCTGTATTTGGATAGGCAATTCGCACAATCGGCAGCAGGACGTCACCATCCAGCCAGCAATGTTTTGTATAGTCATTAAGTTGCGACATGACGCTTTGATTACACCAAATTCATTAAAAATACTTTTCACGATTTACGTCAAACGTTTTAGAAATGTTTGTGCGCCGCAGTCACTGTTTAGGCGTAGGTAGACTGACTTTTGTCACTTAGATCAATTTAGAATTCATCTACCCCACGACGTAAACTTTTACTTCGTCCTACTTATTTGAGGACTTATAGTTTTTTTTTATTTACCCACTTGTTTTCCAGAAAAGTTGTTAGGCAAAATTCATATTGGTCGTTCTATAATAATGCAAAAAAATATTGTAGAAATCATAAATAAAAACAAATAAAGAAAAAGAAATTATAAAGAAAATGAAATTGATATAAGGTGGATTGAGTTTTCGAACCCACATGGATCCAGTCGCGAATCCAGCATCGAACCGCGAAGCCACAATGACTGGTTCAGAATACGCGAAATTAAAGATTAGGTAGTAAGTATGGCCGTGTTACTTAAAAGCTTTTCAACTTTAACGACAAGAAGATAATGATTAAAATGGCTTAACAAGATATGCCGGTGGGTCAGGCAATGTTGGGTGGGTCAGACAATGTTGGTCACCGACTGTACTCCAAATTTTATAGTTTTCGAGTTTGACTTATGTTTAATCTCATTTCGTGTTTTTTGACATATTTGTGTTATTTCTACTATTTGTTTCCTATTATGTAGGTATGAAAAGATGAGATCTAGCGCTTTACCTCTTATGCCATACATGCTTAATTTTTGCATTAGAATTCTATGGTCAACTCGGTCAAAGGCTTTACTCATATCCATAAAGATATCGCATGTTGGTATTTTTTTGTCCATGGCGACCAAAATAGTTTTCAGTAGGTCATAAATGGCCATATTTATTGATTTCCCCTTGCGAAAGCCTTTCTGTTCGTCTACCAAAATATTATATTTTTCTAAATAACTGTATAGTCGGCTATAAATAATTTTTTCAAATATTTTTGAGAAAATGGGGATCAGCGCTATAGGTCTATAGTTCCCCATTTTTGTCTTATCTTCTTTCTTGTGTAGTGGAATGACAATGGACGTTTTAAGTTTTTCTGGGTATATTCCGTTAGAAATGCATAAGTTAATTATGTAGCATAGATGAGCTGAAATATCCGGAGATACATATTTTATGACTTTGGTGCAGACACCATCGTTGCCCACGCTATGGGTATTTTTCAGCTGCTTTATTTCTCTGTCTACTTCGGTAGGTGTTGTAGGAGTAAGAAAAATTGAATTAATTTTTGTGTTGATTTTATTATTTGAGGGTTGGGTTTTGTTTTGACTGTCATTCCTTAAATTATTTGTTTGGTTTGATTCTGTAGCTTGGTCAATTAAGAAGTCGTTAAAATTATTTGCAATAGATTTAGGATTTGTAATCTTGATGTCATCTTTAATTATTTCTTTAATAGGCTCTTTTGGGAAGTTAAATTTAGACTTGTTTATAATTGACCATGTCGCTTTCGATTTGTTTTGCGATGTATTTATGTAATAATTGTTTTGTGACTTCTGAGTTAGTGATATTACTTTTTTAAGTCTAGCGGCGTATTGCTTAAAGATGTTTTTATTTCTATTTGTTGGATGTATCCTATACTGCCATAACATTTTTCTTTTAATTTTACTACAATTTCTAAGTCCTTTGGATATCCATTTAGATTTTTTTTCGAGCGATTTAGTTATAGTTTTGAAAGGGAAACATAAATTGTAAAAACATAAGAAAAAGTCTAGAAAATAATTATATGCTTCATCCGGATCATTGGTATTGTAAATTTCAGAAAACGACAAGCTGTTGATGCATTTTTTAAATTTACTCAGATTTTCATTACTGTAGTCACGTCTTCTAATACGCCAAGATTTTATCACATAGGTTTTATTGACGGGGCATTGTAACAATTGAGCTGTGTGGTCGGACATACCAAATTCAATTATTTCACTTATACATCTAGGAATATTGTGTGCAAAGTTGTCTATACAAGACTTACTGCTGAGCCTTGTAGGATGTCTAATTTCTAATTTTAAATTGTGGCTTTCCAAAAGATATTCAAAGTCTAGAGCATGGCGATTCGCCTATCGAGTGGGGTATCAAAATAAAGGGTTTTAAAAGGTGATCACAAAATATATACAACGTATACGGTTAAAAGTCATTCGAAGTGAAAAATCGTAAAAAATACGTGCCAAGAACTAAATCGTCTGCGAAATCTTTCACATTTATTTTGTAAACTAAAAAGCTGGAAATAAAAAAAAGTTATTTAAAAAAATAAAAAATCCGACTGCGGTAAAAAACTTTTTTTAACTTCCATGTTGACTTTTTCTTTGCCTTCGAGATTCACAAATTCACAACAATGTGTGTTCCTTGAGGCAAAAAACCTTTTTTTTTTACTTTATAACCGTCTGTAAACTTTCCTGTTTCCTTTCCTGTCATTAGATAATGACAGGAAAGCAACATAGTTTTAGGCTAGGCAGATGCCTAGCCTAAAACTATATTGGGCTCGGGTCCCAGTCTAACCGAAAGCAGCTGAATACCAGTATTTTACACGGAGCGGCTGACTATCTGACCTCCACAATCCAGTTACTGGGTAATACAATACGTCTTGGTAATATTGGTTGTCAGATTTTCGGACTTCTGACTACCCGTAACGACTGTCAAAGATTTTTGAATCATAGTTTATTCAAAGATCTATTTAGGGAAGTAGGCCTATGCCTAGTATCTATATACTTCCTTGTAAAATCCCAAAATACATATTTCACTGAATAGAACTCTCACAAATAGTATCACTAGATCTCTTCCTAACGGATATATTAGTGTTATTCACGAGTGTATTAAAAATATAACATTTATATATCACCAGCAATATTTCATTCTCCGACTGAAATATTTAACTCTACTGGTTTTAGAGCTCACGACTTGGAACAAATAAGTTCAAAATTAAATCAGTCGTCAACTGTTTTATTTCTAGTTAGATTGTAATTTTAATAAACATAACACCTCGCCCGTATTTCCCAAAGGGTTAAGTAGAGGTGTACCTATAGTTTACAAACATTTCGCCAGTTATGTTTGAGTCCCATATCATCATCATCATCATCATTTCAGCCGAAAGACGTCCACTGCTGGACATAGGCCTCCCCCAAGCACCTCGACTTTGACCGGTCCTGTGCTTCCCGCATCCAACGGGTTCCTGCGGCCTTCACAAGGTCGTCGGCCTACCTTTTTGTCGGCCTTCCAACGCGACGTCTTCCGGTACGCAGTCGCCACTCCAGAACCTTTTGGCCCCATCGGCCATCTGTTCTGCGAGCAATGTGCCCTGCCCACTGCCACTCATATGAGTCCCATATAACAGGGGGTGAACCTAGTGCCACCAACGGGGCACAAATCTAGTCTCCGGGCTGCGAAACTAATTTTAATAAACTTACAGTAAAATAATTGTTTTCAATGGCTCGTGGTTAAATAATGCAGGTTAACCTAAAACTTGGTCTTAGTTGAATGTGAGTGTTTTGCATTACTTGCATGGACCAGAACATCGACACTTGGTTAGATACAATGCAAGCCGAACTCAACACGATTGAGAATCATGAGTTTCAACCTTCTCTAGTTTTTACCCGACTGCGCGACGCAAAGGAGTGGAAGTGTGTTTATCAGCCTATGTATGTATATTCCTTTGAAGCACTATACAGACCAAACGCCTGGGCCGATTTTTATGATTCACACGTCAATCGATTCCTCTTAGTCCGGCGAGTGTCACTAAAGATATGACGTTAGTGAAAATTCAATATGGCGACTACTGGACGCCATATTGTGAGAATGGAAAAAATGAAAGTCAAAAAACTATGTCACGTGGGGTATCGTTGTTGAATAGGTATTTAATAAAAATCATTTTTAGTTTTTACCCGACTGCGCCAGTAGGAGGGTTATGTTTTTCGAGTGTATGTATGTATATTTCTTTGGCACGCTCTGTAGCTTAAACGGCTTGATCGATTTCAACTTGAGAGGTGCCGTTAGATTCGTCTTAGTTATGAGAGTGACACTGGGTATACCAAAATTGAAAAAAAAAATGACCGAGTTTTGGCGCCATATTATGTCTTCAAAAAGTATTTTTTTCAAAACCTATCGAGTGGGGTATCAAAATAAAGGGTTTTAAAAGGTGATTACAAAAATATATTCAACATAGATGGTTAAAAGCAATTCGAAGGGACAAATCGAAAAAACACCTATCAAGAACTAAATCGTCTGCGAAATCTTTCAAATTTGTAAACTAAAAAGCTAGAAATAAAAAAAGTTACTAAAAAAAACCCGACTGCGGTAAAAAAACTTAAGTTAAAAGAAACTGAAAAGCTAAAAACAAGCCCATTTTAAATAAAATAAAAGTTGGAAGCAGGCGGGACCCATTCGGTCGTCTCTTCACGTGACCAGAGGGCTAGCCTATTTTTTGACCAAAGAATCAGCATTGCCATACAACGTGGCAATGCTGCCAGCCTTTTGGGCACGATTCCTGTTGACAGCGATGCGGACGAATTTTTCGATGCCCTTTAATTATTTCCCCTCCTTTTTATTATGTACTTGTACGTATTATTATTGATAAATGATAAATGATTTTATTTTTGTAAGTAGGTTTGTACAAACACTTTTACACGTCAATCATGGTTTTTTAAAACTAGATGAGGTCGGCGTTTCCTATCTGACTACTCTGAGAAGAAAGGCCGAAACAAACTCAGAGGTCACAGTCTCTTTTAAAGTCCAGACATAATCTTGGTCAGGTTATATGAAGACCATGTAGATCGATGTCTGAGACGGTCTTTTGAAGAAAGAACCACACAGATTGAGAGGACCTGTCCAGTCAGTGCACGCATTTGTCAGAAATCGTGCAGCTCAACTCAAGACTTAAGGAGCTCAACGATTCGACGAACAATACCAAAGAAAGGACATTTGGGTAGGCCACATAAATTACTCAAACTGCCAGACCAAGAGAAAAAAAAAACAGAACAGAAAGAATAATTATATAAAAGTAACAAAATGACCCACATCGTCTTCACATTCACAAATCACAATAAATAAAATAATGTAATACTTTACAAAGTAAGCAAATGTCATTGTTTATAAAAAAATCATTAATGTCAAAGTGTATATAAAAAAAAAGGACGTTCCAAATGCAGAAATGTGAAGCAGCTCAATCCCAAGCCTTTTTGTCCTCAATATAATCTTTAACTGTATAAAAGGCTTTCTGGCACAACTTACGTTTAATGAATGATTTGAATTTATTATTTTAAGACTGTTAGCTTTTTAAATTATATAAACACTTAAATAATTTTAACACTGTTACAATAGACTTTATTTGCCACACAAACCATAAAACATAACAACACGCCTCTTTGTGTTGTTGCCACACAGTTGTCCACCATTTTGTAGTCGTATCAGAATCGCTATCGTATCGTCTCCGTACTATCTAAATCCTTTCTTCTCGGGCGCTAAGTTCACCTGCAGAGGAAGCGTGTGTCGTGACGTCACATCCGCCAGATATTTATCATCCGCCGCATTTCTCAGCGAGCCTCATAAATATGCAATTTGTTGCAATACGTCCCGTATAAATATAGTGTTTGGGGCAAAAAATGTGGTTGGATATCAACTTAAGAAGAGGAAAAATATCATGTAGTTGCCAAACATATACACACAATGTTAAAATACAAGGTAATCTTACAAAAAAGCTGGGTTTTAACAAAAATTTGGCCCGCGGTTTAACGTGAATTTTTAGTTTTTTTAGGAACAACAGAATACATCTTGAATCAAAAATATCCTTTATGTAAATGCAGGTTGCCTGTGTGGTGCCGGACTTAAAGAATTTCACCACCCCTTACTTCCCGTGGGTGTCGTAAAAGGCGACTAAGGGTCTTACCGGAGAATGGGCAGCAGCGTTCTCTATTTATTCCACCCTCATACCATACTGCGATCGCCAACCCGCCTGCCAAGCGTGGCGATTATGGCAAACCCCCCCCCCAAAATTGGTGGAGGCCTATGCCCAGCAGTGGACGTCTATCGGCTGAAACGACGAAATGCAGGTTTATAGTCTACTTGTGTGTCAAATTTTATCTCAATCCGTTCAGCAGTAAAAGGGTGAGTGAGTAACAAACATTAAAAAAATCACAAATATTTGAACATTCATACTTATAATACACATTACAAGTAGGATAGGATTGAAATACAGGCGCCAGCACATCAAGCTACCCGAAACTGTGAAATTTTCCCAATCAAACTTAGAACCTAATTCTTTTGCGATAAAGTTAAAAATCTATTAAAGAAATTTGACAGATTGTAGTAGCTTGATGTGCTGACACCTGTACCTAAGATTCACGCATATATTATTAAATTGTATGTACACCATCATGCCTGCAATCCTCAAAAGAGTAAGTAAATATTTATAATAAGTACAACTCGACGTTGAAAATTTTTTTACCCACATACTCGTACCAGGATACTTTCAAAAATATTATAAAATCAAGCTGTTTTTTACCCGACTGCGTCAGAAGGAGGGTTATGTTTTTCGAGTGTATGTATGTATGTATGTATGTATGTATGTATGTATATTTCTTTGGCACGCTCTGTAGCCTAAACGGCTTGATCGATTTCAGCTTGAGAGGTGCCGTTAGATTCGTCTTAATTGTGAGAGTGACACTGGGTATATCAAAATTGAAAAAATATTCAAATGGCCGATTTTTGGCGCAATATATCTTCAAAAAAAATTTTGTTTTCTCGAAACCTATCGAGTAGAGTATCAAAATAAAGGGTTTTAAAAGGTGATTACAAAAATATATACAACTTATATGGTTAAAAGTAATTCGAAGTGACAAAACGTAAAAAACAAGTACCAAGAACTAAATCGTTTGCGAAATCTTTCACATTTGTAAACTAAAAAGCTGGAAATAAAAAAATTAATTTAAAAAATAAAAAAACCCGACTGCGAAAATAAAAAGCTACAAACAAGCCCATTTTAAATTAAATAAAAGTTGGAAGCAGGCGGGACCCATACCATTTTTATCATATTTTCAAATTCAAATGGGTCCCGCCTGCTTTCAACTTTTATTTAATTTAAAATGGGCTTGTTTGTAGCTTTTTATTTTCGCAGTCGGGTTTTTTTATTTTTTAAATTATTTTTTTTATTTACCAAGTACCCGCAGCACTACTACACGGCAGCACATTCCCTAAAAAAAATAAAATGTGGTCACAACTTAATAGTCTATCGTCCTCACTCGGTACAAAGCAACTAATTGCACGAGAGATTGAGACCGACTGCTTTGCTGTGCTACAAACAGCGCGCCGTGTGTACTCAGCTTTAGATTTAGTGTGTTTTACATAGTTCCATTCATTCAATTGTATTACAATGAAGTACAACGTGTTTCTCTTAAGCCATCTTTAGGTGATATACGATTTATAAAATCCTTAGAAATCGGGTAAAAAGAGGTGCTGCGAAATTAAAAATTTCTTTTTTTTTGCAGCTTGCAGGTCATCGTCATATTGTATATTGATCAAAATAATGATTCGCAACCATAGACGATCACGAATCACTATCAATATTGCAGGGTATCTTGACGCTTTCGTGAATCGTATTTCTTCATGTTCAGCTACCTTTGATGGTAAAAAACTTGTTGAATTTAAAATGGTCTCTAATATCGCTGTTACCTACAATTTCTATCAATACAAGTTGTATTTGCTATTCACTTTAAGTAACAGATAAAACATAATATCATCAGATCATACTTCATATAACATAAAAAAATATTACAGGTTCATTAAAGTTTATTAGGTATAAAATATGTCTGAGTATTATTTTATTGTGTACGTGTGATTATTACCTATATCAATTTTATGTTTTCTAATGTAATGTAATAACGGAACGGACATCGTCTGAAAATAAATAAATTATTCTTATTTATTTTTTATTTTACATATCTCGGGACCATGGGGTCCCGGTCCTTTGGAAGGTGTAGAAAGAGCCGAAGCCAACTCGCAGAGGCCCCTTAGGAAATTTTATAGAAATGCAGCACCATTATTATTATTAAGGTCAGTGAACCCTCACCAAGCACGCTAACTGGCTACACTTGTAGCACGACGTCACCGTGGCTATATCACATGCCAACACCGTAGGTCATTAAATCATCATCATCATTTCAGTCGAAAGACGTCCACTGCTGGACATATGCCTCCCCCAAAGGGGGGGTTTGCCATAATCGCCACGCTTGGCAGGCGGATTGGCGATCGCAGTATAGTATGGTGGTGGAATGCATAGAGAACGCTGCTGCCCATTCTCCGGTACGCCCCTTAGTCGCCTTTTACGACACCCACGGGAAGTATGGGGTCATTAAATATGAAAGCACAAAGAACAAAATCTTTTGCACCATGCTTCATCTCACACTAACTCAAAATCCAAAATATGTAATTAAGTACCTTCATTCCAAACATCAAAACGTTCACAAAGTTATCGAATAAATGATGCACGAAGCACTGTGATGTCTCATGAACTACCGGCTCCCCGGGCGATTCTCGTCTGAATAATTACCAAGTGAATCATAAAACAGCAGGTACGGGATCCGTGGGGTCTGTGGGGTTCGTGGGGTACCGTGGAGTTCCGTCAGACTGATTCAATTATTCAAAGTGAATGGCTCAGAATGCAGCTGAGAGTTGTTTGGCCTTTATAATATTTTAGCAGCCGAATTGAGGGTAATAGTTTTGTGTGAGTTTTGATGTTTGGTTTCATGTCATAATATGTATGCTTTGTAATAACAATATAGGTACGATAATGGTACATTAATGTCGTTGTGGGATCAGCGTAAAGCTTTGGTGAAAATGAGGCGAATCCCGCGTGGAATGGAGGACGAAATTGGCTCGCGTCTATTGTGTCAACTATCTTGTAAGGAAGTGTTTAAACCGGCGCGGCGCGACGAATCCCTAAGGCTGCGGACACGAAGTCAGCGGGCGCAGGGCTGCGGCGGCTGCGGCAGGGGAGCGGCGCGTTTCAATGCATAAATTTATATGGACCTGGCTTCAAAGGCAGCGGCGTACGAGCGGTGCGCACCAGTCTAGCGGTGCCCGCGCGTCTGCATTGACGTAGTGTTGTGCATTTTCCGACGTTTCAAAATGATGTATCAAAAAGATGTTGTCGTCGCTGTTTAGACATTTCGTTCGCGACAAAGACGCAAATTTCTCATAACACAAGACTACGTTGCTCTAGCGCCGATAGCGCGATCTGCCCTCTGGCTTCAAGACCGGGTCTGCGATGAGGCGCCGCCCCGTAATCGCTGACTTCGAGACCGAGGCTTAAGTGTGCAAACACACGAGCCACACGCGTTGACGACAGAGACAACTGCAACCGTCATTGCGTGTCGGCAACAGCTGTCGACGCGTGTTTGCGGCTGCTGTCAACAACATGCCCCTCGTGTATTTGAGCACCGTACACAAATCTCTCTGTGTGGTGTGTGTGGTCTGTGTGGTGCCTGACTTAAAGAATAGCACCACCCCATACTTCCCGTGGGCGTCGTAAAAGGCGACTAAGGGGCGTACCGGAGAATGGGCAGCAGCGTTCTCTATGCATTCCACCACCATACCATACTGCGATCGCCAACCCGCCTGCCAAGCGTGGCGATTATGGCAAACCCCCCCTTTTGGGGGGAGCCTGTGTCCAGCAGTGGACGCCTTTCGGCTGAAATGATGATGATGACACAAATACAATAGCACACTGTCGACGGCAGTAGCCTCTGTGGTCGATGCGTGTCGTTCGTGTGCATGCACACTAATCATTATCTATCAAGCAATCGACATTTGCAGTAGCGTTCCGCATCCCGCGCGGGTTTCGCGTAGTGAACGAGTCCTTCCAAAATATGCATTTTATTAATATGCACAAGAAAAGAGAATCCATGTACAGACTAGAATGATAAGGTAAAACATCAAAAAAGAAAATACTGAACTAAAGTGTATGATCTAAAATTGTTAATACGTGAAAAGAATGATGATCAAACTCAAAGCATTTATTTCAATTACACTTTTGATACTTATTAGTTTCTATAGAGGCAAGAAACTCCATGGTCTGATCACTCTTTTAAATCAAAATATTGTTACAAAATATTTATAAGATTATTCATGTTGAAATTATTGATCAATGTTTGTAGGTTCTCGAGGTCTATGCCCTGACACAAACAGATTATATTATTGTTTTTCAACCAGATTGATCAACCACGACCTTGGGAGCAGTTAAGCAAAAGAAGGAAAAAGTTTTGTATTTGTGTTGAAACTTTTTAAATGGGATGTTTTCCCCTTAAGTACCGTACGGTGACTGAAAAATATTTACAAAAGAACTTTTGTTTTCACAGACAGCGTTTGAAAAGTTAAAAGTGCGTAAAAGATAATACCATGAAGACTTTTAACAGCTAAAATTATTCATAAACACTTGCGTGAAAAACAACACACGGAAAGAACAAAATATACTTTACTTTTTGGACAAGCCGAGAGCTCTTGGCTAAATAATAACAGCCTCACGGGTCGAGTCTTCAAGAGTAAGCAACTCTTGGCAAGGTCGGTCGTGGATTAGATCTTTGAAAACACGCTAAGCACGCGATCCCTACTGTCTTTCGTAGGTCTTTGAAAGTCGCTACGGGTAGTCAGAAGCCCGAAAGTCTGACTACCAGTCTTGCCAAGCGGTATTGTACTACTCAGTAACTGGGTTGATAGAGGTCAGATAGGCTTTCGCTTCATATAAAATACTGGTAATCAGCTGCAACCGATTCTTTTTTCTTTTTTGCTGCTGGTGCCTTCTCTTGACCTCGATCACGCCTGATGGAAAGCGATGCATGAGGTCTATGCTGGAACGAGCGTGCCCAGAGGATGCCTGTTCACTTTTTCTTTGGGTTAAAGGTGGAAGAGAACACAGACGCTGGCAGAGAGTACCACACTTTGGCTGTGCGCATAATAAACGTGGTGGAGAAGCGCTGAATACGACTGGTCGGGATATCAACCAAGTGTGGAGTGTGCGCTGCAATACGTCTAGATGAACTGGAAGCCGACCTGAATATACATAATTGGTAAAAGGCTAGGCAGATGACGAACTCAGGACTCATCCCATGCACAAAAGGCGCATTTGCGAACACTGGTAGTAGTAGAGGCAGTCAACTTTACCAACCGTTCCTCAATAAATTATAATTTATTGAAATCAACCATCCATTCCATTACCACCCTCGTACATTTTAAACCAATAATTTAAATTTTCTCTCCACAATTTCTGTAGTTTTCATTAAAATGTCAACGAATACAACACAAAATGAAAATCGCAATAATTCCTATACATTTTACTGCACCGCTGCAGTCGAAATAAACTTAGTTCATTCATTCATTCGTTCAACGTTATCAATTCATTCGGTGAACTTTTCCGACTTTAGTTTGCCGTTGGGAAAAATCTTTTTGACGGCATTAATTTCTTTTTATGCAGTGAATAGTAAGTATTATAAATCTGTAATATTATAATATTGTATTTCAGTTTGTTACTCAATCACGTTTTAATGACTGAACGGATTTAAATGTAATTTGGCATGTAGGTAGACTATGATGTTATTATAGATTACCATACAGCATGCCAGCATGTCCTGCTACAAGAAGACGTTTCCTTAGGATGTGAGTGAAACCATGGGAAACATCTAGTGCTGACATTATGACCTAGCTGTAAGCCGTGGTTTTACCTGCATACTGATTATCACAGGCGACGTTTATTTTGTTGACATAAAAATAATCATATGTTTGATTTATATTATAATCAGCTGATAATGTTCCCACTGCTGGGACACAGGCCTCCTCTCAGTGAGAGGCAGTGGGCTGTAATCTACCACGCGGACCCCGTGCGGGTTGGTAGATGCCATATGTCTTCGAATGTTATGGTTCTTCTTCTTAGAGTGTCGATAGCAATCTAAATGGACTCGGCCCAGAATTCGGCTACTTGTTTGGCGCTTATGGTATGCTTATGGTTCTTTAACATGCCGATTTCCTCACGATGTTTTTCTTAAACGTTTTGAGAGCAGTGGTGATAAAATTATTTACACAAAGTAAAGCTCCTATCTAGGTTCGAACCCACGACCTACAACTTGTCAGTCGGGGCCGCTACACTGCCACCACTGCTCCACTGCTGTTAGTTCATTTAATTGATTCTAAACCACTTCAGTGGACTTTCTGTATTATTAAATTGTATACTGTTAGCGATTCGAATTCATAGTTATGTAATTCATAGCATTCAATAATTTATACAGTTAGTAAACAGTATTTTCACTGAATTCGCTTTAGTGTTTCATAAATAATTGTGAATATTCTACCAAATAGAGAAAACCATTAATAATTCCTTTCAGTCCAATTGTATGTATCGCAATTCTATTGCTTCTAATCTATACTAATATTAAAATACTTAATAGTAAAAATGCGAAAGTATGTTTGTCTGTCTGTTACCTCTTCACGCTTAAACCGCTGAACCAGTTTATATGAAATTTGGTATAGACATAGTTTGAGTCCCGGGAAAGGACATAGAGTAGTTTTTATCCCGATATTCCCACGGGTTTGACACTTCATCATCATCATCATTTTAGCCTAAAGACGTCCACTTCTGGACATAGGCCTCCCCCAAGTTGGGGGGGAGGGGTTTGCCATAATCGCTACGCTTGGCAGGCGGGTTGGCGATCGCAGTATAGTATGGTGGTGGAATGCATAGAGAACGCTGCTGCCCATTCTCCGGTACGACCCTTAGTCGCCTTTTACGACACCCACGGGAAGTATGGGGTGGTGCTATTCTTTAAGTCCGGCACCACACAGACAACACTGACACTTATGCGCATTAAACCGCGGGGCACCGCTAGTAAATGACAATAATAGAACCCAGAGTCGTTTGTTGAGATGATCAACAATAATATTTTGTGTTATAATACGATGATGAAAAATATCGTGCAAAAATAGTGACAATTTGACCAACGACGCACGAATACACATAAACTCACGACTTTTCCCCATGGAGGAAGGCAGGAACTACAGAACCCCACAATCCTTACGTACTCCTTTTAATGCATTTTTTTCTCTATATCATTTTCCTAGCCTTTTCCCAACTATGTTGATCTATCTTCGGGTCGGCTTCCAGTCTAACCGGATGCAGCTGAATACCAGTATTTTACAGTAAGCAACTGCCTATTTGACCTCCACATTCCAGTTACCGGGTAATGCGATACCCCTTGGTAAGACTGGTTGTCAGACTTTAGGGCTTCTGACGACCCGTAACGACTGTCAAAGATCTACGAATGACAGCCGGTTCCGAGGCGCGGAGGAGTCTTGGTAGGAGTGTTTTCTCTGTAGTAAATATTAATTATGAGAAAAAGACTTCCACACAAGAATCACAATAATTGGCTAAAATTATACGCACTAATTCTCACACTTCCAAGAACCAAGTTTCCTCTACAAAATATTAAATAATCCCAACGGAAACCCGCAGGAAAAACAAGTGACAAATAAATCCGATAACATAGAGTAGGTAACGCTTTAAATAGAGTCAAAAGGGGGCTTTGTGAGTACTCTACATAATGTAGAGATGATCCTGATATGGTAGAGTTTTATTAAAAACGTCTCTACTACACTGTGTATATTTGCAAAGCTAGGGAAAATATTTGTATAGTTGGGGGTGATATTAAAATTTGAGGTTTTTTATATCCTTTTGTAAGGACAGTGTCAATAGGAAGGGGATTTTATCCAGAACTGGATCAGTATTCGGATATCTTTGATCAGTAGGCTGAATTAATTTACTGTTATAGATAGGGCTGTTTTTCTAGGGTTTTGGATATTTTCCAAGCTGGGTTTAAACAGTACCGCGAAATAATAACTAAGTAGTGACTCGATCTCGCTTCTGCGAAAACGGCCGTTGACTGTGTTCAGACTGAGTAGCAAAACAAATAATAATAGTTTATAATTCATACATTCGTATGTATAATGTATATTTAATGCTCGCAGTATGGATGGCCGATGGGGCCGAAAGGTTCTGGATTGGCGACCACGTACCGGAAGACGTAGTGTTGGCAGGTGTAGAGATGCAGGGGCCCCCAAGGTGGACCGACGACCTTGTAAAGGCCCCAGGAACCCGTTGGATGCGAGAAACACAGAACCGATCGAAATGGAGGTGCTTGGGGGAAGCCAATATGGACGGTTGTCGGCTGAAATGATGATGATGATGATAATACGTGTATCTGTGTTGTGGCTAAATTAATTATTCGGCAACACTGGTTTTTTATTTGTGAACTTGTAGGGACTTTCCCGAAAAAACTTATTGTAAAAACTTTATTTGCATTAAAATGTTGTAATCTGCAATTCATGGGCATTTCTTTTTTACATCGGTATATCCCTATAGATACAACAGACAGAAAACAACTTGGCGTCACTTTATTTATAAGGGTTCCGTCAATCAAGATCTCTATTTATTATTCAAAGAAAACAGTACATTCATAGTTACATATTTATGTGCTAGGTACATAGAGTATATCATGTTAAAATTCGTTAGTACATACACACGGGCGCGTACGACTGTAAACATCGCACAAAGAAACAAATGTGTAAAATTGCTACGCAACGTTAATATTAAGTTTTGTGACATACGGTTAGGAAAGATCAAGAGCTTTTTCATTTGACTTTACATGATTTTCCAACAGATAGACCACATACGCGTTTTAGTTTCAAAATATGAAAACAAGTATATGGTTAATAGTTCGGTTTGCGCTTCAACCCGAACTTTTATGACTTTATAATTTACTAGTAGTATAAGAGTCATTTTGAAATCAACTTAATTTACACCACCTTTATGGTGATATTTGTGTAAGTTTTCATAGACACGAGCGGCACTCGTCAAAGGCAGAGACAATTAGTGCAGCCAAGTACTTGATAAAATAGAAAATGGTCTACAGTCTAAAGTCTATAAGGCCTACAAAGTCCATACATTTACAAAATAAGAATCTATCAAAAGGATAAATATTTTTTTTTTAATAAAAACCTACTAAAACCAAGTGTTATGATTCCCATTAAAACTACTAATAAAGAGATGAAAAATTTGAATTGTCTGTATATAATGTCAAATAATAAAGAAATTATGTCACAAAGTATGTAAAAAAATAAAATAAAAATTAAACATCGTAATTTGAGAGCAGTTAATAGACATTTACATAGTTATGCCGTTAATGAGAAGCCAGGGAAGCCACATGTGCAGAAGGAATTATTGCCAGACTACCTTGTCTTCAACGTAGTCTTTAATCTTATAATTATGCTTTTTTGATAAGGACACGTTTGATGAGGGTTTTGAACTTTCCATCGCTAAGTTCTGTAACCGGCTTTGGCAACTTGTTATAAAAACGAATGCTGTTTACAAGAAATGACTTGCTAGTTTTAGTTAATCTAAAGTACAATGCCAGAAACTCTATAGAGCTTTAACCCACCAAATAAAAGTTGGTTTACAAGCACGCCAAATGTAGCATTCTATTGCTGCTTTATTAGCGATAACTAAAAACATGTTTAAATGCCTTTAGAACTTGCGGTTTCTGTTTAAATCTAAGGACAATTTTTACATTTAGGTTAAGTACCTTAAGTTTAGATTAATTGCAGTTACAATTGTAGAAATTATTAAACAAGTGCTGTATATTGAGACGCGAGAGATCACCGCCGCCGATCGCCGCCGTGATTACGCGGCGGTGCTCTGCCCAAGCCGGGCAGACCTCCACCATGTCCTCCGGGCGATCCACAAGATCCGTAGCAAGTAGCACAAAGTCGGCGAGTAGGCGAGATCAGAAAAGAAAAATCGTCGTGATAATATAAAAGTAATATGATAACAGAGAGATTAGGGAGCGTAAACAACAAACAGCAATGCAAACAGAACAGGGCGAATGTCAATGAATTACTTTTTGACATACCTATCAGCGCGTCAATGACGTTTCGTTACCCCTAATCACTAACGCTGAAATTCGAAATAGTGATTAGAATATACTTTCATAATAATATAATATATTAAAAAAACATTATTTTCATTAATTGTGTGTATTTAAACCAAATACATATTAAAATCTGTAAATATTACTTTAATAGATGTCATTTTTTCTTAATAAATGACTCGTTTTGTTCCGCGTGTGTGCGTACTAAGAAACGCAGATGGTCGCGATAAAAACAGGAAGTAGGACTTGGGTTTTTAAATTCCTTTTATCAGTACCTTTTTATCCGCAAGTTTAACAGAATAACAGTTAAGTAACTAAGGGTCCTATTTTCATTGTATAATTTTGGTTAATTTACTTTTCTTGTAAATTAATGAAAGGTGGGGCAGGATCTGGCATTGTCCTTTAGGTAAAACAATTTCATTTTTACTACTTGTATTTATATTATGGAAATCGCTTCTTATTTTGAAGGGTCCTAAGTTTTTGCGAACATACAAAATACTGTCTAAAATATAAAGAGAAGGCCGAGTTAGTATATCAATTTCTTTGAATTTATTTCTAAGAGACTCGCGAGGACCCATTTTATAGATTGCGCGGATTGCCCTCTTCTGTAAAATGAAAATTGAATCTACGTCAGCTGCCGATCCCCCCAGCAGAACACCATAAGACATAATACTGTGGAAATAAGCAAAGTATACTAACCTAGCTGTGGCTATATCTGTCAACTCCCTTATTTTTCTTACTGCAAGCAGCTGAACTTAATCTACTTGATCTAATCTACTTAAATATTTATGTGTGCGCCCCATTGTAATTTTGAATCTAAAGTAATTCCTAGAAATACTGTTTCCGTAACAGCATCTAGTCTTTTGCTATCAAGTTCTAAATTCAGACCCACTTGAGGTACATTTGGTAATGAAAACTTTTAGACATGCAGAGTGCACGTCTATATAGGACAGTGTGCAGAGTGCACGTCTATGTATGACAGTGTGCAGAGTGCACGTCTATGTAGGACAGTTTGCAGAGTGCACGTCTATGTAGGACAGTTTGCAGAGTGCACGTCTATGTATGACAGTGTGCAGAGTGCACGTCTATGTAGGACAGTTTGCAGAGTGCACGTCTATATAGGACAGTGTGCAGAGTGCACGTCTATGTATGACAGTGTGCAGAGTGCACGTCTATGTAGGACAGTGTGCAGAGTGCACGTCTATGTAGGACAGTTTGCAGAGTGCACGTCTATGTAGGACAGTTTGCAGAGTGCACGTCTATGTAGGACAGTTTGCAGAGTGCACGTCTATGTAGGACAGTGTGCAGAGTGTACGTCTATGTATGACAGTGTGCAGAGTGTACGTCTATGTATGACAGTGTGCAGAGTGCACGTCTATGTAGGACAGTTTGCAGAGTGCACGTCTATGTATGACAGTGTGCAGAGTGCACGTCTATGTAAGACAGTGTGCAGAGTGTAAGTCTATGTATGACAGTGTGCAGAGTGCACGTCTATGTATGACAGTGTGCAGAGTGCACGTCTATGTATGACAGTGTGCAGAGTGCACGTCTATGTAGGACAGTTTGCAGAGTGCACGTCTATGTATGACAGTGTGCAGAGTGCACGTCTATGTATGACAGTGTGCAGAGTGCACGTCTATGTAGCTCAAATTGGTTTGTTTTGTACACTTTTTATTGTTCTCCTTTGTCTCTAATATTTTTAAGTTAAATTTCATGCATACCTGTTATTTTCAAGGCTACTGAAATGCCATTTTTAGATGATATTTAATTTGAATTGTAAGTGACTGTGCTGCGGTGCTATTCTGTAAAAATCTCACCCTGAAAACTTAGGTGAAGTGAGCGTGGAGTGAGTTGTCAATTCCAAGCAAAAACAAACTGACTTCACCTAAGTTTTCACGGTGAGATTTTTACAGAATCGACCGGCTGTGCTGTTGTCTTGGAAATGGAATGTCATGGAAAAATTCACATTGATACGTTCCAGATTTTTACCCCAGAAGAGTACCCACTTAAAAAATAATAATCGTATATTGTAGTTTGAAACAACGTTTCCATAATATTATACAAAGCGGGTCAGTGTTCATAGTGTATTTATAGAGACAACTCCCTTAAGGTAAAATACTGGCATTCGGTTAGACTGGAAGCCAACCCCAACAAAATTAGGAAAAGACTAGGCAGATGATGATGACGATAATAATAAATTAATTTATTTGAAGTAAATAACACCCATTAATAGAACACGTAAACATCAAATCAGATAAATTAAATGACCTTTGAAACCGGTCTCTCGGTTTCCTTTACATTATAACAATATCAGGAATCACTGTAGGGTAGGCTGAGGCATTATAGTACTCACTTTTCACCAGTTATGTACGAGTACCAGTGTGTTACGAGCGAGCCTTTTGCCATAAACTGGGAGCAAATTCAGACTCCGGGCTGCGACTGAGAAATTTCTGATGGAAAAACCTTCTAACAAAATTCAATAAGAAACAAGATTATTATATAAATTCCATCAAGTGAAAAACAACTTCTAGAACACATTTCCATAAATTGACACAAACATTCCAGCCGTCATACTCAAGTACTCGCAAAAATGGTTTCGAAATACAAACTTTATATTACATAAAAACTTATTTGAAGAGCTGAACAATAGCTCAGTGCTGTTAGCATCAGCACATCAGTAGCCGCTCAGAATCAAAGAGCATTTCATACACTTTTGTTATTCAAATCGGGCTAAGATTTATTCTCCTTACCATACCTCCTTTAAAAATATATGCAATCAACACCATCCTTTTGTCACCGACATTAAGACTGATTGTCGTAAAGCTAAGATTGGTGGATAAGTTGGTAAATTCCCTTTTATGAGAAAAAAAAAGAAGATTATATTAATTTCATCTCGTTTTGACAAAGGGTTCTATATCCCTTAGACATGACTCCTTTCATACATTTCATATCATAGTGGAAATGGTTTTACCAAATTATTATTTTTTTAGACACTTTTTCCTGTTGAGGGTTTTGTATTGCTTTCAGGATCGTTTTTATTTTTAGACGGGATTAGAGTGGTCTGTATTGTGTTTGAAAAAAGGTCATACCTACTCTTAGGAAGTGGTTCGCGTAAATGGTGAAATTAATATCGGTAAGTAACGTATTTTTCGTTTTCACCGAGAAACATCGTTTGCGTCTTGTTGTTTTGCATTGTCAGGCCGAAGTCAGTTATGAAAGTTATAATAATGGTACTTAATAAATTAATAGTTTGTTGAAAGAAAAGAAAGAAAGAAAAAGTATTTATTGCGACTCGTACAGGAAGATCACAAACTAAACTAAACACATTAAAATAAAAAATAAAAACCAAGTTAAATTTAAAAAAAAAATGAAAACGAAACATGAAGTCCTATACGAGGCCAAAAGGCTCCTATCTCAGCATGATGCTGCGACATTAAAAAAAATAAATGTCTCCGCGCTGGTATTCTGATAGGGCCCGCTGTAATGTCACGGGCAGTTACAGAAACATAAATAAATAACGTAAGTAAAATATTAGCAAATAACAAAATAAAATAAATTAATTTTATAATCTGCGCCAGACGTAACCTTATTACTTGTCTATGCCTTGAGCGCTAGAGGCACTCTGGTATGTGCATTTTACAAATTGCATGAAATCCGTGAAAGTTTTGTTGATACTGTAGATGACAGATCTACCCAATAATTGTCGAAAAATTGGTATGGTTAAAAAGCTGCAAAACGTTGGTTCTTTGCAGAAGAACCGGCAAGAAACTACAGTACAAAATTCTTCTGATCCGACCGGTCAACAAGTCACAACACTATTTACACATTCAAGATCAACCGCTCTCAAGGTCTCATTCAGCGGCTACTTGACAACGGTACCTAATACCAACCGTAGACAGACAGGCTGTCTAATATATAGGTACGTGAGTGCAGCTCCCTCCGACCCACTTTAGGAGTCCAGCTGATGTATTGACAGGCTGAATAAGTAAAAGATGTGTTTGTATAGGTCAGGCTGTCTCTTGACTTTGACCCCCTTATTAAAGAAACGCAGAGTAAATTGATAATCCGTATTATAAACTTCAGATTTTTACCATAATTATATTTTTCGAGGTATAAACAGACTCCGTGCCTCAGAAAGGACGTTACGCTGTTAGCTCCAGCAGTCATTCGTAGATTTTTGGCAGTTGTTCCGGGTAGTCTAAAACCCGAAAGTTTGACAATCAGTCTTACCATGGAGTATCGTGTTACTCAGTAACAAGGTTGTGGAGATGAAGGTGGGTGAGTCGCTCCATGTAAAATACTGGTATTCAGCTGCGTCTGGATAGACTGGAAGCCGACCCTAACCTTGTTGGGAAAAAGCTAAGCAGATAAGACCGTCAATGGTGCTTCATCACAGAACCAGATAACTATACAGGGTTATTGGTAATACCTTAATAACCTCTTAAGAGGTCATTGTACTCATCATTATGAAAAACTTTTACTATGGGACCAAACCTGAAATCGCGAAAAAAAAATCAGCTGTTTCCTACATTTATGTTCGTATAACTCGTCAAAATGTAAAAAAAATTAAAACGTAGGTACGTCTTTTGTTTTACATTGTTCTCACATATAATAAAATAAAATTCAACATTAATGATATAACTAATATTTTTGTAAAATATAATTTAAAAAGAGTGTACTTGGATATGCTTTGGAATGGGCAACTAGCTTCATTTTTTCTGACTGACCGACTCCTTGATAATTCAAAAGTGCCTGTAAATGGTTTAATTGAAATAAATGCATTGAGTTTGAGTTGAATGAGTTTTTTGAAGTGAACTTGGAAATCGAGAAACGTTTGGGGACAAATAATAGTGTTGCGCGCCACAATTAATGCCTGGTACATGGTAACAGTAGTTACCACTAGCGCCATCTAGTATCGAGTAGCGGAACTAGTAGTGAAGACCCTTCTAGAAATTTCGATGCGGGAACTTTCTAGAACATTCCCGAACTTTCGACATCTGGTCGATCGGGGCCTGTATGTACTCGAACATTCTAGATGTTTCTACAATGGAAGGTTCTAGAACTCTCTTTGGCGCTATATAAGGCCGAGACGCGCCACGACCGACACAGTTTGGATAAAGCGATCGAAGTGAAAGCATCGAAGCGATATTCAAGTGCGACTTAAAGCGATCAGTAGTGCAATTGTGTTTTGTAATTAGTGTGTTTGAGTTGTAATTAGTGTTGATTATTAAAGTGTCATTTTTTTGGTTATTAAATCGGCAGTTTTTATTGTCACGAACCCGAAGCTCGTAACAATTGATGTCAGAAAAGGGGATAAAAAATCATGCCGGTTTTACCCAAAGACGACACGGAGGGTATCCGTACCCGGAGTCAACGCCAGCAGGAGACGGACCAAAGGCGATTTGGTGGAGCTACGCCACAGAGGTCGGAGGGCCAGCTACCGACCATGGAGGCCGGCCCGTCCGCAGCAGCTCCAGCATCAGCAGCACCAGATTTGGCTGCTCTGATGTTGATGCTGCAGGAGCAGGCTCGCCGACAGGAGGAACAGGCTCGTCGGTTGGAGGAACAGCTCCAGCGGGACAAGGAGGAACAGGCCCACCGACAGGAGGAACAGGCTCGTCGGTTGGAAGAACAGCTCCAGCGGGACAAAGAAGAACAGACCCGTCGATTGGAAGAACAGCTCAAACGGGATAAGGAGGAGCAGGCGCGCCGTCAGGAAGAGCAGATTTTCCTCATAAAGGACCTTCACGCAACCCTCGGGAAGGACATGAAGGAGGTGAAAGAGAAGGTTACCCAGCATGACAACCGTCTGTCAGAAGCTGAAATTCAGATCAGCAAGTTTAATGACGTCATTGCTGATGTGAAGCAGGAGTTGGGTAACCTTAAACTTGAGGATAGAATCGCAGTTCCCGTAGCTACAACACCTTCGCTACGTGGATTCAAAGTGCCACCGTTCGACGGAACTTCTTCCTGGTCGGCCTACAAAATCCAATTTGAGGCTATCATGAAGGCTAACGGGTGGAATAAAAGCCAGGCCATGACTGCTCTCACCCTAGGCCTGCGCGACCAGGCCTTAACTGTCCTGGAAGCTCTCGGTAAGGAAGTGACTTACGAGCAGCTCCTTGAGGCACTGGAGGCTCGGTATGGCGACGCTCACCTGGAACACGTGTTTCGTGCGCAGCTCAAGGATCGCGTGCAACGCAGTAGCGAAAACCTGCAGCAGTGGGCCCTTGAAGTGGAGAAGCTGGTTCGCAAAGCTTACCAGTCCGTACCTGCGCTTATTGATGGGAACCTGGTGCAGGCATTCATCGACGGCATCCGCGACCTTGAAGTTAGAGCTGCTGTGAGGCTCGGGCACCACGGGACGCTTAAGGACGCCTTGGCTCATGCACTGGAGGTGGAAGCTGTGCGGCAGGATCATCGTTCCCATCGCGTCAGGGAGGTTGCAGCGGCTACAGTTTGCGACCGCAATAGGAGATACTGCCCTAGGTGCTACGGCTGTGGGGAAAGGGGCCACCTTCGATCTAGTTGCCCTAAGCGAACTGCAGAAAGGGAAGATGGCTGGTCTCCAAAGGGTAGTGCGGCTAACAGCACCGCCCAGCAGCAGCAGCAATACGACTTTGTGGGCAAACATCGCAGCGGGAAATCTCATGGCAACACGGATGCATTGTCAAGAAGACCTTGTCCTGAAGACCGCAAGCACTGTACTAGACAAGAGGGTAAGGAAGTGGTACCTGTGAGGATGCTCAGGACAGACCTCAGCAACGAGTGGAAGGAAAGCATACAACGTGCGCAGCAGGAAGATTCGGACATCAAGCCGATTCTGGAGTGGATGAAGGCCAGAGCTCCTAAGCCCAGGTGGAGCGACGTCTCAGCGATGAGTTCGGTCACAAAAAGCTATTGGGCCCAATGGGACAGCTTGGTGATGCAGGATGGAGTCCTGTGCCGCAAATGGGAAAATGCTCGGGGAGACAGCTGTCATTTGCAAATGGTTGTTCCTAAAGCTCAAGTACCGGATGTTCTACAGCTGTACCATAACGGTTGTTCAGGAGGTCATCTGGGAGTAAAACGGACTCTACTGAAGATACGAGAACGGTTTTACTGGGTCCACTGTCGGGACGATGTTGAGGACTGGTGTCGCAAATGTACAAGTTGTGCAGCTGTAAAGGGACCTCAGACTCGTAGTAGAGGTGCATTGAAATTGTACAATGTTGGTGCACCATGGGAGAGGATAGCCCTTGACGTTGCGGGGCCGTTTCCGGTAAGTGAAAGCGGTAACAAGTATTTCATGGTGGTGATGGATTACTTCACTAAGTGGCCGGAAGTCTTCGCCATTCCAAACCAAGAAGCTTCAACAGTTGCAGATAAACTGGTTCATGAAGTCTTCTGCCGTTTTGGAGTACCTTTGGAGATTCACAGCGACCAAGGAAGAAATTTTGAGTCCCAAATATTCCAGGAAACTTGTCGAGTTATGGGTACACATAAAACAAGAACAACTTCTTACCACCCACAATCGGATGGAATGGTGGAACGATTTAATCAGACACTGGAGAGGTACCTAGCCAAAGTTGTGGAAAATCGGCAACGAGATTGGGACAAGCACATACAACCGTTTTTGTTGTCATATCGAAGCGCTGTTCACGAAAGTACATCGGTGACACCAGCTTTTGCAAACTTTGGAAGAGAATTACGGCTGCCTGCAGACCTGATCACCGGAATACCACCTGATGCCCCACGCAGTATAACCGATTATGCGAGTGACTTGCGGAACAAAATGAATGACATTTATGAGCACGTCAGACAATCGGGCCAGCAAATGTCTGAAAAGATGAAAACCCGTTATGACCGTAAAATTAACAATAAAGGGTTCGACGAAGGTTCACTAGTGTGGTTGCACAATCCAGTCCGCAGCAAAGGGAAATCTCCTAAGCTTCAAGCTAAATGGGACGGACCGTACCGGATTGTGACAAAGATCAATGACGTAACCTACCGGATACAAAAAGGTGCAAGAGGTACTCCTAAGATCGTCCACGTGGATCGACTGGCGCGTTATTATGGGGCCGATAATGCTCGGGACGAGCATGTCTTAGGAGGGGGCAGTGTTGCGCGCCACAATTAATGCCTGGTACATGGTAACAGTAGTTACCACTAGCGCCATCTAGTATCGAGTAGCGGAACTAGTAGTGAAGACCCTTCTAGAAATTTCGATGCGGGAACTTTCTAGAACATTCCCGAACTTTCGACATCTGGTCGATCGGGGCCTGTATGTACTCGAACATTCTAGATGTTTCTACAATGGAAGGTTCTAGAACTCTCTTTGGCGCTATATAAGGCCGAGACGCGCCACGACCGACACAGTTTGGATAAAGCGATCGAAGTGAAAGCATCGAAGCGATATTCAAGTGCGACTTAAAGCGATCAGTAGTGCAATTGTGTTTTGTAATTAGTGTGTTTGAGTTGTAATTAGTGTTGATTATTAAAGTGTCATTTTTTTGGTTATTAAATCGGCAGTTTTTATTGTCACGAACCCGAAGCTCGTAACAATAGGAACATTTCGAAGAAATGACGCAAGATATCATTGTATCTTATAATAGGATCCAATTTATTTGTGAGAAAGTTGTAATCATTCGTAACACAACTGTAACATATCGGCTTTTGTCTGTTGACTTACGACTTGCGACTTATGTGAGCTATAATGTACCTATGTATAGTCAGTAAAGGCTAGAGTTTACTAGATTGTAACATAAGATTATTTCCGATCGTTGCTGTGAGCCTCCATCCCATCAACCGGACATAAGTAGAAATTCCAGATGGAAAAACCCAACACTTTGCCTGACCCGGGACTCGACCCAGGACTTCATGCTCAGCAGTGCAACATGCGCATAAAACCACTGGACCAACGACGCAGGTACTTCAGGCAACTATAAATAAAACGAAGTTATAAAAGGCGGTTTAATGATGAGGTAAATCAAAAGACTACTAAATGAATGTACGAGTAACCGAAACTTTTATAAACATTTACATTAACGTTTACATTTTTCTTTTCAGAAAAGATACAAACTTGAAAAGCAAACTTCTTGTTACACTAAAACACAATACTTTCAAACACTAGTGTATGCCAATCTTTACGAACACATACGTACAGAGAACAGTCGATTTATTCTTGAATACGGAGGAAACACAAAGAAATAGTTCCTACTTTCTGAGCAATTTACCTAATGCTATATGGACAGCGCTGACTTCATTCTGACATATTGTGTAGCTAAGGGACAGAAGGACCATTTTTATATAAATTATTTTAGGCCGCCCATTGTTTTTATAGCGTTTGATGATTTTTTTATTTTATATATTTTTGTGGTGTATCTACAATAAAGTATACATAAATAAATTAAATAAATATATGTCGTGGATAGATGGTGCCACAGTACAGAGAACAGCGCCATCTAACAATTTGATTGGTAAACGAAGAATCATGTGATCGGAAACGCAAGCGAGCCCTACCGCTTGGACTCGATCGTCGATGGAGGGGATGTAGCGAGGACTGGTGGACAGACCAAGTGTTGCGACAGTCTACGGTAACATGCTCTGTGGTCTACAGTCGACAGTCGAGCTTGGACAGTCTTGGCAAACGCTCAATTCCAACGCACGTGTTTGTTTCCGACACACGTGTGCGTTTTGGTTGTTCATCACTAGTTTATTATAGTTACTTTAAATTCAAATAATCTTTTCGTTCGAGTACCTACTGCAGTGCCCACACATATCTAAACTATGTCAGATCGTGAAGAAGACCCGATGCATTGCATCTCGGCCACCCAGCGATGCGACATAATATATGTTATTGTTTTCGTATGACATAATTGTTTCAGCCCTCTAAATACATTGTTGTTATCAAGTGCTACTGCTACAGCTGAGCATGAGGTCCTGGGTTCGATTCCCAGGTCGGGTTGAGAGTTATTGGGTTTTTCATCAAGATTTTTTCATTAAGTCCGATTGATGGCAATAGGCGCGCCTATTCCGTGGGACCGGAGTAATGTGTCAGCTCTGCTTATCCTATCGGTGAATACAAGCTTGTTAATATGATGTTACTTAATTATTTTTATTTTGTTTTCACGATGGTATTGATTATTTTTGTTTTCATGCAGGCCGCGGCCCATAATGGGACATCTCATCAAAACAACACTGTCTGTCGTAGTGTATAAGTATTTACATAGATCATAAGCCACATTGTTACTAACATACTAGTATATAAGTACTAACATAGGATATATTGTTGCTAACATCTTTTATGTATTTTTGTTTTTGTCAGTGTGGACCTTTTTGTTGTCTATCAAATAAATAAATTATTATTATTATTATTAATACCGCGGCCGCGACTATTAATAGTCTTCTTTATAAAAAAAAAAACTTTTTTACAATAAAAAACATCCGACTTCCAAAATAAAAAACACTACAAAGTGAAAAATAACTTTAATTTCGGAAGTCGGTGTTGACACTTTTTAGTTGTACCTACCCACACAAATTCATATAACACTACTTGCTATGTGGATATCAGTGACAGGAAGCTCTTAAAACATCATCAATTTGAACGAAGGGAAAAAAATCGTATTATTGAATCTAACTCAATAACTCCCCAAGCACAGCTAATAAAATTTATATGGGAGCACCCCAGAGGCATATACCTTATCCATTAGATAAAGAATTTTTTAAATTCGTCCTTAAATGACGGAGTTATGCCCGGACATACATAAAAAAATTGGACAAGCGCGTGTCGGGCCATGCACAGTGTAGGACTCCGTAGTAGCCCGTTATCACAATATAGTACGATTCTGTTGTTCTTTATTCTGAATAATCCAATGAATATTATGTAATGGTAAATATATTAGGAGTTAATGGTTATAATAACAATATATGACAAGGGTCCAGAGTAAAACAAAACTTTAACACATAACGTACCCACGGAGGTCATACCTTGCAAGAAAATCTTAAAACCGCGGTCTACAAAAGTGACGTTACGGCACAACGCCACCTGTTATCGAATAGCGATACTAAACACAACAAAATATTGTTTTTCGAAGATAATTATTAAAAACAGATTAAACATTAACTAATAAGAACCACTTTCTTCCTTGTAAAGCTAAAAAATAAGAGTACGATTGCTGCCAAGTTATTATTTCAATTCACAAAAATTGTAATTCGAAAATTAAACAAAGTTCGTTTGTGACTTATAGGTACTCAAATGAAAGCGTAATCCGTTGGTACAGCGCCATCTAGCGGCAGTATTGTGAAACTTATGATAATTTATTATAGGTATTTTTTGTTTTTTTATTACATATTTTGTTTTTTAATGGAAGTCTTTACCCGTCATAAACAAGTAACTAATTCATCTTAGTCACTATATAGGATTAATGCTAAGGATTTTGTATTTGGTACAAAATTATCCAACACCCAAGTTCAACGACTATTACTGGTAAAATAATAAATTTATCGTAACCCCTGTAGTTTTCCTTTAAAGTTCATGAAATGCACTATCATTGTGAATTTTTCCAGATTTTTCCAGCCAGCAGTTTAGCTTTTTGAGGGGGGGACGTCCCACTGGAACAAAAATTTGCACTTTAAAGTTTAATATTTCAGTTTAAAACAATTTTTGCAACCCCCAAGTCATTTTAAAAATATTCATCCCCGCTTCCTAAAAAAAATATTTTACAAAATTTTATTTTACCACTTTGTCGGCGTAAT
Source organism: Mesoligia furuncula (assembly GCA_916614155.1). Lineage (NCBI taxonomy): Eukaryota > Metazoa > Arthropoda > Insecta > Lepidoptera > Noctuidae > Mesoligia > Mesoligia furuncula. The sequence goes on from OU744816.1 coordinate 19,441,788, forward strand.
TGATATACACACTCTTACGAAATTACAGCTTTCTAGTACTAACTGTCTCTTAGCAAAACCTCGGACAGACAGACAGACAGACGGACATGACGAAACTATAAGGGTGTATTCACTACCTATGTTACACAAATAAAAAATGATTATGATTATTATGATTATGATTATCCTTGTTTTGAAGTTGGTAATGCAATCTTGGTCTGGAAATATTATCAATATTTCATAGCATGTTTAACGTTTGTGTGTCTACGTTTAAAAAGGAGATTAATATTATAATAGTCCTTCAGACCGAATTTCGGCCATGGCAGCCAATCTCAATGGAGACCAGCCATCTTCGCGGGAGATATCATAGTGCAGGAGTGTGTGTGCTGACACAGGTGCACTCACTCTTCCCTCACTCGCATAGTCCGATGAGATGGCAACGATCGGAGAGAGACCAGACGCAGGAGTGTCACACCGCCAACTTCCAAGCTCCGGACTGTTACTGAGAAATACCTCATGGAAAAAACCAATAACACTTTGCTTGACCTGGGAATCGAACCCAGCAGTCGCGCTGAGACTGAATAATATTATACCTTGACAGTATTTATTGATCTAGACACAAACCTTCCAAATCAAGAGAAAGAGTTCTAACGAAAGTATACAAAACAAGTAACGAAGTAGAAAACATTAAAGTTGTACATAATGAACTCAATTTAAAACAAAGGCACTTAAATACTTCATAAAAGTTTATGTTCTATTAGATTTTGTATTTTTTGAAGACTGATTGCTGGAAGGACCAAAAGTTTTTTAGCTAACACCAAAACTTTAAATCATCAGATTGGTCTCACCGTACTATAGAGGTCCAGACGGGACCTCCCAAATACTTATAATTAAAAGAACTTTGACTTGGATCTAAAATATTTATAAGAAGACTACAGTCTGATATTATTCCTAGCTCTCCATCTACGAAACAAAAACACCTTATTAAAATATTTGACACTTGCTTGAACGTTCGAATAGAACACACCCGCAATTATCACCAACCTGTACTTACTACTAAAGGTAGGACTACACATCCTCTGGAGTACTATGTCGTGGAAACAAGTGTCCATACTGAGCAGAGTATTCATCATAATCATTTCAGCCGAAAGACGTCCACTGCTGGACATTGGCCTCCCCAAGCACCTCCACTTCGACCGGTTTTGAGTTTCTCGTATCCAATGGGTTCGTGCGGCCTTCACAAGGTCATCGGACCCCTTGTGGCAGGCCTTCTAATGCTACGTCTTCCAGTACTCGGTCACCACTCCAGAACCTTTCGGCCCCATCGGCCAGCTGTTCTGCGAGCAATATGCCCTGCCCACTGCCAGTTAAGTGTAGCAATTCTTCGGGCTAGAGACTATGAGTAATTGGGCAAAATTGCAATTGTTTGTTTTGTAATTCTATATCTGGAGGCACGGGAGTGCCCCCGCCAAGACGAGCCAAGCGAAGCGCATGGGCACTACCTACCTTTTCTCGAAGCACTTCGTCGTATTTTTGAACCCTCTTAACTTGGGTTTGGATTATACCAACAAAATTTTCGGGATATGATGTCAGTGGTTGACTTATTAAACCTATAAAGTTTCAATTGCATAGCTCTTATACTTTAGATTTTATTGATATCTAAAATACCCCGATTTCGTCACTGATTCACCGACTCACTGACTGATGATCATCAATATTCTTAAGGTTCTTCCTAAAGTTCTAGAAAGCTGAAATTTGGTATGTAAGCTAGTAATAGTACACAAACAACAAAAAAATCTTAAAACTTGAAACTTTTACCCCCCCAACCCCTTAAACTAGGGGGTGAAAGTTTGTATGAGACTTCCGTAAACGTAAGATGCTATGATGATGCTGGGGTCCTTGTTATAAATAAACCTCAATAAAAGAAAGAAAAAATGAACAACAGAAAAAATTACATTCACATGAGCGTAAGGTGAAAAACTCTCATACTGTTAATGGTTCTTGTTATAACGAAACGGCCAAGCCATATATTTTGACTAAGGTGTAGAGTTTCCGAAGTTAGGCCTTGTAGAGTTAGGGCGTGTAGAGTTAGAAGCTTGGCTCTACATGAGATCTGATTACTTTTTGACAGTGCGAGCTACTTGGTCTCGTTTTGGCAACATTTAACATGAAATGTTTTTGTGGGATACATTTATGTTCTTATTCTTCTTCAATATTATATTTAAGAAGTATTATTTGGTTACAACTCAATTCTGGAGTCACTTGTTATCAGTATTTTCAGTGTTAAGTAAAGTTCGAGGCTGTTGTTAACAATACTAAAGATAAACTATATACAGAAGCAGTTGGTAAACCTTTATTAATAAAAAAAACTGGCCAAGTGCGAGTAGGGTAATAAGGTCCCGTTTTTACTCTTTGGGTACGGAACCCTAAAAAGACTGAGCTCACGTATTATAATGGCGTTTCCATAACAATCAACTCCAGTGACTCCATCATTGTGTATAGTCAGAGGTGTCAAAACGAATCAGAAACCACACGAATCGATTACCACTTTGACGATTTATAAATCTTTGTTTTACACGAATCAAAAAAAAGGAGCGAGCGGAGTGAACTCGGATAAGTTAGGTTCGGGTTTTGTAATTCCTGCCCTCTCGACCCCAAGGGAAAAAGTCATGTGTTTTTGTTTTTTACGTTCAAAAGTGTCTTTTATGTGCCTATTTGATATAAACTTGACTGCTTTGACTTTATGATAATAATTTATAAATTTTAGAAAAAAAAACTCCATTAAGGTTCCTTATTCACAATATAAAATCAGAAAAAGTTACTGTCACATGATCAGCCTATAATGTCCCCACTCACTGCTGGGATACAGGCCTCCTCACATTTATTACTTTAGTATTGTTACTACGTATACCTAACCGATGCCTAAGGCTGCCTTCATCCACTGGTTTTGGAAAGGACAGTTAAACGGACAGCAATAGCTTTTAGGATGCTGCTGTTGCTTTTATGCACGTATTTTTCCTTTTACATGGAGGTCAGATAGGCAGTCACTCCAAGTAAAATACTGGTATTCAGCTGCATCCGGTTAGACTGGAAGTCGACCCCAACATACTTGAGAAAAGTCTAGGCAGGTAGATTTTCCGTTTAAAAAAAAATTAAATTCTCAACATATACTCGTATATATTTTTTTTACTTTCCCTCTTATTTCCATTACCTTTCCGTTCTCGAGGGACTCTAAAGACAGTTGACAATTTAAAATAATTAATGGCCTCGTGCCTTGCTGTTGTACATTAATTTACGTAATGCACCACCATCGTCTCTGGGACATTAAGAATATTAATATTTTTAATGGTTTCTATTGATTTCTTGTCTTGGACGAGTTCATTTGTTTGTATGTTTAGCAAATATTATTGCAGATTCTGTGGAACTAAGGTCAATTTCTAGGCAAAGCCAAGGGTTCCAGGAAAATAGTAATACGTACAGTTACTTAGAAGCAGAAACTAGTTTGAGCAGAGGTGGTCCAGTGGTGAGTTTGAACCCAAGCAAGAACTTCACGTTGTGTATTTAGTTTCATCACCAATGTTCCGAAACGGTGAAGGATGACGTCGTGAGGAAACTGGCATGTCCTAGAACCATAAACCGGGCAAGAGCGAGTCGGACTCGCGCACCGAGGGTTCCGTAACATCCGGGTTTATGCATAAGGTTTATGTTTATGACATTAAATGTTTTTTTTATTTTTGAGTTGATTGAATGAATGGTAAATTGCGGTTTACGATTTATGACGTATTAAAAAAAAAACTACTTACTAGATCTCGTTCAAACCAATTTTCGGTGGTAGTTCACATGGTAATGTACATCATATATTTTTTTTAGTTTTATCATTCTCTTATTTTAGAAGTTACAGGGGGGGGGGGGACACATTTTACCACTTTGGAAGTGTCTCTCGCGCAAACTATTAAGTTTAGAAAAAAATAATATTTGAAACCTCAACATCATTTTTGAAGACCTACCCATAGATACCCCACACGTATGGGTTTGATGAAAAAAAAATTGAGTTTCGGTTCTAAGTATGGGGAACCCTAAAATTTATTGTTTTTTTTTCTATTTTTGTGTGAAAATCTTAATGCGGTTCACAGAATACATCTATTTACCAAATTTCAACAGTATAGTTCTTATAGTTTCGGAGAAAAGTGGCTGTGACATACGGACGGACAGACAGGCAGACAGACGGACAGACAGACAGACAGACAGACATGACGAATCTATAAGGGTTCCGTTTTTGCCATTTGGCTACGGAACCCTAAAAAACGAAGACATGTGACATCTACCGACTCGCACTGGGCCCGCGTGGTGGATAACGCACTCCTTCTCAGAGAAAGATGGCAGTGGGAACATTGTAGGCTGATTATGAGAAACAATTTTTAATATGGCACTGTTTTTTGGTTGGTATATTGCAATTCGGTCCTCATTTGCCTCTCAATATTTACTGACCTGGATCAAAAACCAACCTCAACAGTTTTTATTGCATAATTATTAACTTTAATAACTAGCTGACCCGACAGCCGCTGTCCTGTCCAAATTTCAATTCCCATAATAATGTAAAAAGGACATTCACTTTTTTCCAATTTTCCTTTCCCTAAGGGTCGTATCTCACTGGGACGCCGCCGTGGCCGCGCAGCCAGGTCGCGTTGCCAACAAAATGTATGTATAGTTGTGCAACCAGATGGACACCAGGTGAAAATACTCTCTCTGATTTTATTGGTGGCAAAAAAAAAATTGAAAGAATAGACATAAATATAGATCTAAAAGCCTTACACGGACATAAAGAATTAACCAAATCGGTCCAGGCGTTCTCAAGTGATGCGCTTATCAACGAACAACATTTAATTTTTGTTTATAACTAGGCTTCTTCTGGGTAAGCTCACTCCATCTTCGACTTTGTCTCTGTCACCTCTGACCTAGACTAGAGTCAAGAGCAAACCCATTGCAAATAAAAAAAAAAAAGCTTGGCTTTAAGGTGACCCTTAAAAGTCGAGCAAAAAGAAAAGAAGTCATCACGCTAGTCTTAGCGTTACATAGCCTATAGCATTCTTCAAGAATTGGGCTATCAAGTGTAAAAATATTTTTTCTAATCCGACCGGTATTTCCACAGACTAGCGCGTTCAAACAAACAAAATGTTCTGCTTTAATATTAGTTATAAAGATATAGATTCTTGTACTTATTTTTTAACTTTAGGGGTAGTCAAACTGCTTTTCTGGCTAAAATAAACACTTCCCCGAAACTAACCTTCTGTGTTCCGTCTTTCCTACACCCCCTTTTTACCCCCTCCCCTCCTCCAACAGTTATTACCATAAAGACTGATAAATATCCACACACACGTCTAGATCTGTCGATACTCCACCCTTTAACGAATTACATTGCGTCTCCCCAACTGTTCAGTGAATCAAACTTGTTTGCACAACCCGCGATGGATGGCGAAATTTATCGTTTGGGGAAGATATTGTCATTAATAATACTAGAGGTTTGTTTGTGCAACTGAATGATGGCTAATATTAATATATGATGTGTTTTGGGATAAGCTTTCGTGGTAAATTTATTGGGTCGATAAGGATAATAAGGAAGAATAATCTAAATGTGTATCATCTGGGTGTTTCCCATAAGCTGAACTGCATGCTTTTAGCGTGACCAGATTTCTGTTGATTTCTTTCTGTCCGCTTGAATAAAAAAAAGCGGCATGTGCGTGTCGGACTACGCACAATGAAGGGTTCCGTAGTTAAAACAGGTCTTGACAGACGGACGGAAACGAAGTGATCCTATAAGGGTTTCGTATTTTCCTTTTGAGGTAAGTACGGAACCCTAAAAATGTAAAATCAATCTGTATTTGCTGTCCCACGAGCAATGCTCACTGCATTTCAGTGTTTCAGATTATGTAAGCTCAAGATATCTACGTAAATCAGTGTTATAGATTAACGTCAAGTAAACGAAACATTGAAATACGCTTTCTTACATGTGCAGAGAGGGCTCTAAGCATTTCTTAGGTTATCAAGAAATTATCATAGCTCTGAAGATAGATAAATCATTTATATGGCGCACACAAAAGTACAATTAGATGAGAACCAATTACCTACATGAATATAATATAAAAACAAGGCAATAAAAAAGTAATAAAAAGCTAATAAAAAAAATAAAGCAATAAAAAGCAATATAATCCACAGCCCACAATTAACTAATAATTTTATATGGAATTAGGTTCTGAAATAAATTATTATTATTAATTAGCTTAGAAGTTGTTTAATGTTTAAGTCAATACTCTGTTCAGGATAAACTATAATTATGTGAAACATGGCGTGTTCTCTTGAATTTTGAAGTTATCATTTATTTGTTATTTATTGTACAGACGCCACACAATAAGATGTATGATAGCAAAAACAAGGACAAATACAAGCGTGCGCTGCCAATTATAGGAGGCCACATCAAACACTTATAATGTAGGTAGGTACAGTCAACTGGTACTGGTTGGCCATCTTTGAACTAGTGTTATAAAAAAGTTAAAATTATGAAAAAATTGCGAAAACCCGCAATAATTTAAGTCAACAGATGGTCTATGTTATGGGTTTGTTAAGATATATTATTTACTAGCTGTGCCCGCGACTTCGTCCGCGTGGAATAGTGAATTTTCGGGCAGCATATTTTGAATTACATATACCGTCTACAGACCGGGCATTTGCTGTCCGAACCCTCTGAGAACTCAGGCGAATTTCAGTGAAAGTCTCAGACTCTAGTGCTTGAGCTTCACGATCGGCAGTGAGACGTATTTCTCGTTCTTCCTGTGTTTCTTGAGACCGAACATTTGCTGTCCGAACCCTCTGAGAACTCAGACGAATTTCCCTATCAGTGAAAGTCTCAGACTCACGCGATAGTGTATGAGCTTTACGATCGGCAGTGAGACGTATTTCCCGTTCGTCCTGTGTCTCCTGGAATCGAGCATTTGTTGTCCGTACTCTCTGGGAGCTCAGGCGGATTTCCCTGACAGCAAAAGTCTCAGACTCACGCGATAGCGCGTGAGCTTCGCGATCGACAGATAAACGTGCCTTTCGTTGTTCCCCGTTTTCCCTATTTCGAGTTGTCATCATTCGAGAACGATTTGAACTCAGTCGAGATTCTCGCTGAGTCGAAGTTTCTGCAGCACGAAACCTAGCCTGGTGCAGAGAGCCTTTTGCCTCACGACCTTCCTCAGATTCCTGTGATCGAACTAATCTCATCCTTTTAGCATTTCTGCTACATTGGGAGAGGTTGGATCTTCTTCGAGGCATTCTTACAATAAAATAGAACTTACTACTTAACACACAGTTATTTAGTAAACACGTACTATCGTAAACAATTAAATTATAAATACTTACAGATTATTATACAGTCTAAAATTATCACAGTTTAAGTAATAAGTGTTAAGACGTGTAAACCAAACGTCATTATCATCATCATTTCAGCCGATAGACGTCAACTGCTGGACATAGGCCTCCCCCAATTTTGGGGGGGTTTGCCATAATCGCCACGCTTGGCAGGCGGGTTGGCGATCGCAGTATGGTATGGTGGTGGAATGCATAGAGAACGCTGCTGCCCATTCTCCGGTGAGACCCTTAGTCGCCTTTTACGACACCCACGGGAAGTAAGGGGTGGTGCTATTCTTCTACACAGACAAACGTACTAACTTTATAAAACAAAAGAATTGCTAGAAAAAATAATTACTAACCTAAGCTAATGAACTTATACTTAATAAAGAAAATCAAGAAAAGAAATGCCTAACCTATACCAAATACTTATAATATTTATATACAAACCCTAAATACAAATTAAGATAAGTATACCGAAAATCAGGGAAAGAAATGCCTAACCAATAATAAATGCTTACAATATTTATTTACAAAACCCTAAATAAAAATTAAGATAAGTAAATACCCAATAATCAAGGAAAGAACCGCCTAACCTATACCAAATACTTACAAAATTTTAAAGAAAATTAAGAAAAAGAACCTAACCTACAAACCCTAAAATATAAATAAATGAAATATGCAAACAGTCAGTATTCAAGTGAATCGCAATAATCGAATCCAACTATTCGCCTATACTCTCCAGGATACGTGCGTTCGCTACGAGTAACTGAATCCTTATGGCAGCGCCGCGTTTTCTTTTGAAATGGTCATCTCGCAGTTTCAACCTGAGGGGTTGTCGACTGCTTAACCTGGCTTTCCTGTGGATGCCTCAATAAATTAAGGCCTCCAGCCAGGGCATAATACACAACTTAACTACACAATATAAACTTAAAAACTAAGCGACTACACGCTAAGGGCACCCCCTGTGGGGTACGGACCTCGGCTTAGGGCGTCGCTGGGAGAGGGCAGCAAGGGACAGGCTGGATCGGAATTATGGCAGCGGCGCGGCTCTCAGCGCGCTTTATACAAGGTGTAACGGAAAGGGGGTATCAACCCTGAAGGAGGTGAATGTGCTCATGAAACTGAACAAATTTCCCCAAAGAACATAGGTCGAAATATGAAAAAAAATTTGGACCTCCCATAGTAATAGTAAATCATTGATGTGCTATTACTATGGGAGGTCCAAATTTTTTTTTTCATCTTCATTCACCTCATTCAGGGTTGATACCCCCTTTCCGTTACACCTTGTATATATAGCCACGGACGCGCAGGCGCGAGGCGTTTACGTACTCTGATAGAATACCTTAACAAATGTTCGCCGTGATTCTTTAAATTGACATAACTTTTTTATTTATCAACCGATTGACATGAAATAAACACTAAATGTTAAGTGAAGCTTACTACAATATATTAGTGAAAACCGCATCTAAATCGAATAAGCCGTTTCTGATATTAGCGTGCACAAACACAGCAGACAAACAGACAAACAGATAAACAGACAAACAGATAAACAGACAAAAAAAAAATTAATTACATTTTCGGGTTCGGCATCGATATAATAACAACCCCTGCTACTTTTTTTTTATATATTTCCATTGTACAGACCACTTTTCTACAATTTTATTATATGTATAGATTTTATTAAAATCAATTATCGTTTTTTATTTAACACTATAATACTAAATTAAATGACTAACTAACTAACTGTTATAAAATGTATTGCTAGTAGTATACAGCTTTACTTTACGTGCTTACGTTGAGTACCTTTTTTTTTTGTTTCCGGGGTGGAAAATCCTCATGGATGTCCGCCGCTCTGAGGGCGGCGGGGTCTGTCAGACTTTTACTGACTAAAAACCACCCAGTGTTCCATCTCACACCTACGCCGGGAATCGCGGGAACGTACAATCCTTCTGCAACCCCCGACTGGTACCGGCCCGCCACTGCGGGCCTCGTCGGGTCAGGGGGGAAGTGAGGTGTTTGACTCGCCCCGTGACGTCAAAGAGGGGCGCGCGTAGAACACTACGCGCCGCCACCTCGGGTCCTGATGCGTGGACCCCTGGACCCATTTAGGGGGGCTGGAAGAGGACGTTGTCCACCCTCCGCCGACGCCCGGTGCGCCTGCTGCGGGCCGGGTGAGTGGACGAGATCTCCCTCTCCCTTTCCGCAGCCTCCTTCTGGGAGACGACCGTTTCGCAGAAGGAAACCACCGTTACGTTGCGTACCTATACTAACCCAAACGTGTCAAATAAAGTTCCCCACATTGTCAAAACACAAATCACCCCAAAAATCGAACAGTTTAGTTTAGATTGAATCGAAAACTTAACCGATAAAACTCGAATGAGATTAAATGAAACGTCACCATAACACGAGGGGGGTCGACGGTAAAGCTAGTATGCTATAAAAACTGACAGCTTATGAATTCGTATCGCGAACGAACACAGTTTTGACACATTTTATGGTTTTATGGGGCATAGACTGCTGATGTACCACGTAGCTTCGTTTATGAGACATCTTGATGGTATATGAACGATATATATGTAGGTCACAGAGTTATGGGTTTGTGATTTTTTTGTTTTTGCTTTGGTGTGTGATTCAATTAATACGAAAACCTGGCAGCCCACTGGGTTTCTGAACGCTTCTTAACGTAATGGAATTGATGGTCTGAAAATAAATAAATGCTTTATTATTATACATTCAAATGCGAGTTCGTAGCCCGGGCATGTAGAAGTTTTATTTCATTCTATTCAGGAAACTTATAGTGTATATAGTATTTGTAAAAAATATAAAATTTAATGCCATTTAAAGGTTTCCGCTCATAAACTCTGAAATAAAAACCCGAAAGGATCAATGGTACCTACTGTTATTCATTAGTGTGGCTAAACTCCAAGCTCAACATTTAGCAAAAGCACCTCAACACTGTCTTCATCATAGTGTGTAGTTACACAACCAAACACATTTAAAAATATACCTAATATCTAAATCGCTTGCCACACCACCTTCCATCAATGCTTCCAACAAATTATACATAAATCGGCCAAGTGAGCGTCGGACTTGTATTCGAAGAGTTCCGTACCACAAGGCAAACAACGCGGAAAAGACCCGTTTCTTGTAGGGAGATCCCCCTTTAATTTTTACATTATTTTATTTTTATTATTTGTTGTTATAGCAGCAATAGAAACAGATAGGTACGCACTAACATTTCAGCTGGCTACCTATTATATGATATAATAGCTGCGCCCCGCGGTTTCACCCGCATACGTTTCGATCCCGTGGGAATATCGGGATAAAAAGTAGCCTATATGTTAATCCAGGGTGTCAGCTACCTCCATACTAAATTTTATCAAAATTGGTAAAGCCGTTTGAGCGTGAAGAAGTAACAAACATATAAACACACACACACACTCACACACACGTTACACTCACAAACTTTCGCCTTTATAATATTAGTGTGATTATTGTGTTCATGAGATATACCTTGCTGACAGACTGACAGACGGATGGACTGCGGAGGCTTAGTAATAGTGCCCGTTGGCACTCTTTAGGTACGGAACCCTAAAAATAATAAAGGTTACGTTTAAATACCAGCTGCATCCGGTTAGACTGGAAGCCGACCACAACATAGTTGGTAAAAGGCTAGGCAGATGATGATGACGTTTAAATACCACAAAAACGTTATGGAAAACAGAAGAAACAAAATAATACTAATATCAATAGACAAAAAAGCCTTAAAAACACTGCAGAGACACTCCTACTTGTACCCACCTGATTTCCATAGGAAGCGTAGAAAAATACGTTCAAACTCACTCATGACACTGCACTAACGAGGACTATTGTTTGACTTGTGTACCTGCCCCTCTGCTTACCTCCTTTTAGCTTTATTGTCGACTCCGCGACTTACTTGAATAACATTTGAATTTTTGCGAGAACTAAATTAGGTGCTCGGGATGGCGTGTTTTTGTTTCTTTGATTTTTAATGTCGAGGTTTCAAAACAGAATATTTTTTGTGGAGTCAAAAGCTTTTTTGGCTGAAGGGTAGAAGTTGTAATCAGCAAGTAATTACTTAAATCTTTATTTGTAAACATAGCATAAAGGGACAAAGGCAAAGTTTAATAGTTTTTACACCCTAATTTCGCCAGATACGCTTTAAGGCCCGAGTAATATATTTTATAGATACCGGGTGCAAATCCAATCTAAATACCGAGCTACTAGGTACTTTTTTTTGTTTTTATTCGAGTGGGAAATCATCATATGACTCCTCTCGCTCTGGGTGGAGCGGAAGGGAGTGTCAGACTCTTAATGACTAAAACCCACCCATGTTCTTTCCTTAGCCCTTGTTGTTCCGGGGTAGCGGTAACCGTTTCGGACAATTTTCATTCATCTAAGAACTTTATAAATCTATCCGGCCCGAAGGACCAAACTCAGGGCCACACACTGAGCAATCGTGCTTGCGACCAATAGAACAAGATATAAAAAATAACAAAATTGCACTAATCATCCGCAGATAAGATAATGTAGCAGGAGTGCGTTCTGCTAACCCATCTGCAACCATAATCATCATCATCATCATCAGCCGAAAGACGTCCACTGCTGGACATAGGCCTCCCCCAAAAGGGGGGGGGGGGGGTTTGCCATAATCGCCACGCTTGGCAGGCGGGTTGGCGATCGCAGTATGATATGGTGGTGGAAGGCATAGAGAACGCTGCTGCCCATTCTCCGGTACGCCCCTTAGTCGCCTTTTACGACACCCACGGGAAGTATGGGGTGGTGCTATTCTTTAAGTCCGGCACTACACAGACAACCATAAGATTCTCAATTATCTTAAACGAAGTAGTAACTTTGTCACCAAAAAGTCAGGCCAGCTCTTACTCAGCTTTTAATTTTCCTCCAACCAAATCGCTTCAAAATGTCACCGCTCAGTACTAAAATGGCTCACCCAAGTCCACTCAAGTCACCTCCCGCGAATTTGTACAAGCAGTTTTACTAGAAATGTGTCGCGAGGTCTAGAAGCTATTTGCTACCACCCCCCTTGCACCCTGTACCCTGCACCCCCTCACCTCCTCTGCTAGTGGCACGACGTTGTTGGAATCAGAATTCCTTTTTCCTGGTATTGGGTTTGTGTCCATTAGTCTAAGTTTTTGAGAACAGGTTGGCAACTAACAATACTTAAATGTACTATAGCGACATCTATAACGCAACATACGAACTACATTGCACCTGACGTCACGTGAATCCTACATCGCGCAAACAGAGTTATCTGTGCGATTAATAGATATGCAGATAACCGACAAAAGTTAGGCAACAACCCATCATTCCTCCAGACAGCTCACTTCACGCAAGTTTTCACGGTGAGATTGTTACAAAATAGACCCGGCAGGTCTGCTCGAAGGATCCTCCCCCCCCTTCCCTTTTCAAAGAAGAATTCCTTTCAACTCTGTTCCTCATAACCTAAAGAACGTACGACGCATCCTGAACAATTCGCCCCGTTAAGACTTTGCCAACTGGGTAATATTTCTAACACATATGAGCTATTCTGAAAGTTTGTGCCGATACAACTACAGAAGAAGACTGTTAGACAACTGTAAGCTGCCAATATTTTAATTTCCTTCGGATTTCTTTGATATTTGGGACTTGCTTTGAATCAGCGAGCGATAAAGAGCAGTGGTCACCCAGTGGTAACAACCCCGAGTCGATCAGGCAGGCGCTTTACTATAAGTGAATCATTTCATCACCACTGCTCTCAAAAAGGAAAACATCATGAGGAAACCGGCATGCCCTAGAACCAAAAACTCAAAGACATGTGACATCTACCAACTCGCACTGGGCTCGCGTGGTAGATTGCAGCCCGCTCCCTCTCACCGAGAGGAGGCCAGAGTCCCAGCAGTGACAATAGTAATTATAGGCTGATTTTGCTTCTGCTTTTAATCAGCAGAAGCCTGATATGAAGATGACTGGCCCTTGAGCCGCTGGACTTTTGAATGTCAAACCAATTAATTTAGTTTTTGTCTCCAATCTAAATGAAGCCTCATCAATTAATAAAGAGATAAAGTCTCCTTTTGTTAGTCAACAGAAAACAAGCTTAACTGCTTCAAGTTCATAATTATTCTAATTGATTTCAAGCAAGATACCTTAGTGCCATTTTGAGTGAACTTTCAAAAGAGTTAGAAAATTATTCAATGGATTACAAAATGTTTAATGTTCAGAAGTTTAAAAGTGTTGAATTTGGTGATGATGTTTAAAACGTTTTTAACTTTATTTTTATTCATTGCTAGCCTCTTGTTTGCCTAAGAGGAACTTCAAACCAGAAAAAATGCTGCCTAAAACAGAAAATTCTTTCAGCCACTTTTTCGTGCACTTGTGACTGCTTTGGCAGCACCCCACTGTTTCACCTGCATTAGCTTCGATCCGGTGGAAATATCATGGGTATCGTATTTATACCCATGTGCCATGTGTTACACAATGCAAAACGCCTGTTTGGGTTCAAACACACGACCTTCGTCTCGTTAGTCGCGGCCGTTACCACTGAGCCAACACTGCTCAAATGAGTACATCCGGTTCAAATTCGACACGTCACCTCCAACTTCTCAGATGATGCTGCACAATGGAGACGCACTCTTGAATAAGATCTCACACTGAACTGCAGCATTGTAGCATTTGTTGCGTTTGATCTGTTTTCACTCTATGCCCATAAAAGTATTATCTGCATTGAAAAACTTTGTTTCGATATCCATTTTGTCGGTAGTCAAAGGATTGTATGAGTATTGCTAGAACGTGAGTATTTTTACTAAGAATCTCGATTTTTCCTGCTGCTTTGTAAACGGAATGAAAATGACCATTATTACAAAAGTACTGTCAGCGACTAATGTAGGTCACCACTACATTCCTACCTTGACTTTGACTTGACTGGTGACCTGTACCGCAGGTTTTTTCTAAACCTATATCAGGCATGCAAAGGCCAGCAGTGGGACAATATAGGCTAAAAAAATGCAGTCCTACAATGTGAATTTATAAGTAGTTAAGTGCTACAAAAGCATTGTGAGAAAATTTGTAATAGTTTTCAACAAATTATTGAAGAGCAGGGAATCATTTGAAGACCAGTGTAATGTTGATTTATTTTAAACATCGAAAAATGGCGAAAACTCAAACCCAACTCAAACTCGAAGCATTTATTTCAAATAAACCAATTACAGGCACTTTTGAATTGTCAAGGGGTCGGTCAGTCAGAAGGACGAAGCTAGTTGCCCATTTCAAAGCGTAGGTAACTATGGGGAAGAACGGGCAAGAAACTCCACGGATACTCTTTTCAAAAATGATCACAAAAAGATGATGATGATGATGATTTCAAAAAGGACACTCTTTTCGAAAAGGATCATAGCATGTACAGTGAGGAAAATGAATTTCTTATTAAATTAATATACTACGTCATCGGCCATACATACAACTGTCAAAACATGACAGGTATGATTTGAATATACGGACAATTTAAGAGTTAATGCGGTCGGAGAGACTTTTTGAAAAAGCCTTAGTAAAAAGAATTTAAATTGGTCCAATATTGGAGGAGAAAATAGGTGACAACCAAACTTCGAATTATGACTTTTTACTTAGGCTTTTTAAAAAAGTCTCTCCGACCGCATTTCCTCTTAAGTTGGTAGTCAACTTCCCCGACTTTACCTATTTGGGGACACTGACTACCTAAACAAATATACTCGGTTTAATAAAACCCCAAACAAAATAACTCCACACCTGCATCCAATGGACATAAAAAATCATAGAACGGTCTGCAACTTTGTCACATTTAGCTTTTACATTAAACTCTTTGCTTTATATTGTCATAAAGATCACTGGCAAGATGGCGTCTTATGTTAATAAGGAGAGAGAAACCGGTCCAATGACCGGTTTTATAAGACTTGAGGGTAGTTTACGGTTTTTTGGTTTTTGGCAGACCGAATGAAAGTAAGGAGCTGTCGAAATAAAGTGTGGAGTTGAGGGACTTGTTAGTGAGGGGCTGGAGTGTTATTGGTAATGAATATGTGGGGCTATGGGCAGCAGCGTTCTCTATGCATTACACCATCATACCATACTGCGATCGCCAACCCGCCCCCAAAAATTGGGGGAGGCCTATGTTCAGCAGTGGACGTCTTTCGGCTGAAATGATGATGATGATGATGTGGGGCTAAAGCATATAAAAAGTTT
This sequence comes from Mesoligia furuncula, assembly GCA_916614155.1. Lineage (NCBI taxonomy): Eukaryota > Metazoa > Arthropoda > Insecta > Lepidoptera > Noctuidae > Mesoligia > Mesoligia furuncula. Next base: position 19,457,385 of record OU744816.1, read on the forward strand.
GGTAAGTATGGGTCGAAAGAAAAATAGAAAGTTGGGCGACGAATTGGGAAAATGCCTTTGCTAATTATTACGAGTATAAAATGCATTTTGCTTGTGCAATTTTAGATGAGAACTTAGAGATAACATTATTAACTCCACAGGGAAATCTGATCTAAGACCACTTACCCTTTGATATTTCCCCACCTTTTTAAATACTTCTACATAATAGTATTACAATTTGAACACTGGACGCTAGCTTTGGACGACTGAATTTTAAAGTTTCGTCTTAAAAAATATATATTTCCGCTTTTACATACTCTTGGACCATTTTATACTGATTATTCAAACCATTTCTGTAGAATAACAATAATTAAAAACTTCGTTACCTGTATTATAAACTTTGAAGATCAATATCAAAAAAGAAGGTGTTTAAAAATCTTCCTAATCTTATTAAAACTTTAAAAACCGCCACGGGCCTGTATACACTTTCAAAACACTTACTCCTCCGCACATCGCAACTTATGACAAAGCCAGTAAATATCCAACGCTATCGGGTTTCAAATTAAAAGCTCAGGTGTTAATTACTGTGAGTAATTTATCGTTTTTAATGAGCGCCGCTTCGTTATGCACGGGAGTTGTCTTACAGATTGTTAGTTTGTTAGTAAGCCATGTTTTTGTTAGGAAAACCATTATTTTAGGTGTGTTTTCTGTAATAATTAAATATGTATTGTACTTATCCCATTGACCGATAGAGGGGCCTGTGGCTAGATAATAACAGCCGCACAGATCGATCGATCAGGTTAAGCTACGCTTGCCGCGGTTGGTCTGTGGATGGGTGACCATCTTTACATACCAAGACCCCTCCACGTGCCTCGGAAAGCGCGTTAAGCCGTTGGTCCCGGCTGTCATTCGTGGTCATTGTATACATACAATCAAGTATTTTCTAACTGAACAGACAGCCGTATTCCTTACGGGTAGTCAAAGTTTAACAATCAGTCTCACCAAAAGGGGTATCGTATTACCCAGTAACTGGGTTGTGGAGCTCAGATAGGCAGTCACTCCATGTAAAATACTGGTATTCAGTTGCATCCGGTTACACTGGAAGCCGACCCCAATATAGTTGGGAAAAGGCTAGGCAGAAACTTATCCCATTGACAGCGATGCGGACGAATTTTTAGATGCCATATGAGGTCCTTCCTTTTTCTTGTATTTTTTATTATATCTCTACTTGTACATAAAAAGGGAAAAAAATGTATCTACATGGTTTTGTATGAAAAATTTAAAGCAAAACAGGAATGTTTGGAATCCGTCAAAAAATTCGAGTGAGCTTGTACATTTTATTTTCCATGAAACGGGAATCCCTCATTGTACGTGCTAGTCAATTTTCCACGAATTCAGAATCGCTTCAGTTAAAAACCAGAGGGATAATACAGATAAGAATAAAATAATGACTGAATAAAAGTAAAAACAGTGATATTTCACAACATGGACATTATCATTTATTATGAGACTGCAATCGATAACTTTATATATATATCGCATCAGGTAGGATTTAAGGTCAGTCTCGATATTGTCTATATTTTAATTACTAATGTGGGCGTATTGTGGGTAGTGTTGGTTATTGCGCAACAGAAAAACGGTTTGCAGTTCAAATCAGATTATAATTTCATGAACAATTAATCACACTAGCAAATCACACACTGTAGGTACATAACACAACTAGATACACAGTAAAATGATAATTAGAAAAAGATAAAGCAGGTAAAAAGATAGGCGAACAGACTTTTTAAGTTCACAGTTCGTACAGTGGCCCAGCCACAGAATTACACAGTGTATCGCTCACTATCAGCAAGCCTAAATACAGCTATGTTAATATACAGCAGCGCTGTACCAAGTAAACCGACAGTTTTGTCGGGAGCTAGTGCTCTGTCAGGAGTCGAGTCCGAAGACCGACTGACCCTAGCACAAACGAATGCGCTCAGTTATAAGGGGTTTGTCCCCACTACGCATTCGTCCCACAACAACTCTGTCCGATGACGCACGGAAGTACGTCAACGTGTTTACTTGAGTGGAAACAAAACACTAAAATGTGTCAAATCTAATAAAACATTACATTATAAATAATCAAATAATACAAGAATAATTGTAGTAACTAAACAATGGAGGTTTCACAAAGTAAATCATTTTAAAATCCAAATATCATGTCATCAATTGTTTTGAACAAAAACATCGGTTACAATTATCGAGATAAGATGCCAAAATCAATTGGTGCGTACATCGAATACTCAATCAATTATGTTACAATTTATTAGACAATAATTGATAGTAAAAATCACTTAAGTTCATAATAAGAACAACAAATCATAACAAATTAAGTTGACTACACACAATTATTGTAATAATTGAAGCCAACTCCGACATTTAAAATTTATACCTACTTCTGCCAAATTCTGTTACAATTCAAACCCATTCAATTCCTTGTTACGTTTATAATAATAAACAATGCCTTTTTAGGGTTTCGTACCAAAATGGTAAGCTGTCTGTTTGTTTGTCTGTCTGTCTGTCCGTCTGTTACAGCTGGATATCTCAAGAACTACTAATGCTATCAATTTGAAATTTAGAATAGTCTTCGATGACGTTTGCCCAACTATTTTGCAAATAAGAAAGAAATAATAATATATATATATAAATTTTGCAACAGGGGCTGAAAGGTGGTCTTAAAAATTCGAAGTGGGGCTACTAGGGCATGTGGGGTATCATAAGAAAGTTTAATGAAAAATGTAAATAAAATACCGTCCCCCCCCTTATCTCCGAAGTTTGCATAGTGAAAAATCTGAAATGATTCTATGTGATAGAAGTTTACGTAAAGATTACAGGGATAATGAAACGATGTTTCTAAATAGCACACTTTTTCAGAAATCAACAAAAATTATATTAGCTTCACTATCGGTCAAGAGATGGTGCTGACCTAAAACTACAATATTCTATACCGTAGTGATAAATTTTCAAATTCTCTGACTAATGAAAATTTAAAAACTTCACGTTTTACATTACGGGACCCTCGGTGCGCGAGTCCCACTCGCTCTTGACCGGTTTTTATAAAGAGCTTAGTATATGACATTACAATTTTTATACCACTACATAATGATTAAACTATACAATATATTTTGGCACTGAAGTCTGTAACGCGTTTAATAACTATTTTGCTACTATTGGCTCTCTGTTGGCCCAGAATATAATACAAACTAATCCTAACCCACAAGTTACATTAAATACGCCAGATAAAGACCTTCAACTTACCATTTTAGAACATTGCTCTGAGGATGAGATATCCAAAACAATAGATCAATTGGATAATGATACCAGCTGTGGAATTGATGAAATAACAACAAAATCTATAAAATGCATTAAGAACCTAATTTTAACTAACCGAATTGCATAAATAGTTGCTTTGACAGTGGCATGTTTCCGGACAGACTTAAAATAGCTAAAGTAATCCCTATATATAAGTCTGGAACTAGGACTGACCCCGGAAAGTACCGACCAATTTCAGTGTTGCCTGTTCTTTTCAAAATATTTGAAAAAGTTTTATAGACGCACCTATTTAAACATCTAACCAATAGCAACTTTCTTTACTCCCATCAATATGGCTTTCGTCCACATTCGACTACACTTTTGGCTACTGTAGATTTAATTACTAAAATAAAAGATAATATAGACAAAAACAATTAGTTCTAGGTGTTTTTATCAACCTAAAAAAAGCATTTGATACTGTTAGTCATGGCATCCTTCTGAAAAAGCTAAAAATCATAGGAATTACTTCTACAGCCTACAAAATGTTTGAGTCTTATCTTACTAATCGCCAACATATCGTCAAACTTGATAAATTTGCAAGTGCCCCGGCCAATATACAGTGCGGAGTACCTCAGGAATCGGTCCTAGGTCCATTGCTTTTTCTCATATATATTAATGACATTAGTACCGCTGGACTGACTGGACACATATCACTGTATGCAGACTACTCATGTCTTTTTTATTTTGGCGATTCCATCACTCAGAAGGATCTTAATGTTTTGAATGTCTGCATGTCTGTCAATGTCTTAGTAACCTTAACCTTCTCACTATGAATGTTAGTAAAACTGCTTACATCATTTTTGCTGCAAAGAATAAAAAAATACCATCATTCCCAAATCTCACAATAAATAACCTAACCAACCGTTACAATAATGAACACATAAAAAGTATTTGGGCCTAATTGTGGACAGTAAGTTGACAATCAGAGCGCATATTGACTACGTAAAATCTCGAATACTCCCACTAACCGGAGCCATAGTGTAACATTGCAAAATACGTACCCTACAAACTAAGACATACTATTTACAACACGCTAGTCAAGCCACATCTGGAATATCTGATCCAAATATGGGGACAGGTTGCTAAAACAAATCAACAACACCTACAACGAACACAAAATAAAATCATCAAAGTCCTCTTCAATTACAACTACTATACTCCTACAGAATACTCTACAAAAAAAAAAAACAAAATTACTTAACCTACAACAATTGTATACATACCATACATGCACGACTATCCGGAAGATCCTTAAGACCAACATACACACAAATATTACATTCACACAAAAGACTCATAGATATAATACTTACCCGTAATCAAGATGAGAACCAAGCACGGCAGGAAAACGATACAGTATGAAGGGGTTCGGCTTTACAATAAATTATCTAAAAATGTCAGACAGTGTACAAGCATACCGACATTTACAAAAGGCCTAAGGAATTATATTAGATACATAAGTTTAGCTTTTTTATATTAGACACATAAATTTAGCTTGAACTCTTTTGTATTTTATTTAGGGCTGATTTTTCAATCTAGATGGTTTTTATTCGTGGAATAGAATTGACGTATGACAGTTTTTATATGGAAGAACTGTCAAAAATTCAAAATTGTTCCTCCGATGAAATTATCTGGCGTTGGAAGGATCAGACTTTAGACATACTTGCTATATTTTATGAATATTTATTTATTTTATTTTTTATTGTATGGTGTTCAGTTTCTTGGATGGCTTGAACGTCGTAATGTAAACTACAACTTATTGTTAATTTAGTTAAGTTTCTCTTTAAGTGAACTGTAATTTATTCTTTGAGAAATAAATGTTTTTAAACCGAACTACATAATCTTATTTAAAAACGTCGCAATATGAAAGTACTTTTTCAAATTATTATTGTCATTTTCATGTTATTTTTGCTACATGTAGACGGGATAGTTGTAAAAGCGAAAGAAAATAGTCACATATTTCTCAAAAACATAACTTTCTTAGTTCCGCATGTTTTCACACGTCACCCTACCAAACATACATAATCTCAAAGAAATACAACCGAACATAACCTTAAATTATTATAAAAAGAACAACATACCATAATACGTGTCTAGACGTTTAATCAAAATAGCGGACAATATGGCGGCTACACCCATGTTCCATTGGCCAAAAAGCCACCATATCTCGGCGTTTATTCCAATGTATGTGCGTCTTGTCCTACTTCGCCTATAATTTACGGCCAATGGTACTTTGCCGCAGATTGGCCAATTACATTAGCCGACATCCCTCAAGGACCTACTTAGAAGGAGTGTGTGTGAATTTTTTAACAACGAATAAAAAAATTGTTTTTAATCTAGTCAGGTTCCGGAGTTTGTGAGTTGTGTGTTTCATTTTGTTTATTTATTTATTTTTTTGTTAGGGATGGTTCAGTCTTTTTTTTTGGCTGTTTTGTTTATTCTTTATGTTGTTGAATGATTAAACTTTAGGTACGCATTGGCGTATTATTAGAAGTGCCAGATTCAAATGAGCAGGGAGGTTTATTTTCTGCACATTTTATACAATAGGTAATGAGTAACAATTCCAGGTGCTTTCTGCTAATTTAACCCTTGTTTTTTCCAAGTAAGGCAATTTGAACTAAAGATGTTGTCATTTTGATGATAACCAGTTTGCCCTACTTTGTCTTGTCTGTAAACATAAAATATAAGTGTGTTCGACGGAACGGTTAGAAAATAGTCTGATACTTAGAATAACAACAAAGAAGACTGTAAGGTACCTATGTAAGAAAAATACTCAAAAAAATACATCTAACAAAGCACTTACAATCGATGAAGACGCATCGTCCCCAATTACAATAACAGCTCCACATTATGTCCCGAAAATATAATAACACGAACGCAAACCTAAGATTTATATCCTTAGGCTGTACTTACACACAATCGAAATAAATTGGCGCCTTTATCACCGTCGACTAATGCTCGAAACAAAACACAAAAAATATATAATCCTTTTATTTAAAACAACGCCATCGCGATTGAGTAATGACGATGTAAATTGGCGTAAACAACGATGTATTGAAGTGTTTTAAAATAAAATTGCTTGCCATTACCATCTGTTTTCCAAGGGGTTGATTTTTAAAGCAGTGTTTTGTGTCTATTTTTGTTTTACAAAGTTGGTGCTTTGTTAACAGGCAGGCGGCTTATGAGATTGAAAGTAATTACGATGTTTTATAGGTGTATATACGGTCAGCCGTCCCGACTGTCTTTTGTAGATACCGTATTTCATAGTCGTTACGGGTCAGAACCCCAAAAGTCTGACAACCAGTACCAGGGATATCGTGTTACCCACTGTATCAGGTAGGTAGCCGCTCCATGTATAAACACTGGTATCCGGTTATACGGAAAGGTAACCCAAAATCTTGGAAAGAGACTAAGTAGATTTTTGATCGTTTTTTTACGCAAACAAGTTTTCAATGTTATAACACAACTTTTAATATCCCACGACCCCTGTACCGTTGCATGCATTCATAAGCACAATATTTTACGCACTACTTCAAACAGCTTTGCACACCAAAAATAAAAGTTGTTTCCCAGCAAATATTGTTGTGCAATGTTACTTAGTTTGATGTATAGAAGGCGTAGTTGACTTGAAGCTATATTATGTAGTTTAAAAAGTCCGTTTTACTTGCTTGTTGTTTGATCCTGAAGCTTATTTCAGACTATGCTATAATAATTATAATAGCATATAGTTTATAGCACAACTTTATCGCTCGCCATACATTTATTTAGAACACGTTCACACTTTGCTATACTATATATTATTTAAATGCATGGCGAGCGATAAAGTTGTGCTATAAACTATATGCTTTATGCTATTATATTATAGCGTAGTCTGAAATGAGCTTTACTTTGCAAGTGTTGAGTTAATAGCTTGTGCACCACGAGTTGGTAATTCAATTTCAGCATGATTACGATTAATATAAATTATACATGCAGCTAGTATTTTGGGTTAAGGTATATATGCAGAAATGACTAACGTCGTCTTCTTCTTAGCGTGTCGATTGCAATTCAAATATAGTGGTGCGGAATTTGTCTACGAGTTTGGCACCTTCACTAGCGTCCATCTATTTCTGTAACTTGACTTGGACAAGCTGGACAAGATATTAAGTGACCCGTTGTTTGTGGAACTAGTGTGATGCAGTGTTTTTTTCTCTCATTCAAAAACTTTTTAATATTAAATAATTAATAGATTGCTATCGCGATGTTTAATATTGTTGGGAGAAAACATTCCCTGCCATCACTATCGATTTAAGAAACATATTACATCAAGGTCTTCACATATCGATATTACAAACGTTTCACTTCCCTCAAAACTAGAACACAGATTGAGATAACATCACAGACAAACACACAACAATGTACACAATAGTGACGTGCGTATTTATGATATCTGTATAATGGCCGGTGATTGATCGCGGTAGGGATGGGCCCGATGATTTATTCGTTGAAGCCAATCGCGGGGGAGGTGCAGACGGGCGACTTTCACGAATGTGTCTGTTATACTATCGGGAACAGAACGATCACGTCGAAGTCATCAGTATATAGTTATGAGGACCAGTGTGAAAAGTTCACTCATCCTCCATAGAAAAGGGAGGATCCTCCGACCAGACGAGTGTTCTTTCTGGTGATTGATGTCGGGACGTTGTATATTATAATATGCTAGTCACGCGGTAAACTCTGCTTGCGCGATGCAGGATTTTGCGTGACGTCAGTGTGATGCGTAGTTAGCTTGTGGTTTAGGTGGCGCCACATACCAAACCCGTGTAGTTTCGGCAAATTAAACTTTTCATCTTTGTTTCAGAATTGAATACATATATTTAAAAAAAATATTTTACATAAACCCACATGGGAACTTATGAAACGTCAGAAGCTCGGTGCGCGGTTCGGTTTCTATAAATAAATAAATAAAATAAAATAAACCTCATTGCTGTTAGTTTTTAACTTATTTGACAAAACAATTGTTTAAAAGTTGAAAATATAGGTAATTTTCTTTTTTTTTTTGGACACGCACAAGAAATACAAACAGTAAAAAAGTAGCATTTAAAACTAACAAAGTAACATTAAAAACAATCAAAAAAATTAAAGACCCGTTCGAGGCCATAAAGGCTTCTATCTCAGCATAATGCATCGCTTCCCCACTCTCATAAAGATCGTCTCCAACCAACGATACCGACAAACGATAAACGACATCTTCGGCGAAATAGGTTCACCTTGACGGACGCCTTTTTCAATTGGTAACTCGTCGCCTGTCATTTCCAGTTTTACTTTTGCTATGCTTCTCCCGTAAATGCCATATAGTATGCGTATGTACTATCTATGGACCCCTTCTACTAATGTTCCAAGGAATCGAACGCTTTGTTGTAATCTACGAAGCCACGAGAGAGTACCTACACTTTATTGTATTTTCTGTATTTCTGAAGTATCTGTCGCGACGAGAACGTGAATATATTATGGTCTATAGTCCAGAAATTGAAATAAATCCAGCTTGCTCCTTCGGCTGATTTTCATCTAGGGTGTTACTTAGTCTAAATAGTAGTTTGTGAAAAAATCATATACACAACGTGGAGTCTTCAATACGACAATAAATATAAGCTGTGTATATGTCATACTCTCTGTAGTCTGCCTACGAAAATTTAATCAAATATATCCAATAGTTTAGTCACTATATATGTCAAAGATTGGTAAAACCCATAGCCGGCCCATCAAGTTTGTTTGAAACAAAATCTTTTATCTTTCCAACTTATACGATAGTTTCAGAATACTCTTATGCATTAGTATTACCAGTGTTTTAATTTATTGTCGTATTTTCGTCTCCGCGTTGTTTAATAGACATTAAGCTTATCGGCCTTTAATTATCAATGTCTTCTTTGTCTCCTTTTTCGTGTAACAAAACTATCATTGGTTTCGTCCAATCTTCTGGAATATTTTCTGTTTTTATTATTTCATTGAATAAATTGGTCACTTTGAGGAAAATCACTGGCATTGATATTCTAAAAAGTGCATTGGTAATTTGTTCATGACCGAGTGCTTTTCCTATCTTTTGCATAACAGCTCTTTCTGTTTCTTTTTTTAGAAACGGTGGTACAGTACGACACATCTTATATGTAGCATCGTAAAACCGATCACTTCCGAATTACACAACCAATAGAAAGGAGTTTCAGATTTTTTATGGAGTTTGCATAAAGATCATATTCTCCTAAAGCAATAATAAAGATTAGTGATTTTGAAGGCGCACTCAGTTCGGATGTGATCGGTTTTACGAATTTTGCCGATGCTACATCTAAGTTGTGTCGTACTGTATATGTTCAGATTCTTGCGTGTCGTAAATGTGGTATTAATTTTTTTTTCCAAGAAATAGGCCACATCAATTGTATTCGTTGTGTAACTCTGCTTGTGTTTAATATTAGGTATATTTGCTTTAAGACATTCCAGTTTATACCGCCCCAAATCGTCACGCTTCGTCGAGGCAGCACTTTCCCACAATGTTGACCAATAAAAGTAACAAAGTCCATTGTTGGAATAGTCGCTCTTAATGATAGCCAACACGCACAGTTCCAATCTTAAGCAATAAATTAAGATTTTTCCTTTCAAATCGTAGCTCACATTTATTATACAGAACTACCATTTACAAAAGATTTTTAAAAGAAAATCACGTTAAATTTCGTCTTCCTGGATCATATAATTTTACAGCAGACATTTCTATTTTTCCCACGTTTTATTGAGATTCTGAATAAACGTTTGGAATTACACCCTGGACCCTGGAGGGGCTATTAAAGAGTCAATTAAGTAGGATTCCGTTCAAAAATGAGACGTTTTTGCCCTAATCTGTATCCCCCGGGAGACGGAATGTCGCTCCTGTGGACTCGGACTTAGGTAATCGTATTTATTGATGTTTGTTTTGTATTGTTCTTAATGAGATGTCTTCGGTGGCCAGTGGGGGGGTGGAACATTTTGTATTGGCGGGTTTTTCTAATGGTGGTACTGAATTCAGGATTAGATCATATAGAACAGGGGTGGCCAACCGGTCGATCGCGACTATTAGTCCAGTCGATCGTGGCAAGGCAAAAAATATTTCCAACTACAAACCTGATTTGCTAATCTAGCGAAAGATGCGCGACAGCAAAATGAAATGAAATGATCTTCTACATCAGGATGTAGAAGATCATTTTGCTGTCGCGGTCGAGTTCTGCTGTGTTTAAAGACAGTTTCCTTATTTGCATCCGTAATAATAAATTAAATTGTTGCCATGTTGCCCCCTTGTTGCTACGTCACTATGTGCTAGCGACCGTTTCCGGGGGCCCATTGTTGAGTGTGCAAGTCACCCCCTGCCATTTTATCCGTGTATATATAAAACATTGATCAGGCAGGGGTCGTAGTTATTCCATAGTTCTTGGTAACCAGTCCACTTTAGCCACCCAAACCCATAGTCCAACTTTTTATTTTTCCATATCCTGCAATAGTCCTACACCAACCGGGGGTTATCCTTGGGTGCACTTGCATAGCGCATACAGGGATAATCGTCGGTTGGTGCGCATTTCATTAAAATTTCCTAAGGGGCCTCTGCGAGTTGGCTTCGGCCCCTCGTACGCCTTCCAAAGGACCGGGACCCAATGGTTCCGAGAAAAAAGAAAAAATTAAATTATGGTGTGTATGTTGTTTTCCTAACTTGTATTTATTTAATTATTGTATGTTGTTGTTTATTATTGTGTTTTGTTGTAATTTATCATTATTGTATGTTGTTGTTTATTATTGTGTTTTGTTGTAATTTATCACTGGCAAAATGTGGGTGTAGGTACTACTTATGGATACACCTTTGCCCAACCCTTTTGGGGAAACAAGGCGTGATGTTATGTTTGTGTATTAGTTATTGTTGTTGTGTATTTCTAAGTAAACCTAAAAATAATGCAAAGCCAAAGTAAACTTTGTCTGTGTAGTGCCGGACTTAAAGAATACCACCACCCCTTACTTCGCGAGGCTGTCGTAAAAAGCGACTAAGGGTCGTACCGGAGAATGGGCAGCAGCGTTCTCTATGCATTCCACCATCATACCATACTGCGATCGCCAACCCGCCTGCCAAGCGTGGCGGTTATGGCAAACCCCCCCAAAATTGGGGGAGGCCTATGTTCAGCAGTGGACGTCTATCGGCTGAAACGACGACGACGACGAAAGTAAACTTAACACAGTAAATACCAATTTTTCCCAAAATATTACAAAAGAGTCGCAATCGCAAAGCCGCAAGTCTACCCAGTTAACCCACTAACATAATCGCATTTGCATCTATTTGTTAATTCAGTATCTATATCGATATGCCGATCCGTCTTCCTCGGGGTCATTTGTTCACATAGGTTATCGCACATCATTGACCATCGACCATAGCACGTCGTTTGTATTCCATGAGCTGGTATTTGTTAAAGAAAGAAAGAAAAATGCGTTTATCGGCATACGATAAAAAAACACGTTTTAGCTTAACTTATAACTGGCGAAATATTGGTGTACAATTCTGCTTTATCCAAATTAAGAAAAGAAAATAGCAAAACCTAAATAATTAATTTTTAATTTGTTTTTAGCACAGAACCACGTGCTTATAAAATGTTAATCCGATTAAATAGAACGCCAATTTCCTCAAATAAAAAGGTTCAATATTTAGTCCCAATCTCGTCTCAGCGACAATCAATGTTGACTTGACAACAATGTAGGGAAATTAGAGGTATTTTTGACGTTCTTAAAAATACGGAAGATGCCCCTCAGATGTAAAGTTGGCCGGAACTGTCCAGCGCTGATTTACTGGATTCGTTTTTCTCCTCTATCGATATTTTTTTTTCTCCTCACAGCTCTTTTTGTTTATATGTATGTATGTATCTATGTATTAGTATGTAGTCTTGTATTTTATAATCATTTCATATGTTGCACCTGCCATGTTTTGTCTCTGCATCACCCTAAGCTTGAGGTAGAAAATGCCTCAGGCATTAAGTCCGCCTTTGTACAGTATATCTTTTACTTGCTAAGCCAGTGTACCTTCAAAGTGATGAGCTTATAGAAAATAGGACACACATTATACACAATAATCCATTAGGGCAAGTCTAAGAGAAATAAAAATAAAAAAAAATACAAGAAAAAAAAACATAAATGAAAGTATTGTGTATGTCTCTAGTGTGTTTGCCTGGAGTTATGTGTGTTTGTGAAAGAGTGTGTGTAACTGTGAATATAAGTGAGTGAGTGTGCGAGCGTATGCAAGAGTATAATAATTATCATAACCAAGAGTATAATAATTATCATAACTTTTCTTTTCATCATCATCATAATTTCAGCCGAAAGACGTCCACTGCTGGACATAGGCCTCCCCCAATAGGGGGGGGGGGGGGTGTGTTTCCATAATCGCCACGCTTGGCAGGCGGGTTGGCGATCGCAGTATAGTATGGTGGTGGAATGCATAGAGAACGCTGCTGCCCATTCTCCGGTACGACCCTTAGACGCCTTTTACGACACCCACGGGAAGTATGGGGTGGTGCTATTCTTTAAGTCCGGCACCACACAGACAGCTTTTCTTTCTTGACTTTTCTTTTATAAAAAAAATATATTTAACCAAGTGTGGATGGTGGTACAATGCAGTAAGTCTGGTCTGTGTTTTTAACAAACTCCCTGCAGCGGTATGAGGAACAGGGGGTAAAGTTCATCAAAGCTCATCCTCCGTAGAAAAGGGAGGATCCCAAAATAAAAACAGACAGTGAGGCCGCTGCAGACCACATAGGAGACGGAGGGACGAGCTGGATAGTTCCGTAAAAATTGGAAAGAGGACAAGCAGGCTCGCGAAAGATGGAAGGAGTGGAACAGTGTAAGCTAGTAAAAAATAAACTGTCCAGTGCGAGTCGGACTCGCACACGTAGGGTTCCGTATCACAAGGCAAAAACGCCGAGAAAAACACGTTTGTTGTATGGGAGCCCCCCTTAAATATTTTATTTTATTCTGTTTTTAGTATTTTATGTTGTTATAGCTGCAAGAGAAATACATCATCTGTGAATTATTTTGATTTTAATTATGATTTTATTTCAGTTTTGATTCTAATTATATTTTTATTTTTTATTTGATTTGATTGCATGACGTGATTTTAATTTTAATTATGATTTTAATTTATAATTTGATTATGTTCGGTGAGTTTAAGAGCGTTTACGCCGTACGGCATTTCATACAAACTTTCAAGCGCTTATTTTTCGAAATGAATGAACCGATTTTAATGAAACTTCATACGTATAAGCAAGATACAAAGGTCTAAAAACTTAGTAGAGAACATTTTCGAAAAAAAAGTTATTTAAAAAAATAAAAAAACCCGACTGCGGTAAAAAACTGAAAAGCTAAAAACAAGCCCATTTTAAATTAAATAAAAGTTGGAAGCAGGCGGGACCCATTTGAATTTGAAAATATAATAAAAATGATATGGGTCCCGCCTGCTTCCAACTTTTATTTAATTTAAAATGGGCTTGTTTTTAGCTTTTCAGTTTTTTACCGCAGTCGGGTTTTTTTATTTTTTTAAATAACTTTTTTTATTTCCAGCTTTTTAGTTGACAAAATAAATGTGAAAGTTTTCGCAGACGATTTAGCTCTTGGTACGTGTTTTTTACGATTTGTCACTTCGAATTACTTTTAACCATATAAGTTGTATATATTTTTGTAATGAACTTTAAAAACCCTTTATTTTGATACCCCACTCGATAGGTTTTGAGAAAAATAAATAAAGTTTTAATAAATAAATAAATAAAAATGTATACAAACGAGCACTGAATAGAAAACACCAACAGGGGAAACAGATTATTTTATTTTAAGTGCAACAAGCTAGCATAGTTAGCATTATAAGATGAATAAAGAATTTGTGCACATTAAGCTACCCGAAACTGTCAAATTTTCCTAATCATCTTTGAACCTTAGAATTTTAGCAATAAAGTTGAAAATCTATTAAAGAAATTTGACAGATTGTAGTAACTTGATGTGCTGGCGTCTGTGCTTTGTTGGAATTTGCACTACGATTGCTCTTTCATAAAAGGTTTTCATGACCTGTTGAACATATTTCTTTGCTATTTAAATGAAAATTACTTTTCTTTTTTCAAGAAATTAATAAGCAACCGCAGCGAGCGGAAAATATGCAAGTTGATTTAAAAAAGTTTGAGAAGAGTGTTTTTAAAATAACTAAAACAACAATCTAGTAATCACAAGCCGTGTTTAATTATCAAGTAGATTACTATTTTTATCGAGCGGAACGTTTACAAAGAAAAGTCATCAATGACAACGCAGCATAATTTAAAACATTGCTCCACTTTAAAATCTCTGACATCTTTTCCAACAATCAAACTACAGATCAACTCCATTCCTCTGTCGCCCCCTGGAACCCCTGTCCCCCCTGGCATCCCCACATTGGCTCACATCAGGATGTCTAATTTCCACTTCACCCTGTCAACTTGTAGGGAAATCACTAACGATCAAGGAACGGATATTAAACGGATCTACCAGGAGACAATGCCCCGGTAGGTATACATCGCGGCTTTTGTACGGGCGTGCCACATTGCGAGGTGATGTCAGCGAACGATGGTGAGGAAAGATTGTAAACTTACGTAATGAGACGTAAGCAGTTGAGGCTTTACGGGAGAGGGTGCAGAGTGGGCCCGATGCGTTTTTGTTTTTGATTTATGGCAGTTTTTAACTAGTTTTGGATAGGGAATCGTTTTATGGGCGCAGTTTTTTGTAATCATGGCAATAAAATCAACTAACTGCGCCCCACTGTTTCATCCGCATAAGTTACGATGCTATGTCCTAATCCAGATCATAGCGTGTCAGATTTAGCGTGAAAGCGTAGGTAATAAAAGACATACTTCAACATAGTCAAATATTTATTATTGTTTCATTAGTTTGCTTCTTGCCGAAGAATTCTAAGTAGATTTCATGTGGCTGCTTCTTCGGAGCAAATGCTGACCGTATTGCATCTAACGCGTTACTCCACTTTTTGGTGTCCGCTTTCACACCGTGCCACCATGTTGCTGCCGTGCCGCCTAGCAATAACGGCAATCCTTCTAACGCATCTTCATCGGAGATGTGTTCCACTTTTTTGTACACTGAGATACTGTTTGTAAATTCTTCTACTTTATTGTAGTCTCTTTCACTTTCATATTTTCTGGTACAACTTCGCAATCGTGTTTATTAAAGCAGTGAACTGTTCTTGTGTCATAGTGATTAACATTTTCCAAAATTATGTGGGTAGTTTTTTAGTAAGTATGTGGGTACTCCACACAATTTGAAGGTAAGTCGTGCCGAATTTGAGGGTAGACAGAAGCCCAAGCCTTAGTTTCCTTGGTAGTTTTGGTAGCAATGTGATCGATCGATGACATCAACCGTTGAGGTCGATCTAGGGCGTCGCATGGCAGCCGGATTATTTTCAATATTGATTGGTTGACGTCGAATATTGACCACAATCTAGTTGCACCTTTTAGGTGTAATACATTAATAAAATGTGTCTGGGACAGTTATTTTGCACAAAGCGTTTGTCATCACTAACTACTTATCGTGTCTATATCTATTAAGATTTGTCCAAACGCTATCATATTTCACACCAAACCACCCATCAATTACCTTAAATACCTCATAACCTAACCCAATTACTGACAAACATAACAATATATCCTCGAAACAGCCACTTAAACTTAACGAAACATTCTGTTCGCGTGACCGCGCCCAATATACCCGCGTGTGTTTCCGCTAAGTACTTATAAACAAAGATTTAAATCCGCTAGATTTGCCCTCACCGTACTTAGTCCCGCGAAATAGTGTCCGTAATAATAAGAATGAGCTGACACGTGTCAAACTCAAAGCATTTATTTCAATTAAACCAATTACAGGCACTTTTGATATTGTCAAGGGGTCGGTCAGTCAGAAAGATGAAGCTAGTTGCCCATTCCAAATCGTTGTAGGTACCTATGGAGAAGAATGGGCAAGACACGAAAGAAAAATATTTTATTTGGGGGACACACGGAAAGTACAAACATCAAAAAGCATTTAAAACTAACAAAGTTACATTTTAATGTAACTTTGTTAGTTACAACCAAAAAAATTAAAAAAAGTTATTTACAAAAATAAAAAACCCGACTGCGGTAAAAAACTGAAAAACTAAAAACAAGCCCATTTTAAATTAAATAAAAGTTGGAAGCAGGCGGGACCCATTTGAATTTGAAAATATAATAAAAATGATATGGGTCACGCCTGCTTCCAACTTTTATTTAATTTAAAATGGGCTTGTTTTTAGCTTTTCAGTTTTTTACCGCAGTCGGGTTTTTTATTTTTTTAAATAACTTTTTTTATTTCCAGCTTTTTAGTTTCACAATTAAGAGGAATCTAACGGCACCTCTCAAGCTGAAATCGATAAAGCAGTTTAGGCTACAGAGCGTGCCAAAGAAATATACATACATACATACATTCGAAAAATATAACCCCTCCTTCTGACGCAGTCGGGTAATAAACCAAAAAAAAAATCTGTACGGGGCCAAAAAGGCTCAAAAATCTCAACATAATGTGGCGATATTTAATTTTAACAAATAAATACCGCAGCGCCTGTATTCCGGTAGGGCGAATCTAACAATTTAAATCTCTGCTTATAAATCTAAGTAGCGTCACGCTCATCTTAATGGGCGTAACATCTGCTCGGAATGATTGCAAATTTTTATTTAGTACCAAGAAGTGGAGCTGGAATACTAACGATTACCATTAAGGTGTACTCCGTAGGGGGTAAGCAGCGAGCGAGTAAATGAACAGCGTTTAGTGAAACAGGTGGGCTTGAGATATTTAATCGGGGGATTCTGTTTTGCTTTTTGCTTTTTATGGAAGTAGTTAAGGGTGGGTACTACTAAAGCAATACTATTTTTTATGTTATTTATTTGATAATACACACACTCACGAGTAGCTAAAAAAACAAAACAAACAAACACTTTGTCGTCCAATTAACTTAACATTAACAACTTAAAAAAAAGTAAAAAAAGAGAAAAAAAAGTGTAAAGTGTAGAGTACCTATAGTGTAGTGTAGCACAGTAAAAGTTGTTCATAATGATGAGTACAATGACCTCTTAAGAGGTTGTTAATGTTTTACCCACAGATATAGATATACCTAGATATCGCAAGAGTAAATACTTCGCGTGCCAAAAATTGCAACAACTTATGATTACAAATCGTAAGCCGCCCCTTTCGCGCTCAGTCCGTTGTACTGCTGGCTGGGTAAGTGTGAGCGAGAGCGCGAGCTTGTGACGTCATAGTAGGTAGTCAAAAAATGGCACGCTTGGTTTTCATACAGTTCGTGATACTTGCTTTATCTAGGTATATCTATATCTGTGGTTTTACCAATAACCCTGTAGAATGTTTTGTGTTTATCTTTTGTTGGACATCCTAAATTAATAAATAAATAATAGTTCATCAATCCAATGCTTGTGTTATAGAAACAGGGTCATCATAACTGGTGAACTGTGGGTGTGCTAATACCTACACCAGTGAAGAAATTATGCAAGAAATTAAGGCGTAATAATGTTGTTTGTTTAAGTTGACAAAACTAAATAGTAATGACATGGACAGTTGCAGACAGTTGGATGATATGAACTCTTCTCTTCATTGTTCGTGCCGATAGAAGCGAGAATAATGGTATGAAATCTGCCTCTTTTATCACATTTGAGGAGCGTTTTTTACAAAACTATACATCGTAATTTTTTTTTAATACTGTAAATGATTTATTTATAAGGGTTTAGATAGGGTATATTAAATGAAATTACCGATAAATGTAGTAATTATTTTACTGAGAAAAAAATACACATAAACACGCCAAAATAATGACAACTAAACTACTAGTTTTTTCAACTTTGATACATCTACTGTTGATGTCCCGTTTTTAAGAAATTCGTTCTATGTAGATGTATCACTTTGAAAAAAACTAAGGCACTTTGCTGTACTTTTTGAATGCTTTATGTATCGTTTACAGAAAATTCGTTATGCCCATCATGGAACCCGGCTATAGGAATCATTGTACAAAAATAAAAACGTGTGCGGTCTGGAGCCCTCCGCGCGATACTCGCGCGCACACATACTTGTATATAATTGAAATAGGCTGAGAGAGAAAATATGAATTGAATACGGGTTTTTATCACAAAACCATCTAGTATAAGTTTTTAGAAGCTCTCATAAAGTTGACGCCATCTTGGATTTTCATTTTGACCTCGCTATCGACTTTAGTACAAACCACGAAAACTATTTCTTAATCTTTCTCTTTCTGTTATAAACAATGGAAAGAGACAGAGATCGATGGCTGGATGAGAGACGATTTTGTCACATGGAGTTTAGTCGCATAACGCTTTTTCGTTACGTGATGATTTCTACCAGTTTACTCCTACCGCAAGAACTCCGCTCCAAAATATACAAGCTAAATTTTTGCACCGATTTAGAGGAGAGCGTCTCTTTAATATCTCACGGTGAAAGCCCTATTTTTTAATCTGGAACGTGTTCATCGGGGCACTTTGTTTCTTAATGGGCTCCAAGATAGATGGCATGTGTCTCATTAAATAATTGGTGACTGGACTGTACTTATGTAAATCTTTCTTTATCTTCATCGGTTTGAGAAATTTGCAGTACTTATACCTAGAAGGGACTGATAAATAAAAAAAGCCAAAAGCATTGGTTAGTGCCTTGATGACCGAAGATTATGAAATTTTCAATACCATTATGAATTTTTAGTCAAAATCAAAATATTTTATTTCACATAAGCCTACATGGGCACTTATGAAACGTCAGAAGCTAGGTGCACAGTCCCAATTGGTCGTTTCAGTTTCATGATAAGTAGTCGTAAATCATCACCGAACAAGCGTGGTGCTCAATTATTAGATCGTGAGTTCGAACCCAAGCAGGTGCCTTACTTACCTTGTGTAAATAATTTCATCACCACTGCTGTCAAAACGATGAAGGACCACATCGTGAGGAATCTAAATCATAGAACCAAAAATTCGAAGACTTGTTATATCCACGAACCCGCACTCGGCTCGCGTGGTAGATTACAGCCCACTACCTCTTGAAGACAGTAAGCCTGTGTGGGCCTGCGGGCGGAGAGTAATGGATAGCTCACCGTCCGATCAGGACCAGGCCCGTGCCGGACGGCGCGTACGTGTTCCACGCGCGCCTCAAAGAAATGTCAGCATCAGAGAAGGGGCCTGTTAGGGCAGAAGCCTGCCGGGTCAGCGGGATTGTCCGAAAGGGTTATCGCTGGCCCGGAACATAAAGAGCTAAGGAAGGAACACGGGTGGGTTTTAGTCAGTAAGAGTCTGACACTTCCTTCCGCTCCACCCAGAGCGGGAGGGGTCATTTGATGAATACGCAAAAAAAAAAAGCCTGAGTCCCAGCAGTGGGAACATTATAGGCTGATTATGTTATTATTTAAATTTTCAGTTTCATGATAAGTAGGTAGGTAGTCTGAAATCGTTACCAAATAAGCGTGGTGATCAATTTTTTTCAAGTTCTTTCTTTACTACCTACCCATATACTAGTCGTTCCCCACGTCTTTGCGTGTATTTTTTTTAATATCCTGCATTATAAGCACAAGCAGCCTATATCCTTCTCCAAGTTCCAGGATACCTCTATGTCAAACATAACGATCGATTTAGTGGTTTAGGCGTGGCATGGGCGGGCGATACGATGCGACGCGGTGGGGCTGACGGAGTTTTATAAAAACGTATTTTAGTATTTATTGTGTACTAGCTGCGCCCCGCGGTTTCATCCGCATACGTTTCGGTCCCGAGGAAATATCGGGATAAAATGTATCCTATGTGCTTTTCCGGAACTCAAACTACCTCTATACCAAATTTCATCTAAATCGGTTCAGCGGTTTAAGTGTGAAGAGGTAACAGACAGACAGACAGACACACTTTCGCATTTATAATATTAGTATGGATATTACGAGTTCTGTGCGAACAGAGTCGCGGGCAGAAGCTAGTGTATTATTTATTTTTTTATAATTAACAGTATCATTATAAATATTAATAATAATAATAACGTTTATTTGGACTTCATAAAATATAGTCTAAATCGCCGTCGCCGCCGCTGCCGATCACCTGTACGAGGACACGGCGGTGCCCGCCCAAGCGGGGCAGACCTCCACCGTGTGCTCCACCGTGTCCTCTGGGCGATCCTGGCAATGGTGACACCCGGGCGTTTCCTCCCGCCTGATGATGTGCAGGAACCTCCCGAAACTTTCGTGTCCGGTGAGGACCTGCGTCAGGCGGTAGGTGAGGGCGCCGTGGCGCCTCTCTAGCCACTCCTCAAAGAGGGGTCTTATCGCCGCTATCGCGGCATGCCCTGCGCTGGGTTGTGGCAATCGCTCTTTCCACGCCGCCATGAGATCGCGCCGGAGATTCGTCCGCTTCGCAGCGTTTTGCCGCGGCAAAGAAGAAAGGCCGAAACAAACTCAGTGGTCTCTTTTAAAGTCCAAACATAATGTTGGTCAGGTTTTATGAAGACCAGCTAGATCGATGTCTGAGATGGTCTTTTGAGGAAAGAACCACACAGATTGAGAGGACCTGTCCAGTCAGCGCACGCATTTGTCAGAAATCGTGCAGCTCAACTCAAGACTTAAGGAGCTCAACGATTCGACAAACAATACCAAAGAAAGGACATTTGGGTAGACCACATAAATTACTCAAACTGCTTCAAATTTGATTGATCACTTTATTTTTGGTCCATTTTCGAAATCTTCATTATTATAAGAATCCCCTCAATTACTCCAAAAACATATGACCTTATCCACTTTTATTCAGTCCCAAATAAAAATAACCTTACTGTCATCCCTAAATCCAAATAGCACTTGGTAACGATGAGTACGCTTACTTGGAAGAAGACTGCCAGCCACTGACCGACAACACCCAGCTCTGCAAACTCCTCGACACTAGAAGAATCAAAGGCACAGATGACTGCATACTATCTCTCACTACTCATTCAGCATCGCCCTTAACTTAAGAAGAGAAAAAGTTCAGAAGATCGGAGACAACAACTGGTTACAGTACTCAGAGAAGACGAAGTCACCAAAACACAATGTAACACCAAGACAGACTACAAGAAGCTTTCTGGAATTCATCTCGTTACACTCACAGAAGACTGCCAGATGAACATCATGAATAGGATACTGCGATCTCACACTGATACGATCGTCATCAACGAGGTCATACCGTTACCTGAGCAGCATCAAGTCCCAGAACAGAATCCACGAACTAATCAATAAGGCAGGCGACATATCCATGCCAGAAGAAGACAATTGGACAATCATAGTAGCTACACCTAGCTGGAACACAATCATCCTATATATCCTACTGATCGCAGCAGCATCCTGGAAGCTATATCAATGGAAAACTAAGAATATCCCAGAGGACACCAAGGGCAGCACGGACGCCGCCAGAAGCAAGAATTGCTTCTATCTTACGGAGGGAGGAGTTAACTCATCGTAACACGCGTTTACGCTGAGCATGCAGCCACCGTCAGCATGCAACGTATTCGTCGTATTGCAACTATGCATTTACCGGAAATTCATTCAATTCAATAGAATTATTTTTCTTTGCATTGTATTCAGTCTTGCATTAGCCACCAGCTATCCTGTATAATATCATATAATAATTAAATTAATATAGTAATAAATAAATATTTTTTTATCCCGACCGCCGATACATAACTCGCGCCTAAACAAGTTTTGACTTCAAAAACATCACGCGTGGAGGTAGTGTGTGATCCCTTTATCTACTAAAAGGGTTTAGTACTCACGTAGCTACCTAAGGTCATTGCTCTTAAATTTTCCTCCTAATGTAACTAAAATAGCTTAGCGGTCGTTGACCCACCTAAGTAGGTAACCTCTGAATGAACTAAAATGAGTAAATAATGTTTTAGAAATGTGTGTGTTACTAGATTGTCTCTTGTTCTTAGAAATAGCACATTTTTTTCGTAAGAAACATAATATTGTTTCTGAGACTTGAACAGAACCACAGAAAATCTGTGGTTCTGTTCTGTCTGCAAGAATATTGAAAGATTTTTCCACGGAAACTGTATTTATTTTATATCATATCTGTATTATTCATGACATAATGGTTGAGTTCTTGCTTGGTTGATGCCTGAGTTCATTGCCATTTGATTAAATTGCCAAATTACCACAATGTGTGATTTCTTGGTTGGGCAAAAAATATTTCGATTTTTGCTAATAAAATAATCTTTCCATCTGAAATCATGACTTTATTTGGACTGTCTCGTTGGTCCAGTGGTTCCAGGTCCTGCTTTCGATTCCCGGGTCGGGCAAAGTGTTAATGGGTTTGTGGCGGCATCTACATTGCTACATGCGAACTACGCATCACACTGACGTCACGCAAAATCCTGCATCGCGCAAGCAGAGTTTACCGCGTAACTATCATAATGGCACTAATCGTCGGGCAGTTGCCCACCAGACACGACACCTCTGGCCGGAAGATCCTTCCGAGGTTGAGTGAACTTTACATCCTGTTTCTCTAGTTTTTCCATCTCTAATATCTTAATACCAGCTTGGAGTCTGGGTTTGTACCCGGTTGATGGCAAAAGGCTCGCACCATTTATATGGGACTTAAATATAAATAGCGAAATGTTGGTGTACTATAGGCACACCTCTGCCTAACCCGTAAGGGAATATAGGCGTCATCATCATCATCATTTCAGCCGAAAGACGTCCAGTGCTGGACATAGGCCTCCCCCAAAAGGGGGGGGTTTGCCATAATTGCCACGCTTGGTAGGCAAGTTGGCGATCGCAGTATGGTATGGTGGTGGAATGCATAGAGAACGCTGCTGCCCATTCTCCGGTACGACCCTTAGTCGCCTTTTACGACACCCACGGGAAGTATGGGGTGGTGCTATTCTTTAATATAGGCGTAATGTTATGTATTTTAATTTTAAGGACATCGATGCGCACCCTGAAACCATGAATTCAGCACATGATTTTAGACCCCCTAGCGTAGAAATTTTTTGAGGTATCTAGGCGGTCAAAATATATGGCGGAGCAAATTTTTTTTTTAAAGGAGTTCCTGGAAGGACATGGGGGAGGCCGTTGCCAAGCAGTGGGACAGTATGGATTAAACAAAAAAAAAAAACTGACAAAAAATTTCAACGCCTGGGCACAGAATAACTAATGTTTAATTAAAAATGATCGTCAATTAGAGGTTCAGAATCATGCACTGAATCCATCGTAACAGGTTGTCGCCGATGCCACTATGTAAATGTACAGTCACCAAAGGAGATAAGTGATGATGGATGTTTTCGTATAAAATTTAATTTAGTTAGTAGGTACTAAAACAAACAGTTAATTTATTAAAAATTCGAAAACATCCATCGGTTTCTTACTAAACTTCAATTACATCCGACGAACCTGGTTACTTATCTCTTTTGGTGACTGTACATCACAAAATTGATTCTTAAAACACAGCACATCTCCGCCTTACTTATTCAACAATTCCACTTACTTAATGACCAGAAAATCTGTTCGCACTTGAAGTGTCCATAAAAAGTGCTGGACAAACGGTGTTCATTCCGCCGGCTCCTATTTACGGACAGCTAAAGTGCCGGCATTAGGAACATTAAAACGTTCCAATGAATAATCTCGGAACGTAACAGCGACTGTTGAAATATAACGCTTCGTGTGGTGTGAGTTATGAAAGAAAGATAGAAAGATGGATTAAATTCAATGGAGATTAGGTTATCAATAAGGTCCGAAGGTAATCAAACATCTCCGAAACAAGTCTTTTACAACAACTCTTTTATTCGTATTTTGTATTTTTTTTTCTAAAGAACTGACTGAATCAGTGAGACAGAATGAATGTGAATATCTGAGGACGATAGAAACGTTGGAATGGATTTGGATATTATGGATGGATAAAAAGGGGATACGAAAAAGAAAGAAAATACGTTTGTTTGCGATAAACATGACGCGTAATAAGAACACAAACAAAAAAAACCGGTCAAGTGCGAGTCGGACTCGCGCACCGAGGGTCTCGTACAAATTTGTACAAATATGTTTATCACGGGTTTTTTTTTATGTAACTACAAAATTAAACTGACACTAAAACGACACCAACTGACATTAAAATGGAACTGGGCTGGACACATCTGCCTCATGTCAGACGAACAATGGGCCAAACTTACGACCCAATGGGTCCCTCTTAATGGCAAACGACATCGTGGCAGGCCCAGACGGAGATGGCGGGATGAGCTGAACTCCTTCAACAAGAACTGGTCCTTAGCAGCTTTGAACAGAGAGAAGTGGAAAGAGAGTAGGGAGGCCTTTGCCCTGCAGTGGGACATCACAGGCTAATAATAATAATAACTACAAAATTACGGTGTTCGGATTTTTCCCTTTATTTGTGCTACATGACCTTGCTTCTTGCCAAATTTCATGATTCTAGGTCAACGGGAAGTACCCTATAAATTTTGATTCTCTTGAGAGTGTACGAATATACACGTTTTTTGCGACATAAACAGCCGTATCTTTTTTTTACGTTAACTTAGAAGTTTGATTTTTTCACAGCTTTAAGGGATTGTAACTTGAGTACGTATGGTTTCAATTTAAAGTCGATACTTGCACGCGTTCCCAAGATATAGGGTCTTGACAGACAAACGTACAACAAAGTTATCCTGTAGGGGTTCCGTTCTTTCCTTTCGAGGTACGGAACCCTAAAAAATAACAAGTTGGGGGAAAACATGCATCGTCGTTTCAGCCGATAGACGTCCACTGCTGGACATAGGCCTCCCCCAATTTTGGGGGGGGTTTGCCATAATCGCCACGCTTGGCAGGCGGGTTGGCGATCGCAGTATGGTATGATGGTGGAATAAATAGAGAACGCTGCTGCCCATTCTCCGGTAAGACCCTTAGTCGCCTTTTACGACACCCACGGGAAGTAAGGGGTGGTGCAATTCTTTAAGTCCGGCACCACACAGACAAAACATGCATCACATCCACGCAAAATGGCCATCGCTCAGCATAATGCTAAGACCTTGTGCGAGACAGTGCCTCAGCGCTGGTTTTCAGCGACAGCAGACGTTGACGTGATGACGTCAATCGGTGTAGTATACGATTAGATACTATGACTGCTAAGATGACGGCAAATATATCTAGATCTCTGGAAGAAGAAGTTTCATTGTATAAGGGTAAGATGAATCTTTTCTCTAATAATACCCATACATAAACCCACACTCCCTACCCCGATAGAAACTACAATCCTTACACAATGACCTCCTCCTCTTGATCCTTTTCTAATAATATCGCTAGGTATTATCATTTATCAAATTTTATTCCATGGGAGAATTATTGAACCCTCGAACCCAAATTAACTAAGGTTATCTACCTCCTTTGTTAATCCATCTAATATCAAGGAGCTGTGTCTACAAATCAAGGGTTCCGTTCCGATTCCTTTGATAGTTACTTACCTACAACATACTTAGGGTAAATCCTCCTCATCTAGAATTCCTGGAGTAGAGCCAAGCTGCACTAACGTAAAGTAACGAGATCCGAGCTCGCTCATTAGCTGAACATCAATACCTTCATCAATTAAAATGATTAGTTCGGTAGCAACTAGCTTTTTGCTACGGCTTTGCTCGTCGTTTGGGTATAAAATATGCCCGTTTGAGTGGTAGGTACCATGTGCCATTATAATCATAAATTTTTATTTATCTCGTCATACATATCACACTAATATTTCAAAGGCGAAAGTTTATGAGTTTGTGTCTTTATATGTTTGTTACTTCTTCACGCACAAACGGCTGAACGGATTCGGCTGAAATGTGGCACACATATAGTTTATAACCAGGATTAACATATAGGCTACTTTTATTGCTGATATTTCCACGGGACCGAGACTTACGCGGGCGAAACCGCGGAGCGGAGCTAGTTATTAATATAATGCACAATCTTCAACAGAGACAGGTGTCTGAGATAGGAGGGTCTTGAGTTACAGATCACCCGGCTCGCTTAGATAGGACATGTTAATTTACAAAACGTTTAGAGTCAAGATATTATATTATAAATGTTTAAAATTGCAATTAAGTACGTAACTACCTACAAAGTTGAGAGAAAAAAAAATACAAATTGTTTATATGATACTCATAACTGGGGAAATTTGCTAATAACTGATAATATTTGGTTTGACTGATCAGCTGCATCCGGTTAGACTGGAAGCCGACCCCAACATAGTTGGGAAAGGCTAGGCAGATGAAGTTATAATAATGGTTTGATTTTATGTACTTTATTTTCTCTTTTCACGCTTTCTACATCTCTCTACTTTCCTATCGCAGGTATGCTGGGAGAGAGTTCTATAGAAATAAGCATCACCTTTGTACGTATTTTTCCTTTCTTGTCTGTTTACTTATTTATTTGTGTACAGAAATGGTTAAATAAATAATTTGCTGATATCTCATTTCTTACGAAGGACGTGCTCTACTAGGAAAACTCGCTTGTTAGCAAAAAGATATTGAAGATCCGGAACGTTTGTAAGAAGTGCTTTGCTAAACATGTCTTGTCTGTGTTCTATGATGAGCAGCCATGTGCCCCATGGGATTTCCCATCGGCAAAAATTACTGAATCCCATACAAACTTAACCCCCTATTCTTATAAGGGGTTAAGTTTGTATGGGATTCAGTCATGCCGTACGGCGTAAATGCTCTTGCGTTTACGCAGTACGGCATTTCATACAAACTTTCAAGCCCTTGTTTTTCGAAATGAATGAACCGATTTTAATGAAACTTCATACGCATAAGCAGGATACAAAGATCTGAAAAGTTAGTAGAGAACATTTTCGAAAAATAGTGTTACAAGTCGTCTGTGTGGTGCCGGACTTAAAGAATACCACCACCCCATACTTCCCGTGGGTGTCGTAAAAGGCGACTAAGGGGCGTACCGGAGAATGGGCAGCAGCGTTATCTATGCATTCCACCACCATACCATACTGCGATCGCCAACCCGCCTGCCAAGCGTGGCGATTATGGCAAACCCCCCGTTTTAGGGGAGGCCTATGTCCAGTAGTGGACGTCTTTCGGCTGAAATGATGATGATGATGAGTGTTACAAGTAGCCAAATTAGACCGATTTAAAAATTTACATAGAAACAGAGATTTCCAGTTATCTTTTTTAAAATAAGATATTTCGAAAATGTTCTATAATAACTGTTTAGACCTTTGTGTCTTATGCGTATGAAGTTTCATTAAAATCGGTTCATGCATTTCGAAAAACAAGGGCTTGAAAGTTTGTATGCAATGCCGTACGTCAAAAACGCTCTTAAGGAATGAATCACCTCCGTTGTGTGTGTGTATAAGAAGAAAGACGTTTATTTGCGGCAAACATGACGCGGAAAAATAACATAAACACAAAAAAAGTTAAGGGAAAATATGCGTCACTTTCACGCAAAACCGTCATCGGTCAGCATAATGCTAAGACCCTTTGCGAGATAGAGCCCCAGCGCTGGTTTTCGGCGACAGCCGGCGTTGACGTGATGACGTCAACCGGTGCAGCATACGATAAGATAAAATCAAAATAAGAAATAAAATAGATTTACGATACCTTAGTTACAACATAATATTTATAAAAAATAATTAAAAATTTAAAAAACCCCCAACTTAAAGAAGAAGTTTTAGAGCTAGCGGTATCCGATCATACGGCTCAACTCTTAAGATGTCCAGTTAGACAGACATGCATGATAAATTACTGGTTCTCAACTAAACGAGATTACTCAAAAGAAAATGTTCAGAAATTCGTAGACCACATCAAGTGCATTACCTTTGCTGACGTATACGAGGAAAATGATCCCAATAAGGCATTCAAGTTGTTTTATGATTTGTTTAGGTTGCTATACGATTTGTGCTTTCCAAATATAAAAATACGGATATCGACTAAAGTAAAAGCAAAATGGATTAGTCGTGGCATTAGGATATGCAGTAAAAGAAAGAGGGAGTTGCTGTGGAAGTACCGGTTATTGCCGAATAAGCAAAATAAAACAACTCTCAAAAGGCTATCAAATCGGCTAAAGAGAGTTATAAATCTCACACAGCGAGCCCATCACAGTCGTTTTATACATTCAGCTCAGAATCTGTGCAAAGCAACATGGAAAGTTATCAATAAAAACAAGAATAAACATAATTTGCCAAATGAAACTATAATGAAAATCAAGTCAAATGATAAAATTTTAACTAATCCTCTTGAAATAGCACAAGCCTTTAACAATTATTTTGTGGATCAAGTGAATCCAGTTAATAATATAAACATTAATAAAAATACGCCAATACAAAGTAAATGTACATCTATGTTTATGTTACCTACAATACCCCTTGAATTTCATCGTATTATTATGTCACTAAAAAATACATCTAGCACTGGGTACGATGATATAAGTACAAAAATTGTTAAACAGGTATCCACAATACTTGCACCTGTGTTGAGTCATCTTATCAATATGTGCATACTGCATGGTTATTTTCCGGAAGAATTAAAAATAACCATAGTAAAACCGCTTTTCAAAAAAGATAGCAGAGAGGATATGTCCTGCTACAGACCTATTGCGTTAGTGCCAATTTTTTCAAAAATATTTGAAAAAGCAATATATAGTCAACTTACTGCATACTTTGAGAAAAATAGCTTATTCGTTGATAACCAAAAAGGTTTTAGAAAAAATAGATCAATTAACATGGCCATCTATGATTTCTTGCATATGGTTAGCAGTAGAGTGGACAAAAGACTACCAACTGTAGCGCTTTATATGGACATGGCAAAAGCTTTCGATCGCGTAGACCATAAAATACTGATAAATAAACTTCACGCATACGGAATTAGAGGAAATATTTTAAATTTAATAGAATCTTATCTATCTAATAGAAAGCAGATAACGACAATTAGTAGAATTTGTAAAAAAAACGAAATCACATATACATCTAGCCAGAGAACTGTAATTTACGGGGTACCACAAGGTAGCGTACTGGGACCGCCTCTATTTATTATCTATATTAATGACTTTCCTACAGCGTCAACATATCCTATGACAATGTTTGCGGACGACAGCACTTTACTATTTAATAATGACGAAGTAAGTACATTAGAGGCTGACATTAATTCTAATTTAAAATCAGTTGTGAATTGGCTTCAAAATAATAATTTGATTATAAATCTAGACAAAACAGTATTAATGACATTTCAGCAAAGAGTAAATCACAAATTGAACTTAAATCTATATATATAAAATTCAAAGTCCTGACTGACTGACTGACTGACTGATATATCAACGCACAGCCCAAACCGCTGGACCTAGAGACTTGAAACTTAGAAGGTGTGTTCTTTGTGAAGAGTAAGTATCCACTAAGAAAGGATTTTTGGGAATTCAACCCCTAAAGGGTTAAAATAGGGGATGGAAGTTTATATGAAAGTCTGACAGTTTTGAAGTTAGGATCTTCTAATTTTGTATTTAGGCTGCCATTTAAAAATTAATTTATACGTGTTTCAGCGTTTTTGATAATTCCATCCCCGAAGGGTTAAAAAGAGGGATGAAGTTGTGTGTAGAAAGTCATTAATTTTCGACGTAAAAATCACTAAATTTACTATCTAAGCTTATGACTGGAAGCTAACACAACGGTGTTGTTATAATTTCATCCATTAAGGGGGTGAAAAGTAGGTGAAATTTTGTCCTGACTGACTGATATATCAACGCACAGCCTAAAACGCTGGTCGGTACCGCTGGGTAGAGAAATTAATTTTGGAGGATGTGTTCTTTGTGAAGAGTAGATATCCACTAAGAAGGGGTTTTTGGAAATTTAACCTTTAAGGGGTGAAAAGAGGGGATTTTGTTTGTATGAAAAATCTTATTCCTTGAGTTAATAACCATGAAACTTGGCACGAATACTTATCTAAATAAATTATGAAGTTTGGCTTTTTTTTTCTAAAGTACCCCCTTTTTTTTTTTTTGAGGATGGGAAATCATCAAATGACTCCTCCCGCTCTGGGTGGAGCGGAAGGGAGTGTCAGACTCTTACTGACTAAAACCCACCCGTGTTCCTTCCTTAGCCCTTTATGTTCCGGGCCAGCGGTAACCCTTTCGGACAATCCCGCTGACCCGGCAGGCTTCGGCCCTAAGGGGCCCCTCCTCGATGCTGACATCTCTTTGAGGCGCGCGTGGAACACGTACGCGCCGTCCGGCACGGGCCTGGTCCTGATCGGGCGGTGAGCTACCCATTACTCTCCGCCCGCAGGCCCGCGCCTACGGTGGCCGGGAGTCGTCACGCGGCTCCCGACGCCCGGAGCGTCTCCCGCGGCGGCTGGGACGGGAGGCTCTCTCCCTGAGCCGTTCCGCCACCTCCTTCGCTAGCATGACTGCTTCGCAGAAGGAGGTGACTGCCTCCCACTCCCTCTCGCCCCGGACCATGGCTTGCACCAGGGCCAGACGCGAGAGGTCGCCGTCGCTGCCAATCGCCTCTACGAGGACACGGCGGTGCTCCGCCCAAGCGGGGCAGACCTCCACCGTGTGCTCCACCGTGTCCTCTGGGCGATCCTGGCAATGGTGACACCCGGGCGTTTCCTCCCGCCTGATGATGTGCAGGAACCTCTCGAAACTTCCGTGTCCGGTGAGGACCTGCGTCAGGCGAAAGGTGAGGGCGCCGTGGCGCCTCTCTAGCCACTCTTCAAAGAGGGGTCTTATCGCCGCTATCGCGGCGTGCCCTGCGCTGGGTTGCGACAGTCGCTCTTTCCATGCCGCCATGAGATCGCGCCGGAGATCCGTCCGCTCCGCAGCGATTTGCCGCTGAAGCGGATCCTCCCCCCGGCGTAGTGCCTCCGCGCGCCACTCATACAGGCGCGCGAGGACTATCGCCTCCAGATCCCATGGCGGCAGTCCGGCAAGGAGGCTTGCCGCCTCGCCAGAGATCGTGCGGTAGCCCCGGATAGCCCTTATGGCTACCACCTTCTGGGGCGCGTTCAGGTAGTGGGCGGCTCGCCGCCGCAGTGAACGCGCCCACACCGGGGCCCCGTATATGGCCATGGACCGCACGACCCCCGCGTAAAGCCTCCGGCAGGAGGCGTTTGGCCCCCCCAGGTTGGGCAAGAGCCGCTTGAAGGCGGCCCCGGCCCGTTCCAGTTTGGAGGCCAAACTGCCGGATCCTCTCCACGACTATCGCAACCCCGCGTGTCATCGCGTCGGCCGCCGCCTGATGCGACCTCCCCTGCGCCAGGACCAGCGTGTCGTCAGCGTAGCAAACCACGCTGACGCCATCAGGGAGGTCGGCGCGCAGCACCCAGTCGTACCCGATGTTCCACAGAGGCGGCCCCAGGACCGATCCCTGTGGGACACCGCACGACATCTCTCGCCGGTTCCACTCCCCATCGCGACCGGGGTAGCTGACGGCTCTTTCCGTCAGATACGCCTCGACTATTCGACGGAGGTAGGGCGGCACCCGGTGATACCGGAGTGCCTCCACAATGGTGCTCCAGGGCAGGGTGTTAAACGCGTTGGCGATGTCGAGTGACACCGCCACGACGACCCCACCCCGGGACACCGCGTCCCCCGTCGTGAGGGCTCTCACGCGCATGATGGCGTCCACCGTCGAGCGCCCCTTGCGGAAATCGAACTGGCTGTCCGCAAGATCCGGCCCCGTCCTCACCAGGTGCCCAACGAGGCGGCCCGCAATCACTCTCTCAAAGAGCTTGCCGACCTCGTCGAGCAGCACGATGGGCCGGAATGCGGACGGAGAGTCCGCAGGGCGCCCTGGCTTCCGAATGAGGACCAGCTTCCCCGTCTTCCAACGGCGTGGAAACGGGCCTCTCTCCATACATGCGCTTAAGAACGCCTCCAGTCGAGGCCCGAGAGCCCCCGAGGCCTGGACCCAGGCTTTACCTGGCAACTAAAGTACCCCCTGGAGGGGGATTGGGAGGTGTCAAAGTTTGTAGGGAAGAATTTTAACGCGTGGTCCGATTAACTCGGAACTCAGTATTTATACTTAAGACCTAAAATAAAGAATAACGTGTATCATCGTTTTTCAAAAATTTACCCCTAACGGGGTGAAAAGTTAATTTTATAGTGGAAGACTTTACTGCGTGGCTTGATTAACTCGAAAATTGGTATAAACAATCTTTAAGTAGAGTAATGAACACATCCCCAACAATTTTACGAAATTCCACCCCCGTGGGGGTGAAAAACGGGGATACAGTTTATAAGAAAAATCTTATTCATTTGGTTAATAAACTTGGCAAGAATACTTGCCTAAACAAGTAATAAAGTTTATCATTATTCGTTTATCAAAACACTCCAACACCCCTTGTGTTGGGGTGTTAAAGTTTGTGTGGAAGAATTTTTATATTATCAAGGGGTATCGTATTTGGGTTGTGGAGTTCAGATAGGCAGTCACTCCATGTAATATACTGGTACTCAGCTGCATCCCGTTGGACTGAAAGCCGATCCCAACATAGTTGGGAAAAGGCTAGGCAGATGAAGAATCAATAGTAAGTGTATGGGGTTTTCGAAAATTATTGACCCCTGACGGGACAGAAAGTGGTAATTCGATTTATAAGGGGATTTTAATGAGTACCTTGATAAACTTTTAAAAATTGGTACAAACAAATTTGGACTTGAAACTTGGCACAAATAATTATAAAGTTCGAATTTTTTTGGAATTCTAAACTAACCCAAAGGGGAGATTGGGGGTGTCAAATTTAGTATGGAAAAATTTTAATGCTCTTTCTCCAATTAACTCGAAACTCAGTACCTATCTAAGACCAAAATAAATAATAAAGTGGTTCAGGGTTTTTCGAAAATAAGAATAGGGGTAGTCAATTTCACAGGGCAGAATTTTATTACGAGGCTTGATTAACTGGAAAATTGGTATAAATAATCTAGATTATGTTTCGAAATTCCACCCCTATGGGGATAGAAAGAGGGGATACAGTTTATATGAAAAATCTTATTCATTTGGTTAATAAATTAGAAACTTGGCAATATTTGGGTCAGTAAATAATAAAGATTGTCACTTTTAGTTTAAAAAATCCCTCACAGAGGATTTGGGGGGTAACAAAGTTGATGGATTAGAAAAATATTTAACCCTCTGTCGGATTAACTCGAAACTCGGTACTACTAAAACAAAAAATACTTCAAAAAAGTGATTTAGGGTTTTTCAAAAATTGACTTCTACGAAGATGGAAAATTCTACTGCTTGCTTCCATTAACTCGAAAACGGTTTGAGACAAGTTATGAACACATCCCAAACGATTTTTCAAAATTAGGTACTCTCCTGGGGCGTAAAAAGCTGGGATACAGTTTATTTGAAAAATCTGATCCCTTTGAGCTATAAACTAAAAAATTGGCCCGAATACTTATTTATATCTAAATAAATGATATAAATCATAAACATACATTTTCGAAATTATAAGAGAAAAGTACGAATTTCACGCGGACGAAGTCGCGGGCAGAAGCTAGTCTATACTTATAAAATTCAATGTCCTGACTGACTGACTGATATATCAACGCACAGCCTAAACCACTGGTCCTAGAGACATGAAATTTGGAGTGTGTGTTCTTTGTGAAGAGTAGGTATCCACTAAGAAAGGGTTTTCCGGAATTCCACCCCTAAGAGTCTGAATGGGGGGAGGGTGAAATTTCACGCGGACGAAGTCGCGGGCAGAAGCTAGTATTAGATATAATGACAAAGTTATTAATGAAACAAATGTAACAAAATTTCTCGGATTAAATATAGAAAACACATTAAAATGGAATTCACATATTGACAAAGTGTGTAGTAAACTAAACCAATACTCCTATGCCTTGCATATGTTAAGTAAAACAGCCGATCGGACAACAGTATTAACAGCATATCATGGTCTGGTGGCCTCAACATTAAGATATGGAATTATATTTTGGAGAAATGCAACGGGTAAAAATACAGTATTTAAGTGCCAAAAAAGATGCATAAGAGCTATCTACAACTTACAGACAACTGACAGTTGCAAACCACTTTTTAAAGATAAGAAAATATTAACAATGTCATCGTTGTACATATTTGAAACGACCATGTTTGTCAAAAATAATCTACACAAAGGAGAAACCCGTTTCTGGGCCTAACCGTTACACGAATAAGATATGTACCAAAAAAATCGTCTATTTTGCTAAACTAACCCATTTAAATCTTAGCCTAATTTACAATGGCCAAGTGTAGAAAATAATTAGATTTCTATTTTTCTGTTTTAAACCACCTTTGTAAACCGTTACAACACTTATTTTGTTATACGTCACTAACTTCACAAATGCTGGTATTCTATCAATAGAGCGTACCCTAAGAATATGATCGATTTAGTGGAAATCGATGCTGATACAAATAATTAAATAACACTCCATTGTTTTAGTATAAATGACTTTTTAGGTATTAAAATCAATGTAAAACAATTCAATCTGGAAACTAATTGATATTTAACGTAATCGCCATTAAAAAACATTAAAAGAAATAAATAATCGATAAAATCGACTGCACCATGGATTGCATTAGTAAACGCCAAATGTCAATGTCAACGTCTGTCAATTGTCATGGTTGTAATGTCATGTCATTAACGTCATTCGCTTTTGGATTTTTGCCCAAGTCAATGTGTTGTTTTTCTGTATTTCCGGGGATTTATTTTTTCATAAGACCTCTAATCGAATACTGGACTCCGAAATTGATTGCATTCTGACTGTTCTTCGCTTGAACAATGGACACCGTTACATAACCTGCCACCTGTGCTGACTTTTGCTGGAAAACCGGATCTGATTATTGCTCTTTTTGACGACTGGCACGACATCATGAACCTGTGCATTAATTGCGGAATAGCAACGGCCCACTGCCATACAATAGGAAGGCGAAGATTGGAAGATGAAAATGATTCTTTCAATTGTACAGGAATGGGTCGCGCGCGCCTCAAACGGTTAGTATCCGATATTTCTATACCTATTGTAACATTTTTGTACAATGTATGTAATAATTTAATGTAGTCGAACTAAATAGTGTTATCGCATTTGTTCAGTTGTTTGTTGATAGTTGCACTTTATATAATGATACCAGAATGTGCAGATGTGATGCTTCATATTCGAAGACATGACTGTGACATCACCAATCCGGACTGAACCTGCATGGTTATTGGTTAATTATATTCCCTTTCAGGGCTAAGTTTTGGTATCTCTGCCAACGAGTTGAGGGTCCATATTTTTTTCACAGATAGATCTTATTATTAGAAGCCTCCACGCAAAGTTTTAACTTGCGGAGATAAATGGTTTACGAGAAAAAAAAAATCAAAAACGTAGAAATTAAGGAATGTTTTGTTACTTTTGACATTTGGTCTCACCATTGAACGTTTCGTTTTATGTAAGGTCAACGCACTAAAATGTTTGACTTCATAATAATGATGAAATAAATATGTATAACCACTCACGCGCAAGTACCCCGCGGTAACGCCTTCCTATACGCAAGTATGTTTTTAGCACATTTTTTTCGACGCGCCGCGGAGCGCCCTCGCCACTTATACACGACTCGTACAGAAAAAAATTCTATGGACCGCTGTTAAACTAATGGCTGTTTCTTCAAGTGGATAGACAAGTGTAGATAACAAAACTTGTTCCGTAACATTAAGAGACTTTGATTTTTTTAAATAATTGTTTATTTTTAATGTTTGTTTACATTACGACAATTAAAAATTAAAATAATATTATTTCAAAATCGAAAGCGATGACCCTATTTTTTTATTTACCTAAAAAATAGCCCCATTCATACTGAATCGAATGACATATAATACATACCATTGTTGTTCCAAAGTTTTGATATACAATAACAATAACATCACGCGAGTATCAAATTACGCATGCGTCATCGCCGTCTCATTTGTTTATTTAAAGATTTTCAACTACAGATAACTTATTTCGTAATGCCGATATAAACACACGGCCTTTGGCACAAATGTACTTCATCTAACCACTCGACTAAAGAACCAGGAACGTGAGCAATACTCCCATAGACAAAATTACTAAAAATAAAATACTGCGGTGTGGAAAATGCTTGCTGTCGCAGTTTTATCAATGGCCGATCGTGGCTTTCGAGCGAGTGTAACATTTTCCTCAATACCTGCTCGTGGTTATGGCCGCGTGAGTGGATAATTAGTGAGTTATGAGTTTTTATGCATATTTCATTATATTATTTATATTTCGCTGATTTAAATCAGTGTTATTAAATTATAAACACTTATAATAATTTACCGACTATTGCCGATATGTGAAACGAAACGTAAAACGGCGCCATTTTGTGCTGTCACTGAATTCTTCTAGGGCAGGCCTGACACGGTCAGGTTAGACAACATAGGATGCAAGAGCGAGCGAAGCGAGCTCGGGACTTTGGGCACCCCGACTCGGACAGGTTAGGTTAGAAGGGGATGGCGGAGTCTGAAAGACCCCGCCATCCCCTTCGTGGTTGTTTTTTTTTAAACCACCCAGAAGTAGGAGCCTACGCCCTGAGCGAACGAAGAAAAATAACACAGTTGCATTGACAACATAGGATGCAAGAGCGAGCGAAGCGAGCTCGGGACTTGGGGCAACCCGACTCGGACAGGTAAGGTTAGAAGGGGATGGCGGGGTCTGAAAGACCCCGCCATCCCCTTCGTGGTTGTTTTTTTTTAACCCACCCAGAAGTAGGAGCCCCGCGTAGCGGGGCTCCGTCGACTAAGCCTAAGCACATAGGTACATTTTTGTAAATATCGAAAATGAAAAAAAAAAAGGGGGGGGGGGCTGGTACTTCCGTCTTCATTTTATTTGTCATCCTCCAGCTTTTCTGACCTTTAAATAGATGTCAATACATGAAAATTCGAAAGTGAGGTTAGAATATTAAAAAGGTCTTATCTCAAAAAGGGGAGGGTTCCGCAACTTTTCCTTCACAGGGGGGGGTAGTACCCCCTCCCCCCACCCCCCGCCCCCCCCCCCTCACCCCTTAAATCGTTGACAGAGATACCAAAGTCGTACCGGATGTTTATTGCTAAATGCTAATGCTAGACCTAATAGTCACATGATAAATGTTTGCTTCAGGTAAATGAAAATGACTTTAATCTGCCAAGCTTGCTGGAACCATGCCAATACTGTATCTCTTGATGGAAATGTACCAGGAGGGAGTGAACAGACACCTACAGGACACCAACGAGTGTGTATTCACTGTGGACGTTCTGTTCTGAGAAGAGTTCGTTGCCATCAACTTACGACTACTGGTACAGTGCAAGAACACAGAATACACGAAGTTATAAGAGGATGGATCCTACCACACACGGTTAATATAATAGTTTTTTTCATGCTTTTTTAATAACATTTTTTTAGTTTAGTTTTGATAACAAGGGCATTCAACAGTTTTATTTGGTATATGCTAAAACATTTAAGTGAATTAGAACAGTGTGATAATGGTTAAGCTAACTCAGGCTTACTAAACTACATCAAGATTTCTTTAGATCATTCTTTTTCAAAGTGGGCAATAACACACCACACATCTCTGGTGTAAAGGCACCCTTTAATGTAGATATGTATATTATTTTCAGGTGGGTGCTTCAAGTGTTGTCTGTCACTCTTGTTGGGTGTGAGCAAATAGAGCATCCCGGCATTTCCATGATCTACAGCAACAGCTGTCAACATCGGACTCAAACTTAAGAGGAAGAATAAAGTCGAGGCATATTAGTAATAGGATGTATTTCGTTTATACATTAGTCGACAGCTCTCTAAGTGGAAGGGATGCTATAACGAACCTGTATCATTAGCAAAAGAACGGTTGGATGCTGTACCCACACAATGAGCATAATATGATATCTTGGTTAAGCACGGCACCAGGGTAGTCAATTGCCTCCTGCACAATTTCTGGATACCTACTGTGTTATTATATTATGATAATCCTAATGAAGAAAGTAATTAATAAAACCATCACAATAACCTGTGTTTTTTTTATTTTAATATATTATTGCAATCTCAGATTACTTACTTACTGTAATCTGAGATTGCATCAAATCCCTAGGTACAATATTAACAAATGCAAGCCAGTAGTGATGTAAGTGGGCCTTGTATAATAAACATAGTTTTCTGCTGAGGTTTTCAGTACTTACCGCTACAAAAACAATCAGATAAATGGGAAGTCATCCCTTAAGCGCTTTTTATATAAGTACCTAAAACCTCATCGTGATAGGCGGCAG
Source organism: Mesoligia furuncula (assembly GCA_916614155.1). Taxonomy (NCBI): domain Eukaryota; kingdom Metazoa; phylum Arthropoda; class Insecta; order Lepidoptera; family Noctuidae; genus Mesoligia; species Mesoligia furuncula. The sequence goes on from OU744816.1 coordinate 19,495,998, forward strand.
GTGCTGCAGCACAGCACATGTGCGTTCCAGATTTGCGTAGGAAACGAAAGTCTCAAAAATATCATTGTTTAACTAGTTACTAAAAATAACCTAAAATTAAACATTGTTGTCTGATTTTACCAATTTGGCCATTGCTGGGAGACGTGAAAATTGGGCTCGTGAAACCTTCCTAAATGCTCTAATTTATGGCCAAATTCCAGCCCTGTAACGCCAGGCCCAAGTTTCTATGGAGTTTGGGTTTCTCCTTTGCTCGAGTAAGTAGCCAGCGCCGTTGTGACCGGTTACAAACAGTTGGGTCTAAAACTGCACTATTTAGGAACAGTGTTTTTGCAATGGCTCCAAGGTAATATAATAAGTTACCAAAATGTATAAGAAGTGAAGAAAATGTCCACAAATTTAAAAGTAATTTGTTTTTATTTCTAGTTGACAAGACGTATTACTCTATTGAAGATTTTTTAAATGACAAACTATTATATAATTCCTTTATGTAATATTATCTTCCTTTGACATGCATGTAAAATTTAATTTAATTGACATTTATTCATTTAATTGACATTTATTTACCTTTATTAACTTTTTTAATTACTGTTTAATCTGGTTGTTTTTTTTATGATATAACAAAAATATTATTACTATTTGTACACCAATTTTATTGGTAGAACGTAGAGCTCGACTACAATAATATGTATATTCAAGACCTTTTATGTATACCTATGTTCACAAATAAAGATTGATTGATTGATTGATTGAAAGAATCTAGGTAACGAGACTAAAACAGATAAATTCATATGGCAGTCGGGGGACCTCTTAGCATAGAAGGTGTTCCACAGAACGGTCCCCCGACTTCCATATGAATTTATCTGTTTTAGTCTCGTTACCTAGATTCTTTAAGTTGGGGGTTTTTTAATTATTTGATCCTTTTCCAATTTCTTACATTTAATTTTATTATTTTTTTGTGTCGGGGTTTTTTTTAAATTTTTAATTTAATTTTTTATTTCATGCTTTTTGTAGGGACTTCTTAATTTTTGTATTTCATTTCTTTTATTTTCTTGCGTTTTAAGATTCAGGTAATTTGGTGTTTAATCAGGTTTTTTCTCCGTCAAAAAATAATTATTAATTTATAGTTGAAGAATACTTTTTAAGACTATACAGATTTTTTTGTTTTATTATAATTATCCTTTTTCTAGTTCTTCCTTTAGTTATTCAATTTTCGTACAAGTATTTCATAGCTATTAGATATCATAGGTATTTCAGATCTAGTTTATAAAATGGGACTGCGACACTATCTGATGTAGAAATACCTACGCTTTTTAAATAGGTCGTAGGTACCAGTCATCAGTCCACTTTCCTCATCATTCTAGAGCATTGATCAGACAAAACAATATTTTCAAGTTTTTAGTTTTCATTTCGTTAGTTAATATTCCTCATTCCCTTTCAATATAGTGTACATTATTATACTTGTCAAGCCCTTGCCCTTGCATTTGATACCTATATTGAAGGAGTTGTGAAAATAAAAAAAATAATTCGCCATTTTGTGGTGGCGGCCATGTTGGATTAGAAATTTGTAATAGCGTATAGTATTCTACTAGTCAAGCCCTTTCATTTGATACCCATATTGAGGGAGTTGTGAAAAAATATGTAATCCGCCATTTTGTGGCGGTGGCCATCTTGGACCGATTTTCATCAAACATAGCTAAGAACACTCCCGACTAATTCACCTTTCAAACAAAAAAAACAAAATCAAAATCGGTTCATCCGTTCGGGAGCTACGATGCCACAGACAGACACACACACACACACACACAGACACGTCAAACTTATAACACCCCGTCGTTTTTGCGTCGGGGGTTAAAAATAGTAACATTCCGGGCATGGCAACGACTCTCTCTCTCTTATTATTGAGTACCTGAGTAGATATTAGACTTTTAGTGAGCACCAGATGTGGCAAATATACGGTTGATTAGGTACCAGTAGGTACCAATATAATAAATTTATCAATCGAGACAGGTACTCTATTAATAATTATTGGTATGATTATTTTCTTTATAAAGATTTTTTAGAGTTCCGTACCCAACGGCTGTCAACGGAACCCTATGACTAATACTGCGCTGTCCGACCATCCGTCTGTCTGTGTGTCTATTTCTATTACCGCTATAACAAAACATAAAATAAAGTAAAAAATTTAAGGGGGTTCATACAAGAAACGTGTTTTTTTCATCGTGTCTTACCTTATGGTACGGAATCCCTCGTATCGCCGGCCTGTTTTTCTACATTCACTAAGAAATCGTTTTTTTAACAACTGCTTGTTAGCTGGTTCCTAGGTTCTTACTTACAACTATTTCTATTACATTTTCGTGTTATGGTAAGGACACTACCAGCCGCACTACCAGTAGTATCGTTTACAATTAACGACACTACCAAGCCTGTTTTGGATTAAATTGTACAGTCATTCACCATCTCTTATAGCAGCCTTAAATCTCTAAAAGTTCTCACCTTAAACCATCCGACAATCGTTAAAACGGTTCGGTGATAATCGTCCGGTTATTAAGGCTTGATGTTTTAATATCTCCCGGCCGTCCGGTAGCCGTGCCGGTCTGTTCCGGTCCGGCCCGAATGACGTGTGAATTGGCTTTTAATTCTAATAAGATCGATGTACTGTCTTGAGGGCCATTCATTGTTAATATAATTAAGTTGGTCCTGGATTAATTAGGATCTCAGTTCACACAAAAACTTTTTTACGGAAAAGTAATTGTTTGCGTCTATATAATTTTTAGTTTGTATTTATCGATCGTGTAATTTTTAGTTTGTATTGGTCGATCGTGTAATTTCATATTATCGTATTACCCAGTAGCTGGGTTGTGGAGGTCAGATAGGCAGTCGCTCCATGTAAAATACTGGTATTCAGCTGCATCCGGTTAGACTGGAAGCCGGCCCCAACATAGTTGGGAAAAGGCTGGGCAGATGATGATGATTGGTCGATCGTGTAATTTTTAGTTTGTATTGGTCGATCGTGTAATTTTTAGTTTGTATTGGTCGATCGTGTAATTTTTAGTTTGTATTGGTCGATCGTGTAATTTTTAGTTTGTATTGGTCGATCGTGTAATTTTTAGTTTGTATTGGTCGATCGTGTAATTTCATTTCCTAATTTATGTCATAGGTATTTTGTACTTGTTGTTTTTTTTTTTGTTTTAAGTGTTTATCAGTGGAAACTTGAAAATGACCTTTAATTGCATATTGTTTAAGAACACTGTTTATATTAGCTGTAAGATTCCCAACAGAATAAAATAAAATATAATTTCATACCTTTCACAACATAAAATTGATATCCATTCATTTATCAATATTTCTAAGTGAAGGCTTACGAATGAAAGGCAGATTATTAACACGTTTACTGAACAGATTTATAAACCCGTAAATAAAAATACATAAAAAAGGAGCGAGACGGACTCGCGCACCGAGGGTTCCGTACCATCATATTTTTTAAAATTTTCATCGGCCTGTATTCGTCAGAAAATTTTAACACTGCACGCTGCGGTGTAGAATATTGCAGTTTTAGGTCCGCGCTATCTCTTGACCGATAGTGGAACTTTTGTTGATGATTTCTGAAAAAGTGTGCTATTTAGAGACATCGTTTTCTTTTTCCTGTACATAAACTTCAATCACATAGAATAATTTCTGATTTTTCTCTTTGCAAACTTCGGAGATAAGGGGGGAATGGTATTTTTTTTTACATTTTTCATCAAAAGTCGAAAACTATGTGGCCTAAAAAAAAAGAAAGAACGTTTGAAAATGTACAAACTGCGCTCTTTCTTATGATACCCCACATACCCTAGTAGCCCCACTTTGAATTTTTTAGACCCCCTTTGAGTCCCTGTTGTAAAAAATATACATATATTTTTATTTCTTTCTTATTTGCAAAATAGTTGGGCAAACGTCATCTAAAACTATTTCAAATTTAAAGTTGATAGCATTAGTAATTCTTGATATATCAAGGTGTGACAGACAGACAGAGTCTCACCATAAGGGTTCCATTTTACCATTTTGGTACGGAACCCTAAAAACCGTAATTGGCTGTAAGAGTAGCTTATATATACTTTAAGATACAATTTTAAAGAGCTGTGGATTTTGTGAATAATAAATAAATAAGCTTTTCAGCCTTTGAGTATTTGAGTTAAGAGGTATAGCAGCGACGCTGCTGGGTAGGTGCTGCATGGACACTGGACACCCCGTAGATAAACTAAAAACGAAATTTTCCACAGAGCAGTAGTGGCGCAGTGGTATTGGACGACTTACAAGTTGTAGGTCGTGAGTTCTAACCCAAGCAGGCACTTTTTTACCCCCTTAATAACAAACGTTGTATAGCGTCTGTATAGTTACACAACGATTGTCTTCTTCTTTCAAAAGTCAAATTACCGACGACTGAAAGAGAAAAATCGGTGTGTAACTATTCATCTGATATAATAATTTTATTAGTAAGTATAATTTCATCACCACTGTTCTGAAAACGGTGAAGGACAACATAATTAGGAAACCGGCATGTCCCAAAGATAAAGATATATTTATTTGTAAACATGTGTAACCAAACAATCAAACCTAGAACCAAAAATTCGAGGACGTGAGATCCACCAACCCGCACTGGGCCCGCGGGGTGGATTATGGGCTAAGTATGGCTCACTCCCTGTCACTGAGAGGAGGCCTATGAGATCTACTGTTCTGGCTGATAATACAATCATAAAGAAATTGATAAAAATCCCTAAACTAGGTAGGAGGTTTGAAATTTCAGTCGCAAACTCGCAGTTGATTAATGACCAGTAAATCTAATCTAATCTAACTAGCCTGTACTGTCCCACTGCAGGGCAAAGGCCTGCCTCTCCCTTTTCCACACAATTCTGTCTTTAGCTAGTGCCGGCCAGTCCTTACGGTAGGAGTCAAGCTCGTCCCGCCATCTTCATCATGACTAGTAAAGTTAACTTTAATTATTTACTGATAGATCTATTAAGAGCCTGACTCACAGGACCCAACCACATTTCACGTAAACTTTACACCAAAAAACGAGCCCTAAATTGCGTCGAACATAACGATAAATCCTTCGCAAAAGCGAATCAGTCTGACGCTTCACATAGACCGCTTCCCTTGCCAAGAATGTTGTCACAGAGCAAGAACATCTTATAGAAGTGTGACTCATGGTCACAACACACTCAAAATAAGGGTTAATCTGCCCTTGTGTAGTTAAAAAAAAAATGGTACTCCGGGAGCGCTGACAAAAGTGAAAATTTGAACAATTACGTGTATATTTTTTAACCGTCTTGTAAACAAAACACGCGCGGTGTCGGTTACGGTAACAGTGTCGGGAGTTCAATGGTTTTTAAAAAGTTTTCCATCTCAAAAAATGCCCAACGCGTCTAAAGAAGGTTTCACTTCAATAACCGGTCAAGCGCGTATCGGACCACGCACAATGAAGTGTTCCGTAGTTGGGATGTACATTCCTTTGTGATATCCTCGAAATAATTGTATACCGCTCCTCGCAACTATGCTAGGTACCGCAGTCTCTTCATTGGGTGGCAAACAACAGGGAGATCCAACTGATGATTAGTGGGCACCGCTACTTCTGGACGTCGGTGTCGCTAATATCAGAATTCAGAACTCTCAAAACAGTCATGGAAAATATCGTGAGGAAATCGGCGTGTATTACAACCAAAAATTCGAACACATGTGACATATTGGTAGAAGTCACATGTCCCGTACTAGACCGCCGTCCGCGCGTCGTCGTCCCACGTGGTAGATTTACAGCCCCCTCCCTCTCACAGAGAGGAGGCCTTTGTCCCAGCGGTGGGGACATTATGCAGAGTGATTGTGCATAGTCAAAGCTCATAGTCCTCCAAACCACAATTCGTCTCAACGGATACTAGATTTCGGGGCGGGAGATATTACAGTGCACAAGTGTGTGCGCAGACACAGGTGCACTCTTCCCTCACTCTAGTCACGACTGGAGAGAGATCAGCCTAACGAGCTTTCCGAGACTTCCTAACTCCGGGCCCCCAACTTATTGCCCCGTTAGTCTTGTGGTCGCAAGCGTGGGGTTCTGGGTTCCGTGGAGGGGCAAAGGGTTGTTATGTTTTCCATTAGGAATTTCTTAGTAACCTACACATACAGACCATCCGACGGTGCTTGGCGACAAGAATGGGTACGGTGGTACTTCTGTACATTCTTATTCTATGCCCTTACCTTTTTTATTTTATTTAAAGGTTAAAAGCGTGCACGTGCCTGTGTTACTAAGGAGGTTAGTATTACCGATACTGATCGCACATGAAGGGTTCGGAATTAAATTTGTGGGTAGGAATGTGTTGAGTGTTCTTATATTTGTTCGGGAGATGATGTGTTGGGTAATTTTATAGGACTAACTATGGTAAAAAGACTATCACTTATGAAGGAGCACAGTTATACAACAATCTGCCAAATAATGTCAAGGATAGCAAATCGCTTGCAGTGTTTAAATCAAAATTAAAAAAATACATTTATGACAACATCTATTAGAATTGCTCGATCGCTGTATATTACCTACATTACTTTATTTTATTTTTTTACTTAAGCTCATTATTAAGTGAACTGTATTGTTCTTTATGAGTAAATAAAATTCGTTAACCTGAATTTTTTCCGCAACGGCTGGATTTGGAGTAGGTAGGAGTTTTTGGGCAATAAATTTGTGATGACTATGATAAATGCCAATATGAAAGCGTTTTTCACATCCTACGTTTTCCACGATAGTTGTGCTTTTACAGTTAAATGAGATTAAGAAAATACGGCTTATAAGTCGATTTGCACGTATTTACTCGCCCGAATCGGGCTAATCATCACTCGTAAATAATATAATTTTTTCAATTAGGTAGGTGACTCGCACGAAGTTAATTTATTTGTGGGCGAGTCAACCACTTCAGAAATATGTATTAGGCAATTGGCTCATTACCCGACTGCGCGACGCAAAGGAGTGGTAATGTGTTCATCAGCCTATGTATGTATGAATGTTTGTATGTTCTTTTGAAGCACTATGCAGACCCAACGCCTGGGCCGATTTTTATGATTCACACGTTAATCGATTCCTCTTAGTCCGGCGAGTGTCACTAAAGACATGACGATAGTGAAAATTCAATATGGCGACTACTGGACGCCATATTAAATATTTTTTTAAATATTTTTTTTTCAAAATGGTCGAGTGGGGTATCAAAATAAAGGGTTTTAAAAGGTGATTACAAAAATATATACAACATTATACTTAAAAGCAATTCGAAGTGACAAATTGTAAAAAACACCTACCAAGAACTAAATCGTCTGCGAAATCTTTCACATTTGTAAACTAATGATAAATCGTAAAAAAACACCTACCAAGAACTAAATCGTGTGCGAAATCTTCCACATTTGTAAATTAAAAAGCTGGAAATAAAAAAAGTTATTTAAAAAAATAAAAAACCCGACTGCGGTAAAAAACTTAAGTTAAAAGAAACTGAAAAGCTAAAAACAAGCCCATTTTAAATTAAATAAAAGTTGGAAGCAGGCGGGACCCATGCCATTTTTATTATATTTTCAAATTCAAATGGGTCCCGCCTGCTTTCAACTTTTATTTAATTTAAAATGGGCTTGTTTTTAGCTTTTCAGTTTTTTTTAATTTTATGCAATAAAGTAAGTATAGAAAAAAATGGGACACTAGCGCACAGAAGTGATAAGAGTTAAAAATTATAAAACGTGTGCTTCTTAACTTCATTGCATTCTTAACTCTCAACTGTCTACATTCGATTCGCACGTTTTGGGCCAGTTCGTGCAAATGGACTAACAAGCCAAAAATACGTGTTGCAAGGGGTGACTATTTAACTTAGCTGTTATGAATTAGTTATAGTCAAGAAGCTCTCTTCAACGGCAAGCATTTTTACTTGTCATTGAAAAGTAGAAAATTAAACGACTGTTTCTTGAACTGCAAGTAAAGTTAATTAACCATAATGTCAGCCACAGTGGTCAGTAACAGCTTACAAAAAAAGGGTCGTACTAGACATTTAAAGTGGCATAACGAATTTTTAAAGAGTTTAGTCGTGAAAATGTGTTATTTACTGCTGAACTGTCATTATTCACACGCGTGTTTATTTCACATCTATCAGCTGCATAGAGGTACGAGGAACAGGTTTTCAAGTTCACTCATCCTCCATAGAAAAGGGAGGATCCTCCAACCAGACGGGGGACGTGTCCGGTGGGCTACAGCCCGACGATTGACGTCGGGACGTAGTATATATGCTAGTTGCACGGTAAATTCTTGCTTGCGCGATGCAGAATTTTGCGTGACTTCAGTATGATACGTAGTTCGCATGTGGCGATATAGATGCCGCCACAGTTGTAATAACGTTATGGTTAGCGGCAGAACGTCATCATTGGCAACATTATTCCACATACTGCTCAGTATAGGCCTCTTCCTTTTTGTGGTATGCTTCCCTGGTATGTGCAAGCCACATCCAGATCTTACCTGCTCTTTATTAGTGGGTTATCATCACTCGTTTGGCTGTTGCTCTGCTAATAATAAACCATTAATTTTCAGGTAACAAAGACCTATAGATACATACCTTAACCTAAGTATACATAATAATATAGTAACAATTTTGTTAGTAAATAACACTTAATAACTATGGTAGTATCGCTTAGTTGCACTAAGTCTTTGTGCGTTCCGGTGGCACTTGTCCGCGAATGCGGCGGAATACCACACCCTGCGGCCAAAAGCTTTCTTCCATCACCAGGTGCAGGTAGCATGTTGGTATGCGCACCACAAACGCCTTAAAGTTGACATTGCGTTGCGACTCCAGCAGCTGCACCCTCGGAGCGTACTTCAACCTTTGGCGCACGTACGTCACGATGTCTTCCGCGTCAGTGGTGTAGTGGTGGCTAATTAATTACAGACACTGTTAACACGCTAGCTGTAACTTTTCGAATAGACTAAAATGAAATACCTACTTCTATTTAGGCAACGTGCGCTTGCTTAGCGCCTAGAGCCTAACGAGTCACATTGTAAGTGCGAAGTGAAACGAACGCTTTAAAGTTTTTGCAACCGAAAGCACTGCGCGCTTGGCACTGTGTCTCGAACAGATGTTAAGTTACTAGGCTCTAGGTGCTAAGCAAGTCATCTGCGTACGTAACCTAAGTCACTAGGCTCGAGCTAGGCGCTAAGCAAGCCATCGATCTGCGTAGATACGATAGCGGTAGGTAGATACCAAACAATATTATTTAAGAGGTAAATTTACCCCTTAAATTTTAATAATATAAAACCTAAATTATGTTATTTAGCAATAACCAAGCGTTAAAATCGTTGACATAAACAAAAGCGTACATAAGATACGAGTTATATCATGGAAACGCGAGCAAATAACACCAAACCTGTTTATGTATCAAAACAACGTTCATTTAAGTTTTATGCGACAATCCTTTTGCTGTGTACGCGGGAATCGTTCATTTTCAGCTTGTATTATTGTATACAGGGTATTCTGGATATTCTGTGTGCAACGGTGGCGCATTTGTTGGATTTTTCAAGGTTTGATTTTGATATCAAATCAACCCGAAGAAGGTGGTCTGAATCACCATTTTGAGGGACTTAGACAAAATAATGCTACGATCGGCGAGTTGTGCTTATGTCGTGGGTTCGAACCCAGACAAGCGCTTTCCTTCGTGTAATTTATTTCATCACCACTGCTATCAAAAACGGTGAAAGAAAACATCGTGAAGAAACCGGCATGGTTGAAAGAGCGCAGTTTGCACTTTTTTTTAGGCCGCATAGTTTTCGACTTGTGATGAAAAATGTAAAAAAAAAATACCGTTATCTCCGAAGTTTGCAAAGAGAAAAATCTGAAATTATTAAATAATACGAATAAATAATAATTATTGAATAATACGAAATCTCTAAATAGCACACTTTTCAGAAATCATCAATAAAAGTTACATTAGTTCCCCTATCGGTCAAGAGATGGCGCTAACCTAAAACTGCAATATTCTACACCGCAGTGGCCTCACCGATGAAAATTTAAAAACATAAGTATGTTGGTACGGAACTCTCGGTGCGCGAGTCCGACTCGCTCTTGCCCGGTTATTTTTATACACCATGTACGTATTATGTAATCAGATTTTATAAAATACAAACAAAGGCATCAAATATCTGTGTTGAACATACTTGTTTTCCTAATTATAATGATGATAGCTCCCAGCCTGTATATGGAATATATTTTCGTTTCAGCCCGTTATTTGTGAAGCCGGAGCCGCGTTCAAAATAAGCAAAGGGATTCCGGCGGAATTTACTTTGTAATTATAGCTTGTGATTCTAAAATGTTAAAATAATTTGTTGATGGTTTGGGCAGGAAGTTTGAAAACCATTATTTTAAATCTAATTATTTCTGGCTGCTTTCTTTTATTTATTTTTTTACGGTGGGCTGTGCTGGGACGGCTGCTGCAGGTGCAGAAAACCTCAAATGGCGAAAATATTCCAACCTGATTGGAAGTTATATGTTCGAGCCGTTTGGGGTTGAAACACTAGGGCCATGGGGTCCGAGTGCCCTCTTGGTTTATCGAGATATCGCCAAGCGGTTAGTCGACTCTTCACGTGACCAGAGGGCTGGCCTATTTCTTGACCAAAGAATTAGCATCGCCATTCAACGTGGCAATGCTGCCAGCGTTTTGGGCACTGTTCCTGTTGACAGCAATACGGACGAATTTTTTGTTGCCCTATGATTATTTTACTTATTTTTTCATATAAATGTACATGTTATTATTTCTTATGTTTTATTTTGAATGAACCTTCGTTGTGTGCGGCTGATAACTCCACGTTCACCTACACTAGTGAAGGTTGGGAGTTTTTGTGGTGAAGTCCTACAATACAATAGAAACTTTATAAGAAAGAAAAAGTATTTATTGTGACTCGTACAGGAAGACCACAAACTAAACTAAACACAAAAGGAAGAAATAAATAAAGAGAAACAAGAGAGGTAAGGAATTACTTTACTACTGACTGCCTCGTTGGTCCAGTGGTTGCAACCGCTACTGCTGAGCACTGGGTCCTGGGTTTGATTCCCAGGTCGGACAAAGTGTTATTGTATTTTTCATCAGAAATTTCTCAGCAACAGCCCGTAGTCTGGATTTGTACCCGATTGATGGCAGTAGGCTTCCCTCACAACTGGCAAAATCTGGATGAACTATAGCTAAAACTCTGCTTAACCCTTCAGGGATCAGACGTTGTATGTTATGTTTTTCATTACTTTATTTGCCAAAACATCATCATCTAAAGAAAGAAAGAAAATACGCACCTTACACCAATATATTTGTGGTCGGCACTACCTGACTTCATTTTCCATTCATTTTCAGCTACGTCATCTCAGTATTCACCGCTTTCCTACTCACACATATCATTTTTCAATCCAAGCGTTTTATTTTCAATCTCAAAACATTTTAGGGTCCCGTATTCGAAGGGTGCCAGCGGGACCCTTTATTACTAAGCCTCCGCTATCCTGTCTGTCAGCGTGCTGTATCTTATGAACCGTAACAGGTAGACAGTTAAAATTTTCACAGAGTGTATATTTCTATTGCTGCTTTAACACCATTAATATTAAAAACAAAACAAAAACTAATGGTCTCCATACAAGAAACGTTTTTTTCGGCGTTTTTTCTTTTTTTTCTTGTGGTCTGTTCATCGCTTCATGAGCGAGTCCGGTACGCGCTTGGCTCCTTTTTTTCCACGAAATTTCTTTCATTCTTCCAAGATAACGTAATTTGCCTGATATTATTCTGAAATCAATCCAAAAACCATTCAACATCGTATTATCACCTTACTAATCAAATTAATACACCACTTATAACAACTGTTGTCGGCAAACTTCCTCAAGGTGCCTGCACATTGGCCGCTTGCCAAGTCTTCGCGATTCAGAACTAATGGACCGCTACCGCACTGATATCGAGTGTATTTGCCTCTTTATGAATTTTAAATGTTGTTGCAGGAACTCTGTAAACTATGATGGCTTGGTATTAAATGTATTTCAATGTTTTTTTAACATCAGAGTTAAGAAAGCTGTACATTTCATCAGTGATTTTCTAAGTCCTTTAAATCGGGGGCGAGCCTATTATCTTGTTATTAAAGATGTATAAATCCAGAATCAGGCTCATCATCATCATTTCAGCCGAAAAACGTCCACTGCTGGACATAGGCCTCCCCCAAAAGGGGGGGGGGGTTTGCCATAATCGCCACGCTTGGCAGGCGGGTTGGCGATCGCAGTATGGTATGGTGGTGGAATGCATAGAGAACGCTGTTGCCCATTCTCCAGTACGCCCCTTAGCCGCCTTTTACGACATCCACGAGAAGTATAGGGTGGTGCTATTCTTTAAGTCCGACATCACACAGACAGGGTTGCCACTGACAATTGCCTAATGTCGAAACCAATAACGTTGCTCGGTCCGGGCATCGCACCCGGATCCTATGCTTATTCAGGGGTCACGCTTGCGACCCCATAGTCCCGCATGGCAGACAAATTAAGGAAACCCCGTAAATATATTATATAATATGTTAGATGTGAGATGCATAAACCTTTTCCTTACTACCATAAAACAGTGTTTATCAGTTGTTTAGGCTAAACACCTTTTAAACACGACATATTTATATGGACTTTGACGTAACACTGACATTAGACACACGTTGAACAAGTGTTTAAGTTTTTGTGGTTAGACCCTTTCGGCCTTATTACAAAACAAGATTTATCTTTAGACCCAGGATTAAACCATCCAGCCATTTTTAAATTTCGAACTATAATCCGACGAAGCTAAAGTTCTTATTACAAAAGCTGACGTTAAGCCCGAGTCTAAGTTGTCAATTTTGCGTTAAGAACTTTACGTTTGCCGAAATAAAGTTCAAAATAAAATAACCGGCTGGAAGGTTTAGGCTAGGTCTAAAATTAGATCTCGTTTTGTAATAAGACTGTTTATGTTTGATAAAAACCAAAGTATGTAATGAGGATGTTCCGTAACCATACATTTTTTATCTATGCGCGCACTGTGCTTGCGAACGAATGAGATACGAGTCGATTCCAAGATGGCAATAATTCGAGTTGCCTAAGTGCGCGCTCCCGGTTAAAATCCTTGGTATGAGGGTTAATCGTCGCTAAACTGCTTCTATCTGGACTGATTGTGATTCCTGAAGGCTCCTATAGTGCAGTACAGACTTTGGTGCACCAATTTGTGAGTGGATAATCGGACCACGGCCGGTCGTCGTGCAACGCCAGCCACGTGCCACATCAGGACAAGATTCCCTCGAAAAGCCACAGGAGGCTAGCAGGTGAGTGATGCACTTTATGCTTGGAAGGTCTAACGGTCTCCCCGCGAGCAAGCACAGTTAATCATTCAACTAAAATACGTAACGAAAACTGAGTTTGCCCTCCAATGTACCACCATCGGCTTGGTACATTTTTTGGTGCCGAAACCAGGGAACAACGGATATAATTCGATAATATATTCATTCGTTTACCCGTTAACAGTAAAGTTCTCGTAAAGTCTTAGGTAATTTTCAACATTCAACACAAAGAAATTAAAATATATTTTTTTCCCACTTACCCCCAACTATTTCCCAATTTTGGGCAATACATATTCGTTTTAAGTCGATTGCTATACATTACGCTAGTTTATTTCGTTAATCGTTAAAAAACAAAAAAGTGTATTTTCAAACGTACATCGATCTTTTCAGAATTTTATCATCGATAAATTCTTTGTGTGTCCTATGCATTCTTGTTCATTTGCTATAAACTCGTGTGGCTACACGTATTTCGTTGTTATATTCTATCGAAATTGTCATACAAGTTGTTATAACATCGAATCGAAACGTAAATAACAATTGTAAACTTCTGGTTCGCTTATTTTTTATTTTTGACCTACCTTCCATTTTTGAATTATTTGAAATTTGTATTTTTTCATAGCCGCCATATTAGTGCGAGTAGTTCTTTGTTCTACGATTTGAAATTGAATTGAACCATAGACAAATTTAATTTTGTTTAGTTTCTTTTTTTTCTTTCTATTCAACGACAATATTAATTTGTTGGATTTAGCGTTGTAATGATTGAATGAATGAACTGCGATTGAACAATTGACGTACGGTGCTCTGATTGGGCGTTCTATTCAGTTTGAAACAGTTGTTTACGTTTTTCATTGTTATTTAGTTGAACATAACGGTGCCATTATTTGTTCATTATATAATCTTATTGTTAAATATAGATTGTTTTAACGTTATTACGGCTAACTAATAAACAAAATGCCTTATTATTCTAAAAAATCATTACGCAGATTGAGTAAAGGTAAATCGGTTGAAGTCGATAACCCAACTGAACGCGACTTACCGGTATTACGGAGGAAACGTACTTTAGCGTTCAATAGGTTAGCTAAGACGCTTGAAGTCGCTCGTTTAGCGGAAAATAATGAATGTGATTTAAGTAAATTTTTGGCACATTACTCAGACGTAACTAAAATAGTAAATAACTTTGAAGAAGCCCATGATGACATACTTACCATATGCGAACTTACAGATGAACAACAAGCGGAACAAGATAGTATCAGATCCGACTTCGACGAAAGATATTATGAGATTCTAGCGATACACCGACGCTTAACGAAGGTCGATGAGCCTAACGAATATAACGATGAGCAAAGTAAATCTCATAATTAGTCGTCGAGTGTACTTAAAGTAAAATTACCTAAAATTAACTTACCGCAATTCAGTGGTAACATAAAGTTGTGGCCCGAATTCTTCGATATCTTCACCTCGCTGATTCACGAGAATGGTTCACTTTCGGATACGGAGCGCATGCACTACCTCGTCTCTAGTCTCACTGGTGATGCGTTAGCACTTATACGAACCTTTCCTGTGACGGGCTTATACTACCACGAAGCATACTCTGCATTGGTTGCGCGGTATAAAGACAAGCGGGAACTTGCCTTTACTTGCTGGAAAGAGATCTTGAACGTTAACCTGAAAGCCAACTCACCCATTGATTTACGACGTGTCCTTGATTCTTTCAACGAAAATCTATCGATTCTCAAACGGCAAGGGCTACCGACGGATCAGTGGGACTTTGTAATCTGTTACCTTTTACTATCGAAAATGGATTCAAAATCGCGTTGTGCTTTTGAACGAGTTACTGCTTCTCATGAGTTTCCAAAGTACAAAGATCTCAACGAATTTCTGTACAACAGTTGCGAGGCTTCGGTTCGCGACACACACTTCTCCGTAAGTGGTCGCGATAATCGTGCCAACGAAAAACCACATAAGCCGAGTGGTTCACGGAATTCTAACACCACGGTCGTAAGTAAGAAACATACTTCGACATTTCTATCGAATACAGAAGTTGACAAACCTCTTGCAGTTGCGCCCTCATCATCGAATTTAACCACATCGAACGCAACTGCACCATCGTCGTCAACATCGTCGCGTACTTCACGAACTGCTCTTGTGCCACCAACTGAACCTCGAAAGTACAAATGTCCGTTCTGTGGGGAAGCCCATCCCATTTATCAGTGCAAATCGTTTACTGACAAATCTGTTCAGGAACGACTTGACTATGTGAAAACCAATCATTGGTGCTTCAACTGTTTGAAGCCATCACATGGCCTCAAAAACTGTAAATCAATGTTTACGTGTCAAGTGTGTCGTCAACGACATCACACCTTGCTACATCAAGATCTAGATGTTTCGAAAACCGATAATACCGAAAAGGCCACTACCTCGCAGGTCAGTGTACTTACCAATATCGGTGATCGTTCCATGATTCTGCTGTCCACGGCTAATATCGAAATTCGTGATTCATCGGGTCGTTATCAGACTTTTCGTGCGCTGATTGATTCCGGAAGTCAGGCCCACTTCATAACTGAACGTGCTACTGAGCGTTTAGGTCTCCAACGAACGCAGTCAACGCGTAGGATTCACGGCCTAGGTCATGCTTCAACATCCGCTAGTGGTACAATCTGCTTAAGCGTAGGTGTCCACGGCAACGATTTGTTTAGTATTGAAGCGTTAACATTACCTAAGATCTGCGGCAATATGCCAGTCGTTAAGCTGAACAAATCTGCGTGGCATCATATTCGAAATCTTAACCTAGCGGATCCTGATTGTCACTTACCTGGTCAAATCGATGTCCTTCTCGGTGCTGAGGTCTTCCCTTCACTCCTGTTACCAGGTAGTGTTAGTGGAGGATTGCAACAACCATCTGCAATTAACACTGTGTTCGGCTGGATCCTACTAGGAAAGGTCAGCGGCAGTGATAATCACGAACTGCCAAAGTCGTTCTTCGTTTCAGACGATAATCTTCTCAATGAGCAGGTTAAGAAGTTCTGGGAAATGGACAACATTCCGCAGTCTTCAAAGTTAACACCGGACGAGGAACTCTGTGAACAAAAATTCGTTACCGAACATTCCCGCGATGCTTCAGGGAGGTATACCGTTACCTTGCCTTTCAAAGATAAAGACAAGAATCTAACTTTTCCTGGGTCGCGAGAATCTGCTTTACATCGTTTTAAATCATTAGAACGCAAGTTAGCGGCAAATGAGGCTTTATGCGAACAATACTGCGACTTTATGTCTGACTATTTACAAAGTGGTCACATGAGTCTAGTTCCTTCAAAGGAAATCAACCAGGGTTGTTATTACATACCTCATCACTGCGTTTTGCGACCTGACAGCGCAACGACAAAGCTAAGAGTGGTCTTCGACGCTTCGGCGAAAGACGCTCGTGGTGTGTCATTGAATGAAGCTTTACTCGTAGGTCCCAAACTGCAGGCTAACATTGCCGAGATCCTGCTTCGCTTCCGAACACATTTAGTTGTATTTACAGCCGATATTCGTCAAATGTTTAGAAATATTACTATGTCAATTGACGATCGAGATTTTCAAAGAATTTTTTGGCGATTCAAATCAACGGACCCAATTCAAGAATATCGATTAAATACCATAACTTATGGGGTATCATCGTCTCCTTTTCTTGCTTGCCGCACTCTCAAACAACTTGTAGAAGATGAAGCTGACTTACCTCTCGCTCGCGAAGTGATGACTTCTGATACATTCGTTGACGATATCGCGAGTGGCAGTTCTGATATCCAGACAGCCATCCAAGTCAAAACTCAGGTTATCCAACTCTTAAAAAGAGGACAGTTTGAGTTGCGTAAGTGGGCTAGCAATAAACCAGAGGTGCTTGCTGATATACCTCCGGAACACTGTCTCACTGACTTTGTGTCTATGGACATCGAAAAGACGAGCACCCTGAAGATCTTAGGCCTGAAGTGGTGACCCAGGAGAGACAAATTCTTGTTTGAGGTCAAACCTATCGATCGCCAATGCACAAAGCGTGCGATTCTAAGTGAACTCGCACGTATTTATGACCCCTTGGGTTTCCTAACTCCTATAACTTTATTAGCTAAGTGCTTAGTTCAGAAGTTGTGGATGTTAGGTATTAATTGGGACGATTCTCCGCCGGGTGAAATCGTCGAACAATGGCGTTGTTATACTGAACAGTTACCTGTCATCAAGTCCTTGGAGATCCCTCGATGCATTTCTGCAAAGGATATGAAATCGTTTGAGCTCCATGGCTTTGCTGATAGTTCCGAGTCAGGTTATGGAGCTGTAATCTACTTACGTGTCACTTGCGTCGATGGTGGTGTATCTGTCTTCTTTCTGTGTTCAAAATCTCGCGTAGCACCTGTAAAAAGGATATCATTACCTCGTCTCGAATTGTGCGCGGCAGTCCTCCTGGCAGATCTTTTGAAGTTCGTCAGAGAAACCTATTCATCGTTTTTCCCCATAGCTGACACCTGTGCGTGGTCAGATTCGATGGTGGCGTTATCGTGGATTCGATCTTACTCGTCACGTTGGAAGACTTTTGTCGCCAACCGAGTGAGTCATATCCAGGATACTATTCCGGAAGCTCGCTGGAACCATGTCTCCAGCTCAGATAATCCAGCTGACATTGCCTCTCGAGGTCTTTATCCTGCTGAGTTGGTCAACAATTCGTTATGGTGGGCGGGGCCCTGTTGGCTCGCTCAACCTTCTAACACTTGGCCAAACAACACTGACAATGTTAACGAAGCTGATGTATTATCTGAAGAGCGCGCGGTCTCTCTGTTTGTTCATAACGACACCAACGTCATTGATTCTTTACTCGAAAATTTCTCATCAATCCGTAAAGCACAACGAGTACTCGCGTATTGCATTCGTTTTGTAGAATGCGCTCGTAAAAAATCTTCGCGAAGCTCTAACCATCATTTAAATCGAACAGAGCTTCATAACGTTTTATTGATTTTCGTACGCAGAGTACAATCATTGCATTTCGATGAGGAAATAACTCGTTTGAAAGACTCAAAACCTATTTCAAAACCTATGCAAAAACTTAACCCTTTCTTAGATAAATCGGGGATTCTTAGGGTGGGCGGTCGCCTATCTCGTTCTGGGCTCGAGTATGAGCATAAGCATCCTGCGCTGCTACCTAAGGATTCTAAACTAACGTTCATGATCATCGAAGCACTTCATCGTGAAAACTGTCATCCCGGTATAAATACAATGCATTATCTTTTGACACAGCAATTTTGGATATTATCACCAAAACGTGCAATCCGTCATTGTTTGTCTAAGTGCTTACAATGTTTCCGTACGCGCCCTACACCGCTTGAGCCTTTTATGAGCGACCTACCAGCGACTCGCATCAACCAAGTCAAGCCATTTTCAATCGTCGGTGTTGACTATGGCGGACCTTTTCGCATTAAGTTAGGACGACATCGAGGAGCTAAAATAAGTAAAGCTTACCTTTGCTTGTTTGTGTGCTTCACAACGAAAGCAGTCCATTTGGAGGTCGCTTCAGACTTGACTTCGGACGCTTTCATAGCAGCACTTCGCCGGTTTGCTGGCAGGCGGGGTCGTGTAAGCGTTATCCATTCAGATTGTGGAACCAACTTTGTAGGCGCTTGCAACCAACTAAATGAGTACATGAAGGACGCATCTAATACCGAAAACATAACATTTAAATTCAATGCTCCGGCTAGTAGTCATTTTGGCGGTGTCTGGGAAATACAAATAAAGGCAGTCAAATCCCATCTTTATCGTATTATCGGTGATCAGACATTAACGTTCGAGGAGATGACAACTTTGTTTGTACAAATCGAATGTATGCTGAACTCGCGCCCTCTTTACTCGCTGAGCTCAGATCCCAATGATTTAAACGTATTGACTCCGGGTCATTTCCTAACTTTAGAGCCGCTTACTTCAGTCCCTGATGAAGATTTCTCATGCATTAATCTTACTCGGTTAGGAAGATGGCAACTCATTCAGCGATTCCAACAAGACTTTTGGAAACGCTGGAAGGTCGAATATCTGCAATCGTTGACTCAGCGAGCAAAGTGGACTAAGCATTGCAAACCATTAGCTGTAGATTCAATCGTGGTCATCAAAAACGAAAACACTATGCCGCTGCATTGGCCTCTTGCTCGGGTCACGGAATTACATCCGGGTCCTGACGGCGTGGTACGTGTGGCCACCGTGCGTATGGCAAATGGTTCACTTCTTACGAGACCTCTTGTGAAGTTGTGCCCTCTGCCAACTCAGACTGACTAGACAAATCGTTTACCGTAACTTCAATTCATTAGATTCTAGTTTAGTTTAGGTTAGTGTTAATTTCAATTAGTGTTAATGTCAATCGATCACATCAGCTCTTCATTCGTTTTTGTCCGTTGTTTTCGGGTTCCGCTCTTTCAGCGTAGTGAAAATACTATGCATTTTGGTGGGCGGAATGTTCCGTAACCATACATTTTTTATCTATGCGCGCACTGTGCTTGCGAACGAATGAGATACGAGTCGATTCCAAGATGGCAATAATTCGAGTTGCCTAAGTGCGCGCTCCCGGTTAAAATCCTTGGTATGAGGGTTAATCGTCGCTAAACTGCTTCTATCTGGACTGATTGTGATTCCTGAAGGCTCCTATAGTGCAGTACAGACTTTGGTGCACCAATTTGTGAGTGGATAATCGGACCACGGCCGGTCGTCGTGCAACGCCAGCCACGTGCCACATCAGGACAAGATTCCCTCGAAAAGCCACAGGAGGCTAGCAGGTGAGTGATGCACTTTATGCTTGGAAGGTCTAACGGTCTCCCCGCGAGCAAGCACAGTTAATCATTCAACTAAAATACGTAACGAAAACTGAGTTTGCCCTCCAATGTACCACCATCGGCTTGGTACAGAGGATTTGTTTGTAATATTGTTTTCTATCTTGCTGTTTATGTTTATTTATTACGTTATCGGATGTCGATTGAATTTCATTTTCATTGTTTTGTCTTAATTTAATGTAGATACTTACCTTATCTGTAAAAAAAATATGCCTTTAGGCAAGACATGGACGGATTTTGTATAATTAATAATAAACATTCTATATAATTTGTATACCAATTATAATATATGTGTAATATAATTATGTTCACAAATTAGATGAATTTTAATTTGGGTAGGTAATTGAGTAAAGTTTCACATAAACACAAAATGAAAAAATTAATTTACGTTCTAAGATAGTTTCAAAAGATTGTCCATTTTCTTTCGCCTGTGTTTCTGTCAACATCCAACCTTTTAAGAAACTATAAAAGTATTGCACTGGATTTTGGCACTAATCCAAAAATTTGCTTCCTATAATTTATTTCTAGGTTTCAGATAAAGATATATAAATATCAGATACATAGCAGGTGTTCGTAAATACTAAGTTTATATTTACACGTTAAAGTATGGCTAGTACAAGTTTCGTGTGGCAGCATGCTTTATCAGATAGAGAGATAAATATCTCACTCTTTTTTATGCACACCATATGAAAGAGGCAACAAGCATCAGGCTAGCCAGAAAGTCTGACAACTGGTCCTACCAGTGGGTTGTGGAGGTCAGATAGGCAGTCGTTCCACGAAAAATACTGGTATTTAGCTGCATCTGATTAGACTAGAAGCCGACCGCAACATAGTTCGGGTTAGGCATATGATGATGTGGCATCGGACTAGTTTGTCTATCAGATTGGTTTGCAATTCAACATGTTACTATTCAAGAAGAATATCTACCTAACTATAAGGAAGATGCTCTCTGCTCTCGAAAGTATTTTATTAAAACGAAAGACAATCACTTTCGGAACGGAAACGAACTCATACAAAATACATGTCTAATAGAATTTTCTTCCAAAAAATCTACTATCCGATATCGTTACAAGGGTGATATATATAGAGAGGGTCCCAATTTCTGTACGGATTTCAATATTTCCAATGAATACGTTAGTAGGCAGGTTACTGGAGTAAGTTTGCGATGTACTGGGAAGTAATGTCAATGTCATTCCAGATGTATGGACTGGATAAAGAGGTTTTTGAGAAAGGTTGTTCTCATTGATTGAAATAGCGTCGTTTTGTTTTAGAGAGCAGTGGTGACTTACGAATTGAGAGTCTTTGGTCAACTGGTTTCGAACCCAGACATGCACTTTACTTTGTGTCACCGCTGCTCTCAAAACGGTGAAGGAAATAATCGTGAGGAAACCGACATGTCCAACCCGCACTGGGACCACGTGGTGGATTACAGCCGACTCCCTCTCGAAGAGAGGAGGCTTGTGTACCAGAAGTGGGAACATTACGTTTACGTATTAGAAGTACAAGTATACTAAGTTGGTGATGCTAATCTGTCTGCTCAAAATGATTAAGACAAGCCCAATAAATAATTAGAAAAGGAACAACCATCTTTAATACAATTCATGGGCCCTTTCGTGCGCTGTCAAGAACTCTGCGTACGCTCCACTTTGTCCTTTACAAAGAAGAACGGTGTTGGGATCTAACTCTCCATATGCCAGGTTTTGCAAGGTTTTAAATATCAGGTTGTATCTATATAATCGATTTACACTTAGATTCCCTAACTAGGAAGAAATCCAAAATTCTAAATTGTCGGGTTTGCTGTGAAGCCTTTATGAGGCTTTAATATTTAGCACATACTACTATTAGTTTTAATTTTGCTTGTAAACTTGACATGTCTCCAAGCTAACAAATAACGTCATTTAATTTTAGTCATGTGGTGTTTACCTTTAAGTAATTGTTGCACTGTATAAAATATTAAATGCATGTTTTTAAAAGTGTTAGTAGTGTGATCTAAAGGCTTTATTTATTTAGACATGTAAAAATAACAAAATTAAATTCCTACTTAACTAAAACTATACAAAAACTAGAAAATAGCGTCGAAAAACTCATCCGCATCGCTGTCGACTGGTAATGTACCCAAGAGACTGGCGGCATTACCACGTTGTATGGCGATGCTTAGCCTCTGGCCAAGGTAAAAGCCAGCCCTTGGATCACGGGAAGTATGGTCAACCAGCCGTTTCGAAATTAAATAAATAAAAATAAAAAATAAAATACAAACCGATGATTTACAATAGTACGCAGCTGGCCGGATAGCCATCATTCTCGTGACTAACTTGTGTTGAGTAATCTTGCCTCTCTTTCCCGCACCCTAATTGCGTAACACACTATCAATCATAATCTCAATCATATTGAAGGATATTGCTAATCCATTGCTTTATAGGTTTCAAAAATTTGTCAGTTCAACAGCTTAAATATCGCAATGCATGTCGTTGAAATGTCAAAATGGAAGCCACTCCTACTGTTATTGTGTTACGAAATTACTTTGCAGTTAGGTAGCTATCTATATGATTTCATTGCTCTTCTGTTCAGCAGATTTAACTAAATTTAATAATAGAGTCTCTACTTAATAGCTTGGCAAACCTCTTACTTCCAGTAACTTACAAAACTACTTCTTATTCGAAGTAATACTTACAATCACATTTGCTGAAGCACCACCATTTATCTAGTCCCAGATTTACGTGAAAAAAGTTAATTTATCCATAATCTCGGTCCCAAGGAATCCTGGTCTCGTCCCGTCTCCGCAGTTTGACCTCAAATAAATCATTCCAGTTTTCATCTAACTTGGACAATAAAACATCGTCTTATCGCTACATATCGCTGACTGCGGCCATGCCTGGTCATTTCAGATTGTTTCTGGAGATACAGAGATAGATTGTGGTTGGAATTATTATGATACTAATGGAAATTAGGGGGTTATGAACGATTAAGTATGATGATGATGACCTTGGGGAGGAAGAAATGGGTATTATCTTATAAAGGGCATGTAAAAGAAACTTGTATGATTAAATGAAATAATGTTTATTTCTATAAGTAGATGTTTTAAGACACTTTTACATGTTAATTTTCTGGACAATATTTTAAAACTAGACCCATGGCACCGGCATTTCCTAGCTGACTGATTCCTGAGCAAAACAAACACAGGGGTCTCTCTTAAAGCCCCAACATTATACTATTATAATATTATGTGAGTCTAAACATAAAATTAGAATAAACCACAACTAAGAATTTAGTATAACAGAATCATTATCACAAATGAGTTTTGTAAGTTTAGTCTTTTCTTTCAAAAGAAGTCATTCATTTTATTCAGCACATGCTTAATTAAGATCTCTTATCTAAATTGTTCGTCCACAAAATTGTTGTTCAAAAGTAACTCAGTCACCATTTCCACAATCTTGAAAAATAAATAAATCCTAACAGAAGAAATCGTAACTCATCCGACAAACAAACTCATTGAATGTAGAAGTTCAGTAAATACATTGATTTCACAGACAATATATTTACAAACAACTTATCCACAAATTCGGGATAGACTTTTATCGCCTAAACGATATCAATTTGTCACCAAAAGTGTACTTCGAGTACTAAAATAAAACACAATCCCTGATAACTCAAGGAACATACAATAGCATTCAATTTTAAAAACTTTTTATACACAACCCTCACACTTATCTCTAACAACACAAAGTCCAAATTGAATTGATGGAACTGCAGAGATAAATTTGGCAATTGCGTTCTTGGAAACTTCTTGTAAATAATCTCATGGACTGTAAGTGCTAGAAAATAAGGTTTAAAATTACACAAAAAGTTAGGACCTAGTATAGAAATCTGAAGTGCTCGTTATTCCTAGGCGGTGAGCAGTGAAGGGTCCTAGATACACCCAGTTTGGACGCCAGCCAGCCTCGGGGATGCTCTTGAGATGCCACTGGCAGAATTACGAGTCACTCTACTTTGAGTATTGCTATATTTGATGGTCATTTCGGCAAACAATGTCGAGATACTGGAATAGAGCTAGTAAGGTCTGTAGTTGTATCTATTAGCTGGAGTAATTATGGGATCTTTTCGTATTTGTATAGAACAGATCAGAACAGAATAGAACCATTTGTATCGTAGTCAAGGTTGCAAATCGATTTTTACTCGATTCGATTCGATTTAATTTGAAACTAATTGTGGTTAATCAGTAAAAGGATAAATCAACATTCTCTATAACGGTAAACTACAAGCTTGCTATAAAAATCTTAGATTATATCGATAATGTGTCAAAATAAAAACCGGGCAAGAGCGAGTCGGACTCGCTCACCGAGGGTTCCGTAACATCCGGGTTTATGCATAAGGTTTATGTTTATGAAATTAAATGTTTTCTTTTTATTTTTTTATATTTGAGTTGGTTGAATAAAAGGTAAATTGCGGTTTACGATTTATGACGTATTAAAAAAAAACTACTTACTAGATCTCGTTCAAACCAATTTTCGGTGGAAGTTTACATGGTATTGTACATCATAAATTTTTTTTAGTTTTATCATTCTCTTATTTTAGAAGTTACAGGGGGGGGGGACACACATTTTACGACTTTGGAAGTGTCTCTCGCGCAAACTATTCAGTTTAGAAAAAAATTGTGTAAGAAACCTCAATATCATTTTTGAAGACCTATCCATAGATACCTCACACGTATGGGTTTGACGAAAAAAAAATTTTTTAGTTTCAGTTCTAAGTATGGGGAACCCCAAAATTTATTGTTTTTTTTCTATTTTTGTGTGAAAATCTTAATGCGGTTCACAGAATACATCTACTTACCAAGTTTCAACAGTATAGTTCTTATAGTTTCGGAGAAAAGTGGCTGTGACATACGGACGGACAGACAGACAGACGGACAGACAGACAGACAGACAGATAGACGGACATGACGAATCTATAAGGGTTCCGTTTTTTGCCATTTGGCAACGGAACCCTAAAAAAGTAAAGGATAAAAAAAACACGAACAGAAAAGAGAAGATCAAAGTCATCAGCTGCAATAAATTTCCTGTCACTATATTTTACTGGATACAGAAAACTCAAGAGTCGATGTTGTGCATAAATTATTGTTATCCATTTTTTTTATCTCTCGTGGCTTAGTATATTTGTTTACATAAAACAAATGTGTCCGTGTTGACCGCACTAAATAAGCTCGTGGAGGCCAATCCGGACTGCGATCTGTTAGCTAATAAATTCGCCAATTTAATGGTTATTGCCTACATTTTTGTGAGAATAATAGTATTTAATTGTTGTTATTAGTTTATGTTTTATGTTAGTACTTATTATGTATACTTTGATTTATGTTATTGGTTTGTTAAACCGTGTAAATCAAATAAATAAATTAGCATGTATCGTGTCGATGTATATACAGGGTGTCTCAGAAGTCGACGTCAAGCCGGAGTCAGGTAATAGGCCAAGTCATAATAGTTATCAGAAAAATATATTAAAAAAAAACAAACTACTTATTTGCCAAACTCGCATAGTACCTACTTTTGTTTTCAGGACAGTCAGCCAAAGTTGGGCGAAGTATTAATTTTGAATATTTGATTGGGAATAGTGGCTTTACATTACAAGACATATAAAAAAAAAATAAGTTAAGATCTGTAGCAACGGGAGTTAATAAAATAAACTGTGGGTGCAGACTTTCTCGATCTTTTTAAATGCCAATAATTTAAAAAAAACTTAAACAACTTAGATTTTTTTTAAATATTTTAGTAATAACTATTATGATTTGGCATATTACCCGATTCCGGCTTGACGTCAACTTCTCGGACACCCTGCATATGTCTTGTACTTTTTTTACTATCAACAAAACATAGTACGTGCAACTCCTAGTATGTCTTGTCTCTAAGGTAGACTGGTAAACAATGTTTAAGAAATTAAGTCCCCTTAATACGGTTACTTTTTCTTTTACATAAATTACACTAATATTATACAGGCGAAAGTTTGTGAGTATATATGTGTGTGTGTATGAGGGTGTGTACTGGTGTGGGGGGGTGTGTGTGTGTGTTTATGTTTGTTACTTCTTCACGCTAAAACGGCTGGAGCAAGTTTGGTAAAATTTTGTATGGAGGTAGCTGACATCCTGGATTAACGTAGAGGCTACTTTTTATACCGATATTCCCACGGGATCGACATCTACGCGGGTGAGACCACGGGGCGCAGCTAGTGCTAAATAAATGTTAAGTTATCAAACAAAAACAAATCATCATCATCGTCATGAAAACTGGTCTGGTCTGGTCTGAGCAGTCCGCCTTCTTTTGGGCTGATGTTAATGGCAGTATTCGCTACACTGTCCAAGCTATGAAACTCATTTTTTTCAAACAGCATCTGTCCTACAGAACAGTGGTGGTCCAGCGGCCAGTTAAATAAGACTTACGAGTTGTAATAGGTCGTAGGTTCGCACCAAGACAGGCGCTTTACTTTGTGTAAATTATTTCATCACCACTGCACTGCTCTCAAAACGGTAAAGAAAAACATCGTGAGAAAACTTGTATTTCCTAGAACCAAAAATTCGAAGATATGTGACATCTACTACTTACTACCGCACTAGGCCCCCGTGGTGGATTGCGGCCCACTCCCTCTCACCGAGAGGTGACCTGTGTCCCAGCAGTGGGAACATTATAGGCTGATTAAGCTGCTGCAGTAAAATAAAAATCCAAGTTATATAAAAAAAAAGTAACAAAAGGAAAATGAAACAGAAAGTCCTATACAAGGCCAAAAGGCTCCTATCTCAGCATGATGCTGCGACATTTAAAAAATTAATGTCACAGCGCTGGTATTCTGATAGGGCCAGCATCAGTTACACAGTCCATCCATCTTTCCTTTAGTCTACCTCTTTTCTTCTCCATTTTAAAACTACTCAACACTTTTCTTGTCACATGCTTCTCATCTCTCCGCATCACATCTGGTCTCAAAATATTTACGCGACTAAACACAAGTACTATCTAAAAAGTTCCGCGCGCCTCCAGCACGGCTTCGCTCATAACTGCAATATGAAATGTTTTCAACTTAACAAGTTGCCAACAAGTTTTCAACTTAAACTTAGAAGCACGCAGGAAGGATTTATTAAGATTTTTCTGTCGTTCCTAAACTTACTGTGCATTTTTCGTTCAAGAAAGAAATATGAACGGCTATCTCTGTACTTAGTTCCAAAAGACAGTAAGAAGTTTTCGTACTAAGAATAACTTACCGACGTTGTACGTAACTAACGGATTATGCCAAAAGCATAAGCTGACGTTTCCTTATATGCCATAATCGAACCGCAATCATCATCTGCCTAGCCTTTTCCCAACTATGTTGGGGTCGCCTTCCAGTCTAATCGGATGCAGCTGAATACCAGTGTTTTACATGGAGCGACTGCCTATCTGACTTCCACAACCCAGTTACTGGGTAATACGATACTCCTTGGTAAGACTGGTTGTCAGACTTTCGGGCTTCTAACTACCCGTAACGACTGTCAAAGATCCACGAATGACAGCCGGGACCAACGGCTTAACGTGCTTTCCGAGGCTCGGAGGGGTCACGGTATGTAAAGATGGTCACCCATCTACAGACCAACCGCGGCAAGCTTAGCTTAACCTGATCGATCGACCTGTGCGGCTGTTATTATTTAGCCACGGGCCCCCACCAATCATGGTGAAAAAGGCAATTTCTACCGAGACCGTCCATTTTAGTGATGAAACACCTGTTCTGCAGAGATTTACTTTCATGTATAACACGAGGATGTTCTCTTTGGCGATAAAGTGGATTGTTCATTGTTCCAAAGCTTTTGTAGTTTTCTTTCATTATTTCTAGGAATCTGTACCCAAAGGGAGCCCTTTGGGTACAGATTCCTAGAAATAAAATACGGCACCCTATTACTAAGATTCCACTGTCCGTCTGTCTGTCTGTCACCAGGCTGTATCTCATGAACCGTGATAGCTAGACAGTTGAAATTTTCACAGATGATGTATAAGTGCTGTATACCCTGTTGCAGCTATAACAACAAATACTAAAAACAGAATAAAAAATATTTAAGTGGGGCTCCCATACCACAAAGGTGTTTTTTTCGGCGTTCTGTCTGTCTGTGTGGTGTCGGACTTAAAGAATAGCACCACCCCATACTTCCCGTGGGTGTCCCGGTGGTGTGACTAAGGGGCGTACCGGAGAATGGGCAGCAGCGTTCTCTACGCATTCCACCACCATACCATACTGCGATCGCCAACCCGCCTGCCAAGCGTGGCGATTATGGCAAACCCCCCCCTTTTGGGGGAGGCCTATGTCCAGCAGTGGACGTTTTTCGGCTGAAATGATGATGATGATGATGACGTACCCTTCGTGTGCGAGTCCGACACGCACTTGGCTAGTTTTTTATTTTTCTCAAAGCTTACTAATTTATCAACAGGCTGTAATTATGTATTGAAAATAACTTTTATCCTGCCGTACAAAAAATATCCGCGGGTCCGGAGTCTGTGTTTGTGCCCGGTTGATAGCAATAGTCTCGCTTCCTATTACATGGGACATGAAAATAACTGGCGAAATGTTATTGTATATGTACACCTCTGCCTCACCCTTCAGGAAATACAGGCGTGTTGTTATGTCACGTTACAAAAATATACCTATTTCATTACAAACATGAAGGCCATATTACTGTTACACAATACCCCTGTCGCCACCAGCCGGTAAATAAGTTACATAAGTTAATAGGAAGTTACATAATACTCTACCTTATTCTCGTTTCTTTGTTTATGATACGAACATCACCGAAGAAGAATAAATCTATTTTAATGGACTTCTCAATTTCGGTATACTTGAGTGGCTACCGGAAATTAAAATGGTCATTAATCATGCTTTAGCTCTGCTTGAGAACAATCATTTTACTGAAGCAGAAATTGTAAAGGATTTTGGTGAGTAGCACTTCATTTTGTTAAGGTGGTGGATCTACCTTTGTCTTGTTTTCCAAATTATGCGGGAGATAACTTGGGGGAGATAATGATGAAAGGTGGCTAACATCACTTGTACGTTGGAAATCTAAGTGGTTAAGTGGAAAGATAGTGTGTCCACAACGCTAGTCAAAGTAAAGTGTTACAAACTAACAGCAACAATGAATAGCCAGAATGTCACAACACTAGTTCCCAGGGTAGTCTTTGAAGTTCAAATTTTCTTACGTTTTTTTTTTCAATTTGTAGGTTAGTGTCAGGTTGAACAAAATATAATTCGCGACCGTGAGTCCGTAACAGAACGATAATCATTAAAATCATCAATACAACCCTCTAAATTTATATCACCCTATTAATTGATATATCGTGAAATGGTCATTCAATAGGGTTTTGAGCTCCAGTTATGTTGAAGTTCAATGTAATGTGGGGTGAGGGTTATTGCCATCAACGGAGCACATAGCCAGACTGGGAAATTCCAGATGAAAAACCTATTAACACAGGGCCTCATGATCAACAGTAGCGCTTGCGAGCAACGAAGAAGTCAAGTAAATAACTAACCATATTGCCTAACTATTCGATATCACATGACAAGACGAATCATTTCTAAAAGCTTACATTATAAAATGATTTTCTGGAGAGTAACATCAAGACTGGTTTATTCAAAAGGGAAGGCAGAGGAGTAATACTACAAAATCAAAATATATTTTATTTCACATAAACCTACATAGGCACTTATGAAACGTCAGGAGCTAGGTGCACGGTTCCAATTGGTCGTTTATCCTATGGAGAAGAACCGGCAAAAAACTCCACGGTTACTCTTTATAAAAATTATTGGCTTTTACAATGTTTTCAAATTACAGTAGGTATGGGAGGACAGTTTAGGCCTGTCAACAAGTACCTGGTACTTGATAAAATAAAAAATGGTCTACAGATCTAAAGTCTACAAGGCCTAAAAAGTCCTCACATTTACAAAATAAGAATCTAACAAAAGGATAAAATAAAATATAAAAACTTACTAAAACCAAGTGATATGATTGCCATTACAACCACTAATAAAGAGGTGAAAAGTTAGAATTGTCTGTATATAATGTCAAATAATAAAAATACTATGTCAAAGAAGTATGTAAAAAATAAGCATCGTAATTTGAGAGCAGGTTATTTAACATAGTTATGCCGTTAATGAGGTGCCAGGGAAGCCACATGTGCAGAAGGAATTATTGCCAAACTACCTTGTCTTCAACGTAGTCTTTAATCTTATAATATGCTTTATTGATATGGACATGTTTGATGAAGGTTTTGAACTTTCCATCGCTAAGTTCTGACCCTGATCATGCCATAACTTTTATGTTATAAATTACTATTTAATAGGAGAGTGAGCCTACTAAGATTATAGCCTGAGGAAAGCCGAAAAATCCAAAAACACTCAAACAGGGGTTCGAACCTACGACCCTACAATTAGCCATCGTGCTAGAAACGAAACATAATTTTAATATATTGTTCATTGCCATGTCTCATGTCCACAGAACTCGAATAAGCCGCGCCTTCAGCAAGCCTTCCAGGCTTCACCGGGCTCTATGGTCTCGTCAATAAATTCTCAATCGAAGTGTCACGACGAGGAAATAAAAAGTATATTGCTACCAATGTTTATGAGATGTTCAGGATTGCAAGTCGTGTCACAGTGTGCTCCAATATGCGAGGGTAATAAAGTGACAGTTGGCAGTGACACTCGACGTCACTTGAGTGGCAGGTTAGTGGTTAACGACGGAAACAGATCTTTTGTGGACTTGTCTAATGTGCAGGGGGTGGTAGGGTAATTACATTCCGAAGATGCCTCACTGTGATACCTCGCGATTGCAGTATAGCTCGCCACCGCGATGTCACCTCGATGTTAAAGCAAATGCATGCTAATAGACACGCACATACCGCAGGATTCCTCACTGCGATGCATGCGCTGCTTCGGGGTTTACTTCGATGCTTGGCATTGGTACATAGTACCATTCACCATTCCGGTCATGGGACAGCCGCGGCGGGTTCACGGGTGAGTGCTATCGCGTGCCTGTGTTCCCGCCCTAAGCGACAGAGGAGGACACCGAGAAGATTTAGTGGGTTAGAGTCCCACATAACTGCACTGGTTCCCTATCCATTTGCATAAAATTTTAAGACCTTATATAACTTAGCATAATTTTGTTTGGCACAATTATATTTTCGCATAATATAATTACGCATAACAGCTTACGCATAATTTTTTTAAGCATAATTTCTGTAACCATAATAATGATTAAGCATAATATTCTAAAGCATAAATGTATTAAGCATAAAGTTTTAAAGCATAACTTTTTTAAGCATAATATCCTAAAGCATAAATTTGCCCGAAGAGGATATACCAATTTATTTCGACGAATGGAAAAAAACCATATCTCCTGAATCAGTTAATATATAACATTTTAATATAATATAACGTATTGAACAATTTTGTGTGTTTTTTTTTTCGCTGTAGGAAGCATGAAGCAAGCAAGCATACAGCATGCAAGCATGCATACAGCATGCAAGCAAGCATACAGCATGCAAGCAAGCATACAGCATGCATGCAAGCAAGCATGCAGCAAACAAGCAAGCATGCCAGCATGCAAGCAAGCATGCAGCATGCAGCATTCAAGCGAGCATGCAACATGCAGCAGGCAGGGTTTCTGTCACGGCTCCGGCGCTGCGGGCCTCCGGCGGCCCCACGCGTGCTAATCGTCGCAGACGGCTTTCGCTCACCACCGCAGCTTCGGCTTGTTGGCCGGCTTCGCCGGCCAGCCTCAGCCGCGGCGGATCGCTCGCAGCCGCCTGCTCCTCAGCCCACGGGCCGCCTCGCCCCTACGCGCCTACGCGATTTTAAATTACACTCTAGGGGTAGGACAAACAAGACTACGTGAAGTCGGTTTTGCAGCAATTCGGTTCTGTACCTAACTTTTGTTGCACAGCATATTAAATTGAATTAATTGTATGCCTAAATATTATTATGCTAATAGTCATTAGGCCTACTAACGTTATGCGAATCAAATTTATGCCAAAACAAATTAGTCTTTAAGATGATTATGCCAACATAAAATGTATGCCTAAAAAAATTATGCCGAAGTATTATTATGCCAAAACAAATTGTGCCAAAATCGTTATGCCGAAGTATATTAGGACAAAGAACATTATGCGAAAAGAAGGGATCCCAACTGCACTATCTCCTCGTGGCAGTGCAGAATGCATGAACATTTCTCCACGATAAAAAAAAGGTACATAGTACAATGGTGTTGTCTGATCATTTTGTCGACTACTGCTGGATGTAGGCCTTCCTTTTATGTTTGTAGTCTCCAAATATGAATAAAATTAAATGTCCTCCATTTCTCTATAATTTATTTCTATTTTCGAAAAATTTCGTAATGTTGCGTCAGTCTTCATCACATCTTACCACGTGTCTGATACCAATCTTACCAGCGGCATCGCGTTACCAGGTTACTGGGTTGTAGAGGTGAGATAGGTAATCGCTACATGTGACATAGGTACTAGTGTTCAGCCGCATCCGGTTAGACTGGAAGCCAACCCCAACATAGTTGGGATATGGCTACGCAGACGATAACTTGTATAGATAAGAAATAATGTAGTCTTGGTATTATCTAAAGTAATATAATAAAGAGAAAATATGTGATTATTTGTATATTTGATATACAAATGATCAAATATTTTATTTTTTAGTATATAGATTTGCATGAAATTTGGCACATTGGCAGACCATGACCTGGATTAGGACATAGGATTCTCTTTTTATCCCAATATTCCTACGGGATCGAAACTTATGCGGGTGAAACGGCGGGGTCCAGCTAGTATTTACATAGAAATTAGCAATGTACACACGGCTACACATCAAGCTAAACATTTCCAGTTTTAGCTGACCTCGCATTGTATAAGGTTTTCATACAATCAGAAGTCGGCTTATACTGGTACTGTATAGCTTGAGGTGCAGCTTTCCTATGCCCGCATGCCACATAATACTTTTTTGTTAAAATAAAATCACAGAAATCAGTAACTAATGAATTTATTTACATATTCACATAATATAATTAAATCTGCAACATTTAAATAAGTATAATATACAATATTTCTTACTTTCTAGTACAAATATTAGCTTCATTAAGTGTCTATCACAACATTCAGTTTCCTTACGTAACGTTTGCACTGCGCGCGGTCTGTTCTTGTCACTCTTACGGCTTTATACATGTGAGTGAGCGAGAGAGGAGAGTAAAAACATGGAGTCCATTTTTGCATATTTATTTTCTTTCCTGAATTATTGGTAGGTACAAAATTAAGTTTCTTGTCCTGTTAACTATTTGCCACCTTAATTTATACGCACTTAGGTACATTTTTCTTTGTAAAGGTATAGGTTTAATTACAATATCTTTCGCTGAATTTATAAGCTCACCTTTGTACATTAAATATCTACTAATTATAATTCTTATAATAATTATGGTTGTGTACAATATACTAACCACGATTCCCCATTACCGAGTTAAAAAAACTGTTTTTTTTTTCCTAAGCTTTTCCCAACACACTGGTATATTTACCCAGGCATTGACGCCTACATCACATATTCATATTCATAAATGTATTTGCATTCCATTTATTGTTTTAGAGGTGTTACAATGACTTGCTTCTTCACCTTTAATTGACGCCTATATCCGCCATTTCCCCTAGCTTATCTTGCACAGTACCCGTGCATCGATATTACACATCGAATTTAGATAGATACCTACTGTAACACAGGTCTCAGAGACGATCCTTGACAAAGCCGAACTCTTGTCTAAAACACGATGTAAAAATGTATAGTCAACCTCGTAAATGATTTACCTTTTAACAACGATTTTCGTTTGAGCTCTTGGTGGATATAATATCGTGTCCTGCGTGTCCTGTCGTCTGCACGTTACAGGAATTGATGGCCGCTAGTGATGGCACTAAACATACAGCCGAATTCTGCAGGGTAATTATCCGATATCCTTCAAAATTATTCAGGTTGTGATTTGATCGTGATTTGACGTAATTAAGGTGGTGAGCCGAGAGCCATTTAGATTGCCGTCGACCCGCTAAGAAGAAGACAACAATTCTCAGTATAACTACTAAGTACTATTAGTTATTCTGTGGTATAACATGCCTGGGTTATTTTGTAGCGTGGCCAAAATCGGAACTAAAGCCGCCATCTTGTTTTTTCAATGCATTTTACAATTGGATGATTTCCAACAGCGCCCCCTGTCAACACGCGCGAGCGCCGTAAGATTGTAAAGCTTCTGATTACTTGTCTAAGGTTGAAATTATCGAATTATTACATAGACAAATAGACCTCATCGTTTTATGAAGTGGTGGTAAAGTAATTACGAGGTTGACTATATCATTTAAACAGCCGCGTACTGTAGGATTTATTTTCTTCCGTTTCATATCCCTCATGAATAAGATCCGCGCGCAGTACGTTATTAGCGAGTTTAATTGAGTGTGTGCGTACGCGGGGTATGCGCCGATCATAACGTGTGCAGCAACACGGCGCTCGCGCACACCGACGTCAGCGCCACATTGTAGGAGACTGGGGTAGCTGCGGAAGAAAAGATGGAGTTACAACTTTGCTAAAAAGAGTAAAGTGTAGTTTGGTTTTGCGTAGATAGCCCCAAGATGGACTGAGCTAGTTGAAGCTGTAGCTCCATCTCCTGCTCACACTGAAGTAAGACTAAAATAACACTGCTATAAGAGGTAGAGGTAGGCCCCTGAAGGGCGTAAACGAAGTGGTATTCTAAACGCCAAATGATAAAATAAAAACACTTGTTAATGTTTGTAAAATAGACGTAATTGACAAATAGCCTATGTAACAAAATAAATGAGGACTTGTATATAAATAGAATAAGATCTTAATTATTGTAAATGAAAATATGAACCGACGACCTTCAAAAAGTGACCGAGACAAACTAACCAACAACCAGTCTTGTGGCGCTTAGGAGAGGCTTATGTCCAGCAGTAGTCTGCTTTAGGCTGAGTGGATTGGCTCCCAATGGTGCTCAAGATGCACAGTCAACAAAAGAGATAAGTATGCAGGATTGTCGGATATAGTTGAAGTTTAGTAAGAAACGATGGATGTTGTCGACTGAAATTTAATTTGATAAATGAGCTGTTTGTTTTCTATTAATAAAATAAAATTTTATTCGAGAACAACCATCGGTTTCTTACTAAATCTCAACTATATCCGACGATCCTGTATACTTATCTCTTTTGTTGACTGTACTACATGTAAATCAGTTACCTGAGGAATCCTCGCCTGTGACGGAGGCAGGATGAGGTGCATCTTCCTTGATGAGGATGGCGTTTCCCTTCCGCGCATAGATGTCGTAGATGGTGGCCACGCAGCTCAGGGAGAACTGACCCGAGGGTGGCGGGATCAGCGTGTATCTAAGAGAAAAAGGTAAGTTAAATATAAAAAGAAAGTTAAATATTAGTTTTGATGGATCAAGTTTTATTAAGCTGAAAACACCTTTCATTACCTACTGTTTGTTTTGCGAACATAGCTTATATAATTTTAAACCAAAACCTATCTCAGTAGAAAGTTGTTTCTTTGTGTGATTAAATCCGACTTAAATACTGCCTTTGTGTCTAGACCATCTAGTTAGGAATACCGCATATTCAAATATTCCCCGAAGTCACAGCAGAACTGTTGCAATTCCAGTAGGTAATCACAATATTTGGTTTCACATCACATTGAAAGGACTGATGCGAACATAGCTTACATAATTTTAAACCAAAACCTATCTCAGTAGAAAATTGTTTCTGAATTTGTGATTAAATCCAACTTAAATACTGCCTTTGTGTCTAGACCATCTACTTAGAAATACCGCATATTCAAATATACCCAGAAGTCACAGCAGAACTGTTGCAATTCCAGTAGGTAATCACAATATTTGGTTTCACATCACATTGAAAGGACTGATAAGCTACTATAAGAATCAAAATTCCAGACCAAATTTTGGCCATGGTGACCGAATCAGCAGAGACTAGTTTTAGCTGCGGGAGATATCATAGTGCACAAGTATGTGCGCAGACACAGGTGCACTCCCTCTTCCCACTCTCCTTATAGTCCGATGGGGCGGAAATCCTACACGACCGAAAAGAGATCAGGCGCAGGACCAACGGTTTTCCGAGACACAGGGCCAACTTCCAAACTACGGGCTGTTACTGAGGAATTCCTAATGAAAAACCCAATAAGATTTTGCCCGATCTGGGAAGCCAGGATCCCATGGTCAGCAGTTGCGCTTGTAACCAACGAGGCAGCTATGGTATTCTTATAGCTCTTCTCCAGATTCAATTGAACACAAAATGTATTAAATACTAAAGGTATAGGTTACACCCGCATAAATGTCGATCCCGTGGGAAAATCGGGATAAAGAGTAGCCTATATGTTAATCCAGGGTGTCGGCTATCTCCAAACAAAACTTTGTCAAAATTGGTCCAGCCGTTTGAGCGTGAAGAAGTAACAAACATATAAACAGACACACACACACACTCACAAACTTTCGCCTTTATAATATTAGTGTGATTTTCTATCAGTGAAGTCCAATTTCTAATCAACCAACCTAACGTAAGGATCCACAATAAGCATCCACTTTCAAGTCTACCAACTCACTAACCAGACAACCAGCAACCATGTTACTCATAACCACAAACCTCAAGACCTCCTTATCCTCCTGCTCAGGCTGCTTCTCAAAGCCATAGTAGTTGTCCTGGTAGGCCCTGCTGAGGCTGGCGCTGGTGTACGTCAGCCCCATCTTGTAGTGCTCAGCCTCAAGGATGCTGATCTCCAGTCTGCTGAACGCGCCTCGCTCTTTGAAGTCTAAGTCTGATGTCCTCCAGGATACGGTTTCTGCTATCTGTTTGGAGAGAGTTTGAAGTTAGTCTTTGTGTTTTTTTCTTCGCAATTATGTGCTTACTAGCCGTCGCCCGCGTTTGCGTGTACTTAATCTATTTTTCATTATTTTTTTAACAAAAAAATTCCAGGATGCAAAGTCGCCTTGTGTCCTTCGCCAGGTCCCAGGCTACCTATCTGTCGAATAACCATCAGCTTACACATGGCAAATTACGATTTATTTTACTTTTAATATTAGTATGGATTTATGGATTCCGATCTGTTATATTGGTTTAATTATTACCGCACCATAATTGCGTAATATACTATCAATCACCATCTGGTTCATTTTGAAGGATATTGCTAATCCATTGCTTCATTATATTCTAAAAAAAATCTGCTAAACAACGTAGATAATGCAATGAATGATGTTGAACTGTCAAAATTAAACCATTGCTACTGTTAGTGTGTTACGGAAGACCCTGCTGGTACTTTTAGGCCTGTCTGTGTGGTGCCGGACTTAAAGAATAGCACCACCCCATACTTCCCGTGGGTGTCGTAAAAGGCGACTAAGGGGCGTACCGGAGAATGGGCAGCAGCGTTCTCTATGCATTCCACCACCATACCATACTGCGATCGCCAACCCGCCTGCCAAGCGTGGCGATTATGGCAAACCCCCCCTTTTGGGGGAGGCCTATGTCCAGCAGTGGACGTCTTTCGGCTGAAATGATGATGATGACTTTTAGGCCAGTAAGTACAAGTACCATTTTTTATCGATTACCGAGCTGAACAATGGACAAAACGAGCGTCTTGTGCATCACCCATTTTACAGAAGCCAGCACATCAAGCTACTACAATCTGTTAAACTTCTTTAATAGATTTTCAACTTTATCGCTAAAGTTTATGGTTCAAAATTTAGTGGGAAAATTTGACAGTTTCGGGTAGCTTTATGTGCTGTACGTTCTTCTGATATGATTTCTATGAGTTGTAAGTAAAGAAAGTTCTCAGTGGATTTTAAACTGTGGTAACTAATTTAGTAGGCCCGTTTTCAGCAGTTTTATATCACTAATGGCCGATAATACTCAGGTACACTTGCACAACAAAATACTTGTATTCAGCTGCATCCAGTTAGACTGGAAGCCAACCCGAAAAAAGTTGGGAAAAGGATAGGCAGATGATGACTTGCACCATAAATCACTAGAAACGTTTAGCCCGAAACGAGTTTAAAACAGTCATCGTTCTGTTTCTGTCAATTGTTTGAAGTTGACAGGGACAGAATGATATTTTAACAATATTAAGCGGAAAATGTATTTTATGGATTTGTTTTGCAAGTGGGCCTTAGTGTTAATGAAATTGGTATCTGCGCCTTAGAACAAATAAATTATGGAAAAAAGAACTAAGACTTTCATACATTTAGATACATTTTGGCCACCATCTTTAAAAATGGGTTGCAAAAGTAATAATAACCAGCCTACATTGCATGGCAAAGACCTCCTTTTCCTTTTTCTACTCAACTTGAGCCTGAGCAAACCAAACCAATCCTTCATATATAGGCGTCAAATACGTCCCGCCGTCTACGCATAGACCTTTGGCGAGCAATATACATTCAATAAAATTATAATGCGGAAGGCATATATTTCTAGTACAAAAGTGGCAGTTTAATGCTACCTTCAGCCGACAAACCCAACATAAATACCAAGGTACCGGTACTTTTTCTACCTCACAACTTTTATTTTTGTTTCGGCTCGCTGGAAAGTTGGTTCTAAAACTATTTAGCGCGCTCGGTGGCGAGTGTCGCAGTGGGGTTCCGCTGGAGACCACTTTAAAGCCTGGCTTTACGGCTTATAGGAGTTACTGTGAAGCTGCCTTGAAGGGAGGCTTAGCTGCGTGTCTGTTATTATGGGATGAGATGTACGGAGCATTAGTGGAGTGCCACGCGGGAAGTGCCGGAGTGAGAACGTTTTCAAGCGTTGTTTGTTAGCTTTGCTGCGTTTGAGAGATGTTGAAGCGATGTAGTGAAAAAAATCGCATGTAAGGTTTTGTGAAATTGTAATATTTCTTACATTCCGGCCACAGATTGCGTTTCTGACACCTGTCAGTTGGACACGTTTACGAATTAATAAAGTTGAAATTCGAAAACCCGTTTTTTTGTACTCAGTGTTTGCAGTCTTTTCAGCTATTTTATTTACCACTGATTTTGCATCATAGTGGTTTTTATCGTCGTTGCTATAAAGTCGCTGTCAGATGGAAACTAATTGTGAAAGGACTGTATACAGGGTGTCCCTGGAAGTATTGATCAAATCAAACTAGGGACGTGGGCAAGGTCATGTCCAAACTTTTTAAACCTAATAATGTCAGTGAAGTTATTTACTGTTCAAAAGTTATGACCAATTTTTGTTATTTTCAAGCATTTCGCATAGGTAGTGCTTAAAGAAAAAAATCATAAAAAAAACTATCAGAGCTATCTAAAAAAAAACCGGGCAAGAGCGAGTCGGACTCGCGCACCGAGGGTTCCGTAACATCCGGGCTTATGCATAAGGTTTATGTTTATGAAATTAAATGTTTATTTTTTATTTTTGAGTTGATTGAATGAATGGTAAATTGCGGTTTACGATTTATGACGTATTAAAAAAAAACTACTTACTAGATCTCGTTCAAACCAATTTTCGGTGGTAGTTTACATGGTAATGTACATCATATATTTTTTTTAGTTTTATCATTCTCTTATTTTAGAAGTTAGGGGGGGGGGGGGACACACACATTTTACCCCTTTGGAAGTGTCTCTCGCGCAAACTATTCAGTTTAGAAAAAAATGATATTAGAAACCTCAATATCATTTTTGAAGACCTACCCATAGATACCCCACACGTAGAGGTTTGATGAAAAAAAAAAATTGAGTTTCGGTTATAAGTATGGGGAACCCTAAAATTTATTGTTTTTTTTTCTGTTTTTGTATGAAAATCTTAATGCGGTTTACAGAATACATCTACTTACCAAGTTTCAACAGTACAGTTCTTATAGTTTCGGAGAAAAGTGGCTGTGACATACGGACGGACAGACAGACAGACAGACATGACGAATCTGTAAGGGTTCCGTTTTTGCCATTTGGCTACGGAACCCTGATAGCCCTGATAGTATTTTTTATGATTTTTGTTCGTCTGCCTACCCCAATGGCAAGAAGGCGTGAGTATTATATTATTTATTATATGTATATATTGTGTGTAATTTCGTTTAGTAAAATAACAAATTTATTTTATTTTACATTTGATATTCTCAATCATTCATTATGGACGTAGAATGTAGATGAATGTTTTTTTTTGTTTAAAATTTTATTATAAGTTATCTTTAGTATTTTTGCATTGTAAAGTTCTTTTCCGAACCATCTACCACAGCACCCAATAAAAATATGGGTAACACACCTGCATAAGACATAAATAATTCAAATAAAGTTATCATAAAAAACATAACCGTCCTTCTGATGCAGTCGGGTAAAAAAAAACGTCAAACCACACTTGAAACAATGAAACAAAAACCAACCAAAACTTTCTATAAATAATAACATAATAAGCAATTAGAGAAGCAAACCGAACGCCGAGATTCTTTACCAATCTGAAGAAGGAGTACCTAATGTAATACCTCCATAGAAAAGGGACGATCCTCCTACTAAACGGGTATCGTGTCTGGTGGGCTACTGCCCCGACGTTTCGGGACGTTGTATGTACCTATGCTAGTTGCGCGGTAAATTCTGCTTGCGTGATGCAGGATTTTGGGTGACGTCAGTGTGATGCGTAGTTTGCCTGTGGCGGTGTAGATGTCGCAGATGGATTGTAGAATCCGCTGTTTTACAAAACTGCTAGTGGTTTTACAAAACAGCTCCGTTGTGTAAAACTACTGAACAAAGTTCAAAGAACGTTCAAAGAAGTTCAAAGAACAAAGTTTTTAGTAAGTATATTCATGTATTTATGTATATTTATTTGTGCTTATATTAATATGTAATTAGGTATATATTATATTCATAGTTTTAATAGGTTTATGCGTATCTTAGTATTTAAAATATTTATTCCTCAATTTTCATGATTGCACCTACCACTGTTTGTCTCTGCATCACCCAAAGGTTGACTGGTAGAAAATGCCTATGGCATTAAGTCTGCCTCTGTACATTTATGTGCCTGAAGTATTAAATAAATAAAAGATAAGCGGTTTTCCATAATTGCTGAACTTGAACACGTAGAATCGCATAAACGTTTTGCATTTACCAATGCATCGGGTGAACGATGAGCGGTTTTGTAAAACAACGTAAAATGAAACGTCAGATTGTAGATTTATTGTAGATTTTAGTTTTAAATTTTGTCGCTCGTGGCTCTGTGTGTCATAGCAACAATAATGGC
This sequence comes from Mesoligia furuncula, assembly GCA_916614155.1. Classification (NCBI taxonomy): domain Eukaryota; kingdom Metazoa; phylum Arthropoda; class Insecta; order Lepidoptera; family Noctuidae; genus Mesoligia; species Mesoligia furuncula. Next base: position 19,537,442 of record OU744816.1, read on the forward strand.
GTCCAAACCCGAAATAAATAAAACGGAAAAATTAACCTTAACTCAAGTGAGAACAGTGCTTTAATTAAAAATTCTGCATTACGTCTAAACGTCGGTAGCAGTTTTGTAAAACGTAGCGCAATGACAATCTAGCTGAACGTTGTTCAGTTGTTTTACGCAACGTTGCTGTTTTGTAAAACATTGGATTCTACAATCTGGGGGCACGGGAGTGCCCCCACCAAGTCGAGCAAAAAGAGGCACGGCCGTACCATCCTTTTCTCGAAGCAGTTCAGGCCATTTTCGACACCCTATAACTTCGTTGTAGATAAAACTAGAGACCTGAATTTTCAATAATCAAGCAAGCATTGTATAAACACGCTATATTTCAAATTTCATTCATTTTGAACCAGTAGTTTAAGAATTATAACTAGTCAAAGTTTCTTAATTTTGTCACTCACTGACTGACTGACCGATCATCAAAACTCTAAGGCACTTCTAGCAGACATAGGAGCTTCAAATTTAGAATACAATTAGTGTTTAGTGTATAAATCAAGTAAAAACTAAAATATTTTGCAATTTCGTTCCACTTTTCTAGATACACCAACTGCATAAATAACTCTGTAATCCTATATAAATATAAAGTATTACAAAGTTACATTTGCAGTTAATGAATCAGTGTATCTGTTTATCACAGCATAGTATAAAACAAAGTAGCTTCCCGCTGTCTGTCTGTCCGCATGTATGCTTAGATCTTTAAAACTGCGCAACGGATTTTGATGCGATTTTATATGTATAATACATGTATAATATAGTAGAGAAACACTGATAATTTTAGAGGTTTCTAATGTGATGTCGTAAATAAACACATTTTTTCCGCTTATATTGCAAAAAGCTAGTGAACCCCACGAGATAGATCAAAATAATGTACTACAGTATTGTACACCTTAAAAACGTCTACAAAAAAGTTCCCGGTGGTATATGTCTATCTCTTAGGGATAACCCACAATAACCATTTTTTATCCTTTACTTTTTTCGAGAAATAATGGCTTATTTACGACGCGATTTTAAGCAATACAGCATTAATCCTTATCCAATTAAGTACCTTAAATACATTGTGCATTTAATATAGATCAATTTGGCCCTTACAGCATGTAATTTAAATGAATATTTTCGAAGATATTACAGATTTCAAATGTAACATAGCGGTAGCGCCGGTGAGTTTACTTAAGGCAACCACAGGATAGTCCGGTTAAGTAGTCACGACCTCTCATCGTTTGGGGTGGGGTGTCCATCGAGCACAGCAACTCCCCAAATATCTTGGTGTTACCCTGGACAGGTCTTTAACATATATAGCAAAAACTGCAAGAATATCAAGCGGACTACTGGACTGGCGCTATCTTTTTCTGCGGGAGAATTCGCGTGCCCCATGTGGAGCCGTTCTGCTCATGCAAAGCTGGTGGATACAGCTTTGAATGAAACGTGCCGGATCATCACTGGCTGGCTAAAACCAACCCCGGTACAAATGCTGTATCCACTAGCAGGAATAGCGCCACCAGTGCCTCGCAGAGCGTTGGCAAGCTCCAGCGAAAGAGCCAAAATGGTCTCCGACACACAAAACCCTTTGCACGACAACATCCTTGTGCCACAAAGGCTGAAAAGTCGAAACAGTTTTTTTAAAGTGTGTCGTTCCACTCACTGGCGAACCATCACAAGAGAGACTGAAGTTGTGGCGAGACAGTGCTTCCTTACCCAAACCGTTCGTCCCACCCGCTGACCTCCCACCTGGACATGAGTTTCCTTTGGGTAACCTGGAAGTCTTTAAACAGACTCCGCACTCAGATTGGCCAAAGCAAGGAAAACCTGTTCAGGTGGAGATTCATAGACGACTCCGCCTTGGAGTGGAAATGTCTACAGCACTTTATGATTAGCAGCGATCGCACGCGTTTATCGGAGCTCTCTAGCGAGGAAAATAACAATTATCCATACTAATATTATAAATTCGAAAGTAACTCTGTCTGTCTGTCTGTATGTTACCTTTTCACGCCTAATCCATTGAACGGATTTCGATAAAATTTGGCATAGAGATAGATTGCATCCCGGGAAAGGACTTGGGATAGTTTTTATCGACATACATACCTCGCGGGCGAAGCCGCGAGCGGAAGCTATAATGTATAATTGAATGTACCTAGATGTTCAAAGGTAACTTGTATAATGGTCAACGGATCAGGTTAAAAAAAAAGTTAAAAGGGTACCGGAAAGGAAAAAAAGTAGGACAATCTACAAAAAGAAGTGAGATGCCATCAAAAACAAAACTTGTAAAAAAAACCAAGTCTCGCAACTCAGTTCTTCTACCATAAAAAGTTGTGAGATCCATGTAATACCAAGTCGGTTAATTTATTCAGTCCCTACATAAGGGACCTTCTGTCTTAAGTTATTACGTAATTAGCTAACCTAACGACATCTTGTAGTGACCATATCAATATTAAAAATCTTTTATGTTTAAAATACATAGATTGACTTGGCAATCGCACTGTGAGATACATTGTGTTTTCATGCGATGGCCAAGTCAATCTATGTATTTTAAACATAAAAGATTTTTAATATTGATATGGTCACTACAAGATGTCGTTAGGTTAGCTAATTACGTAATAACTTAAGACAGAAGGTCCCTTAAGTAGGGACTGAATAAATTAACCGACTTGGTATTACATGGATCTCACAACTTTTTATGGTAGAAGAACTGAGTTGCGAGACCTGGGTTTTTTTTACAAGTTTTGTTTTTGATGGCATCCATTTTACGACATAGACACCGCCACAGACAGTTGTATAGAAAATTAGTTTCAAAGTTATTAAACTTCGATGCTGCTTATCATGTTACTTTATTAAATTTCTAAATGCGTTTGGCGCTAAACATATTTTAAAACGCTATTTTGTCTCTGGCATCTTCAAACGATTGATAGAAACAGAGCGATAATTATTATTCAAAACTGAGTGACCTACAATAGACATAAATCAAAAACTTCTAATACAATTTTAGCGCTTGGATCATTCTTACATAATGTGGTCCAACTGATCAACGTACCGAGAAGGAAATACCAGCATCCTTTCTTACTAATGAATAAGGATCCACGAATAACAGTCTATTGTTTTTCCTCCATTTTGAATAAAGATAAAGGAAGGTCGGTCTCGTTGGACTAAAAGATTTTTTAATATCCACAATATGAAGGGTTGGGGAGAAATGGGAGATCTTAATGAAATTCCGAAGCTGTTTATACAAGTTGATGATTTTTTCTTGGATAATGTTGTTACTGGTGTTGAAATGATTCAGTTGTTTGAAAAGTCCATTAAAAACGATGGGATTTCAGGTAATGGATAAACAATCGTACTCGTGAAAAATTACTTTTCGATACTATTTTTAGCCCACCTTATTCTAAGACAAATTTCACCCTACAGCAAATGACCGTAAACTCCTAGCGACTGAACACGCAAACCATCTCCCAGTACGGTCACCGTGTATCCTAGCAAGTAACCAGCAGTGCTATTCTGTAAAAATCTCACCGTGAAAACTTAGTGAGCTGTCAATAGTGTCAATTCCTAGCAAAAACAAACTCACTTCACCTATGTTTTCACGGTGAGATTTTTACAGAATCGACCGGCTGGTGTCACTCACTAGACTCTAGGCGCTAGGCAAGTCGCCCGTTAGTGAGGACTTAGCCTTATATCGCTCGCGGAAGCTACTTTAATGCAAAATTTAGATAAAAACAATAATTATCATATTCTGTAATCTGATAGACAAAATTTACTTACTTTATGGTCATCTAGGATCCATGTGATGTTAGGTGCTGGATAGGCTTCGTCGACTGAACAGTTGGCTCGCAGGACATCTCCGCGTGCGTAGCTGCCTCGAGAGATGGACAGGTGCGGTGCTCTGAATGGTGGGTCTGGGTAGAGAGTGATGCAGTTTAGTTCAGAGGTACATTCTTCTTCGTCAATAATTACAGGTTCCTGCAGACAGGCGCGACTGTAGTAGAACATTAATTTCCATGAGGTTCTCAAAGAAATCGCTCTACTAGAGCCACGTTGCGCCGCGCCGTTCGTCGGGAGCATTTATACTCAAAACTATGTAGGTATTCATTACATTCCATAATGTGAATGTGTACTTAGGGGGTAGGTTTTACAAAAACAATTGATTATCGTGAACCCTGACAGAGAAAGCAAGTTAGGGGAGAGAAAGAGTAAGAGGGCAGAGTTTAATTTGAAATTTTCATTGTTAAATTAATGAATGTTCGTTGTAATTACTATAGATCTAGTGCCTTTGCAACCCATGGCCGCCAGAAGCTCGAAAGTATGACAACCAGTCTTACCAAAAGTATTGTATTACAACCCAGTAACTGGGTTGTGGAGGTCAGATAGGCAGTCGCCTCATGTAAAATACTGGTATTCAGCTGCACCCGGTTAGATTGGAAGCCGACCCCTGCATAGTGGTGCCTAGGCAGATGATGATGATACGAGTAAGTGCCTTAGCAAGCCTTGACTCTACATCGCAAGAGACACAACCAACTATTAATAGGTACAGTCCACTACAGTGAGTTGAATGCATTTCATCGTTATCATCGTCATAATCACATCGTACTCGCGATGATTGCGGGAAGGCTGGACGGCATTGTTCCAGCAGACATATTGCTGTAGCACTGTCGGAGAGAGAGTAAGTATTGATTTTATTGTTTGAAGTATTTATTTATTTTTGTATTCATTTTATTGTTTTGATTATTTATTTAAAATTGATTTTGTTCGATTTATTTTAATTTTATTTCTTTTGTTTACATCTAATTTGATTTATATTGATTTATTTGCTCTTATTTGGTTTTTATCTGATTTTATCAAATTTTTTAATGTTTTCTATTAATGTATGTATGGCATTAGGTTATATACCTGAAGTAAATTAATTTATTATTAATGCTCTGACTTATTTAACACCCTTAATGTAACCACAAAAATGTTTATCAGATACTTAATTAAATATTACTTAGTAAATCGTAGGCTTTACTTTATTAATATTCAATTAAATTACCATTAATATTAACCACAATTTACTATAGAAACCGAATCTGCTCTACATTCATTTATATCAGATAAGAATAAAGCTCAAAGTGATAATAACGGCGTTTCCATTGTAATAACTGAAATAGCTCCATCAGGAAGATATCAATATCGCTCCAATAAACAATCATTACTAAAGTTCGACATTATGCGGCCTATCCAAAAGTTCCTTCTTTGGTATTGTTCGTCGAATCGTTGAGCTCCTTAAATTTTGAGTTGAGCTGGACGATTTCTGACAAATGCGTGCACTGACTGGACAGGTCCTCTCAATCTCTGTGGTTCTTTCCTCGATAGATGGTCTTCACACGATCTGACGAAGATTTTGTCTGGACTTTAAAAGAGACTGTGACCCCTGAGTTTGTTTCGGCCTTTCTTCTCAGAGTAGTCAGATCGGAAACGCTGACCTCATCTAGTTAAAAAAAATATATAATTGACGTGTAAAAGTGTTTGTGCAAACTTACTTACTAAATAACATTATTTATCATAATGGGTTGGGTGGGACGACACATCTTCGAGGAATACGAGGTGAGTCTATGTCCATTAACAGCAGTTAATGGACATTGACTCACCTATTTATAGTATATTATATATAGTATTTTTGAGTGTTTAATTATCTATTTCTCAGTACGTAGCAACGTACTGAGAAATAGATTATTAAACACTCAAAAATACTTTACCCGACTTGCTGATCAAAACCAAGGCATTTGCTCACGCCGGGGATTGCCCGAAAGGGTTCCCGCTGGCCTGGAACATAAATGGCTAAGGACGGAACACTGGTGGATTTTAGTCAGTAAGAGTCTGACACTCCCTTCCGCTCCACCCAGAGAGGTTTCATTTGATGGTTTCCCAACCAAAAAAAAAAATGGCATTTGCTCCGAATTCTATACAATTAGGGATTATCGAAATAATATTTTATACTATCAATCTGAATCTGAATAATTTTGAAGGATATAGCTAATCCATTGCTCCATAAGTTCGAAAAATATGTCTGCTCAACAATGTAAATAACGCAATGGATGTTGTTGAATTGTCAAATAAAACCCATTGCTACTTTTTACGCAATTACCCGGCTGTAGGTAGAATAACTTACCAACAACCGTAAGTGGTGCTGATCGTATGTCGGTGTGGAACAGAGGCGCGTCGGCGGAGACCTCGCACTGGTAGTCGCCACTCAGGCGCCGGTTCAGGTTCACTATGCGGACTTGCTGGTGATCCGATTGCGTCAACTGGTGGACAGAAAGAAGATATTGTGTGACAAGAACATATTTTCGAGAAGATCAGAAGTAATTTTCCACATCATATTGAAATGAATATTGCGGCGGGATTAAAAAGATTGCGGCGGGATTTAATCGCGCACTGGATTTTTAACTCTTGGTGCTGAGCCGAACATTGAGAATCTGAAAGAGCGCATCGCAGCGTGTCAAAAAATCCCGCTGTTGGATATGCAACTTTCGGCGCCCAGCAGAGCGTTGAAAATTCAGTGCGTAAAATAAAATCGCCTCGGGGAAACGCGTTCTTGCAAACCTGAGCTAAAAGAGAAATAAATTAATGTGAAAAATATAACAATATTGTTCATATATATATACCACTACATTAGTTTGCTTGGTATAGGTATACATGTTATAATAACTTCCAAAATAACTTTCATAAGCTACAAATAATAAGCGGTAATAAAATGTGAAATTGTCAATTGCCTTTCATTTTATAATTATGTACTCAATATCCATTTGTTAGTATTACCGGTTTAAACCCAAACAATACCCTTTTAGTTTAGCATAATAATTATATTCAGTGTTCCAATATTGGTGCTAATATTGGGTTTCAACACCGACTTTAAAATATAATTTGACGTAACAAAGAGAGCTATGGCTTATGCGAGATTCCTTGAATATGGAAAATAATTTGAATTAAATATGAATTCAAGCTGAAGACAGAAATATTCCGAATGTAAATTTAAATTTGAATGCAAATTCAAAACGCTTTTATATTGCTACTTTGAGAACTGTTTATCAGACTTTAGTACCTAAATGCTTAAATATTTGAAGGATACCTCAAAAAGCTTAGTGAAGATATTAAGTGATCATGGATCTTAAAATAGACACATTATCAACTAACAACTTTAACAACCATAATAATTAGGTATTAGAAGAACGTTCATGTTTTAAACAGAGCTGGCATCTTAATTACGTTGACATTGAGACGAGATTGAACCTAAATTTAAACAAAAATGTTTAAGTACCTACAATAATTGATCCTGAGGCTTCCGTTGGGTTTCGATTGTTCGAGTCGGGATTTAGCATTGCCCTTAGGAAATCCAAATTATGAGAATTGCACTTAATTAAAATTTGTACATTTCACTTTTTTTATATTTGTTTTTTTCATAATTATGTATGTACTAAGTTATCACTTAATTGCGGTTTTCTGTAGCGTGCTATTTTGTTTGTGTGCACTAAATAAATGATTGATCTATCTACTTGTAAGACACCAAGACAAATTATCTCGTCACAGAACAGTTGAAACAGTCGATCTTCACCCTAATTACGAAACACTGTATCAATCACAATGTTAATCATTTTGAAGGATATGCTTGTTGAACTGTCAAAAAGCCATTCATCCATCATCACTGTTACTATATTACACAATTATCCCTCAGTTTGGGAAACATACGATCATGAGTACTCGTCATATTACAAAGTGACAGTCAACCTTACACGATACAACAACTTTTTTTTATTTAAATCTCTCAAACCAAAATAACTTCAAAACTCAACTTACATCAACCGACGCTCCAGGCAGTGGAAACACCATCGTCGGTGGCATCTCCCGCGGCACGTATCTGTAGAACTCAGTCTCTGCCTTGTACCACCTGATGGAGTAGAGAGCAGCATCCTCCAGGTCGTAGGAACAGCGCAAAACGGCTGACTGACCCTCGCCGGAGAGGACCGCACGAGGCACGGAGATTGAGAGGTTGCGGAGGGACCAGACGCCACCTGTAGATGAAGAGAGAAAGAGGAGTTAGAATATTTGGTTTTGTTAAGATTTTATCTGCTGAAGAAGTAAAGGTATGATGAATAGGAGTTTCTTGCCCGTTCCTCTCCATAGATATCTATGATTTGGAATGGGCAACAACTTTTTGACTAGCTGACCGACTCTTTGACAATCCAAAAATGCCCGTAAATGGTTTGATTGAAATAAATACTTTGTGATTGAAAAGTAAAATTTTGTTCCGATATTGGATTCCCAGCTTTTCATCACAGATTAAAATAAGATTGCCTTTATGGCAAATTATTGAAGATATATCATGAGGCTGTTTGCTCTTGCTTGAAATAACGACGGTCCTACAATAATAATAATAGTGACAATTAATCCATCTCATGTGTGTAAGAGCAGTGGTGGCCCAGTGGTAACAGCCGTGACTTTTCAGATCGAACCCAGACAGGCCCTTTGGTTAGTGTAAATTATTTCATCATCACTGCTTTCAAAACGGTGAAGGAAAACATCGTGAGGAAACCGGCATATCTTAGAACCAACAATTCGAAGACATGCGACGTTACTGTCTGTGTGTACTACATGTGACCGTTTATGTAATTTTTGTAAATATAATACAAAGTGACACATACATTTTATTACTTTAATTTAAGGAACATTTAATTGCCTATTAAACACAATTTATTTCATTAAGCTAGCATTCGTAATTTTCCGAAATTTTCAGGTATCTTTATGTGACCCTAATTCAATGCTCTCCAGTGGACTGTCATACTGAACTTCGAAGTTCAAAATACCGACGTACTGTATTCATAAAGTTTAATGAATACAAAATAAACCCCATTATCTATTTCATTTCGCACAAAATTAAGAACACAGTCAATAATATCACGCAAAATCAAAAGGGTAAAGGTCATATAGAGCTTCATTCCTCATAAACTCAAGGGAACCAGCCTTAAAATATTACCCGTTCATACACAAGTAATTCTCCACAGAATTCTACTCCAAAAACATTTTGCTCTTCACACATAACATTATTTCGTACTACATCTATTTTCTATGTTTGTTATGGGTTTGCTTTCCGCACTTAGTCCATCAAATGGACCGTTGTTTATTTCGTGTTACATACAGGACAATATTACTTTGTTCTTTATGGACATGTTATTAAGACTTAGTAATTGGTCCTTAGTTTTTCTATTGTATTAGAAATTAGTCTATATGTTCGCGTAATGGACGTATAAAAATATGTTTTAATACAGCTAAGTAGTCTATTGTTGGTATTTTATTAGTACCTACAAATCTACAATATAAACGAAACAGTATTAGAAAAACAATTGGTTTCCATTATCTTGAATGTTGTGTTTTATATAAATGTTTGTTTAGGCTGGGGCTGATGTGGGACACGTCACTTATTACACGTCTTTTGTTTGAGGGGATAAACAGAATTGTCTCAAGCTAACACACACACACATACGCTACGCTACTTAATACTAATTCACAAATTTATCTGATGATCGCTTATTAATTTCACAACACTCACTCTCATAACATTAAAATGGAATAATATTTCGAACAAGCCGGTAACAATTAAAATAACATTGAATTTGTTCTGCACGATTCCACCGGATTAGTTCGTATCTCAATGCCACGTAAATCTTTCCACCTCAATGCTAAAGGCCTTGTGAACCTTACGCACAAAGGTTTTCTAAAGGATTTGAGTGATTGAGTCCCAGGAGCTATTCGGAAACAATATTTCTATCGTGGCGTAGGCGCCGCCGTGTGAACACCTCCCTGGAGGCAGGTCAAACAGGCTTCTAGGGTTGACGAGATACTATATTTTTTTTCTTTACTCTGTGCTTTAAAATCTTTGTAGTCTAGTAAGGTTTAATTTGAAATTTTTTTCGTAAGTGTCCCGTTAATTTGCGTGTTGGTAATTTTCTATTGTTGGCGATAAAATTTAGCTATTATTCGGACTTTGATATCTCTTTTTATTAAGAATTTTATATTGCAACTGTACTGAAAGTAATTTTATTTATTTAACTCATTTTCTAACAAATTACAAACCTACAACAAACATAATCATCTCAAACCCTTTTTAACTTCCCGTACTCGTTCGACAACACGGCTTTTTACCCGATACCCTTACCGCTGTTTCCCTATTCCGGACCGTAAACCTTCCTTTAAAACAATTTCGGTGAGCATCATATTTCTGGTAACCCTATCCAACGAGGGACCCCAGCTGGAGGGAACGCGATCACTAATCACCAATATCATGGAGCATGGGAAAGCAGAAGGCTTACTGATGATGGGCGAGTAAGATTGCCATCGAGAATCGTTATATTAGGTATAGAACAAAAGAAAGAGCCATTCAATTTAAAAAAATGTTGAAAGGCGCCTGGTGCTGTAGTTTTAAGAAGTTTCAGTTCTAAACAATGGTCTAACCGATGAAGCTGCAACGAATAACTAGTTAAGAATGGTTGATGCGTCGGTCACTTCTGTCAAATGATACTCGTATGATGAATATGTAATACAAAACGAAAACTTGATCATTGTTGCTCTAATTTATTTGTATGTTGAAGCAGAGAATTAACATGCCATACATTCCATTTCATTCATTATCATCATTTTATTTTTTTTCCATTATTTTCTTTTTGTTTTCATATTCCAAGTCACCAGAGTGCCTGGGGAGTGGTTATCGTTATCTTTATCGGTCATTTCATCATCAATTCTGCTTTAAATTAAAGTAGACATATACTTACATTCAATATTCATTCCGTCAGTTACCTATAGCCCTTCTGCACCTACCCACATAACGTCAGCCAACACCTGTGTCTACTTGTCACCGTTCACCCTTTGGACAGGCTAAGATAACACATTGTTTGTACGTTAGAGCGATTGTTGTGATTCCAGCCTGATACATTGCTCGTATTGTTCAGTGATTGCATTGTGGGCCGCCTGGTGAGGTAGTAATGTAGTTACAGTTCAATTGAATGCGATGAAGACGTTATGCAGATTTATTGAATTACGGTCGGGTGGATTCGTCAATTTTCGTGCTGATTTGGTTACGATTGAGGTTGGTTTGCTTTGGTACAATCAGTGAAATGTGTCGCAATGTTCTGAGCAAATTGTTTTACAAATTAGTGTTGACGAACACCCAAAAACGAATATTACACTGAATATTGATGTTTCTTTCCTTTGTCATTGTATTGTTAAGCATGATGTTTTGCTTATTAAATGGCATGAAAACTACTTTTTCATTTTTTGTGGACTAAAGATTCAGAGTAGAGTATGAAGCAGTTAGGTGGATTTTGTTATTTTACCATTTCCTTCTCTCACGATTCGCACTCAACATTAAAGTAGCAAATATTTCAAAAACTAACACATTCTCCCTAAATTCTAACTTATCTATTCATATTAGGCCCACAAAGTGTATCTAATCTCTTGACCAAAAAACCATAATGTCATCAAGGTAAAACAAAATTCCATCCCTTCTTTACTTTAGAACAAAGACAATTACAGACGTTGGCCTCAATCGAGATAATTTCCCAAACAATCAATTAAGGTGTGGGTATGCATAATCCTATGGTCATTAAGGGTTGTGTGTTCACAGCTGGGAAAACAAGCCCGGGCTTGCGGAGAGACCGACCCTAAGAGGATGTGGTGGTATCTCGATGGGGAATCTAGTCACTAATTGATAGGATTTATTTGCGTTTTTGAAGTATAGTGTTAGTGTATTGAACCGATAGATTTTGTTGGAAGTAGGTGACGTGGTGCAGTGGTTTTGAATTCAATAAAATAGTTTTAGGTAGTCATTTTTCCCTTATTCAGCTTTATTGCAGCATCGTCGAAGGATCCTTCCTTTTCCATGTATGATGAGTGAACTTTTCACCCTGTTCTTCATACATCTACACCCTTACATTTTGATCGTTTTAATCCTTAAAATGGGTCATTGTACCTACTCATCATTAGGAACAACTTTTACTATGGGACCCACCCTGAAATCGTGAAAAAAAAATCAGCTGTTCCCTACATTTATGTTCGTATAACTCGTCAAAATGTAGGGAACAGCTGATTTTTTTTTCGCGATTTCAGGGTTGGTGCCATAGTAAAAGTTGTTCATAATGATGAGTACAATGACCCCTTTTAAAGATTAAAACGATGAAAATGTAGGGGTGTATAAAACATTCAGTTGTTACATCAAGTAAGATTTACGAGGGTTTTATTATCACCCTCGTTATGGCCAGTTTTTAACCAAACCTGTCAATATTTTCCGAAATGCTGCTCAGGTAGCTAAAGTATGCCATGCTTAAGACCTCCAACTCCTTATAACACATTCATGAGTCAGTCCAGCCCATTTATGCTAAGCCCACTAAAAGGGTGGTCCATTATGATTATCGAAGGTATACATCATTCAGAATACCATAAATTAATCATCATAAAGGTCCAAATTCTATGCAGCACCAAGTAAAACTGAACTGAAGACAGCTTCAGTTCAGTTTATCACATAAAAGAGGATATGAACAGATCTATCCCCTTTTATATCCTCATAGCCGATAAATCAAGAAGGAGAATTACAAAATACGAGCTAACATTAAAGACAGTCCCAAAGAGACTCAACCGAATATTTTGAAAGGTTACATCCAATCCAACTCTTAAAAGGCCTTAAAATTGCCCAACAACTGTTAACTAAAATCTCATAATGAGGCCTTGATATTAATAAACCTTAAATGTGTTTCATACCAACTTGTGAATGAGACTGAGTCGAAACTCGACCCATTTAAATGTTGAAACTTTTCGCCACTGTATTAACGACGGTTGTAACTGTATGCTAAAATGTAATGGGAAGGCAAATTGGTGTTGATATCTTGCTTTCAGGGTTCTGGTTGAAGCAGTATTTTAGAAAATACATTTAAAATACATTTAACACCTAATACTATATTAGGTGCTAAATGTATTTTCTAAAATACTGCCCTACATATTGACCTAGACATTTAGGAGTACTGGTGGCCCAGTGGTCATGGCCCGGATGGCGTGGGTTGGAACCCAGACAGGCGCTTTACTTTGCGTAAAAAAATTCATCAGCACTGCTCTCAAAACGGTGAAAAAAAATATTGTGATGGAATCGTCACGTCTTAGAACCAAAAATTCGAAGACATGTGACAACACGTGGTAGATTACAATCCACTCCCACTCGCAGAGAGGAGACCTGTGTCCCAGCAGTGGGAACATTATAGGGTGATTGTGCTTATGCTATAGATTTGTGGGCAAGTATCTAGTGCTCTATGAACCAACCCCCAGCAATGAGCAACCCACTTTTACTCCAACCTGGTGGTCTGTATTGATGATGATGATAATCTAAATGTCATTCTTTCAAATCCAAACTCAAAGCATTTCAATTAAACCATTTACAGGCACTTTTGAATAAAATTGTCAAGAAGTCGGTCAGTCAGAAAATATGAAGCTAGTTACCCATTCCAAAGCGTAGGTACCTGTGGAGAAGAACGGGCAAGAAACTCCATGGACATTCTTTTAAATTATCATCATCATCATCATCATCATCATCATTTCAGCCGAAAGACGTCTATTTTAGGGGGGGGGGTTGCCATAATCGCCACGCTTGGCAGGCGGGTTGGCGATCGCAGTATGGTATGATGGTGTAATGCATAGAGAACGCTGCTGCCCATTCTCCGGTCTCCCTTAGTCGCCTTTTACGACACCCACGGGAAGTATGGGGTGGTGCTATTCTTTAGGTCCGGCACCACACAGACATATTTTAAATTATATTTTTACAAAAATATTAGTTACACCATTAATCCTGAATTTATAATTATAAGTCTGAACGACGTAAAAAAGACACGTGGCCATGCGTTAAAAGCATCCAGGCGTCAAGGAAAATTCATAACTAATAGAGATCCCAAAATACCTTACGAGCAGTAAATGACTACAACCACGTAATACAGAACACTCGTTGATCGAAACATCATGCAAATCTTCCTGAAGCACTCCACTCTTGTGAAAGGATATTATATTTTCGTAAATAAAGAAGAAAGCCAGCAAAATCCTTATAATACCTACATATAAAAATATAAACACAACTTGTATGAATTCTATAGATATAGACGATAAGGTCTACCCATGACCCACCTAATTGTCTTTCATAACTTAAGCCGTATTGCAAAAATAACGTCCCATTTTCAATTAATATTGCATTAGGAAACCCATAAAAGTCCCATCACATACCGCACAAGAAGCCTTTTAAAAAACAGTCCACCAAAGGCAGATCTTCCAGCAAATTAACCTCACCCCATACGCGGGGCTCATCAAATTGCGCGTTCAGTTGAAGCTAATGAACGTAATAAATGTTCAAGAGTGTTCGTGCGAGCGGCGATGTATAGCGTACATTGAGATAATGACCGCGCCTCCTCGGCAATAACTGGATGGCTTGGTAATAGTCCTATATGTCCCGCGAGCGGGATTGACACGGGGATATTTCAGGGAGAAAATGTTCGCTTACTAGTTAGGGGAACAATGAAACGTTTTCTCGTTTTTTGTTTGGTTTATTTTCGTGCTCTGGCGAAGGGGAAGAGAAATAGCAATGGATTTGGATAATTGGTGGAGGTTGTCTGGTTCAGGGAGTTACGAGATTTGAATTTGGGGAAAGCGGCTTTGATTTTTGGAAAACTGTTTTTTTTCTTCTAATAATAATGACAGTCAGGCAGTGGCATGCTGATGATGATCTTTGGAAGAGTTTGTTGTATTTTAATTACCCAAGAAAATTTACTGTCAAAACCGTTCTTGGTACTTTTTTCGATGGGTATTAAAAGCGTTTTTTTTTTCTGAATTCTATGTCATCTTTTTATTGTCATCATCAGCCTACTACAGCAGTCCACAGCTAGACATAGGGCTCTGCAATTACACGCCAATCTCTCCCGATTCTTGGCAACTCTTATCCAGCTGCTACCAGCCACCTTGAGAAGATCGTCGCTCCATCGAACCTGAGGGCGTCCTACCTTACTTTTGCCATTCACGGTCTCCACTTTGGAACAAAGTGGAGACCGTGGTCTTTTTATTGTACTTACTGCTAATTTGCACTAGAAAATAAATGTAATAAAACCATTTTCATTTTCATATGTTCAATAACAAAAATATCTCACCAATAACCTACTCACCCTCATTCCAAATACGTTCTTAGACGGAACACGTCGTGTCTCGGAAATGAACTCGTGTGAATAAAGCCGGCGACACAGTTTGCACACCCCTCGGCGACGTCGATTAGACTTCACACGGTTGTTAAGCCGTTCTTAGTGTGTTTTTGAGAAGGTACCTCGTTCCTTTTGTTGGGTCTTGGGGTTGTTTTTAGAATTGATTGCTTTGTGTTGTTATTTTGTAGGGAAATATGGTTGATTTTAAAGAATACAGAAATAAGAAAATAGAAGTCAAAGTTATTGAAAGAAAAACCCTTCTTTTTAATATTATCGGATGGGAAATAGACCGTAGGTCCATTCTATATAGTGGTATGTGGTCATCGCTGGCTGCACACCTGAGTTACTATCACAGAGACAAAACAGAAATAGGTTTTATTTAAGGTAACGGGTATGGTGGTGGTATGGTTATATAAAAATTACAAATTAGGCTGAGAATCAGCACTTTTCGAACGTCAAAATAACAAAAGACAGTCCCCCAAAAACGCCCGTTCTTCACATTTCCTACTGCTTTCTCTGGGAAGAAGAAGTGACGCAACAAACTCTCTAGCAGGTTATATATAGTGTATAGCAATGGACAACATTGACAACTTTTTATAAATGCTTGAGTACAAGGCTATTATATATTATTTATTTTAATTGTAATGTGAGTTTTGTTTGTGCAGAATAAACAATGTTTCTTTTTTTATGTTTCATCCATTAAGCGTACAGGGAACACCAATCCTATTTATTTTGCCTCTTAATTAATTTGACGTACCCAATTATTTTCGTAAAAGTATACAAAACATAACAAAACACGTAAACCTGACCACACCGTAGAGTATCGGTGTCCGCCATTAATTGGGTCGCAGAGGTCAGGAGGAGGTTGTTTTAGGAAAAATGCTGATATTCTAATTATAATGGTAGCTAACCACATCAAAGCTGGAATCACCTTTAGGTACATTGCTACTGTCTGTGTGGTGCCGGACTTAAAGAATACCACCACCCCTTACTTCCCGTGGGTGTCGTAAAAGGCGACTAAGGATCGTACCGGAGAATGGGCAGCA
The DNA here is from genome assembly GCA_916614155.1 of Mesoligia furuncula. Lineage (NCBI taxonomy): Eukaryota > Metazoa > Arthropoda > Insecta > Lepidoptera > Noctuidae > Mesoligia > Mesoligia furuncula. The sequence goes on from OU744816.1 coordinate 19,553,754, forward strand.
GCGTTCTCTATGTATTCCACCATCATACCATACTGCGATCGCCAACCCGCCTGCCAAGCGTGGCGATTATGGCAAACCCTCCCAAAATTGGGGGAGGCCTATGTCCAACAGTGGACGTCTATCGGCTGAAACGACGACATTGCTACTAGCCAAAGCTTTAAGTGACCTATCATCTATCTACTAAATCTACAGGCCAAATTAAACTAGCTAGAGAAACTCCACAGTCGTGGTGGAATCGATAGGTATCTAAAGAAAATTATATCTAAAAAATTAAATTAAAAATTTAAAAAACCCCCGACACAAAAAAATAATAAAATTAAATGTAAGTAATTGGAAAAGGATCAAATAATTTAAAAACCCCCAACTTAAAGAATCTAGGTAACGAGACTAAATCAGATAAATTCATATGGCAGTCGGGGGACCTCTTAGCATAGAAGGTGTTCCACAGAACGGTCCCCCGACTTCCATATGAATTTATCTGTTTTAGTCTCGTTACCTAGATTCTTTAAGTTGGGGGTTTTTAAATTATTTGATCCTTTTCCAATTACTTACATTTAATTTTATTATTTTTTTGTGTCGGGGGTTTTTTAAATTTTTAATTTAATTTTTTATTTCATGCTTTTTGTAGGGGAGTCCTTAATATTTGTATTTCATTTCTTTTATTTTCTTGCGTTTTAAGATTCAGGTAATTTGGTGTTTAATCAGGTTTTTTATCCGTCAAAAAATAGTTATTTATTTATAGTTGAAGAATAGTTTTTAAGACTAAACAGATTTTTTTGTTTTATTATATCCTTTTCCTAGTTCTTCCTTTAGTTATTCAACTTTCGTACAAGTATTTCATAGCGTTAGATATCTTAGGTATTTCAGATCTAGTTTATAAAATGGGACTGCGACACTATCTGATGTAGAAATACCTACGCTTTTTAAGTGGGATTGTTCCATTCGTAATAAAAATAGTCAAACTCAGTGGTCGTAGGTACCAGTCATCACTCCACTTTCCTCATCATTCTAGAGCATTGATCAGACAAAAAAATATTTTGAAGTTTTTAGTTTTCATTTCGTTAGTTAATATTCCTCATTCCCTTTCAATATAGTTTACATTATTCTACTTGTCAAGCCCTTGCATTTGATACCTATATTGAAGGAGTTGTGAAAAAAGAATATAATTCGCCATTTTGTGGTGGCGGCCATCTTGGATTTGAAATTTGTAATAGCGTATAGTATTGTACTAGTCAAGCCCTTTCATTTGATACCCATATTGAGGGGATTGTGAAAAAAAAAATGTAAATCGCCACTTTGTGGTGGCGGCCATCTTGGATTTGAAATTTATTATAGTGTATAGTATTCTACTATTCAAGCCCTTTCATTTGATACCCATATTAAGGGATTTGTGAAAAAATATGTATTCCGCCATTTTGTGGCGGCGGCCATCTTGGACCGATTTTTATCAAACATAGCTAAGAACACTCCCGACTAATTCACCTTTCAAACAAAAAAAACAAAATCAAAATCGGTTCATCCGTTCGGGAGCTACGATGCCACAGACAGACACACACACACACACACACACACACACACACACAGACACGTCAAACTTATAACACCCCGTCGTTTTTGCGTCGGGGGTTAAGATATAGTCGGCCAAGATATAGTCGGGGTGGGTCAGTTCTCAATTAAAAGGGCTTTGTTATCGGCATAAACTTTAATAAAACTCGAAAATCTGTACATTCCACCTCACAATCTTAAAACCGTTCGCCATCCTCTCTAACCATTCTACCAACCTAAAAACTATAAAAACTACTAAGCCAATCAGCGGCCGAGTAGCAGCGCGACGACAAATCCCTGATTCGTCGGCGCTAGGCGCGAAGCAAACATGCTAGCGCGTTGGCGAATATCGTTCGGGCGCTTTACCTCTATTGGCCCTCTTAAGTCCAGGAAAACGGGAGCGTTCGGAAACGTCTTCCGCTATACACTCCCCCTCGGGTTCGTGAAGGCGTCCTCGCTCAGGAACCCGCTCATGATCGGCAGAAACAGGCTTGACATGACGAGGCCGGCCTCGATTACGTTTTGGCATAACAGGAAGAGGCGGCGTATCGTCCCTATTGACAAAACGCGTAAGTTGGGTCGCATGGAACCTGCCTAAGACCTCTTTAGGAGAATTAATTTTAGATACTAGGTAAGTCGTAGGACTGGCTTTCTTAACGACCTCATAGGGACCATCCCTTTTTGGTACAAACTTAGCCGACAATCCTTTCGCAGCGTTACTCAATACGTGCGATTTTACCAAAACTTGATCACCGACATCAAAATCTAAGGGTTTTCGACCCTTATCGGCGTAATCTTTACGTCTATCCTGTTCTTTCTCTACCCTATCCCTAATCGAAACGAAAGAGTTTAAAAAACTCTTTAGGTAGGGCGTTATCTGAGGAACAAAGTTATCCTTTTTCAGGACGGCCCTAATATCATAATGAACATCAACTGGTGAACGAAGATCTCTTGCTAAGGTGAGAAAAGCTGGTGTAACACCTGTTGTCTGACACAAGGCTGAGTTCATAGCGAAACGAACTGACGGTAAGTGGTCAGGCCATGAAAAATGCTTGGTGTCGACCAACTGAGCCAGCTGCACCTTTAGGTCTCTGTTTTTTCGTTCGGCTGGGTTTGCCTCCGGATGATATAAGGGTAACAAGTCCTGATCAATTCCTAAAATGTACATACATTGTTGCATAACCGCAGACACAAACTGTACCCCATTATCCGAGATAATGCGACGCGGAAGGCCGTATCTAAGGAAATACTCCTCGATTAGTGTCCGAGCACAGACCTCCGAAGTGGCGTCGACCAAAGCAAAAAGCTCGACCCACCGAGTAGCTGTGTCCTCGACTAATAAAATATACTTCTCCCCCTTCTCTCCAGGAGGGAGCGGGCCAAACAAGTCAATCGCCAAGACCTCTCCCCTTTGATTCAATACTGGGGTCTGTAAAAGGCCTGAAGGCTTCAAGTTCGACGACTTGTACCGCTGGCACGTCGCACAAGACTTAATAAAGTCTGCGACAAACCGTCTCATTCCGGGGAAGAAAAATCGCTGTGAAAGCTTATGTAAGGTCCTATCAATACCTTGATGCCCAGCAATAGGAGTATCGTGACATTCCCTCAAAACGTCCAGACGTAAACTCGCCGGAAGAACGAGCTGAGCTTCCTCAACGTCGACGTCAGGGTTGTAACGATATAGGACTCCTTGCTGCGTAAAGTAACCGCGCTCAGACCAGCGTTTTTCTTCAACTGCGTCATTACTTTCAAGACCAGTCATTATCTTTTCTAGTTCCGGGTCGTCTAACTGAGCAGGTCGCAAATCGGCAGGACTTCTCGTGGGTAAGTCAACAACTACTGAACAAATACCACATTGATCTTTGCTACTTTCTTCACAAGTAGGACGACTCAGCGTGTCGGCCACAACATTGGCTCTACCCGGAGTGTATTCATACTGAATATTGAACTCTTGTAACTTCAGTGCCCATCGAACTAATCTACCTGATGGCGACTTCAAGCTCAACAACCATTTGAGAGGTTGGTGATCACTACATAGAATAATTTGTTGACCTTCCAAATAACCTCTGAACCGCTCAACGGACCAAACTACTGCGAGAGCTTCCCTCTCTGTAGTAGAATAATTACGCTCGGCGGGGTTTAAAAGGCGGCTCGCGTATTCGATCGGCCTTTCGTCTTTCCCCTCACCTTGCAGCAACACTGCACCAAGAGCGTAATTACTTGCATCCGTACGCAAGATAAACAGTTTACTGTAATCAGCTTGGACGAGTATGGGCGCAGACGTTAAGCGCTTTCTCAGCTCCTGAAACGCCTGATTTTGATCAGCGCCCCATACCCAAGTCTGATTTTTCTTCAAAAGACGAGTTAAAGGTTCAGCGACTTCTGAAAAGTTCAAAATGAACTTTCTGAACCACGAACACGTCTGAAGAAACGTTCTGAGGTGGCGTATAGTACTTGGTGCCTTCATGTCCGTCACTGCGCGAACTTTGTCATGATCAGGTGAAACTCCATCCTGAGTAATGACATGACCCAAGTATTTCACTTCTTCGCGCGCGAAAACACACTTTTCGCGATTGGCGCGAAGATTGAACATACGCAGCCTTTCAAACACTGCACGTAGATCAGCGACATGCTGATCGAATCCTTCCGATATTACGAGCAGATCATCCTGATAGCACAACAGGGTCACATTCTGAAGTGAGGCGCCAGAGCGCAACCTGTCGATGAGCCGTTGGAATGTTGACGGAGCGTTTTTGAGCCCAAACGGCATCCTTTTGAAACGATACGTACCAAAAGGCGTCAAAAAGGCCGTTTTATCTCGATCGCATTCCCTGACCGAAACATTCCAAAACCCACTACGCATATCTAAAGTACTCATGATGCAATTTCGCTTAGTAGACTGCACCAGCTCGTCTATAAGCGGCATTGGGTACACATCGGTTTTAGTTATGGCGTTGACTTTTCTATAATCTACGCAAAACCGAACTTGACCATTCTTTTTAGGCACTAACAATGCAGGCGATCCCCATGCCGATTCGCACTCCTCTATAATATCATCAGCCAACATCTTTTCGATTTCTGACCGCATGATCTCTTTTTTAGCAGGAGTAAGCCGATATGGAGGGACTGCAACTGGAGCGTGGTCACCAGTTTCAATGACATGCTCCGCAAAAGCAGTTGGTTCGCCCCGTAACTCAAACACATCCTTATTTTCAGAAAGGAACTGGGCAAGAACCTCACGCTGCTCGTTGCTAAGCTTTGAAGCTTCCCCGTCCCTAAACAAACTACTGATAGGCACACTCTTAGTCTGGTGTGTGGCTTTTTCAAATGGGAGATCGAACTGCTCAGCACTGTCAGCAAAGTGCCACTTAGAACTACTAAAATCAACACAGATATTAAAATTTATCAAAAAATCTATACCTAAAAGTGATTCATTATTGTCCGCGTCCGGAAAAATTAAAAAACTAACGAGCCTGGTTCTACCTTCAAGAGTAACATTCACTTCGGTAGTAAGTACATTCATTAACCTAAGTACACCATCTGCAAGTTTTACATTTTCCACACTAGAGGACATAGGATGACCTTTGGCCTTTAGGAGAGCGTATAGCGTATGACCGGCCACACAGCTTTTAGCTGCCGAATCTAGTAACGCGGTACCATTCTCACCTAAAATACTAATCTTTAGCACGGGCCTTGGAAAAGATCGAACGTCACGATTACCGTTAAAAGGTTGTGCACAACTGGTAATTCCGTACAATTGTTCACAATTATTATTCTGGGAACAAAAATGTTGAGAACCCCTGACGTTCTCGGAAAAAGGTTGACGACCACTTGCGATCTCTGAAAAATGTTTAGAGTCGCTGGTATTGTTATCAAATTGTTTATAATCATCAGATCTAGAAATAGGCATAAAATCGCGAGCGCAAGATTTTGAACCGACGGAATTACCAGAATACGATTGACAACCATTGGACATTACCGACCGTGACGCACTATCATTAGACTGCAACTGTGATGCGAACTCCCCCTGGTCGCAAGAAGTACAAACACATACCTTAGTTTTAGTACAGACACACGTTTTAGTACGAAAACAAACACAATTTTCCCTATTTATAGAAAAATAACGATTGTCAACACAAAAACGTTTCATAAGATTATTATTACGAGTCGTAGACGTAACACTAACATTGTTATCAACACAGGACGACTTATTTAAACAAAAATTATCGCATTGTAAACAGCTATTGCATTGTAAGTTACACTCTATACAACAAACTTTATGTAAATATTTACCGTAACTATAAGGAACACTAACAGAACAGTCGGTATCCATAGCTAAAATATTAACATTACGATCTGGAACATTAGTGTGAGAGTTAAACTTAATGACAGAATCAGATTTAGTGACAGAACCAAAATTAGTGACAGAATCCCCTGCGACTTTCTGGGCCGCGGGGTTACCTAGAACTTTGCGCGACGACACGCGTCGCTCGACGCTGGAAGGCGCAGGCGCGCCCGCAACACCGGCTACCATCGCGCTACCTCGCGGCGGCGGCGGCGGGGTAGGCGTTTGTAGCGGTGGCGGCGCGTTGACCTTGAGGCGTATGTCGTCATCTACGCGAGGCGTACGGTGCGACTGGGAGCAATCGGTGGGTGCACGAGACTCACGTGCAGAAGCAATAGAACAGAACGCCGAGTGTCCACTGTTCTTACCATCATAGGCATTACACTTCGGGCACTTCGACTTTATGATATTCGCGGCACCACAACCGTAACACTTAATGTCTTTTTTATGCTCACTTTTTGAGTTATTTTCGTCACTACTTTTCACTAATTTCTCGCACGTTTCCTTAGTGTGACCGCTACGTTTGCAGTAAACACAGAACGACTTTGTATTCCCTGCCTTTCTTGTCGTTGAGTCGCCCGTGCGACTAGCGGCGACGACGGCAGCGGACGATCGGGAAGCACGACTCGACGTATCGGTACGAACGTGCGCAGGCTCGGCAGCAGCGGCGCGTGATCCATCTTCGATATGAGACGACGGCTTATGACCATGACGACCGTTTTGTGACTCTTTTAACGAGTCTTCTACGGCGCGTGCCTTTTTCAACAACTCGTCGAATGTCGAAACCATAGCTCTGTCGATACGCTTCCTGATGCGACGATCTAACAGTCCATATGTCATATCTAACTCGACGCGTTCACACAAGTCTTCTTGTGGAAGTTTTGCAAACAAGGCACGAACTTTCGCTATAAACAAATCTGTGTTTTCGGTACCTTGTACGAGGGAGAATAACTCGACGTAAATACGAAACGGCGGGCGGCGTTCGCCATACGCACTCCGCAGTCTAGTTATAGCTTCATCCCATGTCTTCGTTGAGCCCTTGATACCCTGCCACCATGTTCCCGCCGATGAAGTGAGCAGCATGGACATACCTAAAAGAGCATTCTCGTCGCATATGTTTAGGCATGACTTGTAAACCTCTATGGCATCTATAAAGTTTTCCACGGATTCTTCTGGATTGCCGCTAAACTTAGATGAACATTTAGAGAAGTTACCTGTGGACTTCATGATAGCCGCGGTGGCGTTGGCGGTGGCGGCAGATGTACTTGCATCTACCGACGCCGACGCGAGTAATGGCGTCGACGAACGAACTTCGCGTAAGAGTTGCTGACAAAATTCTGCTTGCGATTGTTGAATCGATGTTAACAGCTTGGCAAGGACCTCTTGCGGCATCGTTATGTTGCTTGGCTGTTCTGGTTCCGATTCCTCGTGAACCGAGTCGTCGGCGTCGGTGGGCAGCGACTTGCGTCTTCGCGGCATTTTGCAAAACCGCTGAGTACCTACTTTTCGTAAAAAGCGACAATACACGGCTCGTGGTTGTACCAACCAGCAATAATCCACACGTAGACACAAAACACAGGCAAATTCACTGTCTATACACAGTTTTTATGCACTTGTCGGTCGTTTTTCACCGTATCACCAAAGTTTTTGACTTGAACGAACTTGCAACTAACGAAAAGTTTGATCCGCATAACAAAAACTCCGACCCCTTGTTTTAATACACAAAACACACGTTGGGCGCCAAGATTTATTAGGATTTAATAGGAGGTAGATGGCGCCACTAGCCACGTAAACATTTAAAATTCTGTGCTCCACATATTTAAAATAATAATAAATAGTTTTCCTTCATTAAAAGTCGTAATTAGCAGTTAAATAGGAAGTTAAAGTGTCAATTCAGGTGTACTAGTGTTATCTACGCGAAATATCAAGAATTAGTGCCATAAAACGAATTATTAACTCGGTACATAAAGACATAATAAATCTGAAATAGTGACATTAATTGCGTGAATGATAACAAATACGGTATTTAAATCGTAAAGATAAGCATCAGAAGAAAGCAGTGTATGAACTATTGCCCGTGAAGTGACTTTTTGTAAAAAAACTAATTGTTAACTTGTGAACGACAATTTGTTGACAATATTCAAATTAACGGTTTCTCAAGAAAACGTAGAATCTATTCCGTAATTTCGTCATTTCCAATAGCTAGCTCGTGGCGTAATGGCTATATGTGTCTACATGTGTCGCACTGAGCACGACGAGTCTTAAGATCGAATCCCGGAACTGGAAAGTATTTTTGTTCATGTTTCTTCCTAATAAACACTTTCAAATAACGACATCTATCATCGAATAGGGATTTGAAGTGAGACATCACCTATCACATAAAAATATAAATTGCATCCAGTAATCGACAGGTGTCGTTAGTATCTTGTAAAATTCAAATCTACATTATTAAGATACCAGAATGGCAGACGAAAATATCACTATACGTCGGCATAAAACAATGTTGAATGAATCATTTGATCTCTCTTTTGAATCCACAAATTCTGAGATAAGAGGACAAAGCTTACCAGACTTGTCTACGGGATATGATAGTGATAAAGAAGACCTGAAGGCAGAGTTACTACAATTAAGACGTGAACTCGAAAGCGCACGCATAGAAATACAAAAACTAACTGAAGAAAACTTATCACTAAAACAGTTTACATCACGAACATCTCAAAGCACTTGTTTAGATCCCGGGACGCAAACGATAACGCCGAGTAACAAAGTGTCAAGAAATAATATGAGGCTGACCTTTGACGACGAGGACAACACATTGATTGATCTTGGACAAAATACGCCTACCGGTGACCCAACAACAGATGGCGCCACCAGTCCATCCACGGTGACATCACGGGTGAATACGACTTCATTAGTAAAACAACCCAAGGTGTTGAGCAAGGATCTACAACCAGCAGTACAGACCTTAGCGTTCAATCGTCCGCGACAAAAACTATGTTTGATTAGTAGTAACAAAGTTAATAATATTCTCACACTAGCACTAAATTATTTTCCGAGTTATGAAGTTTGCCATTTTGTTTCAACCAATTGTGGAATTAAACAATTACTCCAAAATGTCAACAGCAAACTATTGAACTTCGATAAACAAGACTACTGTGTAATTTTTATTGGAGAACATGATTTTAAGTCAACTGTAAATTATTATGATTTAGTTGTAAGCATACGCGAAAGTTTAATGTCAATTACCCACACTAATATAGTACTATGTCTGCCTACCTACAAATTTAATGGTTATAATAATATTTTTAACTCGAGGGTTGAGATTTTCAATAACTTGCTATACCAAGACAATTGTAAACATAACTATGCTTTATTATGTGATTCCAATTTAGATCTAATCTATGACAGCACAATGTTCTATAAGCGAAGTGGTGTACTAAATGGACATGGCATGAGAATTATTTTTGATACCCTAAGGCACTACATTCTCCAGGACTTCAACAGTTTTTCCACTACGATTTCCCCATCTAAACCTCAACCTCTTAAAGGTACAATACCCTATTATTTCCCAGCGGTCAAAAATAATGATAATTCCATAGATAAATCTTACGTACTAACCAATAATAACAAAGATCAGTTTTTTCGTAAATAAGTGCAATCCTTTTTCTTTCTGTAGTGTTATGCACCAAAATATTGCAGGTGCACTCAATAAAATGAATGATTTAGACTTAGCCCTTAATGAATTACATGAGGCAAATAAACGTGTTATCGCAGTATGTCTCACTGAACATTTTATAATCGAAGGTGAGGAAAATTTTCTAAAGTTAAATAATTATCACGTGTCAACAATTTTTTCGCGGCAATCGCAACGGAGAGGGGGTTCTTGCATTCTATTGCGAAATGATTTCAAAGGCTCGGAACTGTGTGATATTAACAGATTAAGTATTGAAAAAGAATTTGAAATTTGCGGTCTAGAAATTACTCAGTTAAAACTATTTATTATATGCATATATAGAACTCCAAATTCGAATATAAATGTTTTCTTTAACAAAATTAATGAAACGCTTTCGAAGTTGCGCCACAAACAGCGTAAATTAATAATATGCGGCGATTTTAATATCAACATACTGGCTCGCGATAGCGCTAGTACTCAATTTCTAGAACTTTTATCGAATTATGGACTGCAAAGTCACATTCAGGAACCAACACGCATAAATAAATGCATAGACAATATCATAAGTAATATTCCTACAGCAGTAGGAAGGACACACAAGTTCTGTCTATCGGATCATGATACAGCACAAACTATTGAATTTGAAACCAAAAAACTTGAAAAAATATCCAAACATTATTTTACAACTGGGCGTGATTATAGTAAAAGTAACCTAAATAAATTTGTAGAGTGCATTGGTAGTTTAACTTTTTCTGAAATTTTTAATAAACTAGATACGAATGAGGCCTTTAATGAATTTCACGAAGTACTGACATTATTCCTTAAACTTTGCTTTCCCATAATAAGACGTAGAAATAATTTAAGAGCTGGTAGAATTTCGTGGATAACGAAAGGTTTAAAACGCAGTTGTAGAACTAAAAGAACATTGAGATACAACTATTATTTAAATAAAAGTATTAGTAATAAAGTAGCGTATATAAAATATTCGAGATTGTTAAGAAAATGTATCAACAGTACTCAGTCGCTCTGTAACCAAAAGTACATCAGCAACTCTCAAAATAAAGGTAAAGCAACTTGGGACGTAGTGAAACGCTATGTTGATGGTACTGTTCCTAAATCTGCTGCTTTCATTGAGAGTATAGTTGACAACGGTAGTACAATTACATCTGGACCCGAAATAGCTAACGTTTTCAATAATTTTTTTATTGATGTAGTTCAATGTTCTAGAGATTCTGCTTCTGCTAATATTGAGTCTCAGTATTGTACAACCAATCTTATCAGCAACGATTCCAGTATTTTTGTAGAACCCACGGATGCAAAAGAAGTATTTAATACAATAATTTCATTAAAAAACTCAAAGTCAGCGGGCTATGACGAAATAAATTCAGAACTATTGAAACGTATTGCTCCATTAATTTCGGAACCTTTGGCTCACGTTATAAATTTATCATTGGAGCAAGGATGTTTTCCAGAACAACTCAAATTGTCAATAATAAAACCACTACATAAGAAAGGACTAAAATCAGACAAAAATAATTACAGGCCAATTGCCCTGACTCCGGTTTTATCAAAGATCTTAGAAAGAATTATGCTTAAAAGAGTAGTCAGTTTTCTCGATAAATATGACGTTTTAGCACCGGAACAATTCGGCTTCAGGAAATTTAGATCAACACAATTAGCTACCTTTACCCTAATAAACAACATCATTAATAATATTAACCAGAAAATCCCGACATCAGCTTTACTGTTAGATCTCAGCAAAGCATTTGATTTTGTTGATCATTCAATTCTTATATCAAAACTCGACAAATATGGCATAAGAGGATCGGCTCTGCAATGGTTTCAGTCCTACTTACAAAACAGGAAACAATTTGCTAGAATTACTAAATTTGATACTGGCACAAATAATGTAGTACAATTTGATTCGTACCAAAGACCTAATAGTTCTGGGGTGCCTCAGGGTAGCATTCTAGGGCCCCTGTTATTTCTTATTTACGTAAATGACCTTCCACGTGCACTCAAACATAATTGCGTCCTATTCGCAGACGACACAACCATAATTCTGGACTGCAAAAATATAGTTACTTTTAAAACAGAAATATATAAAACATTAGAAGATGTCATAAAATGGCTAGATATAAACAAATTAAAAATAAACATAGAGAAAACAAAACTAATCAACTTTAAAACTTATAAGAGTAAAAACACTGAATTAAATATTAGCTACAACAATTCTGAAATCAAACAAATACATAGTGCAAAATTTTTAGGTATTATTCTCGACACGCATCTTTCATGGAAAGAACATGTCAATAGCTTATGCATAAAAATAAATAAGTTTGTCTTCGCACTTAGAAAAGTAAAAGACGTGACAAGCAAACAGACCTCTATTATGGTATATCATGCTTACATATGCTCCATCATACGGTACGGCATAGTGATCTGGGGTAATTCTTGTGACATTGCTAGAGTATTCATAGCTCAGAAAAAATGCATTCGAGCACTGTACGGCATGGCCTGGTCAGAATCATGCAAACCAATCTTCAAGTCAAAAAGCCTACTAACCGTACCGTGCATATATATCTACGAAACAGCTAAATTTGTTAAATACCACAGCCATCTTTTTGCATCCAACGACAACACATTTAAACGCAAAATTAATCACCTACCTCTAAAAATGCCTGTACCTAAGCTTGAACTGTTTAGGAAAAACTGTAGCTATATGGCACCTTTAATATATAATTCTTTACCCAAGGGAATGACCGACCTGCCCTATAATAAGTTTTGTAGTGCCTTGCGAAAGTGGCTAATACAGGAGAGTTTTTACAGTGTCAAAGATTTTTTGAACAAAAGCACGTGTCGATTTGGTGCCCACTAAAATACTTTATTCTCATGACTTTTTTTATATTAATAATTAAAATATTTGTTATAATTATAATGAAACATTTCTGATAATTCTGATAATATTGTATTATAAGCTAGATGTAGTAATTCGAATTCCATTAGTATATAATTCCATTTATAAAATGAATGTAAAACTATATTTTGCATACCCGTAAAGACGGTGGAATATGTTCAGCACTATACTTACATTAACCTAACATCCTATGTACCACCATATTTCAGCAAATAAATGATTTATTATTATTATTATATTATTATATTATTATTAAAAGATACGAACACAGACTTATATTGAAATCTGTGGATACGAACGATAAAACTAAAAATCATACTTTTGAGGTCAACGACCGCATGTATCTAGTGAAGTTACTCGAGTCATTATTTTAACTGTTTTTTTTTGGTGTTTATGTCAATACCCTTCATGACTGTGAAATAACACAGAAAAAAAACGGATATTTAAACTGATATTTCTAATTACTAAAACTGCGGTCGTTGATCCCAAAAAAATATAATTATAATAAAATATATAATTAACTAGGTTTAGGTATCGATACCCATCTAATAATTGTCTGTGTGGTGCCGGACTTAAAGAATAGCACCACCCGTGCCCCGTGCGTTCGTGCGTGCGTTCCCGTGGGTGTCGTAAACGGCGACTAAGGATCGTACCGGAGAATGGGCAGCAGCGTTCTCTATGTATTCCACCATCATGCCATACTGCGATCGCCAACCCGCCTGCCAAGCGTGGCGATTATGGCAAACCCTCCCAAAATTGGGAGAGGCCTATGTCCAACAGTGGACGTCTATCGGCTGAAACGACGACCCATCTAATAATAATAAATTGGGATAAGGGCAGGAGAATCATGATAATATCTGGTTTAGATAATATCAATACTCATCACGTGTGTCATCAGTTTCGTAATTTGACCCAGGATGACAGTCATGATCAAAATATTGTCAGGGGGCCTAAAATGGCCACTCTGGCAGAATCATAAAAGGGTAACATTACCCAAGTAACATTTTAGGTTTTAGAAAGGTTTTGAAAAGGTTCTAGAACCTTTGTATGGACATCTGCTCGTAAATCTTAATAGACTTAATAACGTTATATTAACCTTATAATAACCTCCTGAGTGCAAAAAGGGCCCACGTTTTAGAACCTTTCTGGGAGCTACAGCAGAACCTAAAGCTCAAATCCAGAACCTTTCGAACTACTTACGCAGAACCCAAATATAACCTTCACAACCTTAATTTAACGTTAATATAACCTTGTAAGGCAGCTTTTAAGTTCTAAATTAGTCATGGATGTAACTCAATGACAACTGACGGACATGAATAAATGCCTTTCCAGGACTCTGAGGTTTTAAAATGTTTCTGTGTAAGATTTTTTCTACACAGAAACACCAATCATGGATTTAAATACTTATTTATAATGACGCCATTCCCTGTCATTATACCAAGTTTCAAAATGGCTATATGTAAGTGTTATAATCATAAAATGTAATAAATAGCTTGCTGAAGTCAGGGAAAATCAAAAAAATAGTGCGACTGGCACTTTATCGTGACACTTTAGGATAATAGTGCTGTATACGAGACGGGCCTTCCGAAAGTAAAAAATTTAGAAGATATTTTATTGAAATAAAAATTATAAAATTAGGTGGTTGGTAGTAATTTGCATTAGAAATAAAACTTCTATTCATACAAAAAACATATATTTTAAATCACATAGCACATGTTACTTAATTTTGCCTTATTGACTTAAAATATTGCTTTTTGTTTAGATTTTTTTTTTATTTCAGTGAAGAAAATGGCTGGCGTTAGGAAATTACTAGAAAGCATTACATTTAACCTTTTCAGAACTGTAACAGCTAAGAGCTCTTATTGTTTACGAAAATAAGAGCTAAAGGTAATTTCGCGGAGCTACTTAAAACGACAAGGCTATTTTCGCAGCTTTAAGTTTATCTCCAGGAGTCCTTTAAGACTTGCGAGTCGCGAAAAAAACCTCTACGCACAATTATTTGCTTTTAAGTTTTGGTTCTAGGAGGACGTGCGTTCGACGGTTCGACAAGAGTGCTGAAACTTCCACTCCGTTTTTTTGATAACAACAGAGTGTCGGTTCATTTTGCAAGACATCGTAATGCTTTGAAGTCGCGGACACCACTAACATTTTTAGAGGATGCCTCTAAAGATTTAAAATATTCTTGTAGGACTTTAAGCATGCCTTCAGCTCATAAAAATAGCTTATTGGTTTGGGTTTTCACCACACAGTCCTAATTTGTTTACCTAGACAACTCTAATACAGCCTAAAAGTTTAAAGTAGGTTTTAGAAATTACTAATAAGCGATTTCAACATTCCATAACTTTATGGTTATATCAAAGTTAAAAATTAAACCTTTCGATCTCACTTTAGAATAATGCTAGCCTTTCCAGAACTTAATCAGGAGTCTACGACAGCTATAAGATCCTAGGACTATATGCTCTTGAAACACAAGTCAAAATAACGTTAATTTAAACTCTTGTCATCGGCTCCAAGGTTGTATTACAACCTTGGAGCCGATGACAAGAGTTTAAATAAACAATTACTTTTAGGACTTATTAATCATTCTCAAGTACTTAATATGACTAGATAGCAAAGCATTAACCTTTTTACGACCCTTATAAAACCTAAAGGCATTTTTTACAACCTAGGCCCGAATGCAATGTTACTTGGGTATGAATCATAACATGGCAAAGACAGTCCGTGTTTTTCTTTTTTTCGTTGCACTAGGTAGATATAATCAAAGAGATTGAGATTGGATTTGGATTGGAATGATTGTTATTTTAGCACAGACAAAAAAAAATAACTGAAAAATCCTTCACCAATGGGATTTGATACGATTAACTTTTAACAGTTAACTGTCCATTATGATTAATAATGTAATCATTTTATGATTCTGCCAAATTGGCCTTTTTAAGCTGACAGAATAGTAGATACATTAACCTAAACCCGTACTTAGATCACGCTTTTCTGTGTAAAAATGGACTACTTAAAGATTGTTAAATCTTAATTCCTGATGTTTCTCTTAACATCTTCCGTGAACACACTTTGACAAAGATAATAATATTCCCAAACCAAACATTAGTCATCTCCCCCCGGGCGTCAGGCGTCAGGCTCAGCTAACAAATCGGAACCAGTTTGTTACGTCATTTGAAATCACAACGACAAATCCCTTTATGGGACAGCAGACATAAAGGCTGTAACTAGGCGGAGCCTCCAATAATCGTCTCCCTGTCTTGTCCCGTCTGGAATACTAAAAGTTTATGCGGTCACAAATTGAAAGAATTTTGGAAGTGATTTAAAGGTTTAAGATCGAGGGGCCCGTGGCTAAATAATAACAGCCGCACAGGTCGATCGATCAGGTTAAGCTACGCTTGCCGCGGTTGGTCTGTGGATGGGTGACCATCTTTACATACCGAGACCCCTCCGTGCCTCGGAAAGCACGTTAAGCCGTTGGTCCCGGCTGTCATTCGTAGATCTTTGACAGTCGTTACGGGTAGTCAGAAACCCGAAAGTCTGACAACCAGTCTTACCAAGGGGTATCGTATTACCCAGTAACTGGGTTGTGGAGGTCAGATAGGCAGTCGCTCCATGTAAAATACTGGTATTCAGCTGCATCCGGTTAGACTGGAAGCCGACCCCAACGTAGTTGGGAAAAGGCTAGGCAGATGATGATGATGATGATTTAAAGGTTTAAGATAAGTCTATTATAGCACTGTATGACGTAAACCCGCACAAGTCATGCTTTTGTGTGACGTAATGCAACCAAGGGACTTTTAACACCCGGTTTCAGAATTGAGAATTTTCTCTACTTTAGCATTTATTTATTGCCTTTTTTCAGAGTGATAGTTGTAATGAATATCATGTTGTATTCAATATCAGTTCTGAGTCTCTGCGTGCCGCCCTTTGGCAAACGCCTCCTTAAACTCCTTCCAATTGTCCCTGTTTCTTGCCTGTCTAGTCCATGTCTTTCCAGGCGTCCTTACCAAGTCATCCTGCCATCTTTTCAAGGGTTTTTCCTTTCTTCCTCTTACCTCCCGTAGGGTACTCAAACTCAAAGCATTTATTTCAAATAAACCAATTACAGATACTTTTGAATTGTAAAGGGGTCGGTCAGTCAGAAAGATGCAGCTAGTTGCCCATTCCAAAGCGAAGTAGATTTTTACCTATGGAGGAGAGCGGGCAAGAAACTCCCTATTACTTTAGCATTACCATAGTATAATAACGTACTTATTATGTGATATTACTAAGGCATTTTTTTTTTTTTTTTTAGGATGGGAAATCATCAAATGACTCCTCCCGCTCTGGGTGGAGCGGAAGGGAGTGTCAGACTCTTACTGACTAAAACCCACCGGTGTTCCTTCCTTAGCCCTTTATGTTCCGGGCCAGCGGTAACCCTTTCGGACAATCCCGCTGACCCGACAGGCTTCGGCCCTAAGGGGCCCCTCCTCGATGCTGACATCTCTTTGAGGCGCGCGTGGAACACGTACGCGCCGTCCGGCACGGGCCTGGTCCTGATCGGACGGTGAGCTACCCATTACTCTCCGCCCGCAGGCCCGCGCCTACGGTGGCCGGGAGTCATCACGCGGCTCCCGACGCCCGGAGCGTCTCCCGCGGCGGCTGGGACGGGAGGCTCTCTCCCTGAGCCGTCCCGCCACCTCCTTCGCTAGCATGACTGCTTCGCAGAAGGAGGTGACTGCCTCCCACTCCCTCTCGCCCCGGACCATGGCTTGCACCAGGGCCGGACGCGAGAGGTCGCCGTCGCTGCCAATCGCCTCTACGAGGACACGGCGGTGCTCCGCCCAAGCGGGGCAGACCTCCACCGTGTGCTCCACCGTGTCCTCTGGGCGATCCTGGCAATGGTGACACCCGGGCGTTTCCTCCCGCCTGATAATGTGCAGGAACCTCCCGAAACTTCCGTGTCCGGTGAGGACCTGCGTCAGGCGGTAGGTGAGGGCGCCGTGGCGCCTCTCTAGCCACTCCTCAAAGAGGGGTCTTATCGCCGCTATCGCGGCGTGCCCTGCGCTGGGTTGCGACAGTCGCTCTTTCCATGCCGCCATGAAATCGCGCCTGAGATCCGTCCGCTCCGCAGCGATTTGCCGCGGAAGCGGATCCTCCCCCCGACGTAGTGCCTCCGCGCGCCACTCATACAGGCGCGCGAGGACTATCGCCTCCAGATCCCATGGCGGCATATTACTAAGGCTTAAAATAATGTGTGTAGTATCTACTTCTTTATTATCGTGACGCGTCGTCGTAAAATTGCTTTTTATGTAAATAAATGTAAATTGCTTTTTTTGTGTTTGTATCTAAAGATATTTACGAGTATTATCTGGTCAAAAATCTCTAGGTAAACGAAGGACTTAGTTGGTCAACATTTAAAATAAATACACAACAAACTTATTTCTATCGTAGTAGTTTCATGAAAATAACTGACAAAGCGGATATAGAAGTGGATTCTATCGAAGTTAAATCTAAGTCGGTACACGAAGTCTAAAAATGAGTCCATATTCTGATTCTCGGAATCGCGCGAATCTCGAAATTGTGACTTGATACGATCGATCGAATGTGCCAGATACACATCGACTTTGTACAGAATTTTCATTTAAATGAGAATTTTTCCCGGCTTTTGAGGGTAGTGGCCCCGTTAGCGATATTCAAATGTTTTGTTATAAAAAAACCTTTACCGTTTTCCAAGAGCTCCAACCAACTTTATTCTTCTTAATTTGGCGCAAAATATTCATATTCATAACCTGAGCATTTCATAATAATGTTTAAAAATCGCAAACAATAAATTACGAACCCTGTACGGCACGGGAAAAGTATTAAAATTAATTCCTAAAATAAATATAAAGTTGGGAAACAAAAATTATCAATTTTTTTATGTGTTATAAAATTTTGGCTTTCCATGAGAATCATAAAAGGATAACATTAGGAATTATAATATGGCGAAGACAGTCCGTGTTTTTGTTTTTTTCGCTGCACTACGTAGGTATAATCACAGAGATTGGGATTGGATTTGGTTAGGATAGATTGGTATTTTAGCACAGACAAAATAATAACTGAAAAATGCGTCACCATTATGTTATCCTTTTAAGATTCTGTCAAAGTGGCCTTTTTAGGTCCCTTGTTACACTCAGTATATTTTGGCGCACCTAAATAAATATTTAATTGGTTACCAATTGGTGATGTAACTACGTATAACTCCATGGTTACATGCGGCTGTGACTAGCCCATGCCCAACAATGGACGAATTTTAAATGAATGGCTCCTAATAAGATTTTAAGCTCATGGAGTTTCTTTCCCATTCTTTTCCATACGAAACTGTCTTTTAGAAGCCGCGACTAGAGAACCACTGTACTTTGAAACCTGGCTCTTTTTTATAGAAGCTATTTTTGGGTAGAATAGACTCTTTTTAGTGTATTTTTGAAAAAAAAGTGCGCAAAACCATTGGAGTCGAGAAAATAATCTCAGTTTCTTTCGGGACTTGTGGGATTGTAGAAGTACTAAGGGTGGGAAGATCACTGGGGGGTCTATATTTGCAATACCGGGAGAGGTGTCCTGGAATTAAACTCAGGACGGAAGATAATATACTGCCCCTTTATTAGGGTTCCGTAGCCAAATGGCAAAAACGGAACCCTTATAGATTCGTCATGTCTGTCTGTCTGTCTGTCTGTCCGTCTGTCTGTCTGTCTGTCTGTCCGTCCGTATGTCACAGCCACTTTTCTCCGAAACTATAAGAACTATACTGTTGAAACTTGGTAAGTATATGTATTCTGTGAACCGCATTAAGATTTTCACACAAAAATAGAAAAAAAACAATAAATTTTAGGGTTCCCCATACTTAGAACCGAATCTCAAAAATTTTGTTTTCATCAAACCCATACGTGTGGGGTATCTATAGGTGGGTCTTTAAAAATGATATTGAGGTTTCTAATATCATTTTTTTCTAAACTGAATAGTATGCGCGAGAGACACTTCCAAAGTGGTAAAATGTGTGTCCCCCCCCCTGTAACTTCTAAAATAAGAGAATGATAAAACTAAAAAAAATATATGATGTACATTACCATGTAAACTACCACCGAAAATTGGTTTGAACGAGATCTAGTAAGTAGTTTTTTTTTAATACGTCATAAATCGTAAACCGCAATTTACCATTCATTCAATCAACTCAAAAATAAAAAAAAACATTTAATTTCATAAACATAAACCTTATGCATAAACCCGGATGTTACGGAACCCTCGGTGCGCGAGTCCGACTCGCTCTTGCCCGGTTTTTGAAGTAATGGTCTCCTTATATAGTAATTTAAAAAAAAACTTTACAAAGTAAATATTCATTTCATTGTTTAGATAAAATTCATCAATGGCAATGTGTATATGAAGAATCCGGTCATAATTTTCGAGGACCAGATTAGTGTCTGAAATGGTCTTTTGAGGAAAGATCCACACAGATTGAGTGGACCTGGCCAGTGAGTGCACTTTTGTATGGGCTGAGTATTTTTGTGTTTGACACAATTTTTAACATAATTTTTGATATCTTCCTCTAGTCTTATCCAAAAATATCTTCTTTTTATATTATTATACATTTTCTTTTCAGCTGCATGTGAAAGTCATTAAAAATACTTTTTTCTCGTCTTTATTGTTTATCCTTATTAAGTCGTTGAGTATAAACAATCGTGGACCGGCCCATTCTCCACTTTTCTATATTTCATTTGCTAGCTTTTCGACAAATATTTATTATTAGCAGTCTTTATTATTATTATTTTATCTATATGCCATTCTTTACATTTTATACCGTTCACACAAAGTCGCGTCGCGTCGTTTGCGATGGAGAAAATGGTTTTTTATATAACTTTTTCTTTTTTTACGTAAATCATTGTCTTTGATTCTTCACGTTTTATTTTATTACATTCTTTTATTTTGTTGAGCTCTTTTTGTTTTATGAATTGCAATTCTACGTATTCTCTTATTCTATTTGGGAGTTCTATTACTTTCGGCTGATCAGACCGTTCGTTAGTAGTATCCCTTTTTTTTGTCGTTATTTTCATTTGTCGTTTCCCGTTTTTTCATTGATCTTGTTAGCAAATAGGTACGCACATTCATTAATTTCTTTTAATTCTTTTGATGTCACTTTTATTCGCGATAAACCATCTGCTACGGTATTTTCTTTCCCTTTCACGTATTCAACAGCGAGCTAGTCCTATTTTTGTTCAAATTATTTTGTTCAATTAATGTTTGTTTTTCAGATTTGAGTGTAGATATCACTGTGTCCTATGTCTGGTGGACTTGGCGTTGCACTGTCGTGATTACCTACCCATATTTAATTTAGAATAACAACCATAATTGTTCAGGCAAAAAGCACTTTGATCAATTGATCCGATCTCTGATCGCCACCGGTGACGGGTGACGGCACCTAACCATATTAGGCACACGCCAGGTTTGGCAGGGTCGCCATGTATTACTGGGAGAGGTGTCGTGAAATTAAACTCAGGACGGACGATAATATACTGTCCCTTTATTGAAGTAATGGTCTCCTTATATAGTAATTAGTACATGATTCATATTAATAGGTTAATGGCCGGCTGTCGTATGTTATTGTACGGTAATATTACAGTTTCCTATTACTATCCACAAAAACCTGTTACCTAATAAATATGGTTGGTTCTTATTACAATGTTTTTATATCTATTTGTATTACTATTTATTTGACTTATACCTATTACACTATTTCTGAATGGTATAAAAATGAAAAACAACGAACCTAACCTGTCCGAGTCGGGGTGCCCCAAGTCCCGAGCTCGCTTCGCTCACTCTTGCATCCTAAGTTCTCTTAGTAACATTACTAAGTCGAGATGTGTTATATTTTTTTGTAGTTGGTTTGGTAAGTAGTGTAATAGGTTTGGGGATGGGACGCCATCGTTGTTGCAAACAGGAGAACGATAGACACTCTCGACTATGAGTAGATACATAATTATAATGAATTACGATAAGTACTAATAATGACCACTATCCTGCCAGTCAAACGTTAGCATCACTTACATTCGATTAGGTACGTTTCTTTACCAACGATCTTTTAATAGTACAAATAAAAGTTTTTTATTTAATTAATTATATTATTTGCTTATTTATCGAGGTCTTTGCTGTAGCAGTAAAACGTACAATATTTATACGAAAAGCCATTAAAGTCGTAAGTCTTTTTGTCTCAACGTAAAATGGAACGACCTAGGAGTGAAATTCGTACATTTGCTGTGGTTTATTTAAAGACATGTATAATATACAGGTACTCTTTAAAATTGTGTAGTTTCACCCTCGCGGATGTTAAAGTAAAATGGAGCCATTTTCCTGACTGATGGACCCCTTGACAGTTCAAAAGCGCCTATAATTGGTTTAATTTAAATAAATGCCTTAAGTTTGAGGTTAGTTAGTTAAAAATTATGACAGTTATGCTGTACTTTCAAGACATAAAAATTAAATCACATTTTGTATAAATGTACCTCCTATTCAAAATCCCTCAGTCAGCAAATTGATCACTAAATATAATAGTTAGTAAGTTACGATCCTACGTAAATATTTATGTAAGCGCGGTTAACAATAAAAATAAATAAAATCTTTTACAGAATTCCCCGTAATTTTATTTGTTTTATTATTTTCGTTCAAACAATTCCACGAAATTATTGTTTGGAAAATACTTTATTTATTTATTTGATTTAGACGGCTTAACAAACCAACTACTTAAAACAAAGTATATTTAATAAGTACTAACATAAAATATAAACTAATAAAAACAATTAAATACTATTATTCTTACAAAAATGTAGGCACATAATCATTAAATTGGCAAATTTATTAGCTAACAGATCGCAGTCCGGGTTGGCCTCCACTTGTCTCAAATATTTACATACAGGGTGTTTGGAAGCTACTTCGTCTAAGATATGTATGTCTCAAAATGCTCTAAATGGTGTCAACTATCACCCCCTTAAGGCTTTGCATCCAGCTTTCAAACACCCTATATATATTGTTTTGTATACTGACTCTTTGGGGTAAAGAATATTTATTGTTATAACGTATAAATGAAGAGCTCACGTAAATATGAAAAACGCGAAATCCGAACGGTTAATTACCGAAAACCGAGACGTAAGTCGCACTTAGAGTCGTAAAAACAACTCATCAACTTTATTTGATTTATTTTTATTTGTTGTCATTTTATAAGTAAACAAGTACCTAAAGTATCCGTCACGAGAAGCTTTATATTCGGTAAACACACATTCAGGGATTCGCATCCTTTGGATCAAATAAAAAAAAGTTTTGTAATGATTTTTATACCGGAATATAATAATTTGTCAGCGTCAGCGTGAACTTACTTCAAATTGGCGGCCCAAATGTTTATGTTCCACGGGTCAGACGGGTTTCAGTACCACAAAACATCAGACGATAGCGCTTTATATCGCTAAAATATCACCAAGCACCAGAAACTTTTAAAAAAGCAACAAGTAGGGCGGTATAGTCAGAAAGTTGAAGTTTCACGTTCCAAAGCATAGATTACTAGAAGAACAAAACAGGTTTATGAACAGACGCAAGTATGCAAGAACAACATCCTCTCCGAGTCTGAACACACAACACGTGCAAAAGCGCGGAGAAACAAGACTTCGTTATTTGTACTAATTAATTAAATTCTCTTATTTAAATTGTGAACTTAACGAGAAGGATCTTGGAGCATGTAGGTGGAAAACACACACTGTTTCTTGTAATAAAGAGAAGACAAGATGTGTGAATTTCAAGGGAATTGGCTGAAATAATTAATAATATTATTATAATCTAGGATGATGTTAATACGGAATGTGGCTTACCTTTTAGTAAAACCGCGGTATTTTCAGTCTGAACACCGAAATTTATTCCGTTGTACCTAACTTTATCAAGATTCTAGAGACTTGGGTCGAATCAAATGTCTAAAGGAATTTAAAACAATGAATTCTTCTCTCTGAAAACCAAATCAAGGCCACTTATTAAGCAGTAGGTACCCAAGCAAAAGACTTTCGTAAGCTGAGACGAAGAAAATTGTGGTAGACACTGGAGTGGAAGTCCTTTTCAAGTAAAAGTATTTAGAACGGTAAATCCTTCTATAACCTACAATAAATTTGAAAGTTTGTGAAGATGTTTGGATGTTTGTTACTCAATCACGCATAAACCGTTGAACAGATTTGGATGAAAATTGGCACATAGATGGACCATTTCCTGGATTACAACATAGGATACTGTTTATCCCGATATTCCCAAGGGGTCGAATCTTACGCGGGTGACAACGCGGGGCGCTGCTAGCGATACATAATACCCACCTATTACTACTCGTCGTTTCAGCCGATAGACGTCCACTGCTGGACATAGGCCTCCCCCAATTTTGGGAGGGTTTGCCATAATCGCCACGCTTGGCAGGCGGGTTGGCGATCGCAGTATGGTATGATGGTGGAATACATAGAGAACGCTGCTGCCCATTCTCCGGTATGACCCTTAGTCGCCTTTTACGACACCCACGGGAAGTAAGGGGTGGTGGTATTCTTTAAGTCCGGCACCACACAGACATGCTACTCCACTGCAAGGCAAATAAGAAATATAAAAAAATATGTTTTCTTACCATTCTCACATACGGGTCTCAGACATGGTCTTTCAGCAGAGGTTTGCCAGAGAGCTATGGAGCGGAGTATTCTGGGTATCAAACTTGTGGACCGTGTTAAGAATACAACGGTCAGTTCCATCACTAAATTATCTGAAGTTACTCGGAAAGCTGCCATGCCTAAATGGAATTGGGCTGAACACAAATCTGCCGCATGTCAGACGATCAATGGGCCAAACTTACGACCCAGTGGCTCCCACTTAATGGCAAACGAAATTGCGGCAGGCCCAGACGGAGATGGCGGGATGAGCTGAACTCCTTGGTAGTTCTGGACAGAGAGAGGTGGATAGAGTGTAGAGAGCCTGGTTCCCAGCAGTGGGACATTAATGGCTAATAATAATAATATAACCCCCCCCCCCCCCCACCCCCCCAAGAATCTTGGGGGAGGCCTATGTCCAACAGTGGACGTCTTTCGGCTGAAATGATGATGATGAATAATAATAATTAACATAACTAACTTGAAAAAGGCTTACTTTTTCTTCCCCTTTTCAAGACTAAAATACAACCCCCAAGTTACTAAAAGGACAACAGAATATTAGACTCACCACGAACATCTGTCTTCACAATTATCATTAATTAATCGATCTCTGAACAAACTTCTACTCCATATAGAATATCCATCTACACCTCTTTATCTTCAAAACCAACCTTAATTTTAACGAAATTGAGTCCAAAATTCCTTGAATCTTCATTTGATTATATAGGAACCCTGTCATCATTCACGTGACGTATATACCAGGCGGATTTCACAAGTTTGGTTATAACATTCATTAACTGTTTAACTTTGGATAATCTGATCGTTGATCTGAAACTGTGTTAGTTTTAACCCTTTGGTTAAAATTCGGTCCAAATTAAACGTAAGTTTAATGAGGATCGGTTTGGGTTGAAATAGGGGTTGGTCTTATTATATACCCTTGAGGGACGAATGTAAGTTATCTGATATGAAACCGATATTTGTTTTCGCTGTCGAAAACAGCATCGTTATTTTATTTAATGAGTATTTGGCATCAGAATCAAATCACATGAATTAAATCAAGTTGATTGACCTCAACGTTGTTACTGCCTTGAAAAACGTTATAATTATGATATTAAGATTTAAAAATAAACTTGAATACCTACTATACGAGTGCACTACCTATCCTACCTATCCTGTCGGTTTACTAAAACCATTCAGCCTTATACCTGTATTCTAAATACGCTATATTTGGGTGGCTCTGACACTATACGAACAGTAATAGATCCTACGATTTGTTCGCAATTACTTTGTTACTGTACATAATTATTTTAATGTGTATCTAATTGTGTCATGTACTTACAGTGTGTGATTTGCTAGTGTGATTAATTGTTCATGAAATTATAATCTGATTTGAACTGAAAACCGTTTTTCTATTGCGCAATAACCAACAAAAACCCACAGTACGCCCACAGTAATTAAAATATGCCTGACAATAACGACAGAAACACGAAAACATACCTGCTCCGATATCAGAAGCGGGATACATCGTGTTGGGATATCCATAATAGTGTTCCTACTGTACGAGCTCGACAAATGGATGTGCGAATAACACTTGTGCGACAAAACTGACAGCAGGCAGGTATATCGCAGCGCAAACTATAACTATGAATTTAGTACATGATTCTAGCGTAGTTTTCGAGGGTTATTAAAAAAAAATCACCTGTTTCATCGAAAAGTGCAATCCCTATGCTATTAAAAAGTATGGAAAAGCAATTTTTTTTTAATGACCGACAAATAGTTTAAATGCAGTGGGTTTCAGAATGTACTGAAACCCTGCCAACCTGTATGTACATAAAAGCAACATCATCGATTCTCAATGAAAACTAAAATAGGGGAATTTGTAAATAATAATTGGACATCCAATTACTACAACTCAATAAGTATTAGATAAAGACAAAAGGTAATATGTAACAGATAATTAGTTTCCTAAGGACCCTTCTGTTCGCAATAAACGAATAGAAGACATTAATCATTCTATTAACATAGTAGGGAATACGAAAAATGATTATGAGTGTTGATCTACGAAGTGTTATGAAGAAACTAAGGACATTTTGGGAATATATTCCAGAAATATTACAGAGGTATCGTGCCTTCATTAGTTCAGTGTTTGAGTAACTGGCTTTTTATTTGATTACTGCAATATAAATTATTAATCATATTTATTTAGCTTTTAAATATTTGTTTCAATTCTTTATCTCATCATCTGCCTAGCCTTTCCCAACTATCTTGGAGTCGGCTTCCAGCTTAACCGGATGCAGCTGATTTTATTTTACAAGAAGCGACTGCATATCTGACCTCCAGAACCCAGTTACTGGGTAATATTATATCCCTTGGCAAGATAAAAAAAATCTAAATTGAAAAAAATAAGAATTTGAGAAATAAAAAGTTAAAAATTGCAACAAACAGATGAATTGTACTGTATAAAGTATTATATTATTTTAATTATTGTGAATGTGAGGATTATGTGGGTCATTGTTTCCATTTTAATCATGATCTGGCAGTTTGAGTAGTTTATGCGGCCTACCCAAATGTCCTGTCTTTGGTATTGTTCGTCGAATCGTTGAGCTCCTTAAGTTCTAAGTTGAGCTGCACGGTTACTGACAAATGCGTGCACTGACTGGACAGGTCCACTCAATCTGTGTGGTTCTTTCCTCAAAAGATCATTTCAGACACTAATCTACATGGTCCTCAAAGATTATGTCCGGATTTTTTTATATACACATTGACATTGATGAATTTTATTTAGAGAATGACATGAATATTTACTTTGTAAATATTTTTTTTTTTTTTTCATTCAATTATTGTGAATGTGAGGACTATGTGGGTCATTTTTTTTCTGTTTTCCTTCTTAGTTTTAATCATGATCTGGCAGTTTGAGTAATTTACGCGGCCTACCTAAATGTCCTTTCTTTGGTATTGTTCGTCGAATCGTTGAGCCCCTCAATTTCTGAGTTGAGCTGCACGATTTTTGACAAATGCGTGCACTGATTGAACAGGTCCGCTCAATCTGTGTGGTTCTTTCCTCAAAAGACCATTTCAGACATCAATCTACATGGTCTTCACACGATCTGACCAAGATTTTGTCTGGACTTTAAAAGAGACTGTGACCTCTGAGTTTGTTTCGGCCTTTCTTCTCAGAGTAGTCAGATAGGAAACGCCGACCACATCTAGTTTAAAAAATATGATGACGTGTAAAAGTGTTTGTAAAAACCTACTTACAGAAAATAAATCATTTTTCATTTATTTATCATTTATTGCATTCGGTTAAAACCAGTAAAGAAAGACAGAGCTAATCTCCTTCAAGAACCACAAAGCACTAAACAAGAAACACGACACAGATCGAAACGTCACTCAGATCAACCCAATCACATTGTAATCGATACCAATCCCCTGAAAGGCTCAACGCCAGCCTCTCAAGCTTCGAAGCTCAAGCATCAAATTGTACGCATTAGTGCATCTTGTGGCAGATTAACTCCAATTCAATAGATATTGAGATCTCAAGGTGCTGTGATTGAAAGGCTGTTTCAAGACGGCTTCATAGCTGTTTGATTCAGGATTATTAATGGCTGAGGGTCTAATAATTGCTTTCATCTGTGTAGTAGTTAGTCAGGCTACTAGTATCAAAGAAGACGACAACATTTCTCATTTCAAGATTTCAAATTCACTAAATGAATTATGACTTGAAAGATACATAGGATATTCTTTATTTAATACTTACAGGGCACAATTAGGAACAAGGTGGCAAAATAGCAGTATTTAATGATTATAGAGCAATGGGACCCAGTGGTAGCGGCTGAGACTTACGAGTCGTAGGTTCGAACCCTGGAAGGCGCTTTATTTTGTGTAAATTATTACATCACCGCTGCTCTCAAACCGGTGAAGGAAAACATCGTGACAAACCGGCATGTCATAGAACCAAAAAGACATGTGATATTTACCAACCCGCACTGGGCCCGCATGGTAGATTACGGCCCCTTCCCTCTCACCAAGAGGAGGCCTGTTCACCAGAACAGGCCATATATAAGGAATATCATAAGGGTGAACATCAGTCCATCCTTATGATATTCAAGTTCATTTATCTCAAGATATATTTAGGCTTACCAATTCTATCTCTATTTGCCTTGAGGTAACCTCTAATTTGCACTGCCCACTGGCCACACTAATCCCCGTCCACCTTAACACGTCAATAAATCATCACCAGAGCAAATAAATACTCCAATTCCCATATCTCCAAACACGCTACAATAATTCCACGCTCTGACCCGACACAGAATAGATGGATACAGAAGCTCCATACGAAGAGAAAAAGTGCACGCACACATAGAGGTATCTCAAACGAATGCCAGTCCCTATTGCACTTGCACTGTTTATTTTATTTGTAATTAATTACTCAAACGTCATTTTTGGACAAACACTGAAAAACAATGTGCTGGCGAAACCCTAAAACACAGTACCATCGTAACGAGTAACGAGCCTACTTATCACTGTAGCAATATGTAGCTGTTGACTTCATATTTTACTTTGTGCTGTAATCATTTAGGCTCATGTATTTTTATTACTGTTACCTAAACTTAATGCTAGACTACAGATTGTTGGATTACGATTGCACAATGGTTCTGTGAAAAATAAACACTCTTTCTTTCTTCGTTCTGTACGTAGATGCGTGTCTATGTGTGCGCGTGTTTTCACTCGTCGTGTGGAGCTTCTGTACCCATCTATTCCGTGGCACGGGCTTGTGGTGTAGTATCAACACCGGTCGCAATTAGACTGTGTGGTTGATTACCGATGTATGTATTTATATTAACTAGATTGAATCTTGTTTGTGTGTCTGTTTGTCCTTAGTATTTGTGATGATTGATTGCTTCTGATGATTTGCTTTAAGGGTAGTTTACTTTTACAATTCAAACTCGAACTCAAAGCATTTATTTCAAATAAATCAACTACAGGCACTTTTGAATTGTCAATAGGTCGGTCAGTCAGAAAGGTAATTTTTCTCAAAGATGGTCTAACAAAATACTAGCCTCAAAATCACACTAATATTATAAAAGCGAAAGTTTGTGAGTGTGTGAGTGAGTGTGTGTGTGTGTGTGTTTATATGTTTGTTACTTCTTCACGATCAAACGGCTGCACCAATTGTGATGAAATTTTGTATGGAGGTAGCTGACACCCTGGATTAACATATAGGCTACTTTTTATCCCGATATTCCCACGGGATCAAAACTTATGCGGGTGAAACCGCGGGGCGCAGCTAGTATTAAAGTTTGTGAGTGTGTGAGTGAGTGTGTGTGTGTGTGTGTGTTTATATGTTTGTTACTTCTCTACGATCAAACGGCTGCACCAATTTTGATGAAATTTTGTATGGAGGTAGCTGACACCCTGGATTAACATATAGGCTACTTTTGATCCCGATATTCCGACGGGATCAAAACTTATGCGGGTGAAACCGCGGGGCGCAGCTAATAAAATTTATATATTCTATTTTTGTTTAAGCAAGGTTTGTAAGGTCCTTGAATATATTAATTTCCGCCTGAGCGTGCGTGTACCTACTTTATTTTCTTTTAGACCAAGCAGCTTAGGTTGTGCGTTATCCGTCAGTGAATTTAAGAATGTTATCATGTAGATTATGTTACTGCAGAAAAAAAAAACATATCAGTCAAGCGTCAAGCCTAAAAGGCTTTTCCTGTTAAAAATATTATAGAAATGTAATTTTCTTTCAAACTTTACCGTACCATACTTTTACATTAAACACACTCCAAGTAAGTAATGAAAACTGAAAAATATAAAAAAAATAAGTATGAAAATATCAAAACATATATTTAAAATGGACCAAAGGAAGTCGAGAATTTTGTTTAGTAAAATGCCTGATAGATGGGATATGCACAAATGCTGGCAGAGGCGAGGGGCTGGCAGTCGAAATATTGCAGGCCGTATGTTATGAGGATTGGTGCATTGCTAAAGTGGGTTAAATCATATTTAATTTTGTATTTTTTTACAATTTTAAAATAGTAAGTAGAGATATAGGTAGGAATGGTAGGATTGTCGATCACTATTGATTATTCTAGTCTTTTTACAAGCTTTTATTTATAGATTACTAGCTGACCCGGCAGACGTTGTTTTGCCATATCAATTATTTCTTGCTGCCCGGCTCTACTTCGTTTGCATGGCGTCCTACCCCTTACCCTACCCTACTCCTACACTACTCCTATCCTACTACTACCATACTCCTACCCCACTCCTACCCTACTCCTACACTACTCCTACCCTACTCCTACCCTACTCCTACCCTACTCCTACCCTACTCCTACCCTACTCCTACCCTACTCCTACCCTACTCCTACCCTACTCCTACACTACTCCTACCCTACTCTACTCCTACCCTACTTCTGACCTACTTCTACCCTACTCATACCCCCTACTCGTAACCTACTCCTACACTACTCCTACCCTACTCCTACCCTACTTCTACCCTACTCCCTTAGATATATTAAATTTTTCTTTGCGTAAGAACCATCCTCGTACTTCAAGGAATATTCTAAAAAAAAGAATTAGTGAAATCGGTTCAGCTGTTCTCGAGATTTGCGCTTAGCAACACATTCAGCGATTCATTTTTATATTATAGACTAGATGTACGCAACTTCAACTGCGAGTATTTATTTTGTATTTCATCATTTTTAATACAAGGGGCCGTCGCTTAATAATAACAGCCGCACGGGTCGTTTTTCAGGGTTAAGCAACGCTTGCCGGGGTAGGTTCGAGGATGGGTGACCATGCATAATATCCTACCGATACCCTCCGTGTCTCGGAAAACAAGTTAAACCGTTGATCCCGGCTGTCATTTGTGGATCTTTGACAGTCATTATAGGAAGTCAGAAGACCGAAAGTCTGACAGCCAGTCTTGCCAAGGGGTATCGTCTTACCCAGAAACTGGGTTGTGGAGGTTAAAAAGGCAGTCGTTCCATTTAAAATACTGGTATCCAGCTTCATCTGGTTAGACTGGAAGCCGACCCCAACATAGTTGGTAAAAAGGTTAGAGAGGTTGATTTTTAATACAAATATCCAGGATGAAAAGCCTAAGTAAGTAACCTATATCCTTCTCCAGATCCCAGGCTACCTGTCACTAACACATAACGATCGTTTCGGTAGTTTGCGCATTAAAAGGTAAGGTGGAAGATATGCAGTGTTACTTTCGCATTTATATGATTAGTATGCATGAGATAATAAGTTAAGTCTTGTAAAAAGTTAACGCGTAGACCTAATTGTATTACTTTAGATATTATATTCAGTGCACTTTCGTCTACCGCGTTAGCCGGGTGTATTCAAACATTTCATCAACATTACATTAACATTTTAACACTAAGAACAGTTTCAGAGTAAGTCAATAAATAAGTGTTCAACATAAACATTTGTTTCTCCTCGAAAACATCAACACTTCGCTACGTACCTCGACAAAAGTAATTTTGCAGTTTTAATGAGGTAAAATAAATCCTCTAAAGGCCTTGTGTAGGCCGCAGGAACCCGTTGGATGCGCGAAGCACAGAACCGGTCAAAGTGGAGGTGCTTGGGGGAGGCCTATGTCCAGCAGTCGACGTCTTTCGGCTGAAATGATGATGATGATGATGAAAAAATAAATGCACGGCCCAGTGGAACAATTTTTAGGTATTTCTTTAGTTGATTGAAGTCCCTTTAGTATCATAACATAATAATATATTATTATGATAGTTTACGTTCAAAATTTTGAGAATTATGTGAGGAAAAATATTTGTTGAGCTCAACTTGAATAAATCTTTTCTTTGAACATTTGACATTACACTTATTTTTCTGACTTGTAATCTGTACCAATACGCCTAACTGAGCGTCTACCTGTGGGCAGGGCTTTAAGATTTTAAAGACGACGTTTGCGTTCAAGTTCATAAACGCTCTTAAATCTATCGATACATATAATAAAATTGTAGAAAAGTGGTGTCTGTACAATGGAAATATATTTAAAAAAAGTAGCAGGGGTTGTTATTATATCGATGCCGAACCCGAAAATGTAATTAATTTTTTTTTGTCTGTTTATCTGTTTGTCTGTTTGTCTGCTGTGTTTGTGCACGCTAATATCAGAAACGGCTTATTCGATTTAGATGCGGTTTTCACTAATATATTGTAGTAAGCTTCACTTAACATTTAGTGTTTATTTCATGTCAATCGGTTGATAAATAAAAAAGTTATGTCAATTTAAAGAATCACGGCGAACATTTGTTAAGGTATTCTATCAGAGTACGTAAACGCCTCGCGCCTGCGCGTCCGTGGCTATATATACAAGGTGTAACGGAAAGGGGGTATCAACCCTGAAGGAGGTGAATGAAGATGAAAAAAAAAATTTGGACCTCCCATAGTAATAGCACATCAATGATTTACTATTACTATGGGAGGTCCAAATTTTTTTTCATATTTCGACCTATGTTCTTTGGGGAAATTTGTTCAGTTTCATGAGCACATTCACCTCCTTCAGGGTTGATACCCCCTTTCCGTTACACCTTGTATAAAGCGCGCTGAGAGCCGCGCCGCTGCCATAATTCCGATCCAGCCTGTCCCTTGCTGCCCTCTCCCAGCGACGCCCTAAGCCGAGGTCCGTACCCCACAGGGGGTGCCCTTAGCGTGTAGTCGCTTAGTTTTTAAGTTTATATTGTGTAGTTAAGTTGTGTATTATGCCCTGGCTGGAGGCCTTAATTTATTGAGGCATCCACAGGAAAGCCAGGTTAAGCAGTCGACAACCCCTCAGGTTGAACTGCGAGATGACCATTTCAAAAGAAAACGCGCCGCTGCCATAAGGATTCAGTTATTCGTAGCGAACGCACGTATCCTGGAGAGTATAGGCGAATAGTTGGATTCGATTATTGCGATTCACTTGAATACTGACTGTTTGCACATTTCATTTATTTATATTTTAGGGTTTGTAGGTTAGGTTCTTTTTCTTAATTTTCTTTAAAATTTTGTAAGTATTTGGTATAGGTTAGGCGGTTCTTTCCTTGATTATTGGGTATTTACTTATCTTAATTTTTATTTAGGGTTTTGTAAATAAATATTGTAAGCATTTATTATTGGTTAGGCATTTCTTTCCCTGATTTTCGGTATACTTATCTTAATTTGTATTTAGGGTTTGTATATAAATATTATAAGTATTTGGTATAGGTTAGGCATTTCTTTTCTTGATTTTCATTATTAAGTATAAGTTCCTTAGCTTAGGTTAGTAATTATTTTTTCTAGCAATTCTTTTGTTTTATAAAGTTAGTACGTTTGTCTGTGTAGAAGAATAGCACCACCCCTTACTTCCCGTGGGTGTCGTAAAAGGCGACTAAGGGTCTCACCGGAGAATGGGCAGCAGCGTTCTCTATGCATTCCACCACCATACCATACTGCGATCGCCAACACGCCTGCCAAGCGTGGCGATTATGGCAAACCCCCCCAAAATTGGGGGAGGCCTATGTCCAGCAGTGGACGTCTATCGGTTGAAATGATGATGATAATGACGTTTGGTTTACACGTCTTAACACTTGTAACTTAAACTGTGATAATTTTAGACTGTATAATAATCTGTAAGTATTTATAATTTAATTGTTTACGATAGTACGTGTTTACTAAATAACTGTGTGTTAAGTAGTAAGTACTATTTTATTGTAAGAATGCCTCCAAGAAGATCCAACCTCTCCCAATGTAGCAGAAATGCTAAAAGGATGAGATTAGTTCGATCACAGGAATCTGAGGAAGGTCGTGAGGCAAAAGGCTCTCTGCACCAGGCTAGGTTTCGTGCTGCAGAAACTTCGACTCAGCGAGAATCTCGACTGAGTTCAAATCGTTCTCGAATGATGACAACTCGAAATAGGGAAAACGGGGAACAACGAAAGGCACGTTTATCTGTCGATCGCGAAGCTCATGCGCTATCGCGTGAGTCTGAGACTTTTGCTGTCAGGGAAATCCGCCTGAGCTCCCAGAGAGTACGGACAACAAATGCTCGATTCCAGGAGACACAGGACGAACGGGAAATACGTCTCACTGCCGATCGTGAAGCTCATACACTATCGCGTGAGTCTGAGACTTTCACTGATAGGGAAATTCGTCTGAGTTCTCAGAGGGTTCGGACAGCAAATGTTCGGTCTCAGGAAACACAGGAAGAACGAGAAATACGTCTCACTGCCGATCGTGAAGCTCAAGCACTAGAGTCTGAGACTTTCACTGAAATTCGCCTGAGTTCTCAGAGGGTTCGGACAGCAAATGCCCGGTCTGTAGACGGTATATGTAATTCAAAATATGCTGCCCGAAAAGTCACTATTCCACGCGGACGAAGTCGCGGGCACAGCTAGTACATATAATAAAATTGTAGAAAAGTGGTGTCTGTACAATGGAAATATATTAAAAAAAAGTAGCAGGGGTTGTTATTATATCGATGCCGAACCCGAAATTGTAATTAAATTTTTTTTGTCTGTTTGTCTGCTGTGTTTGTGCACGCTAATATCAGAAACGGCTTATTCGATTTAGATGCGGTTTTCACTAATATATTGTAGTAAGCTTCACTTAACATTTAGTGTTTATTTCATGTCAATCGGTTGATAAATAAAAAAGTTATGTCAATTTAAAGAATCACGGCGAACATTTGTTAAGGTATTCTATCAGAGTACGTAAACGCCTCGCGCCTGCGCGTCCGTGGCTATATATACAAGGTGTAACGGAAAGGGGGTATCAACCCTGAAGGAGGTGAATGAAGATGAAAAAAAAATTTGGACCTCCCATAGTAATAGCACATCAATGATTTACTATTACTATGGGAGGTCCAAATTTTTTTTCATATTTCGACCTATGTTCTTTGGGGAAATTTGTTCAGTTTCATGAGCACATTCATTTCCTTCAGGGTTGATACCCCCTTTCCGTTACACCTTGTATAAAGCGCGCTGAGAGCCGCGCCGCTGCCATAATTCCGATCCAGCCTGTCCCTTGCTGCCCTCTCCCAGCGACGCCCTAAGCCGAGGTCCGTACCCCACAGGGGGTGCCCTTAGCGTGTAGTCGCTTAGTTTTTAAGTTTATATTGTGTAGTCAAGTTGTGTATTATGCCCTGGCTGGAGGCCTTAATTTATTGAGGCATCCACAGGAAAGCCAGGTTAAGCAGTCGACAACCCCTCAGGTTGAACTGCGAGATGACCATTTCAAAAGAAAACGCGCCGCTGCCATAAGGATTCAGTTATTCATAGCGAACGCACGTATCCTGGAGAGTATAGGCGAATAGTTGGATTCGATTATTGCGATTCACTTGAATACTGACTGTTTGCATATTTCATTTATTTATATTTTAGGATTTGTAGGTTAGGTTCTTTTTCTTAATTTTCTTTAAAATTTTGTAAGTATTTGGTATAGCTTAGGCGGTTTTTTCCTTGATTTTTGGGTATTTACTTATCTTAATTTTTATTTAGGGTTTTGTAAATAAATATTGTAAGCATTTATTATTGGTTGGGCATTTCTTTCCCTGATTTTCGGTATACATACTTATCTTAATTTGTATTTAGGGTTTGTATATAAATATTATAAGTATTTGGTATAGGTTAGGCATTTCTTTTCTTGATTTTCTTTATTAAGTATAAGTTCATTAGCTTAGGTTAGTAATTATTTTTTCTAGCAATTCTTTTGTTTTATAAAGTTAGTACGTTTGTCTGTGTAGAAGAATAGCACCACCCCTTACTTCCCGTGGGTGTCGTAAAAGGCGACTAAGGGTCTCACTGGAGAATGGGCAGCAGCGTTTTCTGTGCATTCAACCACCATATCATACTGCGATCGCCAACCCGCCTGCCAAGCGTGGCGATTATGGCAAACCCCCCCAAAATTGGGGGAGGCCTATGTCCAGCAGTGGACGTCTATCGGCTGAAATGATGATGATAATGACGTTTGGTTTACACGTCTTAAAACTTATTACTTAAACTGTGATAATTTTAGACTGTATAATAATCTGTAAGTATTTATAATTTAATTGTTTACGATAGTACGTGTTTACTAAATAACTGTGTGTTAAGTAGTAAGTACTATTTTATTGTAAGAATGCCTCGAAGAAGATCCAACCTCTCCCAATGTAGCAGAAATGCTAAAAGGATGAGATTAGTTCGATCACAGGAATCTGAGGAAGGTCGTGAGGCAAAAGGCTCTCTGCACCAGGCTAGGTTTCGTGCTGCAGAAACTTTGACTCAGCGAGAATCTCGACTGAGTTCAAATCGTTCTCGAATGATGACAACTCGAAATAGGGAAAACGGGGAACAACGAAAGGCACGTTTATCTGTCGATCGCGAAGCTCACGCGCTATCGCGTGAGTCTGAGACTTTTGCTGTCAGGGAAACCCGCCTGAGCTCCCAGAGAGTACGGACAACAAATGCTCGATCCCAGGAGACACAGGACGAACGGGAAATACGTCTCACTGCCTATCGTGAAGCTCATACACTATCGCGTGAGTCTGAGACTTTCACTGATAGGGAAATTCGTCTGAGTTCTCAGAGGGTTCGGACAGCAAATGTTCGGTCTCAGGAAACACAGGAAGAACGAGAAATACGTCTCACTGCCGATCGTGAAGCTCAAGCACTAGAGTCTGAGACTTTCACTGAAATTCGCCTGAGTTCTCAGAGGGTTCGGACAGCAAATGCCCGGTCTGTAGACGGT
The DNA here is from genome assembly GCA_916614155.1 of Mesoligia furuncula. Classification (NCBI taxonomy): domain Eukaryota; kingdom Metazoa; phylum Arthropoda; class Insecta; order Lepidoptera; family Noctuidae; genus Mesoligia; species Mesoligia furuncula. Next base: position 19,590,605 of record OU744816.1, read on the forward strand.
ATATGTAATTCAAAATATGCTGCCTGAAAAGTCACTATTCCACGCGGACGAAGTCGCGGGCACAGCTAGTTATGACTAAAATCGAATTAAAAATAATAAAGCACTCTTAGTCAGCTCCCAAATCACTTTCCTCTCTCAATGTCCAGTCATAACTTTGCCCAACGACCAACACTCAAAAGTAAACTGACCATTCCGTTACATCACCTCAATAATTGCGCCAATATCGGCCAGTCTTCACACGCTGGCCGGCAATTGGCAATTCCAGTGCCCATTCCTAACGGCGCCGGAATTGGCAATTCTATTGGTAGTGCTAACAGAGCTGGCTGTACGATCCTTTTGATTGGTCGGTAATCATGTTGGGGCTGTTTCCTGAAGTGAAAGATCTTTAGGTGGTTGGGAAGATAAAAGTGAAGTAGTAGCGGTTTTAGTTTTTATGTAATAGGTTCTATCAGTCGGGAAGATATTTTCAAGTAGGTCAGGTGTGTAGTACTCCTAACCGGCGTACGTATATATATGTATATATATGGCCAATGTACGGACACTACTGCGTAAATATCATACTGCGAAGCCTTCTTCAATCGACGTCTTGTTACTACGATGTTACTTAGGAAAACTTACTTCGGACAACCTTACGACGATAACCAAGTACATTTTATTTTCCAAAACAATACGGTCTACATTTTCTGGCTCTTGTGATACAGGACCTCCTAGTACAAGAGCCAGGGCTACACTGATATTTGTATCTTGAAGTGAAAATAAACAAATTATTATTATTAATTATTATTATTATTTTTAACATTTCTATAACAGCAGAGAGCTTATGCAAAATTCGTCAGCAATAAAGGAATGCGAGTTTTTTTTGCTATAATTAATATATCAGGCGCTAGAGGTTGCTGGGGTCGGACAGCTAAATTAATTGTTAAGCAAAATAACAACTGAGAGCAGTGGTTGCACAGAGGTACCGGCCGCGACTTACGAGTTGTAGGTCGTAGGGTCGAACCCAGACAGGCGCTTCACTTTGTGTGTTAATTTCATCACCTCTGCTCTCAAAATGGTAAAGTATAACAACGTGAGAAACCGGCATGTCCTACTCGTAGAACCAAAAATTCGAAGACATGTGCCATCTATCAACCTGCGCTGGGCCCGCGTGGTCGATTACGGCCCATTTCCTCTTACTGAGAGGAGGCCTGTGTTCCAGAAGTGGGACCATTGTAGGCTGATCATATTTGTCATGATACAGCAATTTCATACAACTGTCAAAGAATAACAGTTGTGATTTGGATATACGGACAATAATTGAAGGTGGTACACAATTTCCCTGACTTTATGACGTGAAGCAATCAAAAGACAGTTTGTAAAAATTGTAGCAGGTTCCATTCTGTACTTTCTGCTTACTCCCATGAGAAAGGCGTGAGTTTCTGTATGTAGAACTATTTGTGTTCGCATAACTCGCGACCGATTTCTTTCATTTTTTATATACTGCAGAAAAGGCGTTACACAAGTACTTGATGTATTTGGTATATATATACTTGATAACGCCTTTAAAGATAAAGATAAAGATAAAGATAAAGATAATTTTATTTTGCAAATATGGGTAACATAAGGATGACAGAAAAAACATAATAGTACAACCATATTTTACCACGTAGGCATGCAAAAGATTTAACATAAACTTATAACTAAATACAATTTTAAAATATTACACACAAAATACAATTTTAAAATATTAATTAATTATACATAACTAGCTAAAAAACTCTTTCTCAATTAGGAACTCCTTAATAGTATAATTTATAAGTTTCATATGATATATGTATAAATGGCTGTATTTTTTTATTTCGTTTACATAAAAGATTTTTTTGAGCTCCAAGGGACCGTAGACCTTGGTATTTGATATTAATTCCAACATGATACCTCCACGTATTCCAGAGAAAAGGGGTCTTGACAGACTGACAGACAGACGGACGGAAAACGATGTAATAAGGGCTCCGTTTTTTCCTTTTGAGGTATATAACCCTAAAAAATATCTCCACAACATACCACTAGAGTGTACAATATTACGAAAATAAATAAAATTACTATTTAATATATATAAATGGAAAATTAAAGTTCGTACAAGAACTATTCTAATACGTAAAGATAGAAATATCACTTATTAATAAAAATTAAGTGTATGTACCTAATATAACATAATATTCCAATTGGGGTGTTAGGTGGTGTGCGTTAAATAAAAAATATATAGGTATGTATACAATGTAAAATAAGGAATCATCTATTTGCAAAGTGATTATCCCCAGTAACGTGTTTCAGAATCAGCAAGAAAGGAGGAGGAGGAGTATGAAATTTTAATCGCTCAAACAAAACTGACTATTATCTCCAAAATCTCAATTTATCAAAGGGAGTTCGAAATTAGCCAAATTTTAATCCGTTGGCAGAATACTAACAAGGTGGTTTGGAAACAGCCGTGTCGGCAGCCGCTAGTGATGCACTCGTAGGGCGGGACTGAGAGCTAAAGATCGCTAGTTGGGATGTGGGAATTCCGGGATTCAAATGATCGCAGTGGAACTTTAAGTTTTGGACATGGAGGTCACTGTGTTTGTTTCGGCATTTCCTCTCAGGGATACACACCTGGCACTATCTAGTTTTAAAACGTTGATCAAAACATTGACGTGTAATAGTGTCAGCTATAATGTTCCCACTGCTGGGACATAGGCCTCCTCTCTGGCTGTAATCTGCCATGCGGGCCCAGTGCAGGTCGGTAATGTCATATGTCTACGAATTTTTTGGTCTTGGACATGCCGGTTTCCTCACGATGTTCTCCTTCACCGTTTTAAGAGCATAGACGATGAAATAATTTGCACAAAGTAAAGCACCTGCCTAGGTTTGAACCTACGACCTACAACTCGTAAGTCGGGACCACTAGCACTGGGCCACCACTGCCTACTCAAAGAAATAAATATAATCACACTAATATTATAAAGGCGAAAGTTTGTGTGGGGGTGTGTGTGTATGTGTGTTTGTTACTTCTTCACGCTCAAACGGCTTGACCAATTTTGATAAAATTTTGTATGGAAGTAGCTGACTCCCTGGATTAACATATAGGCTACTTTTTATTCCGACGTTCCCACGGGATCGACATTTACGCGGGTGAAACCGCAGGGTGTACTAGTTTACAAAAGGTGTAAAAAAAAAAAAAAAGGGTAAATAATGTGGTGCATCGTCAGTATACGTTTGTATGTAGGTCAAGTATTATAATAATGAAATAAATAATTATACATTTTAGTTATGTACTTGCACTCTCCAGAATCGGTTGTTTTATTTACATGACTCACAACACCTAATAAACACGTACACAGTAGGTACACTCACACTAGTTTAATCATAAATGGAAACATTTGACGCTTAGTTAAATGTAAAGTGTACATAATGCTGAAGTAATGAGATGAAATACTTTCGATTCCGAAATACTGTTAAAGAGCTGACTGATCGAAAAGAAATTGGTCCATAACGGAGGCAATCAAACTTGTAAAGGAAAATCAATATAATGAGTCGTCGACTAAGCAAAACAGAGGACAATGACAGGAAGAGAAGAGCTTGAAGAGACTGATAATGATAATGATGACAGAGCATTTTACAGGGAGAGCTTATTTTATAGGCTGATATGACATTATTATGGACAAGGCTGACTGCACATCTTATTTAAAACCTCAAGAACTTATATTATAACCTAATGTTTTAATCATGATCTGGCAGTTTGCGTAATTTACGCGGCCTACCTAAATGTCCTTTCTTTGGTACTTATCGAAACGTTGAGTTCCTCAAGTTCTGAGTTGTAGTGCACGATTTTTGACAAATGCGTGCACTGACTGGTCCGCTCAATCTGTGTGGTTGTTTCCTCAAAAGACCATTTCGGAGAAAATAAACGTTTTTATTATTATATTATTATTATTTCAGACACCAATCTACATGGTCTTCACATGATCTGATCAAGATTTTGTCTAGACTTTTAAAGAGACTGTGACCTCTGAGTTTTGTTACGGCCTTTCTTCTGAGAATAGTCAGATAGGAAATGCGAACCTCATCTAGTTAAAAAAAATATGATTGACGTGTAAAAGTGCTTGTACAAACCTACTTACAGGAAATAAAATAATTTATCATTAATCATATTAATATAAATAATTAACTTTTGCAAGCGGGTTCACCCACGTGGAGGTCGAAAATTATCCCACGGAAACGTACTAATGTAATGAAATGTATGCGTGTGAGTGTATGTGTGTATGTGTGTGTAGGTTATAAACTATCTGTGTGCTAAATTTTATCCATCCATCCTCGCAAACTTTCGCGTTTATTATAATAATAATTAGGAAGTAGGATTTTTTTGCTACCTAGAGATCTCTCTAGGTAGAAAAAAGTCTACTTTAAGTAAAAATATAGATAAAAAATCAGCACACAGCATCTAAACGAAAAGAATCTCCATAAAATAAACACCGTCGCATCCCGGCACCGCCCGGGCTTCCCTATCCGATAGCTATCCAACAATTATCGAACGACTGACGCCTCCCTCGGGACCTAATTCATTGGCGTAGAGTCCCGTTGATCTGCTGAGCTGTGCCCCGAGATCCGGAGATACAGGATCCGGAGCGCGGGATTGCGTTAAGATTGTGGCAGACCTTAATGTGATAGTAACAGATCGACTTTTTTATTTTTCTACCTTTTTTTAGGATTAGTTTGGACGAGGTGGGTTATTGTTGGAAGAGAATTGTAGACATAGGTCTACAATTCCCAAATATAGTCCAAAATAACCAAATAAATATAGATTTATTTGGTTATTTTGAGAATGTTGTGCCTCGATGTTGCAGTCGTTAAAAATGGTGGTAGTTTAAACAAATAGTTAATACTGGTTTGGATGTATACAACTAATATTTTTAACCACCATTCTGATTTGGAGCTGAATTTTTCTGTTTTTTTTTCTTACCCATTATTTAGTTTATATGTCGCAAATTCGTTATGGATATAGAAAATTGACTACCATCTCAAATTGTCCGCATATGAAAATCACAATTACTGTCATTTTTTGACACCTGTAGGAAATGGCTATAATAGGTAGGTACGGCAGATTGACGTAGTGTGTCAATTTGATAAACATGGAATTAATTTTGTTCTGTCTACATTTTACAATAAAAGATATCAAGAATTTTGACTTCATTCTAGATGAAATGATATTATGAATTAAACTTTTCAATTAATGTAAGTGTCTTGAGCATAATTATAACGGGTCACTTAATTCTACAGACTTGAACATTATGTCCCGCTATAGGTACGATACTGTTGCTAATTCATTTGAACTCGCTCAAGTTTCATCTTACACGAGCTTAATATTTGTTATCTTGAGTATTACGTAAGAAGGCAGTAAATCAAGATTCATTATGTTAATGTACATTAATTTGCATACTACAACCCTTCACGCAAACCTGCCAGTGCCTGGCATTGTCTTTTATTTCAACAAAGTATACAATTGCCTTTATTTCGTCGACTTTATACAAGCTAGAGGAGGGATCAATTTTATCTTTCTTTGTGATGCAAATCTTGTCATTAGTCTAGAAGCCCGGAATTTGGGGTTTCTGGAACAATTTTAGGCTGAGCCGAAAGTGAATTGTGCCTAAAGTTGTAAGGTTACAATTGGGGAGGAATGTAACCATACTTATAGATTCTTATTAAATTATTATTATTTGAAGGCGGGTAGGTACGGTTGTATTCATCCAAATATCAAGCCATCCGCCACAAACTATGACACAGTTTCAAAGAACTTGAAACACAAAATGGCGGCCAAACATTCAAAATGAATTCATCAAACAACTCAAAGGATCCCAAATTCACAGATTTCTATTTCGTCTATAATAAATCCAATTGTGGATCCCGGTGAAATTCGACCTAGGAGTAAGATTACGGAACTCCGATCTATCTAAGCCCTAACGTATTAAGGTTCTGCATAGATTTATAGGGAGCACCTTTCATTTATGGGGCTGTCTACCCTTCCAATGATAAATGTGCTATATTATATCGGGGGTCTGAAGGAGGTCTATTTGTCGTCTTACTGTTTGATTAGCCATGAAATTGAAGGTTACAATCTGTGTGGGGGTGAGATTATATGTCAACGTGGGCACGCACACGTGGAATTGAAGAGGAGTGCTCAGTTCTGGTCCTACGTGTGTATGTATGTGTAACAATGTGGAGTTGTTAAATTGACGTCAAAGTCGTCACTTAAGTTGTTAACGATACTGTTCAAAGTTTCGAAATTGATTTATTGACAATGAAAAAAGTAATTTAAAAAAATTATACCGACTTCTAAAAGAAATACTTACGTGTCGAATTGATAACCTCCTTTTTTTGAAGTCGGTAAAAATATGGTGGTTTTTATAGATTGAAACCAAGAACGTATAAATAATAATATATAATCTATGGTGAATTTATTATTTTGTTAAAAACTATTCGTAAAAAATTGAACTTGACTCCGCTGGATGCGAGAAGCACAGAAGCGGTCGATGTGGCAATGCTTCGGAAGGCTTATGTGCAGCAGTGGACGTCTCTCGACTGAAATTATGATGATGATGACTTTAATAACGAAGTAAACATTAAACAATATCGAAATATTCATCAACTTTTTCTGCTGACTACACTTTCTAGTGTACGTGTGCGTATTACACAGATTCGTAAAGCGTTTCCTCTGGATGTGTGTTTTATATCCCGAACGAGCGTTTTATACAAATTATTTAAAGCATTGTGTTGTTACAACGAGGAAAATTCATTTCGACGTTTTCACAGCGATTCCCGATTCGAATTTTCAATCGGACTGTTTGTTTAGATTTAATCGTTCTCGTATGTAATGGCACAATATACCAATCAGACTGCAAACATTGACTTAAATCTATAAAAGTAATTGAAGCATAAAATATTATTACCGCATCGATGTCTCGTCGTTTCAGCCGATAGACGTCCACTGCTGGACATAGGTCTCCCCCAATTTTGGGAGGGTTTGCCATAATCGCCACGCTTGGCAGGCGGGTTGGCGATCGCAGTATGGTATGATGGTGGAATACATAGAGAACGCTGCTGCCCATTCTCCGGTACGATCCTTAGTCGCCTTTTACGACACCCACGGGAAGTAAGGGGTGGTGGTATTCTTTAAGTCCGGCACCACACAGACAGACATCGATGTCTATATCAACATAAACAGTAACTAGCGACTCTTTTGTTGATCATATCAACAACTAACCAACATCATCTGCCTAGCCTTTTCCCAACTATGTTTGGGTCGGCTTTCAGTCTGACTGGATGCAGCTGAATACCAGTATTTTACATGGAGTGACTGCCTGTCTCACCTCCTCAACCCAGTTACTAGATAAAACGATACCCTTGGTAAGACTGGTTGTCAGATTTTCAGGATTCTGAAACTCGTAACGACTGCCAAAGATCTACGAATAACAGCCGGCGATCAACAGATTAACATAGTTTCCAAGGCACGATGCCGTCTCAAATGGATGATCACCCACCCATCCACGGACTGACCTCGGCAAGAATAGCTTAACCTGCGATCGACGTGTGTGGCTGTTATTACTTAGCCACGAGCAACAACTATTTATAATCATCGTATTACCCGCCTGTGAATGTTACTGGTAAAAGGCCTTTTCAGGAACAAAACAACTTAAGTAAACCCGAAAATTTACGTGAAAAATTGTAATTATTTATCACAATTCATAATCAGCCATAACAGTTAAACTAGCTTACTCAAAATACCCACTTAATCCTCGCAGCTCAAAACACAGGGAATCTCTAGAATTTTACAAGGTTTAACTGCTAATCCTACTAGGGTTGCAGGAAACTGCAGGTACATAATTAATAACGGAGAAAACGCGCGACGAGGTCACCGCTTAATTTATGTTCCTTCACGGTTTGTGTGCAGGTGGGATGAGCAGAAATACTGGTGTAAATCTTCTTTTAGATAGCCTAGAAAATAATGAGAATGAAGTAAAATTAGGTACCTATAGAAATTATACAGAATCCAGAAGAATATAGATTGCTAGTTTTTTTAATAAATGGTTCAGATAATCGCGCGCGACATAAAGGCACCGCTCGTTGTGCGACTTGCGGTGCCTTTGTGTCGCGCGCGATTTGATCGCGTGTCGCGCCTGTTTGAAGGAGCCTTAATGGTTATACAGGTATTTGTATCAGACATTTTAATTAGTAATATTAAAAATATTTTGTAATTAACAACAAGGCTTTTGTAATTATTAGGTGATCGAATTCTCACTTAGTTTTCAATTGCAAGCTATATTAGACCTATCAATGATGTCAAAAGTGTCATTTTATCAGCGTTAACAATGATGGAAATGTCAAAAATGTATTAAGATTTGACATAAGTAGTATAAGGTCAACCTACAACAGAAGTGGGCCGTAATCCACCACGCGGGCCCAGTGCGGGTTGGTAGATGTCACATGTCTTAGAAATTTTTGTTCTAGGACATTCCAGTTTCCTCATGATGTTTTCCTTCACCGTTTTGAGAGCAGTGGTGATGAAATAATTTACACAAATTAAAGTGCCTGCCTGGATTCGAACCCACGACCTACAATTTGTAAGTCGCGGCTGTTACCACTTAGCCACCACTGTTTCTACCTAAAATATTGAACTCGAGGAAATTTAAGACAGAATTACACAAGTGGCTTATTGAATGTAATTTTTACAGTTTAAAAGATTTTATGGATGTGAGATGTTGATTCCTTTTGTCAAAATAAAATAAAAATAAAATAAATTTTGCATGCTATGTTATATCTTAGCGAAACATGTTGAGCTACTGTAATAATATTAACATCAATGTATACCATGTTTTACGCAAATAAATGATTTACTTACTTACTTACTAAAGCTCACGTCAATCCTGTTGAAAGTCTTCGTAGAAATACGAAACGCTTTGAAAGCGATTGTCACATATCTAGGTCAAATAGTTATACGAGTACTAAATCATCGCTAGAAATCTTCCATAAGACTGGACTCAAAGTCCAAAAGCTACCTCCAATCCCCAAGGTACATAATTAATAACCGGCATGTATCCCAGAGGTCACTGCTGAGTTATAGCCCCATTACCTCCTGCTGTAAACCCTCTCCCTCTCCTCGCCTCCTGGCGGAAGACCCTCACCAGATTATTGAAATGAGAGATTAACGCACAGGCTCTGTCAGATTTATTGACTTCAATATCGAGGTGTAAATCATGAGGTTGTATTTAGGGGTGTAGTTTGTGATGTTATTGTATTCACTATTCTGGTTCTTGAAAGATATAAGTGAAATGCTTCCAGCATCGATATTGGTTTGTACGAGTCTGTAATTATATTTCGTCGCTTCATTCTTCAGATACAAATAACCATGTAGTGCCTTTATTCTACAAGGCTCTATTCGCACGTTTAAAGAATCGACTTTTAGTCGATTGTCATTTTTTTTATTTTTTTTATCTGTCAACCTCACTAGCGTGTCGTGCTGTGAACTTCATTCCTTGTTCTTGCGAGGCATCGTTTGCACGTTTGCCTTAGTGAATATTTCGTGCTCAGCAATCGCCATTAAAATGCCGAAAAGAAGAAATCAGGATAAAATTGAACGTTATCTACGTAAAATTCAAAAACTGGAAAATCAACAACAAAGAAAATATAAAAGAATCATTTATTCGTCATCGGAAGACTCCGATGAAAATTCAGGTTAGTAAATCGTTATTTATAACTGTTAAGTGCGTTGGTGAAAATATTTATGAGAAATATTATCTCGATTACTTATAATGCCTGGAGGTTGACCGTGTGTCATCACGAAGGTAACTTACTATACCTAGAGGTTAACCGCGTGTTAACACAAAGGTAATCCGTAATTGTTAAAAGGACGATTACGTTAAAACAAATAAAATGCCTGGAGGTGGATCGTGTATCCTCACGACGGTTATTAATTATAGTACCGCCTTAGCATTGTAATGTTACTTGAGAGATTAACCGAGTGTTAATACAAAGTAAAAAATAAAAATTACGTCTACCCTCAAATTTTTACTCTTATTTTTTTATTGTTTTAGACGACACACCTCGTAATGACGCCGATCCAGACCCCATTGGGTTAATAGATCAGACTGGCATGAACGACATGTCGCCCGATGAGGAGACCAAACCTGATGGCGAACAGGAACCAACTCCAGTACCGGAATTGGACCCTAATATTCTCTCCGCCTTAGGTGAGACCACGGAAGAGACGCCAAAGTTTGGACCTAAAATTCATGAAAACCTATCACGGCTTTGGCTACCTATTCTCCGAAAAGGGATGAATAAGGAGACAAAGGAGAGGCTTCACAAAGAGTACCCAATCCCAGAGAATTGCCCCTTATTACAAGCGCCTAAATTAAACCCAGAAATTTCGGCCGCAGTAAATGATGGTACCCGTGTTCGTGACAAAAGAGTAGAAGGAGTACAGCAGCAATTAGGTCACGGAATAGCCGCTCTTAATAAAGGTTTAGACTTGCTTCTTGATGATGGCAAAGACAAAGTTCAAGCCATTAAATTTTTAAGCGACAGCTGTCGCTTGCTATGTGATCTGCACTTCGAAGAATCGGAGGCTAGAAAGAAATTCGTCACTCCGGGCCTAGATAAATCCTTTTTAAATATCATGCAAGATATCGATCGCGATGAAATGCTTTTTGGAAGCCGACTTTCGGAAAAGATAAAGGCCACGAAAGTAATTGAAAAACAGGGCTTGCAAATCAAGAAGCCCGCACCGATTCCCAAAACGCCTTCTACTTCATCCTATCAACCAACATCGAACCGGCCGCGCTCCCAGGGAAACTGGGGAGGCCCTCCTCGCTTTCCGTCGAACAGGGGAGGGAGGGGAGGGCCAAGGAGGACTGCCCCAGCACATCGCAAGCCCCAGACAGGCGCAACTCAACAGAAGTCATCTGTCCAGAGCAAACAGCGTGCGGCAGCTCAACAATAGAGGTACACGCTGGGAGAATACAGCATTTTTATAGTTGTTGGCTTAATATTACTAGTAATCCATTAATTCTTAAGTGGATATCTGAAGGATATTCCATTCCATTTCAAAAAAAAGTGAAACAAGTGTCAGCCATACGTAATTCTGTATCCTCGACCGACCAACCACATATGGTAGAAGCTATCAAAAAATTATTAGAGTTAGGAGCTATATCTCCGTGTCACAGATCCAAAAATGATTTTGTTTCCAAAATATTTTTAACTCCTAAACCTAATGGAGGCAAAAGGTTTATTTTAAATTTAAAAGCTTTAAATAAGTTTGTTTCCACTGCACACTTTAAAATGGAGGACCATAGGACTGCAGCTAGACTTGTACCTAAGGATGGTTTCATGGCAAGTATTGACCTAAAGGAAGCATACCTTTTAGTTCCTATTTGCAAAGAACATCGTAAATACTTACGTTTCCATTTTGATCAAACATACGAGTTCAACGCAATGCCCTATGGTTTATCTGTTGCTCCTAGGGTGTTCACGAAGTTAATGAAGGAGGTTATTAACCATCTAAGACACAGGGGCCATAGGTCGGTAATATTTCTCGATGACATTTTTTGCATCGGTAATACTTTTGATGAATGTCGTGACAACGTTAATGAAACACTAACATTGCTCAAATGCTTAGGTTTTGTCATTAATTACGAAAAAAGCTGTCTTGAACCTCGACAAATTTGTAAGTTTTTAGGTTTTATATTTAACAGCGTCGATATGTCACTAGGCCTGCCAGATGACAAACGAAGAGGGATTATGCAATTGGTCACTAAGTTCTCTTCTCTTCCTACGTGTTCCATTAGGGAACTATCACAGTTGATCGGAGTTCTTACTGCAGCTTGCCCTGCAGTTAGATATGGTTGGTTATACACCAAAACTCTCGAACGTCAGAAATATTTAGCCCTTCAAAAGTACGGTGACTTTGAAGCAAAAGTAAGACTGTCGGAAGTCATCTTACCTGACCTAGAATGGTGGAAACGAAACATCAACTTAACATACAACGCGTTGAGAAGAGATGAACAGTTCGACTTAGAAATCTACACGGACGCTTCTAGGACCGGCTGGGGGGCAGTCTGTAACGGTAATCGAGCAAACGGTGGTTGGAAAAATCAGGAATTATCTTTCCACATCAATTACCTCGAACTGCTAGCGATTTTTCTAGGTTTGAAGTGCTTTGCAAGCTGGCATTCTAACTGTTCCATATTGCTGCGCGTGGATAATACAACTGCTATCAGCTATATTAACCGTATGGGAGGAGTTCGGTTCCCACATTTAAATGATCTAACCAAAACAATTTGGCAATGGTGTGAGAAGCGAAATATATTTCTATTTGCGTCGTACATTAATACACATGACAATATAGAAGCCGATGAAGAATCTCGGAAAATTAATGTAGACACAGAATGGGAACTATCTGATTGGGCTTTCCAAACGATAGTTCAGATGTTAGGTAAACCAAAAATCGATCTATTCGCTTCCCGCACCAATGCCAAATGTAGCCAGTACATTTCATGGAGACCGGACCCTGATTCTATAACAGTTGACGCTTTTACAGTTAGTTGGCAATCAACCTTTTTCTATGCTTTTCCACCGTTTGCTTTAATCCTAAAATGTTTGAGAAAAATCATTGACGACTCAGCCACCGGTATCCTAGTATTCCCTTATTGGCCTGGCCAACCTTGGTTTCCATTGCTGAAAAGAATGCTCATGTCAGATATTGTTTTCTTGAATCCTAATAGGGACCTTTTGCATTCAAATTACAGATCTCGTCACCCACTTCACAGCAGCCTTACACTGGGGGCCGCGACGCTCTCAGGGCAGCATTTACGAGACTGAATACCCCGGACGTAGCGTTAGACTTAATGCTAGGCTCCATCTCGGATAATACTATGAAACAATATTCCGTCACTTACAAATATTGGTGGCAATTTTGTCTTGAAAACAAGCTTAATACCTTTGAAGCTTCGCTATCATCAGTCATAACCTTTCTGGTGGATCTCTTTCATAAGGGAGCATCATACGGTGCTATGAATAGCCATCGATCTGCCCTTTCATTACTCCTCGGGAATAACATTGGAGCAGACGAGAGAATAAAACGTCTACTCAAAGGTATTTACAGGCAAAAACCATCTCGTCCCAAATATAATACCACTTGGGACCCAAAAGTAATACTGGACTATGTTTCCCAATGGTACCCCAATACAGATCTTGACCTAATTAGACTAACAAAAAAATTATCAATTTTATTAGCGTTATGTACTTCCCATCGAGTACAAACCTTCTCCCTTATTAGAGTGCAGAATATCAATAGATCCTCCAATGGTATAAAGATAAACATAACTGACATAATTAAGACTTCATCAGCAAATCGAGAACAACCCGTTTTATATTTACCGTATTTCTTAGAAAACCCGAGGATATGCCCTGCAAAGACTCTCGATGATTACCTCGAGGTAACATCTGCTACACGACCCGAAGGAACCGATAGTCTTTTGCTAACCGTTAAAAGACCATATAAAAAAGCATCGTCACAAACTATTAGTAGATGGATCAAGCAGACCCTAGCGGAGGGCGGCGTCGACGTCACAGTATTCAGTGCGCACAGCACGCGCCACGCCTCCACCTCGGCGGCGGCCTCCGCTGGAGTCTGTGTTGACACCATCAGGAAGACGGCTGGCTGGGCTAGCTCGTCTCAGACGTTTGCTCGGTTCTATAACCGACCATTAATCGACGATGGAATTTTTGCTCGATCTGTCTGCGCCATCAGTAATTTAGATTTAGAGTAATTTGGATCTAGAGTGATAAATTACTATATTATATAAGTTTAAAACTAATCACATTTAGGTTCTTTTCTGTTGTTTTCTTTTTTCTAATAGGTAATGATTACTTAATTTATAATTATTTATAATTAAGAATAAATTTCTGTTATTAAAATTAAAGTTTTCTACCGATAGTAAAGTAACGTTTTATTTACTAATCTGAGAATCTATCTCTAAACATCTACATGGTTATTTGTATCTGAAGAATGAAGCGACGAAATATAATATAAGATCAAACGAACTTCTTGAAGTGAAGTTCGATCATTATTATATGAGTCGCTTCATTCGAAGATACAAAGTCCTCACCCACCCAAACCCATCGTAGAAAACTGATCTCTAAACAAGAATGAAGTTCACAGCACGACACGCTAGTGAGGTTGACAGATAAAAAAAATAAAAAAAATGACAATCGACTAAAAGTCGATTCTTTAAACGTGCGAATAGAGCCTTGTAGAATAAAGGCACTACATGGTTATTTGTATCTTCGAATGAAGCGACTCATATAATAATGATCGAACTTCACTTCAAGAAGTTCGTTTGATCTTATATAAGTAGTTTCTTTTCACAGTATCATTTTCGGTATCCTGGGTCAGCTACTGAGATATTATCAAAATCAAAAGTACCTAATTTATTCAATCTAGGCTAAGAATAAGCACTTTTTGGACGTCAAAATTATATAAGACAGTCCCAAAACGCCCGCCTTTCAAAACTTCCTGGTACTTCAGCTAGGAAGAAGAAGTGGCGGAACCAACTCCAAAACACTCTCTTCTACTACTCTCTGTCTATTCACTTAGAAGAAACTTGATTCTATACAATAGTAAGTAATTAACATTACGAAACACAAAGCAATAAATTAAATTATTTTCTACTAGCTTCCGCCCGCGGCTTCGCCCGCGAGGTATGTCGATAAAAACTATCCTATGTCCTTCCCCGGGATGCAATCTATCCTTCTGCCAAATTTTATCGAAATCCGTTCAGTGGTTTAGGCGTGAAAACGTAACATACAGACAGACAGACAGAGTTATTTTCGAATTTATAATATTAGGATGGATATGTCAGCTAGCACACGACAATATAACAACAAAAACATTGAAAACTATTCTCAAGCAGAAATCCTAACTAATATTATAAATGCGAAAGTAAGTTTGTTTGTTACCTTTTCACGCCTAAACCACTGAACCGATCATCCTGAAATTTTGCATATACGTTCTCAGGTGTACAGAAACGGACATAAAGTACCTTTCATCCCGAAAAAAAGTGCTATTCCCGAGGAAAACCACAATAACGTTATCATGATAATAGGCCACGTGTCTTTCGAATCAAAAACAGGACGTCTGTCGGGTCAGCTAGTAAATAATAAAAACGTAAACAGAATATTATACCTAAATAAAAGCCTCCAGGCATAAAGGGCGTGTCCGCTTACGTTATCATGACAATAATCCTATTGGATTCAGAAAAAAACAAAATCTTAATGTTTCGAACTCGATTCTACACTACCAAACGGGTATAAAGGCAACTATAGGTCATCTATGTTAAAAATTACAACCGGTGTGCCTCAGGGATCAATTTTAATCCCTTTATTATACATATTGTTCACTAATGACCTAATCAGCTTCATACATCATCTTTTACCGGACATACAACTTGTAGTCTTTGCGGATGACACAAATGCTATAGTTGCAGCTAATGATATTTAAAAATTGTTAAATGTTATTCAAAACTACTGCGCGTAACAAGGACAACATGGACATTGAACTTAGCAAAGTTAAAATTGAGTTTGTCAGGGAAGTCAAGTTTTTAGGTATTTATATTGATGAATCGTTAAATTGGAAGAAAGAATTAGCAGCATTGGATTCGTCTATATCATCTGCTTGTTACGCCTTAAGAAGTCTAAGGGATGAAGTGAGCATAACACATTTGAAAATGGTATACTATGCACTGATAGAGTCCAAACTGAGGTATAGCATACAGTTTTGGGGAAACAGCTACCATTATAACTGGCATAGGGCGTTCGTTCTCCAAAAAAGAGCGATACGAACCATTGTCCGTATTTCTCAACGAGACACGTGTAAACCATATTTTAAAGAACTTGGTATTCTTACAGTACCTAGCCTTTACGTAGTAGTACTCTTAAGAACCTTAAAAAAATATGTGTATGACTACGAAACAGACGAGGACAGGCTGCTAAGGGAAAAAACGCGTAGAAAAGATCTTGGAAACAAAATCATACCGCGTTTTGGTATCGTAAATCATAGTCAGTATCAGGCAGTTAAGATATTTAATAAGTTACCGCTTGAGTTGAAAAGCATACTGTACACAGGCTCATTTAAAGCAAGACTCAAAGCATTCCTGTTGGAAAGATGTCTCTACTCATTAGATGACTTGTAATAGACTTATTGCTCTTAAAACTGACATGTATTTTTTTTGTTTGTGGTGTTATATTGTGTTCCGTGTTCTTGTGACTTTTATTTTTTTTGTTGTTTTGTTTAAATTGCTATTAATTTATTGACGTATGGTTTTTAATTTTTGTTTGCATGGTATTATTCAATTTTTTGAGTTTTTGTATCTTTGTTTTTTTTTTGTATTTAAAAGCATATTTTCTAATTTGAATTACATGTATTCTTATTTGTACCTATATCTAATAATGTTGTTAATTTTAATGCTTCATGCTAGATTATATTCGAACGCAATGTGAATTGTTACTGAATAAAAATTGAATTGAATTTAAACTTTGGATCCCTTTCTCGGCAATCTTGCTTGGGATCAGCGGGGTAATTGAATGCCACACGAACAATAGGAATGGCTTTCATTTTGACAGTTCAACAACATTCATTGCGTTGTGTACGTTGTTGAGCAGACAAATATTTCGAACATATGAAGCAATGGATTAGTAATATCCTTAAAAGTGACACAGATTGTGATTTATAGTGTGCTACGCAATGAGGGTGCAGATCTTAGACAAAGAAAAGGATAGACGGCGGGTATCTCCATTTCATTTCCACAAGAAAGGGATAAAGTATTGAGTTATTATAAGTAACAAAAAAGGATAAAGCTATACTATTTCCATCTCTCAGTGCGTGCCAGTTTTTCAAGGCAGCTACTCATGTAGCCTATGTTAGTTAAGTTAGTTTTTTGTCTCATGTGTGGCCACGCTACCCGATGCTCTATAGCTTTCTTACTCTAAGGTGCAGATCAAGAAGGCTGTTTAAAAAAAAAGATCCTGATTTTATCATTGCTAAAATAAAAAGGCATGGAGATATATCATTGTAGGTACTATCAATGGCTCTCTCCCATAAAATTCAACATTCCAATCAATTCTCAAAGAAACTTCATCATTCGATACCGACATCCTATCTAAAAGATTCACGCCTTTAAATTGCAGTTCCGAAGTGCACTCTCAACTCCAGTTCAAACTAGTTTGACCCCAACCCCCCCCCCCCCCCTGTCGATTGCGTTACTTTTTAATCAATATAACAATACAGGCCTTCCACCGCCTTCGGAATTTAATCTCTTCTTTGTGCTCAAGAAAGTGGCCTGAACAGCATTTAATCAAAAAAAGAGAAAATGTTAACAAGGTTCGACCCGGACTGAGATACAAAAGTCCCACTTTGTGGATGCATGTATTGAAATTTGATTTTACTATAATTATAGTGGCTTCTAAAAATAAGAATCAATAAGCATTATCATAGTAAGCATAAGATACCTAGATAGCTTGCACGTATAACGAAGAGAACTGTCTCAGTCATCATTCGCCCTTTTCCCAATTTATTTACTCTACTTACTAATAATAAAACTGAAGTGTTTGTATGTTTTAATGAGCTAATCTCTGGAATGACCGGTCGGATTAAAAAAAAAAACAGTGGCAATCCGGAAGTGCCGACAGAAGTGAAAACAAAACACATATTAATACTTTGCCATTTGCCTGTATATTTGTGGCTAAGTTTCGCTAGCTAATTTAATTTGATCCTGTATACTTGTTTTCAATTTTTGATATGTTGGAATCTTACGAATTTTCGATCAGGGTCACGTGTCCTGACGCGAGTTTAACATTTTTTACCCATTACAAAAAAAGTATACAACGCCGCTAAAGAAGTTTTCACTTTAAAAATATTTTTTCCATTGATAGCCCAATTCATAAGGAAGGCTTAAGGTTATTTAACATAACGCTAGGACCCTAAGGAGCCGAACAAAATTAAAAATGGCAGAATGAATGCTGAGCAAAATAAAGTAACAGAGCGGGCACGCGAAGCGATACGACGGGGTAGGTCGGGAGAACAAGAAATTTCTCGCGGACAAAGTCAAGGACAGAAGCTAGTTTACTAGATATAATAACTATGATTTACAATCAAATTAGTGTGTAAGGCATTACCATAGTATATTGCACAAACCACATACAGATTAAAATGGGTTCTCCATTTTAATCTGTATGTGGTGATTCAGATGATTTGATAAAAACGTCAGGTAAAGAAAATTCTTTTAAGTTTCTTTTAATTCGTATTTATTTACTGTTACTATTGTGACTGTGTGTGCCAATTTTAATCCTGCCTATTCTCCTTTTGATTATTTCCCTTTACTTATATGTACTAAAAGTGACTTCACTTCTTCTTTACTTCAGCCACAACAAATAACTCAACGAAACAAGAGCTGCTTCTGTGCATCGAATATTTTTAACAACTGTGCAATTCTTATTGCATAGCGAAAGGCTTTTACCTTGTCAACAAAACACAGGATTGATGACTGTTAAATGTGGCCCTTCTGCACCTTTACTATTATATTACGTTCGATTAGTCGGCCGTCGAATCAATCACGCGCTCGCCCTTTGAGAGCTGCCAGAAAGTTGCTATTGCAATTTCTATGAAAAGCCTTTACAAAAGGATTTTATGAATGCATTGATGTCATAGTGTTTGTATAGGACTATAGGGGAATGACTCTTAATGTTTTCAAAAGTCACGTCATGGATGACTTTAACGTCATCATGCGTGCGCGTCTCCTCCCTGACGCGGCGCATGCGGGGCAGCGCCAACAGAATCATGGTCACCGTGGCCGATAGGGCGAAAGGACTAATATTTAGGCACTGGACCAGGACATAAGTGCTGCCTTCAAACCGTTCCGTAAAATAATGTTCTTTATTCATTCTATAACATGTGTACATACCTACCTACTCATCATCATCACCCCATCCGCCTAGCCTTTCCCAACTACGTTTGGGTCGGCCTCCAGTCTAACCGAATGCAGCTGAATACCAGTATTTTACACGGAGCGACTGCCTATCTGACCTCCACAACCCAGTTACTGAGTAATACCGATACCCAAAAAAACAACACATCCGAACATGTGTGTACTATTGATGCATTAATTTTAATTACGATAATATTCCTATTTTCTATGAAAACTATTATTTGTGAATCTGCATAACTTTTCAATTGCCTCGGTACTAAAGGTTTATGAAATTAATTAATTTAACGAATGTTTCGCATTGAAATGCTATAATATACATAGGTACGCCGTTCAATTAATTGGTTAACATTATTATCTTCATTGTTTCAACCAAATGACGTCCAATGCTGGACATTGGCCAGATATAGAAACACAGACAAAACCATCATAAATGGTAAAGTTGCTAATATGTACTTTGGTCAGTTCTCAAATTCTTTCAAGTCAGAACCTATAATAAGTACTTACTTTTTACAGCAATACTGAGCAAAGTCGAAGCATTTATTTCAAATAAGCACATAAAAGGGACTTTTGACCGTCAAATTGCATAATTGAGCAGATTACTGCTACTACGTTCAATCACTTAAAAACAAAGGTCAAAATAGCATCGACCTCTGACCAGTTTACAGCAACCTATAACTTTTTTAATGCACTAGCCATTTTATTAAATATAAATGAAATTGGTTTTATCTCATTGTCAGTATCACATTTTTTTTTAACTGAGTGTCATTCTGTCATATTCTTCTTCTTCAGCTTAGCGTGTCTTTGGCAATCTAAATGCACTCGGCCCAGAATTCAGCTACGTGTTTGGCGCCTTCACTAGCGTCTATATGACACGTAGGATATGATAATTATTAGGTAAGTATCCCATGACACTTAATTCTGTCACATTAACATTATGACAATAAACGGAGGAAACAAAAATAGACTGCTGTTGTATTTTTAGTGTAACTGTATTAGTATAACCTGCAGATAGATAAATTTTCCACCGACAGGATCAGAATTTCATCAAGCTCTTTTACTACCGGACTACCAAAACCTGCAGGGTACGATTCGCACTTGGTTAATATCCTGACCAATCGTACTCAGCGCCTCTCCTCCACATTTATTATGCGCCAAAGTTTGGTACTCTCTGCCAGCGTCTGTGTTCTCTTCCACCTTTAACCCGTCTGCCTTCAAAGCCAGAGTGAACAGGCATCTTCTGGGCACGCTCGTTCCATCATAGACCTCATCCATCGCTTTGCATCAGGCGTGAGCGATGTCAAGAGTGGGGCCCATTCAGCAATAAAAAAAAAAAGATATACAGGATGCATTCAAAAACTTGCGCAAACTCGAAAGTTTTATAATCATTATAAGTTGTCATTTTCCCAATCTAAATTCTAGAAAAAAAATGTGTAATTATCGTCTTAGATATTGCAAGCTAATAAGCTAAATTATATACACGAATTATAAAAACATAATCTATCAAAACAAATAAGAAAATTGTCTGTGTGGTGCCGGACTCAAAGAATTGCACCACCCCGTACTTCCCGTGGGTGTCGTAAAAGGCGACTAAGGGGCGTACCGGAGAATGGGCAGCAGCGTTCTCTATGCATTCTACCACTATACCATACTGCGATCGCCAACCCGCCTGCCAAGCGTGGCGATTACGGCAACCCCCCCTTTTGGGGGAGGCCTATGTCCAGCAGTGAGCGTCTTTCGGCTGAAATGATGATGATATGATGATGAAATAAGAAAAATTAAAGTATAAATATCAGCGCGCGCCCGATAGGCAATCCATTCATCGCAGAGTTCATAACATGGATCAGGTTGGCAACGCGATGAACTAGCGGTCTTTTACCTAATTTGGACCGTTCCTACGAAAAAAAGACGCTCGCGATGACGTTACCGAATCGCTTGCCAACGCGCACGTGTGGACCCCTTTCCTTTCTACATTTTATTTATAACACGTTGAATTAGTTATTTTACTTCGGCGCACCTATTCAATTTCATCCTATTTCATATCACCAAAATAAAGAAAACCCATATCAAATCATCTTTCTACATTTCTAACTAGCACCAGAAGATAAATGTAAAACCATTACAGTTACTTCCCCCATTCCAGATCAGAATACTATCATTTTTATAAGTCGCTATCGCCATACCTCATGTTATTTTATCTGATGCTATAAATTACCCTGAGGAAGGTACGAGAGGAACTGTCTTATCTTTCGGGTTATAATCTTGGAATTGTTTTATTATAGTTTTGTTGGTAACTTTGTTATCGTTTTCTTTTGTAATAGGATATTTTTGGTGGATCATCGTTATGGGTAGTAAATGAATTGGGGTTTGCTTTCAGTCTAAGTGGAATTTGATCTTCACACAGTTGTCTTAGAAGAGTGAGAGTTTCATCCTTACAATAATGCAAGGTATAAACAGTTGACGGATATTTCATGTCTGGATAGGTTACTGCTGTCTTCTTCAGCCCAGTCTTTTTTTCAATCTGTTAGATCATTGTTTTGGAAACATACTAGACGTAGGTAAGTACATATTATTCACACAATAATATAAATAATATGATCACACATTTCTGATACGCATGAGGGGCTTGTGGCTAAGAAATAAAAGACGCTCGGGTCGATCGATAAGGCTGAGCTACGCTTGCCGCGGTCGGTCCGTGGATGGGTGGCCATCTTCACATACCAAGACTCCTCCGTGCCTCAAAAGCACGTTAAACCGTTGGCCCGAAAGTCTGACAACCAGTCTTACCAAGGGGTGTCGTATACCACGTAACTGGTTTGTGGAGGTCAGATAGGTAGTCGCTCCATTTAAAATACTGATATTCAGCTGCATCCAGTTAGACTGGAAGCTGACCCCAACATAGTTGGAAAAAGGGTAGGCAGATAATGATTTCTGATACGCATGTATCATATTTAAGGGTGTGGTACAGACCATAAAACTGAACAACTGTCCCTATGGGACCAACATCGTAATCGCAAATCACTTCAAGAAGCTGTCCCAAATATTTGGGTCCAGTAGGTACCTATAGAAGCTGTCCCAAACATTAAGGTCCAGCAGGTATAGAAGTTAGGTATGGGACGGCTGATAATTTTTTCACAACTATGATGTTGGTCCCGTGGAGAAAGTTGTTCAGTTTGATCGTCTGTACTAACACCCCTAAGTATGAATACATCTCTGATACACGCTATTGATAATCTTATAAAATATAATAATAATAATAATAATATATTCGACAACTATCACACAACGCCGTCTAGTCCCAAGCTAAGCAGAGCTTGTGTTATGGGTACTAGACAACTGATAAACATATTTATATATTTCTAAATACATACATATTATAGATAAATTACACCCAGACACAGAACAAATGATCATGCTCATCACACAAACATTTGTCCTGGGTGGGAATCGAACCCACGACCTCCGGCATAGCAGTCAGGGCCACTAACCACTAGACCAACGGGCCAGTGGATATCAAACGATAACCAGGAGTAGGAAAATCTAGGGACCGAGAATTTTACGATATATAAAAAGAAAAGTTGGTAGTAATGAAGGAGTTAATCTAACAATTAGCCATTATGGCAAGTGTTTTGCTCATGAGCGAAAAGTTCAAAACCCTACAGCTGTTAAGCGCCGCATAAACAAAGTTATTCTTGTTCACTTTCGACTTTCAACTTGTACGACATTATTCTGAATTCCCGAACATTCGGAACTGGTATCGGAAGCGGATCTCGAACAATTACGGTTGACAAAATGTGTCACAACTTTTTTTCCGTATTATAAAGGCATTCAGGAGAACGTCGATTTTCTTGGGAACTTTTTTTTTCTTGATTTTTCTTTCTTCTATTTAGGTTAAGTGGTCCCTTTGTGTACATTATATTATGGTCTTTTAAACAATATTAAGTTATTTTATCTATATGCCATCTGCGCTGGGATTTCTCATCGGCATAAATTACGAACTTTCCTAACCTATTTAACTCCTTTAGGGGATGATTTTTCGTAAATACTTCCTTGTTTTGTCTTCTTGACCCAGCGGTTAAGGTTGTGTGCTGTCTCTCGTATGTCAGTGAATAATGAATAAATTTAAGAGTTTTTGTTGAATTTGTCAGTGTTTACTATGATCATTTGATAGTTCAACGATAGCGCCGTCATCGCCTCGATTCAGTGGTACGGAATTCATAGTACAGGTTTACAATAAAACAAGATAAGATTTCATGCACTATTTTGTAAGTTCGGACAAACCGACAGTTTCGCGTAGAAGTGCAGGTCTGCATAATGTTCGTTGGCCTCACAAGACTGACTTGTCTTTTCGTCACTTCCTTTCTTTTTAGGGTTTCGTAGTCAACTAGGAACCCTTATAGTTTCTTTGTCTGTCTGTCCGTCCGTCTGTCTGTCCGTCCTCGCTTAATCTCTGTGACCGTTAGCACTAGAAAACTGAAATTTTGTAGGAGTACGTATATCAGTTACGCCAACAAAGTGGTAAAATAAAATTTTGGAAAATATTTTTTTTTAGGGTAGCTCCCCTAGATGTGAAGTGGGGATGAATATTTTTTTCATCATCTACCCCATCGTGTGGGGTATCGTTGAATATGGCTTAGGGGTTGCTATAATTATTTTTCGATTTAATGCTCCATTTACGAAATATTAAAGTTTAAAGTGCAAATTTTTGTTCCAGTAGGGCGCCCCCCCCCCCTCTAAAAGCTAAACTACTAGCTTGAAAAATCTGGAAAAATTCTCGATTAAAGTGCATTTCATGACCTTTAAAGGAAAAGTATAGCGGTTAAGATAACTTTATTAGTTTAGCAGTAATAGTCGTTGAACTTGGGTGTTGGATAATTTTGTACCAAATACAAAATCCTTAGCATTAATCCTTTAAAATGACTAAGATGAAGTAGTTGCTTGTTTATAATGGGTAAAGACTTGCATTGAAAACCAAAATATGTTTTTTTTTTTTTTACCTATTCAGAATAAAGAACAACAGAATCGTACTACATTGTGATAACGGGCTACTACGGAACCCTACACTGTGCGTGGCCCGACACGCACTTGGCCGGTTTTCTTCTTTTTGCCTATAATGCCGCCCCTTCTGTCGAGCGCGTCACGGCGTTTACCTTCACCTTACTACTACAGTAATCAATTGAGAGACTATTATCGCTCAACTTTTATAATCTACGACAAATTCAATACTAGTTCATTTCACGGCACTTTACTTTGTGAAAATTATTTCATCACCTCTGTTTTCAAAAACGGTGAAGGAAAACTTGAGGAAACCGACATGTCCTCCGGGAAAAACCTGTCAATGTTTGGTGCTAACCTAACATTCAAAGACATGTGTCCACCAGTCCACACTGGGCCCGCGTGTTGGATTACAGCCCACTCCCTCTCACAGTGAGGAGGCCTGTGCTTCAGCATTAGGATATATTATTTATCTAAATCATCATCGCTAATCTAGAACTGCTACTTCTTCTGCTCTTACCCCTTTGGTCTAGTAACAGTTTATTTTCTTATGCATTACTTCAACATATCTATCTTCTTGCTATTATTGTTTATAGTATTTAATATCGATTTTTCTACACAATATAATATAATGCCTTAAATAAATCCTCTGTATAACACCCCCCCCCCTCCCCTCCCCTCCCGCCTCCTATCTATCCCGACAATTTAGCATAAGATCGAGCAGTTTAACAATGTTTCCCAACATTAATATTCAATGTATCAAAGTTCCAGCTACACAGAACAGATGGCATGATGATAGCAAGCCAGCTAACACACCACTCTCAATAATACACTTGGCCAAACTTGAAGTACACTCGCATGTAGACTTCGGAACAATTCAGAGAAGTATGTTCAAGAAATTCTTCCGAATTGTTTCCGATATCAAATTAGATGTTACTTAGTAAGTCAGTTTCTTATTGGGTTTGTTCGTTGTTATTGTTACGGAGTATTGTAAGAGAGATCAATGTTTGGAATAAGAATAATTGGATGATACTGTTACGACCAAGCTCAATGCAAAATTATGTTCTCTCATGTTTAAAAAATACCCCCATTTTTATGAGTCTCAATCGAGCTCAATGCAGGGGCTCGTGGCAAATAATAACAGCTGCATGGATCGAGCGATCCAGTAAGTGGATGGGCGCCGACCATCTACTACATATCAAGACCCCTCCGTGCCTCGGAAAGCACAATACGCTGTTGGTCCCGGCTGTCACTCGTAGATAGTTGACAGTCGTTACGGGTAGTCAGAAGCCCAAAAGTCTCACAACCAGTCTTACGAAGGAGTATCATGTTACCCAGTTACTGGGTTTTAGAGGTCAGACAGGCAGTTTCTCCATGTAAAAGCTTAGAAGCCGACCCCAACACAGTTGTGACGAGGCTAGAGAGATTGAATCGAGCTCAATGTGTAACAGTATGTACTAAGAGAAAAGCATGCAAAGAATTTCACTCAGACAACATTTTGTTCTTCATAAAACTTTGTTGAACTTTTAATTTATTTAAGTGAAAATTGCTGTGCAGTTTATCGCTTTTCTTTTTCCTAGGGGGCCTTTTATGTAAAGTCAGGGAAATTTATGTTAAGCAAATTGACTTGAGCAGTGGTGGTCCAGTGGTAACGGCCGCGACTTACGAGTCGCAGGTCGTAGGTTTGAAGCCAGACTGGAGCCTTACCTTGTGTAAATTGTTTCATCACCACTGCTCTCAAAACGGCGAAGGATAACATCGTGAGGAAACCGGCATGTTCTAGAACCAACAATTCGAAGTCATGTGACATCTACCAACCCGCACTGGGCCCGCATGGTAGTAGACCTCTCACCGACTGGAAACCCCATCAGCTGATTATGTTGGTGTTGTAAAAGACAATGACCAAATCACTATGTAAAGTGGTGTATTTTTTTTGTACCGCGGCTATCGTTGTAATATTAGTCGGTATATGATAAGTCTATCACAAAAATGAATTTTTAACGATTTTTCTACAAATGCAGTCCGAGATGAACTTGAATTTTTATGTAAGAAATAATGAAGTCATATATATAAACAGATGAAAGAGATAAACCACCATCCTTGTTATTGTGTGTTATTCCTCTCCATCCAAGGTTGTCTGGAAGAGATCGCTTCAAGCAATAAAACCGCCCATTGTGACACTTGTAATTAAGTTTGTTTTTACTTCTTAATATTTTTTTTGCTATGTTAGAGGTTTACCAAATGCGTTATGTAAGGCGCTTCCGATCTTTATCTCATCGAACAGATGACTTAGCTGGCCCCGTTGTTTTTTGTTCTCCCGTTTATGGTTTCGATAACCCAGCGACACATCGTTACTTCTAAGTTATTCACAAAACGCGATGCGCAACGGTCGGCTCAGGCTCAGATGAAAAATCCTAGTTTGAGACCTAAACTCTAAGCTGTAGGTACAAACCTGCTTTTAGATGATAAGTAAAAAAATTATCTATATACAAATAATAAATCTGTAGAAGGGTCAATTCTGTACATTGAAAATATTGAAAAAATAAATAGCGGGGGGTGTTGCTGGATCGATACCAAACCCAAATATGTGATTAAAAAAATTTTTGTCTGTCTGTCTGTCTGTCTGTATATGCAGGCATCACGTGAAAACTAACGGTTCGATTTCGATGAAACTTGGTATAATTATACCTTATTATCCTGGGCATAAAATGGGATACTTTTTATCCTGGAAAAATACGTAGAAAAAAAATCTTATTTTTCAGTTTTATTCATAGACGTTGTTCTGTAGAACCGCGAACACACGTTGCATTACCCGCAGTGGATAATTTTCCATTTCAATTTAAGAGAATACAGTTTCCTGTAGCTTTGTGTTACGCCATGAAAATAAATAAGGCTCAAGGTCAGACCCTAGGAGTTGCTGGCGTAGATCTTACCGCGAGTTGTTTTTCACACGGGCAACTTTACGTAGCTCTTTCCCGTGTGAGCAGTCCAAGAAATCTTCATGTTCATATTCCGGACGAGCTCACTAACAATGTTGTGTATGCTGAAGCTCTCAATTAACTTTTTGTCGCATTGTCACGATCACTTTTTTATTATTGCAAACTTTTCGTCACTGTCAGTAATTTACTGCTACATGCTACTTATCAAGGTCGGAATTACTATGAAAAAAATATTTACTACAGAACGCGAGCTCAACAGCAGTAGCTCAATAGAGGGATCTCCTTAATTATTATAGGCTTAGCCGTATTTGGGTCCAATAGATATTTATAAGATGTCATTGTCAGAGTTACTCAAAATGGAGAAATAAACCATCCACGCGAAGACCGACATCCGCGCGGACGGAGTCGCGGGCGGAAGCTAGTATGTATATATTTTTTTTATTTCTATACGTATAACTTGGTTCAGACTGATGTTAGGTTATGTTACCGCATATTAACTTTTGTTCTTCATATTATTCTCCATCTAATTTATAACGTTTGAACGATAGCCGCAAAAAAAAATCTGCACCATTTTTACCCGACTGCGTCAGAAGGAGGGTTATGTTTTTCGAGTGTATGTATGTATGTATGTATGTATGTATGTATGTATGTATGTATGTATGTATGTATGTATGTATGTATGTATATTTCTTTGGCACGCTCTGTAGCCTAAACGGCTTGATCAATTTCAGCTTGAGAGGTGCCGGTAGATTCGTCTTAATTGTGAGAGTGACACTGGGTATATCAAAATTGAAAAAAAAAAAAAATGGCCGATTTTTGGCGCAATGTCTTCAAAAAAAAAATTTTTTTTAACGAAACCTATCGAGTGGGGTATCAAAATAAAGGGTTTTAAAAGGTGATTACAAAAATATACATAACTTATATGGTTAAAAGTAATTCGAAGTGATAAATCGTAAAAAACACGTACCAAGAACTAAATCGTTTGCGAAATCTTTCACATTTGTAAACTAAAAAGCTGGAAATAAAAAAGTAATTTAAAAAATAAAAAAACCCGACTGCGAAACTGAAAAGCTACAAACAAGCCCATTTTAAATTAAATAAAAGTTGGAAGCAGGCGGGACCCAATTGAATTTGAAAATATAATAAAAATGGTATGGGTCCCGCCTGCTTCCAACTTTTATTTAATTTAAAATGGGCTTGTTTGTAGCTTTTCAGTTTCGCAGTCGGGTTTTTTTATTTTTTAAATTACTTTTTTTTGGTCATTGACTTTTACTACCAACAAAATTTGTCTATAAAAGGACATAACTATACTGCACTGGTTGACGTCATCAAGTCAACGCCGCCGCGCCGGCTGCCTCTAAAAGCCAGCGCTGGGCTCTGTTTCTCTTAGGGTCGTATATTAAGCGATGGCTGTTTTGCGTGGACGTGATGCATATTTTCCCCTAACTTGTTCTTTATTGTGTTCTTTCTCTGCGTCATGTTTTAATCACAACTGCCAGTCTTTGACAGCTGTATGAAATGGTAATGAGCACACCAAAATTATAACATGGCAAATTGACATAAGGTGCTAACTAAACAAATAATGTCCTTGACTGCACATTCCTAACTACAAATCTAGTGAGAACACTTTTGTCTCATTGTCAAACAGATGTCAGATCAGCACACATTCCTATACAAATCCGCAGCACTCTCTACCAAGACACTCCATCCATTATCCCCCACCACAGGTGCATAATCTATCACAGTACTTGTTCAATATTAACAGAGTTTCCCCTCAACTTTGCCTCAGAAAAGGTAACAGTTTACCTCCCAGACCTCCCTGCGGAGGGGAGAATTGAAATTTGTTGTAGTTTGTTAATATGCGCGGTGGAGTTAATAATTTTAGAAGGGGAGTGAAAAATTTAGAATAATTTAGGATGGTGTGAATAAATTATGGTTAGGTTAGGTGGTGAGATGCTGGTTAGAATTTATTAGCCGGGTATATCAATTAGTTGACTCCATAATATCACGCCTGTATTCTTCAACAGGGTAGTCAGAAGGGTACAGTACACCCAGATTTTTCCAGTTATGATCTTTTTCTTCATTTTGAGTCGATGGTAAATAAATGTAAAATGTTTTATGAGCTGGACTCAGTAAGCGGCCACGCCAATCTCGGCATGAGTGGCATTTTAAAGGTCCTCAGAAGTGCAGGTGTATGGACACTTTGGACACGCCAACGTATGAGACATGACTTGGTCAGGAGCACTGAATTCGCACCGGGTATCGGTGGGATGTACAACTCCCCTTTTTATTTTTTTTGGTGTTTTATGTACCATACGAACAGGCCAAATTGGCCAGAAGTTCAAATTCTGGACTGCTTACTGAAAATTTCATGAAAAAAAAAGTAACTTTTATAATAAACTGATCTAGAAATTTAAGGTCCCAGCATAATATCTTATCAACATCGTTTGATGCATTGACGTTCATCACGATTATTCCATATCAGAGGTTTATTACTTGGAATACTTATAGGTTCTTTTATATCAGAAGCATCGCTTTAGAAGGGAGGAGTAAAAGGGTTGTAATATTATTTCCTTCCTTCGTTAGGGTTATTCGAAAAGGGTCAATTTGTAGCAGGGGAGGGCTGCTTACTTCATTGCACTTTTTATTATCATGATACTAGCGACGAGCCCGTGCTTCGCATGGGTGCAGTCTACTGATGTGGCTATTTCTGTGCTAGATCTCCGTTGCATATTATGTAATGTATTATACACTGTGTCTTTTGTGTGCCTTGAATAAATGTTTTATCTATCTATCTATCTATCTAATACACATAACCTCCCGGAATAAATTTTATAAATGATGGTGAAAACCGAATCAAAATTAATTGTGAAGTTTAGAAAGAACAACACGATTACACAGACAGACACGAAAAGCGACTTTATGAGATACTAACTACAAAAAAAAATTGTCTTGACTGCCTCTTTATTATTTCTGTAAGTTAAACTCAACTGCAAAATGTCGATGTATACACCTCTGCCTAACCTTTCATAACACACAAGCGTGATGTTGTATCCTTCAATACTGACAACACATATTATAATCCTCACTCAAATATACCTCATGTTCTATTCGATCATGGCTTACCGCCTCTCCTGCATATTCCACTGATTGACCCTCCAGGCCCCACAATCTCGTTACTACAAACTATACCACTGGTAACTGTGGTTTGTCAATTATTCTCCCCCTGATATTGGAGTTAGATTGCCAACGATACCTATAGGTATATAACGTTCTTGTGATTTGAGGGAGCGTGTTCAAATGATTGAGGAGATCGATTGATGTCTCAGGTAAGGGTTCGGGAAGGGGATGTTCGACATAGTTGTTTAAAGGCTGATGCATATTTCGGCCGCTCCGCTACACATAAATCCTCCTACATCATTTTCAAACATTTTGACTGAACCTATCGCATATAGGAACTATAAGTTCGTACGTACGTACGTACGAACTTATGTAAGTACAAAAATAGAAAAAAAAACAATAAATTGTAGGAAAAATTTTTTTCATCGAACCCATACCTGTGGGGTATCCATGGATAGGTCTTCAAAAATGATATTGAGGTTTCTAATGTCATTTTTTAGTTTCCGCGAGAGACACTTCCAAAGTGGTAAAATGAGTGCCCCCCCCCCCCCTGTAACTTCTTAAATAAGAGAATGATAAAACAAAAAAAAAATATGATGTACATTACCATGCACTGCCACCGAAAATTGGTTTGAACGAGATCTAGTAAGTAGTTTTTTTTTAATACGTCATAAATCGTAAACCGCAATTTACCTTTTATTCAATCAACTCAAATATAAAAAAAAACATTTAATTTCATATGCCCGGATGTTACGGAACCCTCGGTGCGCGAATCCGACTCGCTCGACTTGCCCGGTTTTTTATTGAAATGCGTAAGCTTGGCTTAAAATAAAATCTATTATTTTCTGGTATGTAAAATCTACAACTTATTAGTAGAAGTCTTAGTGTCATCGTTAACACACTATTTCAGCCGCCAATCAGGTGGCTGTGTTCAGGTTTGAAAAGCACTTATCGGCCGGTGTAAATACAGGCAGATGAGTTATTGTTAGCACAATGTCTCTGGGATGGCAACGAACCAGCGATGGTTGGCAATACAAAGTCCATGGACGGCGGAAACCATTTACCATTACAAAGAAGCGTTCTAGTATCATCAATAACGATGATTGATAAGTCGAAAATGTATGGCACTGACATAAGTCACCGAAAAGCTTAAGTATGTCAATCCTGCGGGTAGTTGTGTAACACACTATCAGTAGCTTAGAGTAAGAAAGCTATAGAGCATCAGGTAGCGTGGCCACACATGAGACAAAAAACTAACTTAACTAACATAGGCTACATAAGTAGCTGCCTTCAAAAAACTGGCACGCACTGAGAGACGGAAATAGTATAGCTTTATCCTTTTCTGTTACTTATAATAACTCAATACTTTATCCCTTTCTTGTGGAAATGAAATGGAGCTACCCGCCGTCTATACTTTTCTTTGTCTAAGATCAGTACCAATTGCTTTTATTTTGACAGTTCAACAACATTCATTGCGTTATTCACGTTGTTGAGCAGACACATTTTTCGAACATATGAAGCAATAGATTAGCAATATCTTTCAAAATGATTCAGATTGTGATTAAATCTGTGTTATGCTTTTGAAAGTCGTTGAAGAAATACGAAACGCTTTGAAAGCGACTGTCACTTGTCAGGGCCAGTGGGCTTGTGACTCTCCAAAATATAAAGTAAGGACTTTTCCAATCAAACTTCACACGCCCAAGCTTGACACTAAAAACCACATAAAACTACTCTCAATGAAATCACAACAAAACACAGAATTAACTTAACCCGTATCCAGACCTTTAAACACATACTAACCGCTTTTATAACCGGTTCGGCTCAAACGGCTAACAAAATTACATCGGGAAACTTTTCGAATCAGCGACTCGTTGTAATTGCTTCCAGTTGGGAGCAACCGCTTAGCAACCGATTGTATTAATTTGGGACAAGCGGGAGATGGGTGCTGCTGGCGTTTTCACAAAGGTTTCTGTTGCAGGATTGTTAATAAGAGTAGTTTCTTCTTCTAACAATGAAGAAAGATTGATTAATGAATACTATGTTCTTTGTCTTTTACAGTTAGTTAAAACAGCAACCTATATTGGTGTATAAATAATTATCATCATCATCATTTCAGCCGAAAGACGTCCACTGCTGGACATAGGCCTCGCCCAAAAGGGGGGGGCTTGCCATAATCGCCACGCTTGGTAGGCGGGTTGGCGATCGCAGTATGGTATGGTGGTAGAATGCATAGAGAACGCTGCTGCCCATTCTCCGGTACGCCCCTTAGTCGCCTTTTACGACACCCACATAGACTAATGACACCCACGGGAAGTATGGGGTGGTGTTATTCTTCAAATCCGGCACCACACAGACAATCAACGTATAAATAATCAAGAAAACATAACAATGCACCTTTAGTCCCCGAAGGAATAGTCAAAGGTGGATCTATTAATAGTACACCACCTTTCGCCTATTATGTTTAAGTCCCATGTAATTGGGGCGAGCCATAGATGCGAGCCTATTGCCATAAACTGGACACAAATCCAGACTCCGGAGAAAATTCTTCGTCCCGGGAATCGAAGCCTCATGCAGGAGCTATACAGTAAGCTCTGTAGTAGCACTTGCGACCACTGTCCTAACGAGGCAGTCCGTTTCGTATATTTTATCAGCTTTGTCTGAATAATAAATCTTCATAAGATGGGCGGTTTTCTTTTAACAACTACTTACAAAATTAACTGTAAAATTAAAACTGTTAAACCGTAATACAGTTTATACTAGTAAGAGGAAAAGGGTGAATCAATTCCTTACTAATAATAACTATACTGAACTAAATAAGCACATACCCTCTCTGCTTATCAACTCAAGTTACCACTTAAGTTGCATTGTATATAGATTGTTATATTGATTTGGCTACTACATTTTCTTGTATTACATCCAGCTTACACTTTCTAGCCCATGTTCCCATACCATCCCATTCAGTCTTCGAGACCATTTAGAACAAGTCCGAATTTCCCCTCGACGAAAACGTCCACGTAATTATCGTTGTGGGAAAATTAGAAGAAGGCAGTGAAGCCTCTCAGCTCGCGTGCACCTAATCCGACATCAGTCGAACTATGCTCGTAAGTCATCGGTAGAACTCGGCCGAACGCGTACCAAATGTTATTTAAAAGTAAGTAAGTGCGTACACCTAGTTATCGGACGTATCCGACGAATGTCGATTGAAGTAGTATACTATATATGCACTCACTGAAGAAATCTTCGATAAAAGATTGATTACATAGTTAAATCACCCTCATCAATCGTCAATCTTTCTCCAATAAACTTCTACCCTCGAAGACATTCATTGTAACCGCTGGTAGTATAAAACATCTGGTTCTCAGGTCTGGGCATCGACTAAATAGACATTAGCACCACCTCGTTAGCAACACATATCATATGATTGTGATACTAATTGTATAATGATTGGAGATACTGGCTCATGTGTAAATGATTGGTAATTGTGTATTTATTTATATAGACAGTCTAGTCGTAGTAGGGGAAGTCTAAAGAAACGATAGATAGATGGACTGAATGAAAGACGATATGCCTAAAATGGGGTGACTACTGAAATAACGACTAATAGAGAAGTATGGGAGACACGCTAAAGGCAATAATGAGTCTTGAGTTACTCTCTAGGACGGGAAGCGAATAAACGCGAATAAAGAATTATGTGAATAATGATCGAGATGATAGCTGATAGAGATGCATGGAAGATGAAAAAATGCTGCTGGGCCGACCACAAGTAAATTGGATAAGTAATTGGTCTAGGTTGTTCAGAGGACTATAGACTTGATGCCTGAACATCTGGTTATGGGTTCAAAACCTAGAAAGAATTGATGTGACTTATTGAATTCAATCTTGTAGGCTACATAATCAGTCTATAATGTAAACTGCCACTGTTAGGACACAGGCCTCTTCTCTTGAAGAGGGAGTGGGCTATAATTGGATTTTGAATTTTGGATTATTCTCTTGTTGCACTCGTTATCGCGTTCTACTGTTTTGAATTTTGAATATGAATTTTTCTGTTACCTTTTTTTTTACTTTAATCATAATGCTTTAATTTTAATTCTGATTGTAATGATAATTTTGATTTTAATTATTTATTCTAATATCGATTATGATTTTGTTTTGTTCTTTGTTTCTAATTAATTTCTCTATTCTCACTATGAGCAAAAAATCTTGTTAGAACATAATATTTAAGAAGTTATTTTTAATGTAAGTGCTGTGTACGCCTGTAAGTGACTAATTCACCATAACTCAATGCCTATGTTATTTATTATTATGTATATCTCTTAGTGAATAGGTCGTTGGTGTATTTTTTAAATATAAATAAATAAATAAATAAATAAATAATGTACCAAGTGAGCCCAGTGCGGGTTTGTAGACGTCACATGTCTTTGAAATTTTGGTTCTAGGACATGCCGGTTTCCTCACGATGGTTTCCTTCTCCGTTTTGATAGCAGCGATAATGAAATTATCTAAACAAAGTAAAGCGCCTGACTGGGTTCGAACCCACGACCTAGTAAGTTAGGCCCGTTGCATCTGGGCCACTACTGCTGTCCTTTAGGCCAACATAAAAGTAAATGTCGTAAAGAAACCTTGACTTTAGAGTCTGAAATTACCAACACTCATTCATCAACAGTTTACAGTAGTTGGCTTTTATGAGAAGTGATGGTTTTTGTTGTAAAGTTGAGTAGTAAGTACAGACAATAATAACCCAAGCCGATGATGTTATTTATTGGTATAGTGTTTACTGTTTCCATAACCTGACTGCCAAGCATGTCCTGTCTTCGATTCCCATGCCAAACAAAGTGTACAAAACTTAATAAATGAAACTCCAATTATTTCGAACTTTCACAACCTTGTACTCATTACAATCCTTACTTCCAAACTAATATTATAAATGCGAAAGTAAGTTTGTTTGTTACCTTTTCACGCCTAAACCACTGAACAGATTATCCTGAAATTTTATATAATCGTTGTCAGGTGTACAGAAACGGACATAGGGTACCTTTCATCCCGAAAAAAGTGATGTTCCCGTGGAAAACAACAATAACGTGATTATTATAATAGATGGCACCACGTGTCTTTCGAACGGGATTACACTTATGCGGGTGAAACCGCGTCGCAATGCTAGTTAACTGTACATAAAATATTACAAATGAATGTCGATTTCTTGTTTGTCTGCGTGACGCGTTGTTTTTCTAAAATCAACATCATTCTCCTGTCCTTATCCCAAATTTATTTTTGGTCGGAGCAACATCTTCATCGTTGTTTTTTCGAAACTGCGCAACGGATTTTGATGCCGATTTTACCATAATGTAGAGCATTTAATCTGAAAGGTGTAAGAACATGAAACACTATTATGAAACCTACATATTGTAATAAAGAAATCTCGATGTTTCGTCAAGCCGTAAAATCGTACCAAGCCGTTATTTTATACAACGTTATTTTTAGTATTATGCGAAACCTAAACATAGGTAGTTCAGAATATATTATGTAACTGAATCGATTCCAATAATTTTTACCCCATGTTATATTTTGTCCCAAAAATATTTAAAAAAGGTTAAAAGTTGGACACCGAGCGACACTATAGGTTATCCATTCTCAGCGCCGAACGGTTAGGTACCTAGGTACTATTATCACTGAGCGCAAGACGGCGCGGCGCGGGTAAGCATGTTTTTGTTCGGACAAATAGGTAACTTATCAAGCTTATAACTTTGTGATTTTTCATGATACAGTTTTGAAATTTTGTACATAGATTCTTTACATAAAAATACTAGACACGTGTTTCGGGTTTCGCATATACTAAAAAATAATGTTGTATATTGCAAAAACATGGTTTCGAAATATTTATACAAATTAATCGTAAACAAAACACAAGTTAAAATAACGTCACCGAGCGATCGGTCGGTGTGAGTGGCGCGACCCAGCCTCCTCGTCTACACACTCTCGCACCTCATTTGTCTCATGAAAAATGGCCGCTGCCTGTCGACGTGCTCAGCCACAAAATCAGGGTTTTCTTGGCTTATATGGCGTGACATGATTTCTATTAATATGTTGTCGTGGGATAATGTAATTGTGTAAGATTTTATTTTGTTTTTTTTTTTTGCACTTAGTTTTACTTGAAGGGGCTTGTGGCTAAATAGTAACAGCAGCACGGGTCGATCTTCAAGGTTAAGTAACGCTTGCCGAGGTCGGTCCGTGGATGGGTGACCATTCATCCCATCAATACCAAGAGTACCGAGACCCCTCCGTGCCTCGGAAAGCACGTAAAGCAGTTGGTCCCGGCCGTGTGTCTTGTCAGAGGGTATCGTATTACCCAGTATCTGGGTTGTGTAGGATGCTCAGAAGTCTTTCTAAAAATCATCTTACTCTGACGAGCTTGATATTAATGACGATTTTCCCTTTGATCTTTTTAGTTCAACTCATATGGCCCAAATCAGTAATTGATTCTTATTATTCTTATTATCAACGTTTGTTTTCAATAGTAATTTATACATTTTCTGAACATCCAAAAATAATTGAAAAAAGACAATACAATAAAGGGTTTATTTCCAAAAATAATTATTATTATTTCGAGGAAGCGAGGGAACAACGGAATGGGATGAAATACAAAATTAATAACTGTAATTGATACGGTATCACCGACTCTGGAGCCCAGTCTCCCCTTCAGCAAACAATTTTTGTTATTCCAAAAGAATATTACAGCATAATGTAGCTTTTCATTACGACAAAGAAAATTCAACGTTATTATTTAGAGGCTACAGTTGAATTTGACCTGAAAAGATGGTAGACTTATGAAAGATATATTCTGAGTACCTACATTGTGCCGATTTCAAAGTCATTCGCCATTTTATAAGTTGTTTTCAATGGAAGATATTTCCGACGTTTCATCGCCATTGATAACTTTTAAAACATCATGCTTTTCAGCAAAAACAGCTGCGAAATATCTATATTTTTGAGAGACTTGAGAAATTCAATGACACATAAATGGTGCGTACTGTGTTATGTCATTGCCCACACGTATTTTTCATCTAAAAAGACGGTAATTACCAACCGTCTTTTTGGTATAGGCAACTAGTTTAATCTTTCTAACTGACCGACTCCTTGAAAGTTAAAACTAAACGTAAACGACGACGTAATCATAAAGGAGTTTGAGTTCTGCAAATGTCTCGTTCACCCTGATGTCAGCGACTGAGTCTACCTCGTTGTTGTTTAAAGGGTCTTAAGCTTAGCCTGATGGCCTTCCGACATCATCATCATCACTTGTTTTTAGTCGAAATTATACGGGCACAGCGCAGCGTGCCTCCTTCAATCCCTACAACTCTTATAAACATTATCACAGAATTCCTACCTTTCTAGCTAAATCATCTTTCACACAATCTATCCATATTTTCTTTAGCATAATCAGCCTATTATGTTCCACATTATGGCCCTCTCTCTTTGAGAGAGGAGGCCTGTGCCTCCTCTCTTTGAAAGAGAGTGGGCCGTAATCCACCACGAAGGCCCTATGGGCTTTGGTAGGTGTCGCTTGTCTTCGAATTTTTAGTTCTGGGAGATACCGGTTCTCTCACGACGTTTTCCTTCACCGTCCTCAGAGCAGTGGTGATGTAAAATTTACACAGAGTATAGCGCTTGTCTGGGTTCGAACCTACGACCTATGACCTTACAACTCGTAAGTCGCGGCCGTTAACACTGGGCCGCCCCTGCTGTAATCTTTTCTTTGGTATTCGTTTATAATTATAATTAAAGGTCAGACCTTCTGACATTGCGGTTTAAGAGGGTACATTCTGAAAATTGGCATTATCGCAAATAGCTGTCAAAAATTCTGCTGGTTTGTCAATTTAGTAAATTAAATAGTGAAATATTGCTTAATAAGTGTGACGTACACTTAAGACAGGATAAATAAACTTTTTTTTGCCTCTTTTACTTGTCAGTACAGCAAAATTGTTTTACTTTCTATACCCTAGAAAGTACAGTAGGTACGTATTCAAATGAATGGCAGTGCTCAAGTGATCTCCTTCCAATCCGATCAGATTGATGGCCGATATGTGAGAGACGTTGGAGACGATGACTCAAAGAGCCTATTAGCCTTTACCCCTATCTTTAAGGGTTACCATGAAGGTGTTGCAGAATACCCACTTTGAACGGATTCTGTGGCTAACTCGAAGATCAATTTGATTAGTTTTGGCAGTGATTTTCCCTAAATGTTTTCATTAATGATTACACTGAGGTCCCGAAAAAGAGTTCCTGGAAGGACTTGGGGGAGGCTTTTGCCCAGCAGTGGGAAAACAATAATTTAAATCCTCCTTGTGTAAAATAGAAGCCTCCATTTATAATCCACTCTCGTATCATATCAATCTCATAGAATCGTAAAAGTTCCTCCTCTTGATCCTTCTTGTGATGAAAGAACTTGTAAAGTCATTGGTCTCGCGGTCACAACTCATACAGTGTACCTCCGGGAACCGTTGCAAAACTCGTCTGTTTACTTATCAACATTCTTGGCAGCAATTATTATTTTGTTCTGAAGTTAATTTCTTCATCTACACTATTATTATTAAGAGGTACAATTGTTTAATTGTTGTAAGTACAGATCCGATTACGAAAAAAAATTCAAGAGAATGCTACACTTTTTCTGACTGCTTCAAGGTATGTTTAATCGTTGTTGTATGGTATAGCTGACTTCCAAATAGACGGAAGTCGCTGGTAGAAGCTGTATTTACAATATAAAAGTAGTCTAGCAAACATTATAAAGACCACGGACCTTCTACTTAATATCTTGTGGTTGATCTGTCTACCATCGCTATATTGATTACAAGACCTTGATTGATGTTGAGTTAATGAATCGATGGATTCGATAAATGGCACTGTTTGTGATTGGATAGCGTAAATTATGCATTAAATTATTATGATAATGTTTGTTTCATCATTAGGTACTTGTATTTAGATGAATATGTCATGCTGAACATGGGCTTGTGGTACAGTCACACGAGTCAATCGATATATAATAAATATAAATATATTCGACAACTATCACACAACGCCGTCTAATCCCAAGCTAATCAGAGCTTGTGTTATGGGTACTAGACAACTGATAAACATACTTATATATTTCTAAATACATACATATTATAGATAAATTACACCCAGACACAGAACAAATGATCATGCTCATCACACAAACATTTGTCCTGGGTGGGAATCGAACCCACGACCTCCGGCATAGCAGTCAGGGCCACTAACCACTAGACCAACGGGCCAGTCGGGCCAGATCAGGTTAAGTTACGCTTGTCGCGATTGGTCCGTGGATGGGTGACCATCTTTATATACCATGACCTCTCCGTGTTACGGAAAGCACGTTAAGTCATTGGTCCCGGCTGTCATTCGAAGATCTTTGTCGTTAAAAGTCTGACAACCAGTCTCACCAAGGGCTATCGCTTTACCCAGTAACTGGATTGTGGAGGTCAGACTCTCCATATAAAATACCGGTATACAGCTGCATCTGCATGGTCTTTTCCCAACAAGGTCGGCTTCCAGTCTAGAAGCCGACCTTGTTGGGAAAAGACTAGGCTAGGGATGAGATCACCTATTTGATTGAATAGCTGAGTTTTTTTTTGGTCAATGTGGATTATCGGAAAGGGAGGGGCTGACAATGTCCACTGTTGGGAGTCGTCAAAGCTGATAAGGGTTTATGGTTTCATGTCTACAGGATCAGCAATAGGGTCGTTGCCATAGAAAAAACAGGTAGCAAGTCTGGTAAGCAGGGTGGTTATTCATAATTCACCTTTGTTCGGTCGCTGGAAAGCCTATAATGTTAAGCAGATTTTTAAATGAATTTTATCGGTTTAGACACCCAGCACGCGATCTCGAAATCTTGATGACACAGTGTCCGCCTATTTATAAAAAGCCTCGGCAAGCACAAATCCAGCAGTAATGACACCGTCATTTTATTATCTTCAGTTCTTCAGGAAACTGGATCGGTTCGCACCCTTCCAATTAACTCAATCGGCTCCCGGACAGTTTAATTTTGCCCGTGACGTACCGAACATTCCCGATTATTGCCGAAAGGTGACGATCTCGTCAGATGAGATTTGATGGTTTTGCATTGATTCCTTTTGTGAATGGCGTC
Source organism: Mesoligia furuncula (assembly GCA_916614155.1). Classification (NCBI taxonomy): domain Eukaryota; kingdom Metazoa; phylum Arthropoda; class Insecta; order Lepidoptera; family Noctuidae; genus Mesoligia; species Mesoligia furuncula. Next base: position 19,630,855 of record OU744816.1, read on the forward strand.
TTTTGTTTTAGATACTTTCAATAAATCTGTAAGTTCGAACAATTTTATTAAAATTGCGTATACCTACTCGTGTCGCACAAAACATTTTCTTAGTTTTATGACTACTATGGGTGATAATTAATTTCAACCAAAATGCTATGATAGTCAAAATCACTCACTTTCTGTTATGTTTTTCAGGACATAGAGTATCTTTCCACTGTCTCCAATGAATTACCAAAGGTGATGATGAACCACTAATATTCTCAAAAACGTGATGACCTGGACGCGTACCACGAGGACTGGTTCGAGGTGGCGCGGGAAAAGTGTACCTGGAAAGACTTGGGGAAGGACCTTGCCCAGCAGTGGGACATGTATTGGGGAAATAAAAAAAAAAGGAAAACTGCAGTACTTCCGAGTGTCACATGATATTTTTATATTAAAACTAGCTTCTGCCCGCGATTTCGTCTAAAGTAGCCTAATAGCCTTCCTCAAGAATTGGGCTATCAAGTGCAAATTTTTATTTAAAACCAACCGGTGGTTTCAGAGATTACCACGTTCAAACAAACAAACAAACATACAAACTCTTCAGCTTTCATATTAATATATAGACATTAGGTATTTGAAATTTCACACGGTCGAATAGCAAACAAAGAGATCAATCGTTCATTAATTTATCCAATATATTCGAACGTAGATAAGTCCTCAATGAATGCTCTCGCTTGTCACACGCTCCCAATAACTATAATTAGGACACGAACAAAGCACCCCTGCAATTTGCAGCCACCGCGTCATTATTAACAGATTAGACATAGGCCCTAGGATTTCGCGACCATTACCTATGTACTTGCTAATTAGAACTGTAATTAGACTAATCCGATTCCCTTATTTGCTAATTAGGACATGCTTGGAGTAAACAGGAGATATTAATCTATCAATATTAGGTTTAAGGATTTGCGAGATGCTCAGCCATGTATCGTGGTACCGCCACGATACATGCGGCGGATCACTCACTACAACGCGCCACGCGACAGAGCGCGGTTAACGAGCCGCCACGCGTGATATTTTTATATACAAATTCAATAAAAACTGGCCAAGTGCGAGATGGACTCGCACACGAAGGGTTCCGTACCACAAGGCAAAAACGCCAAAAAAAAAACATGTTTGGTGTATGGGAGCCCCCCTTAAATATTTATTTTATTTTAATTTTATTATTTATTATTAAAGTTAAAATACAACTGAGTATTTTGTGAATATTTCAAGTGCCTACCTGTTGCCGTTTTTGATATCGAGCAAAAAAGGGCAAAAAAATCGCGTTTGTTGTATGAGAGCCCCCCTTAAATATTTAATTTATTTTGTTTTTAGTATTTGTTGTTATAGCGGCAACAGAAATACATAATTTGTGAAAATTTCAACTGTCTACCTATCGCGGTTCTTGAGATACAGCCTGGTGACAGACAGACGGACAGACGGACAGACGAACAGACAGCGAAGTCTTAGTAATAGGGTTCCGTTTTTACCCTTTGGGTATGGAACCCTAAAAACGCGGTTTTGTTTCCCGCGCCCCGTCGCGTGGCGCGTTGAACCGTGTCCGCGTTAACTAATTGTAATGGGTGTAAAAAAACCCTCAACGAAGCCGAGAGTCACTTGTTCATCCTGTTATTATGATATTTTTGTTGTACTGGACCATAACTGGGAATATTCTGGTTGCGGAGATATTGAAGGTTAAATTCAGACTTTTTAACCTTTTCACCGCCACGCCATATCGGTATTCCTATGCCCTGTACGCCAAGCCCGAAAATCTTAATTTCAAGGTGTATCAATAAAATACATAAAAGTAATGATTTAATAGGTTTATTTTGTATTTTTCTGCGACCTGTTTTTTGTCGAGTATAGCCGTCGTTGGCGCACAGGGCACGCTTGCTCATGTCGGCTATAGCCGACATTGGCGTTCAAAAGGTTAATATTTTTTTACGAAAACAAGTTTCAAATGTTATAACTTAACTTTATTCATGTACCGTTCCATGCATGCGCACTACCGTGTACAGCGAATTTTCACACCAAAAATAAAAGTCGTTTTCCAGCAATTATTTTTGTACAAAGTTACTTTATTTGATGTACAGAATGCGTAGATGGTGGTTATGTGAAGGGCTACACCCTGTATCTTATTTAGAAAATACAGAACTCGGCTGTAAATATGGCAGACTGAATTTTATAAGTCTTTGTCACTCTAACCTATGTATATTTATTTATTCTAAAAAAGCGTTACATTGCACTGCAGCAGGCGATACCTTGCAATTGCCTTGAATAGGTATGTCGAAGACACACGACACACATTGTTAGACTTTAACCCCTTCATTTATTCATAAACATTGCTTAAAGTTAAGTAGTGATTAGCGACTGTTTATACATACATTTTTGACGTTTAAACGCCACTTAACTTTCGTTTTAAACAAACCCCTAACTTGCCGCGGAACCTTGAAATGCCAAATGAAATTATGCCTTGATTTTGAGCCATTTGTGAACATGTCTTTTATGGTGCCTCTAGACAGAACGAAGTAAATGCTTCGCGATCGAGTGGTAAGTCATACCTCAGACTGACTCCTCTCACATAATGAAAAGCATTTGCGACACATGCCTCGCACTGTCTGGACGCACCTTTTTGGAATAGAACGCTATAAATTAAATCGCTTGGAATAAAGGTTCACGCGGCCTTATTTAAACTTGCCAGCCATGAAAAAAATACTATCAGTCATAATATGGCGGTCCCTGTAATATTTTCTCAGCCTATCTCTTTAAAATAAAGAGTGATAATGAAGTTTACGACCCGTCTTTATTCACTCACATAAAATTAATTTTAGACGTTACAAATTTTGCCAATCTAAGGAAAAGTTGGCAGCAAAAAAGGAAAATTATCTTTATATAACATAATTAAAACTTCTTTTGAAAATAAAAGGGGCTCATCATGTAGTCTTAAAGAGAGTGATATAAAAAGATACTCATCCAAACACCGCTGTATAGTTATCAACCCATTCAACTTTTAACCTTAGACCCAAGCTCACAAAGTACAGAATCGACTGCTTTTCTATAAAACATTATCGAATCGGTTGCCATACATTGCCGCTCTAACATGCTTTACAAAACTGTCTCACAATAGTTACCGATCGTTAGTAAGGGCGTCGTATGATCATCCGTAAGTACTTCTTATTGGAACCCTAACGCTTCGTTGAATGGTACTCGCGCTAGGGAACGATATCATTTGCATGTCTGCACTCGACGGTTTTTATGGGAAAGACCTTTTTCTTTTGATTTGTTAAAGCTGATCTATCTTTTGTGAGATTTTTGTATAAGGTTTGAGGATTTTTAGACCCGAAACTTCGTTTGTATAACGTTTTAGATTTATAATGTCTACCATCAGCAAAATGTTCAAGTATGCAGGGTGAAAATATTATGAGTCTGATAATTATGTTTTGCCGTCAGAAGGTACCTATGAAGTTTTATATAAATATCATTTTTGATTTATTATTGCATTTTTTTGTAAACAGTTTGTAGAATGTCCAAATAAATATTGATACAGCACAAATATTGAAATCTGTAGTTTTGAGCCTGCAGAATATATGCTTCAAAATTAATATTACTGTAATAACCTTGATGCGTATTAAAACAATTTTTATTCCGTACAACAAACAAACTTACTTACCGTAGGATAGCAGACTTTCTCAAAAAAATTTGATTATCAACAAAAACCGAAACCTTTCTAAACAAAAACACCCTACTTACAAATACACCCAATACAATTACGCTATCTATTACCCTTCAGTAGGAAGCTTATAAGGGCCAATTACTTGCCAATTAGCGATACTACAAGCAGTTAGTTAGACCCTATACATCTCCCCTTTTGTTTCGAATACCCACGACCGAGTCCCATGCTGGGCGCCAATAAAATACGACGTGCTCCCAACACGGGACACAATTGTAGGACTATTAGAAAGGTATTTTTCAATTGTTTCGTTTTGTTAGGGTTGAGGGTAGTTGTTAATAGGGGTTAGGGGATGAAAGGTATTTTTTGTATGGACTTGTCTTCGAAAATATTTTTTGGTTTTGTTTCAATATTTTTCATTGCAAAATAATGAAAAAAATTTCAAACAGGCTTAATGACTTCAACGTCATATCAGAATCAGTATTGTTTAGCTTTTGTCAACTTCTTCTCGTACAGAAAAGTGGCTCTTATTTTGCTAAAATCTAATTAGCAAAAGCTTTCAACTACTTTTAAATAGAAGCTCATAAGAGTATCTACAACTGCATAAAAGAAAATAAATAAAGACCGCTGTACTAGGTTTTTCTCAAGCATTCCCAGTTTTATTATTTTTATTTTCCCTTCTATTCTACACCAGAGGTTATTTTCAAAGCCAACTTTCATAAGGCTTCGTCGCAAAAGTTTGGATTTGGCTTGTCGGTAATAGGACTCGACAACGTTCTTAGAAACGAGTAGGTAATTCTAAACTCAGAGTTGGAAAGGTCAGGTAAGGTCAGAACTAATTACATTATATTTGTAACTGACCCACTTCAGGGCAAAGTTCTATTTTCAAACAGAGAAGGCATATTAAGGTGGACACGCTCGGTAACCCGCGAAATTAAAATTTTTTGCAGGTCAGTGTCAGGTTGGATGTTAAACAAAATATGATTCGCCAGCGTAACAAGTATATATTTAATTAAAATCATCAATTAAACACTCTAAGTTCATTTATAATCCTATTCAATTACTATTTCGTAAAATATCAATCAATAGGATTATCTGAACTACCCTGGCGCTTCCCCCTTTAAGTAAATATCTCCATGCTTCACAATCAATAATAATATGCGATGGCCTTTTGGACGATTTAGGGTTCCGTACCATTAAAAAGGAACCATGGAAGGAAGGAAAAATCTGAAATTATTCTATGTGATAGAAGTTTATGAAAAGATTACAGGAAAAATAAAACGATGTCTGTCTAAATAGCACACTTTTTCAGAAATTATCAACAAAAAATTACATTAGTTCCACTATCGGTCAAGGGATGGCGCTGACCTAAAACTGCAATTTTCTCCACCACAGTGTTAAATTTTTTCTATACAGTTTTGTTCACCTTAAATCTACTGACATCATCAGCCTTAAAGCAATCAACTGCTAGAAAAGGACGTCTATCAGGAGTAAGCCCTATATCAACATAAACAAAAATATACAAATCGTTTATACCTATACATCCTAACTAATATTATAAATGCGAAAGTAAGTTTGTTTGTTTGTTTGTTACCTTTTCACGCCTAAACCACTGAACCGATCATCCTGAAATTTTGCATATACGTTGTCAGGTGTACAGAAATGGACATGATACCTTTCATCCCGAAAAAAATGCTATTCCCGAAGAAAACAACAATAACGTTATTATGATAATAGATGGCGCTACGTGTCTTTAGAACGGCATCGACACTTATGCGGGTGAAACCGCGGGGCGCTGCTAGTATTTAATAAAACTGAAAAGTTTGTTTGTTTGATGTTGAACGCGCTAATCTCTGGAACTAGGTACCTGGATTTGAGAAAAAAACATGGCAATTGATAGCCTAATTCTTGAGGTAGGTTATACTGGTTATAGGCTACTTAAAATCACGCTGCAGCCCTTAGAAGCCGTACAAAATGAAAAAAAAAAACAAAAAGAACGCTAAGCGAAAACGAGGTAATAGCGCGGGCGAGCGATGCGATATGACGCGGTGGATGCAGTGTATATTAGGCGATTTATAACACGTTGCTTAAAGTTAAAATTGGTTTAAACCTCAAAAATGTATGGTTAAACAGTTGCTAATCAATGTTTATAAATAAACCTATTTATGTTTAAAAAAAATCCCCTGTACGAAGTCGCGGGCAAAAGTTAGTAATATAACTATAATTATGCAAAATCACGTATAGACAACAGTCACAAAAAACAAAATGTAAATCATAGCCAACGATCCATAAATCATGTAATTGTAAATACAGTAAGTTTACAGTTACATTTTACGGCTTATAAACTTTTAGTGTGTTGCTTTTTATAGAGCCATCGTTTACAGCCCCCTTCGTTTACAGCCCCGCAGCGGCCCTTTTTAAGGGCCCCGACTTTTGTGGGGCTCTTCACTCGGCGATTGAGGGTTTCAAATGATAGGGCATACTTTTTTCTATTGACGTTTTTTTAGGATCGTGGGTACGATTTAGGTTTTTATTTGAATTTATTATGTTAAGATTAGTTTAAACCTTTTATTTGCGCCTGTAAACTGAAGGGTTAGGCTGAAGAGTACCTATAGTAGGTACCTACACCCACATTCCACCAGTTATCTTTAAGTCCCATGTAATAGAAGCCAGCCATCAACCGGGCACAAATCAGGACTTCGGGCTGTTACTGAGAAATTCGTAATGGAAAAACCCAATAAAACTTTGCCCGAGCTGGGAATTCAACCCAGAACCTCATGCTCAGCAGTAGCGCTTGCGACCACTGGACTACCGAGGCAATAACAGAAATACAAACTAAGACTTTAATATTAAATATGATGTACAAGTAAATAAAGAAGGGGGAAGAGTTCGTACGCTTGGTCAAGCTGGATCAATACTTCAGTGAACCATCTTCTTGACTAAGATTTCAATCAAAATGCCATCAATTATGGATGGACCTGTCTACTTAAATACCCCGATATGTGCTAATACAAGAAAAATAACTGCCAGTAAAAGATTTCTCATTGAATTCCATGTATCTTTATGTGACTCAGGCTCCCTCCCTCCAAAAAGCTTCTAAGTCATCACAATCTAACATAGCTGTATTTATAAGACACAATCTGAATTGTAGATCTGATTCTGCTGATTCATCGATGGGAATTGATGAATCTTCCAATTTTATATTCCCCATGGAAGTGAGTTCGTTACATTTTCTTCTGTTGGTTTAAACTCTCCGATGGGAAACGTTATGCTGTACTCTTTTTTAAAAACCATTGAGAAATGCTTATGGTATCTACAGCGTACTAATTTATTTTACCCAATGATTTAATTGATTGTTATTTTTACTCATAGACCACCTGAGGTAATGTTTGAAATTGAAACTTGTAACACACGAATGTCCAGACTGGTTTGTTTGTTCTAAATACAACATCAGTAAGCTATCCAAATATTTGTCGGTTTGCGTGAACTGAACAGACTGGCGACGCAGTCATCACAGTCATAGTCATGTTGGCATATATTAAAACTTATTGTAATCTATGACATCAATAGATTTAGGTATTATTAAAAAACAAACTTTTTTGAAAATTCGTTCACATTTGCAACAATGCGTAGGTACATATAAACAACCACCGCACCATTTTTTTATACTACATCCCAAGCTCTCTACTACAGTTGTCGGTCTTAAAAACCATTGCGTATTCAGTTTCTTTTCTAAGCCCGACCCAAATGTTCGAGAAAATTCCTTCTAACATTTTTCCGTTCATATTGTTCTTCCCATCTTCCGAACGTCCGAGTGAAATTATTCTGATCAATGGAGATCAAACGGTTGGTATGGAAATATTTCTGTGCTGCAGTTTGAAGGAAATCAGCGAAATTGAATGCTTTGTCTGTAGAGCATTCGAGGACGTTTGTTATTCCAATTGGGTCAAATAGCGCGTTATCTGTATCTAAACAGCTGTGTATAATGTTCTTTTGTATGTAGGTATACTGCTGTTAACTCATCCGTTATATTTGTTTGGAGCACGACATCAAAATCGGCTGTTGGGAACTTTCTGACCAAAAAGTTTGAGCTTTTTCCTATTAAGTATATTATACTTATACATAATAATATATTTTAGTGTTAGCATGTATATTGTTATTACGATTTGTCAAAATAACATTAATTAAATTTAAAAGCATAAGCATAATCAGTCTGTAATGTTTCCACATCCGGTACAAAGGCGCGCGGCGGCCGCCTCTCGGTGAGAGGGAATGAGTGGGTCGTAATCCACCACGCAGGCCCATTAAATTCAAAAACATCTAGTAATCATTCTGTAGTATGAGTTATTTCCTACATACATACATCATAATACATTCTCATTGTTTATTTGAACAAAGCACGTATAAGATTTAACAATGTCCAGGACACTAACTTGTATACAATAGTTAAATTACATACACAGAAGTACCTTCATTACTGTGGAAATTCAGCCATATACTCGTATTTAAATAACAAACGTGATTCAGAAATCAGCAAAGATTTCAAAATAATCATTTCTTATCACTGTAGTCTTTTCGGGCCGTATTTTCTTTACTGTCAAAACATTATAAAATAAAATATAAAAAACAGCTCATTGTCTTTACAACAAAAGCATGGAAATCTAAATATTTTCCTAAAGAAACATGATCGCACATGTCATGCCGCACACAGAGGAAACAAAAATAATCCATTATATTTCAGAAGTAAACCCACACACTACAACTATTTCGGAAATAAAGCGATCCATTCACAAGGCGTTTCTATTTGAACGCTCCAACAAAAATAAAAAGTCGAAATAAAGAAATAGTGCCACTAAAAGGATTTACGCGTACAATATTACCAACAAGAACGGTAAATTATTATCAAAATAATCCTCTTTAGCCACACAAAAGAAGCGTTGGAAAAGAAATTTGCTTTTATGGCAGAAATATCTGCGAACGTCTAGGTATGGTAGAATTAGTATGGATCATGGCGGCTCACTTTTGCTAACGCTACTTGAATGAGATTTTTCAGACTAATCTTATTTTGGTGTACTTGGTTTTGTCGGGTCGGATGTTGCTTTGTTTCTTTGTTACTTTTAATTGGATTTTGTATTTCAAATGGATTTTCTGTCCATGGCTTTCATATTGGGACCATCTGCAGAGTAGAGGTACTCTAATTAACTTTATATAGTTACGACACCTTCAACATTCGTTTACTAGTAATAGTTTTTAATTTCACACTTTGTATAAATTAACTACATACTTACACCACTAATCTATTGATAAGTAGCTAGCTACAATCCACAACTTTCTGTATTCCATCATGAACTAGCCATATTTCTCAAAAATAAATCATAAAATGAAAGTGCTTTCTCGTGATAAATACTGTTGTTTCAGACACCATAATAACATGTTTTCTTTTCAACCATTATGTGTAAAAAGATGAGCCCTATATTCAAACACCTTCATGTATTTAAAAGATACTAAGAATACCATGTGTCATAATTGTTATTTACTTTGAGTTTCTATAACATAGGTCAATTATTAGGGTAAGAAAAAACAAATGTGGGCAGTGAACGGTTACACTGCTTATGTATTTTTGTGTTTACGTAATAAAATTTTTGTTAATTGGTAATGAATATTATTGTGGATTTGTTTTTTCTGTGACCCCTTTGCCATAAAAAAATCCACAGCCATTTTCATTTCAGAACGCCTCAAGCTACGATTTTTATCAAAATTACCGAATTTATTTTATTTTAGTGATTTATTTAATTCATGTCTAAAGCTCAGTCTTGACCAGCAGAAAAGCACATAACTTACAGTCCCAGTAGATTATGTCCCCAAACTTAAAACAATTGTAGCTATCAATCACAATCGTGCATAATTTTATTACTATCCACCCTACAGTGGAACCCTAAGGGCCATTCGACATTGCGGTCACAGATTTACAATAAAATGAGGAGTATTGCCAGTGAATTCACAAGCGATTCTTTGTGTAGGTGTTGGGGACAATTCGGGCCGACACCGGGACGGAATAACAATGGGCAGCCCTCGCCTCTTGCACGTTATCTCACAGAATTAAAGGGGGTGCCGCAAGGAGTAACGGTTAGCCCACAACTTTTTAAGATTCGCGAAAATAGACTTTTGTTTATATTTTGAGATCTGGAGTTTAGATTAGGTGTTGCAGTTTGTTTTAATTCAATGATGAGATCTTTTTTGTTTTGTGTAGAGTGTTTCACTGCGAATGAAGCTTTCTATTGTTTGCCAATGTTGTTTTGCCCTCCAAGTAAGAGCCTATGCCTATGAAATTTCAGGAATTCGTGTTTCCCTTTAGTGGGCCAAATTGAGATTGTTTCATGTCGAATAAATTTATTACTCAGTGAAAAGCTTTTCGTTGAAGGAAATTCGGGCGAATTTTTAACAATAAATGAATTACTAAGAACCGCCCCGAAGGACAAAACCACCCATTGTACAATTTCAAGAAATTATTCTTTTGTAATTACTATTATGTGGTGTATATTAACGAGAGAAATAATTCATTGTAAGTATTGCCTGAAATGGTTTCATGATAAGTCAAAAACACAACGTTATTTAGCTGCTGTCAGAAAAAAACATTATAATCTATCCATACAATGTTCTAGGTGTCCTATTTCAAAAGACCGTTCCACTTACCAATCATTATATCTATGTTGCATCATACATATTAACAGCTACATACCTGTAAAAAAATAGTTAAACTTATTAATAAATATTCATAAACAAATGTGAAAGTTTTAGCTAGGTTTAAAAGACTTTTTCATACAAAAAACTAAAATAACAAAATTCTCGTCATAGAGACTCGTGTTGTTTATACACTCGTGTTGTTTTTATACCACAGTTCCAAGAATACCCCTCGTCTGGGACAAGAGAAATTACACAAAGAGTGTGTTGCTTTCACAAAAAATCCGGACAAGTACGACTCAAACTTGCGTACCAAGGGTTCCGTACGACCAAACATCTTACTAATATACACGAGTAAAGTTACAACCAGTACAACTTTCAGATTAACCATAAATTGTCCAAAGTTTATGTTTGGCATAAACTCTTCGCGTTTATTAATAACTTGGTAACAGTTTATCTTCTTTTTACTATGCTATAAAATCTGAACGTAGCCTCGTTCAGATTTTGACGCTAATACGAATACCATTCTTAAGATAAATGTAGACATCCTCGTGGGTTTGAAGTTGTAATAGCAACCGTAGTGACACACAATGAATAAAATGCAAAACAAGTACTTCAAAATTTTAAGTATGTAGCAATTATAATTCTATAGCTACCAAGAACCTTGTGACAGATAGACTGATGGCAGCACAAGCTTAGAAATAGTGTCCCGTCAATACGGATCCCTAAAATAGGTACTACACGCTTATGAAAGGCGGTGTCATTACATATAACGGTTAAGTTCTTGCAACCTTCGGCGTACTTGGCTTTGACTTAGTAGCACGTCTTTTTACAACAGGAGATGAATGTGAGATGATGTTGAGGTTAAAAATAAGGGTTGAATCGCTTGTCGTTGATATTATTTGAATCGGGATCGCGTTTATTGGAACGGGTTAAAGCAATAACGGCTGATGTGAATACGAATAACTGGATTGTAACGACTTTCGCAAAATATATTTTATTGTAGGACTTTTTTTGGTAGATATTAGTTCATGCTAAGCAACGACTAATGAATTGTTGGAATTACCGTGATATACTTCAATAGATTATGAAATAACAAGGGATACTATATTTATAGATGAAGATCTATACATGAAGATCTATAAGTACTTATTTTCTCGCTTGATAGTATTTACAAAAAGGTATATCTTCTACATTGTATATAATATATAAAATTCAAAGTCCTGACTGACTGATATATTAACGCACAGCCTAAGCCGCTGGTCCTAGAGACATGCAATTTGGAGGGTGCGTTCTTTGTGAAGAAGAGTAAGTATCCAATAAGAAAGGGTTTTTCGAAATTCCACCCCCAAGAGGTTGAATGGAGGGACGGTGAAATTTCACGCGGTCGAAGTCGCGGGCAAAAGCTAGTTTACAATAAAATACATAGATAGGTACACTTTCTCAAAGAAATATAGTTTTCTCCATGTCGACCTTACTCATCAAGATTCCCAAAACCTAAAAAACGTACCTTTAATCTTGAAAATCGAAATATTTTAGCGAAAACCTATGGATGGACGGATAAAAAAGTGCAAGAATTTTCAAGGGTGCGTGAAAGGCAGCGTGGAGCGAGGAACAAGAAAAATAGGATAATAATGGTCGGGCCGAAGGGCTCTTAAAATCGGTGCGGCGTGAGGCGAATGCTCAAAGCCTTCATTTTTGCCTGCTAAGATTTAGAAGGCTTCCCACCGCCCCACCGCGAGACGGGAAATAAACATGTTAATGTTTGTGCGATCATCGCGAAATGAAAGGGAAATGGAGGAATATTCTTTTGAGGATTCCATATAATAAAATCACGCTGGTATTCCCCGAAATGTAAGTCAGAGGTTTTTCTGCCGTTATGTTTAAGTGCCATGTAAAAGGAAGTCACGAGTTCATGTCATCAACATGGCATAATTATATCCAGACTCCGGGCAAAAACGCAGCTGTTTTTAGGGTTCCGTAGCCAAATGGCAAAAACGGAACCCTTATAGATTCGTCATGTCTGTCTGTCTGTCTGTCTGTCCGTCCGTATGTCACAGCCACTTTTCTCCGAAACCATAAGAACTATACTGTTGAAACTTGGTAAGTGGATGTATTCTGTGAACCGCATTAAGATTTTCACACAAAAGTAGAAAAAAAATAATAAATCTTAGGGTTCCCCATACTTAGAACCGAAACCCAAAATTTTTTTTTCATCAAACCCATACTTGTGGGGTATCTGTGGGTAGGTCTTCAAAAATGATATTGAGGTTTCATATATCATTTTTTTCTAAACTGAATAGTTTGCGCGAGAGACACTTCCAAAGTGGTAAAATATGTGTCCCCCCCCCCCCCCGTAACTTCTAAAATAAGAGAATGATAAAACTAAAAAAAATATATGATGTGCATTACCATGTAAACTACCACCGAAAATTGGTTTGAACGAGATCTAGTAAATAGTTTTTTTTTAATACGTCATAAATCGTAAACCGCAATTTACCATTCATTCAATCAACTCAAAAATAAAAAAAAAACATTTAATTTCATAAACATAAACCTTATGCATAAACCCGGATGTTACGGAACCCTCGGTGCGCGAGTCCGACTCACTATCGCCCGGTTTTTTAAATATAGGAATATAATAAAGAAAGACAAAATAGTTGTCTTTATTAATTTGGTTGGTATATGCTTATATGCTTTTTTAATGCGTGGTTTGGCAAGGTACCACACGTAGTTTGTCTGAATTTTATACTCTTCTCTTTTATTAAATTGTAAGTACTTTATGAACAGAGTGCTTTCATATAAATCTTAACCGGGGATAGCCATAGGTTTATGTTATACTAGCTGTGCCCGCTTTCGTTCTCGCGCACATTGGATTTCGTGCGTTTATTTCCTTTTGCCCGGAACTCTCCATTCCTTTTCTAAAATAAAAGTAGCCTATGTTATGTCTAAAGCCTATGTTGTCCTTATAACATCAGCTATCTGCCAGTGAGAGTCCCGTCAAAAGCGGTCTAGCTTTTTCGGAGATTAGACGGAATAAACAGACAGAGAAAAATTAATATTAAAAATTGTTTTTTTTTATTAAGTCTAACTCTACATACTTACATATGCATTTAGTAAAATGCTGTTAGTTTGACATAACAAACGGACAATTCAATTTTATTTATTTTTATAGAAGGTAAAAAGGTTTTCATGATTCTTCTGTACCCTCAATACCAAAAGCCAGTCGATGAGTTCCCCTCCAGTTTGAAAGCTACCCAGCATAGCTGATAATAACTTGTATTCTTGCGGAAAAAATCAATCATGCGTCTATCAGGGGGAATTTCAGAGGGGGTAACTTATGTACCGAAAACAATTTTTCCCTTCCAATAACAAATAAATTGTGTGGAATATCGTTTGGAATTTTTTATTAAATTAGACTCCAAAAAATTTAATGCAAGGGAAAAACTGATGAAGTGAAAGCAATTTTTAAATTCTGAAATAATATTTTGTGCTTACAAATAATAAAGGTTCAGTACACAAACGAAATGTATAACTACAGAAGGTCGACTCCACACAACAAGCGAACACGAACGCACATATACACGCATCTATGTACAGCGAGTGCACGCGCACTCGCGACCGGCATTCGTTTGAGATCGGCGGTTAGAGCCGGCCTTCTGGCCTCTGGCCACGTTATGTGACTCGGCTTTATTATTCGATCTGAGTGCGTTTTGTTCTCGTAAGGACTCGTTCGAGGCTTTTCTGATATACGTAGTATTGACCGATGGAGTATCTTGGAAAATAAAAATCAAGAGCGGATTTTTTACAAATGTATTGGGTACTCTAATGTTTTACATGTCAATTAGGGTTTATGTTTGGATTTACGGCTATTGTTACTTTTCCATTATTGAACATACGAAATCATGAATTGTTAAGTATTATTCACAGGTTCATAGTTTATATTTTATAATTATGATAATCAAGACTCATATTTTTATTAAGTAAGTAACTACAATATTTTATAATTATTATCAATACTAGCTGATTACCAATACTATGATTCAGTAAGCGATTTTTAGCGTCAACCACTCAGTATCTCATTTCACCCTTAACGAATAAAAATACACAAAAAAAATGTGGTGAACTGGGCCCGCGAGTCCAGAAACTACCGGGTCCAGCTGACCGAAGACTCATGGTTTCACTATGTCAGTATTATAAACTTGGTCTTGGTCTCGTGGTCGTAAGCGTGACTGATGAGCGTGGGGTCCTGGCTTCGATTCCCAGGTCGGGGAAAGTGATATTGGGCTTTTCCGTTAGGAATTTCCTAGTAACAGCCCGGAGTTTGGAAGTTGGCGGTGTGATACTCCCGTGCCTCGGAAAGCACTTTGAGCCGTTGGTCTTGAGCCTGATCTCTCTTCGGTCGTGTCGGATTGCCCTTCCATCGGATTATGAGAGTGAGGAAAGAGATAGTGCAACCGTATCTGCGCACACATAATATCTTCCGAGCCGATGGCTAGTCTCCGTTGAGATTGGCCACCATGGTCGTAATACGGTCTGAAGGACTATTAAAAAAAAGTTGCCTACCAGCGTTCAATAATAATAATATGATGTCTAGTAAAAGCAATAAATATAAATTACATTTAGTCCCCACCTTATTCAGTTACAACAGCACTTCATCATCACCTCCCCCTAAATCTATGGCTCCACCATCAGGGATCACGACCATATTGTTATTTACGTTTATGTCCCGTCATTTACATCATAATACACATAAAAACCATTGAAGGTAATCCCGGGATAACTTCGAACGCGATCAACGCGTAAACGACGCCATTTTAAAAGCCTGTAAACATTTTACACTGTGGGAACGGAAATTAAGTAATTAATGCTTTTCACAGAATTATCGGATGGCCAATAAACGAATATTATAGGGGAACGTAAAAATGATACTTGCTTTCCTGGAAATTGTATTGGATTTTAAAACAATGTGGACTTGTGTTTCTTTTATCGAGGATTCCCAATAATCGTTGAATGCAATGGATGGTTAAAAAAATTACCTCTACTATTTTGTTACATTGTTAGTTAGTTATAGTTACAAGTAAAGCTAATATACGAGTAAGCGTGTTAAAAAGGAAACTGCGATTATTACTACCTTAAAAAAATGGAGTGGATGACAAGGATGCTCTTCAATATGCTCTCTCAATCTATCTGCCAAACCTTTTCCCAACCATATTAAAGTCGGAATTGTCTCATGGGATGCAGCTGAATACCAGTATTTTACATGGAGCGACTACTTATCTGTCCTCCACAACCCAGATACTGGGTAGCACGATACTCCTTAGTAAGACTGGTTGCTATACATTTTGAGCTTCCGACTATCCATAACAAATGTCAAAGTTCTACAAATGACAGCCGGGACCAACGGCTTAACGCACTTTTCGAGGCACGTGGGGTCCATATATTTTTTTAATGAACAGACCGCGGCTAGCGTTACTTTAATCGACGCGAGGGGCTGTTATCATTTAGCCTCCATCATTTCAGCCGAAAGACGTCCACTGCTGGACATAGGCCTCCCCCAAAAGCCATAATCGCCAGGATTGGCAGGCGATCGCAATATGGTATGGTGGTGGAATGCATAGAGAACGCTGCTGCCCATTCTCCGGTACGCCCTTTAGTCGCCTTTTACGACACCCACGGGAAGTATGGGGTGGTGCTGTTCTTTAAGTCCGGCACCACACATATTGGGTTGGAGGCTAAATTTGTCTGAAATTTAGCCTCCAACCCAATATGTTGTAGTCTTGTGGCGGCATCTACATCTCCACATGCGAACTACGCATCAGACTGATGTCGCGCGACTAGCGTATATACTACGTCCCGACATCACTCGTCGAGCACCAGACACAACAACTGGATGTATGGGTGAACTTTACACCCTGTTTCTTACACCTCTATATCCTTCATTATGATCTTACATCAGCATCATATTAGGCCACTCCTATTAAGTGGTCTGTGTGGTGCCGGTGGTCTGTGTAATAATATAATATAATATATTCGACAACTATCACACAACGCCGTCTAGTCCCAAGCTAAGCAGAGCTTGTGTTATGGGTACTAGACAACTGATAAACATACTTATATATTTCTAAATACATACATATTATAGATAAATTACACCCAGACACAGAACAAATGATCATGCTCATCACACAAACATTTGTCCTGGGTGGGAATCGAACCCACGACCTCCGGCATAGCAGTCAGGGCCACTAACCACTAGACCAACGGGCCAGTCAATGTGGTACCGGTCAGTGTGGTACCGGGGTCTGTGTGGTGCAGGACTTAAAAAATAGCACCACCCCATACTTCCCGTGGGTGTCGTAAAAAGCGACTAAGGGGCGTACCGGAGAATGGGCAGCAGCGTTCTCTATGCATTCCACCACCATACCATACTGCGATCGCCAACCCGCCTGCCAAGCGTGGCGATTATGGTAAACCCCCCCTTTTGGGGGAGGCCTATGTCCAGCAGTGGACGTCTTTCGGCTGAAATGATGATGATGACTAAGTGCTTTCTAGTTCTAGTCTTGCAAAAAGATGCTAGCCGATTTTATTTACAACACAATGCGGGTTCGGAAAATCCTCTCCTTTGTCTGAAACTACGGGGTAGCGGGAACCAAGTTAAAAAATACTTCTATAATTTTTATTTCAAGTTAGCTCGAACCAAATTATGTTCTGAACAAACACTTCAACTATATTCAAACTCTAATACAGCTCTTATCCGACCTCATACCTAAACAAGTGGCGCAAATACCAATACTTTGCGAACTTTGAAGTAATTAAACTTTGAACTACAAAACTAATTAATAGGACTCTTAAAGTACTTTTGTATTCAGCTTTAAAACATAAAATAGTAAGGTACCTACAGAAGGTCGGCTCCATACAATCAATCAACTATGTTGGAGTCAGCTTCCAGTCTAACCAGATGCAGCTAAAGAAGCGAGCCTATCTGATCTCCATAACCCAGTTCACTAGGTAACATATCCATACCCTTGGTAAGATTGGCTGTCAGTCAGTTCTCCCCTCGCAACCGTCACTCTATCCTTCACTCCCTTCCCTTCATATAGTATTAGAAATGCGAAAGTAGCTCTGTCTGTAACCTTTTCACGCCTAAACGGCTGAACAGATTGCGAAGTTCGGCACACAGGTAGACCATGATCATTTTTATCCCGGAGTTTGAAAGTTGGGAGTGTGATACGCCCTTGGCTCGAAAAGCACGATAAGCCGTTGGTCCTGCAACTGATCTCTATCTGGTCGTGTCGGATTGCCGCCCCATCGGACTATGAGAGTTTGGGAAGAGTGGGTGCTGTGTCTGCGCACACAGTTGCGCACTATAATATCTCATGCGGCGATGGCTTTTCTCTGATGAGATTGGCCGGCATGGTCGTAATACGCTCTGGAAGACTATTAGTATTATGCCGGTAGTAAGCCGCGGGCAAAAGTTATCGTGAAATAATGATTGATGCGTGAAATAAATGCCGGTCGCAAGTGCGCGAGCACTCGCTGTACGAGAAGCGTGTCTATGTGTGCGTGCGTGTTCGCTTGTTGATTGCTGGTCGCAAGTGCGCGAGCACTCGCTGTACGAGAAGCGTGTCTATGTGTGCGTGCGTGTTCGCTCATTGATTGCCGGTCGCAAGTGCGCGAGCACTCGCTGTACGAGAAGCGTGTCTATGTGTGCGTGCGTGTTCGCTCGTTGATTGCCGGTCGCAAGTGCGCGAGCACTCGCTGTACGAGAAGCGTGTCTATGTGTGCGTGCGTGTTCGCTCGTTGATTGCTGGTCGCAAGTGCGCGAGCACTCGCTGTACGAGAAGCGTGTCTATGTGTGCGTGCGTGTTCGCTTGTTGATTGCTGGTCGCAAGTGCGCGAGCACTCGCTGTACGAGAAGCGTGTCTATGTGTGCGTGCGTGTTCGCTCGTTGATTGCCGGTCGCAAGTGCGCGAGCACTCGCTGTACGAGAAGCGTGTCTATGTGTGCGTGCGTGTTCGCTCGTTGATTGGAGCCGACTTTCTGTATCTATCTGCATTGTGATTAAATGCCAAGTTACATCTGACTTCTGAAGTAACATCTGACATCTGACTTCTGAAGCCAACTCTCGTAATTAAAAACGTTCAAAATCTAGTCGCAATCTCATCCCAGCGACAATTAATGTCAAAAACTTGTCAACAATGGGGAAATTACAGGTATTTTTGACAGATTGGGACTGAGATGAGATTGTGAACGTTCTTAAATGAGAATTGCCCCTCAGGTCTGTTGACATGCTCACTAGAATTTAATTATTAATCTGTGGTTTAAGTT
This sequence comes from Mesoligia furuncula, assembly GCA_916614155.1. Lineage (NCBI taxonomy): Eukaryota > Metazoa > Arthropoda > Insecta > Lepidoptera > Noctuidae > Mesoligia > Mesoligia furuncula. Next base: position 19,649,543 of record OU744816.1, read on the forward strand.
TCGCCGGATATTGAAATAAGTTGGCGGGAACTCGACCACAATTTGTGCTAATGGTGAATTTGTGTTGAGAGAATTTGCCGAAATATCTAATTAGTAGGTTAGTTAGTAAAACAGGAACGGGTATTTATTTCATTTAATTTTGTTGTTTTGTTACAAGAATTCTGAGTACTTTGGGGGTTGGATTATTCAATTGTTTGTAGGTAAGGTTAGGTAATTATTTTTATGACCGAAAATTTCCGTCTATGTACTTTGTAGAAATTGGTTCGTAGTCAGAGCTACCCATTAATTGTATACCTAGGTGCATTGTTATGTAATGTTGTGCGTGTGTGACCAGATGTATGAACGTAAACGAAGCAAAAGGAGTAGGGGAAGCCCGGGCAAGACGCACGTGTTATGGGGTACTGTAAATAAAACCACAATCTAATAATCAATAGAACTCTTTGTACCTTTGTAATTCCGATCCAGCCTGTCCCTTGCTGCCCTCTCTCCCAGCGACGCCCTAAGCCGAGGTCCGTACCCCACAGGGGGTGCCCTTAGCGTGTAGTCGCTTAGTTTTTAAGTTTATATTGTGTAGTTAAGTTGTGTATTATGGCCTGGCTGGAGGCCTTAATTTATTGAGGCATCCACAGGAAAGCCAGGTTAAGCAGTCGACAACCCATCAGGTTGAACTGCGAGATGACCATTTCAAAAGAAAACGCGCCGCTGCCATAAGGATTCAGTTATTCGTAGCGAACGCACGTATCCTGGAGAGTATAGGCGAATAGTTGGATTCGATTATTGCGATTCACTTGAATACTGACTGTTTTTTTGTTTTTTTTGTGTAAATTTTGTAAGTATTTGGTATAGGTTAGGCGGTTCTTTCCTTGATTATTGGGTATTTATTTATCTTAATTTTTATTTAGGGTTTTGTAAATAAATATTGTAAGCATTTATTATTGGTTAGGCATTTCTTTCCCTGATTTTCGGTATACTTATCTTAATTTGTATTTAGGGTTTGTATATAAATATTATAAGTATTTGGTATAGGTTAGGCATTTCTTTTCTTGATTTTCTTTATTAAGTATAAGTTCATTAGCTTAGGTTAGTAATTATTTTTTCTAGCAATTCTTCAATTTTGTTTTATAAAGTTAGTACGTTTGTCTGTGTAGAAGAATAGCACCACCCCTTACTTCCCGTGGGTGTCGTAAAAGGCGACTAAGGGTCTCACCGGAGAATGGGCAGCAGCGTTCTCTATGCATTCCACCACCATACCATACTGCGATCGCCAACCCGCCTGCCAAGCGTGGCGATTATGGCAAACCCCCCCAAAATTGGGGGAGGCCTATGTCCAGCAGTGGACGTCTATCGGCTGAAATGATGATGATAATGAGGTTTGGTTTACACGTCTTAACACTTATTACTTAAACTGTGATAATTTTAGACTGTATAATAATCTGTAAGTATTTATAATTTAATTGTTTACGATAGTACGTGTTTACTAAATAACTGTGTGTTAAGTAGTAAGTACTATTTTATTGTAAGAATGCCTCGAAGAAGATCCAACCTCTCCCAATGTAGCAGAAATGCTAAAAGGATGAGATTAGTTCGATCACAGGAATCTGAGGAAGGTCGTGAGGCAAAAGGCTCACTGCACCAGGCTAGGTTTCGTGCTGCAGAAACTTCGACTCAGCGAGAATCTCGACTGAGTTCAAATCGTTCTCGAATGATGACAACTCGAAATAGGGAAAACGGGGTACAACGAAAGGCACGTTTATCTGTCGATCGCGAAGCTCACGCGCTATCGCGTGAGTCTGAGACTTTTGCTGTCAGGGAAATCCGCCTGAGCTCCCAGAGAGTACGGACAACAAATGCTCGATTCCAGGAGACACAGGACTAACGGGAAATACGTCTCACTGCCGATCGTGAAGCTCATACACTATCGCGTGAGTCTGAGACTTTCACTGATAGGGAAATTCGTCTGAGTTCTCAGAGGGTTCGGACAGCAAATGTTCGGTCTCAGGAAACACAGGAAGAACGAGAAATACGTCTCACTGCCGATCGTGAAGCTCAAGCACTAGAGTCTGAGACTTTCACTGAAATTCGCCTGAGTTCTCAGAGGGTTCGGACAGCAAATGCCCGGTCTGTAGACGGTATATGTAATTCAAAATATGCTGCCCGAAAACTCACTATTCCACGCGGACGAAGTCGCGGGCACAGCTAGTGTGTACTATGTTTAATCATCTTTGAAAAATAATCATTAAAATTCAAAAACTTAAACAATTTCTATAATAATTTTGAGCATTAACAAAAGGTATCAAATATCCGTTTTGCCCGATGGGGTCGGGCAAAAAGGATAAGTAGAACTAGTTTAGATCAGTCTTCGCATCCATCACAGAAGTAGCTGCCAACTCCTACATAAGAAAGTGCAGTCTTCACGCGCCCAAAAGCACTGATTACACTGAATCCCATCTTCCGCTGGTGGTTCAGTGTATTTGTCGCGCACACTAAACCGTAAAAATCTGGTTTCGGATTTTCGTTTTGTTTTTTGATTGAGGATATTTTAGTTTTAGTTCTGCTGGGGCCTGCTAACTCAGAAATGGTACATGTAATGGTAATGGTAGTGGTAACTAATACTAATAATATGCTTGCTCTGAGCAAAACGGAATACAGCCGTTTTGCCCATATCCATTTTGCCCAACACTAATATTAGAAACAAGTCAAGACTTGAATTGTTTTTAGTAGGTAAACAAAAAGTAACTATCACAAATAATACCTAAATAAACGTGCAATTGAATTTACAAAATATATTTATAGTCAACCGATGACTAACACAAAAAAAATTGTGTGCAAACTTTTACAAAAATTGTAACAAAACAACGATAATCCCTTTTTTTTCCCTTCCACAACAGATGTACTCCCGTATTATACATTTATGGAAAAATCAGTTCTTCTTCTTACCCGCACTATGCTTCTTGCCCGGGCTTCCCCTATGTAAGGATCGTAGCAGGTGCCGTTCTGAATGAAAACACAAATTTCACTTATGAAACTAGAAAAATGGAGATACTCTTCTAGGATTTTAAATCTAATTAATTTCATGCCGCTGAAAATTTTATTTCATCAAAATACGAATCTCAAACGACTTTTCTTTTGATTATTTCAAAAGAAAAGTACGAAAATAAATTAATAATTAAAAGCAAATTAATGAAAAACAATTTATGAAAAATTCCTTTATCTTTGAACCTATTAATCGTTCTTACAATTGCCTTTTATAAATTTGTTTGTTTATAAGGAAGCAAAAATGGTTAAATAAAATTAGTTTCATTATTTTATCTAATACTAGCTGCCCGGCGCTACTGCGTTCGCGTGGTGTCCTATCCCTTACCCTACCCTACCCCTACACTACTCCTACCCTACTCCTACACTACTCCTACCCTACTCCTACCCTACTACTACACTACTCCTACCCTACTCCTACAATACTCCTACGCTACTTCTACCATACTCATAACCTACTACTACCCTAGTCCTACCCTACTAATAACCTACTCCTACACTAGTCCTACCCTACTCTTATAAGTAAATAAAAGTGTTTAAAAAAAACGGATAAAAAGTATCCTATGTCCGTCTCCTAGTTCTAAGCTACCTCTCCACCAATTTTCAGCCAAATCGGTTCAGCCGTTCTTGAGTTATAAATAGTGTAACTAACACGACTTTCTTTGATATATAAACAAAATGTATGTATCTTTGAGTGTGATGTTCAAAGAATCAATTTCCAGAAATGAAGAACTCTGAACCAGTTCTTGGATAGTATGTGAACTTTGAGTTTTAAATTCCGGCGAAATACCCATTAATAAATCCAGAAATAATTATCCCATTAATCTGAAGATGAAGAAACATTCCACTCGAGCCACCAATCTTTTTAAACTTAATGTTGATTATTTATCTTTTAGGTTGTCAGTGTACAAGTATTGGTGTCCTGAAATCGCTTAGTTTAAGCCCCAGTCTCCCACAATATTAAAATGTGGTCTGACTCTGATACCATGTAATATGTATTTTGTAGTATTGTGGTAAGAAAATAAATCATATCTGATCTTAGCATATTCGGAGAAGAGAAGCGGAACAGCCCTCGACAACTAAAGACACTTTTTGAAAGTTTCATGCAAACTTGTAACCTTGAATCCAACACATGATTCTCAACCCCCTAGCGTAGAACTTAATCGTCGATTATAAAAAAAAATCTGCTGTTTCATAGAAAATTGAAATACCTACACGGTCAAAATTTACTGAATGACAATTAAATAAAAAAACTGTTGAAAAATTTCAAGGCAAGGGGCAAGGGTCGAGGGTTGTTCGAAAGAGTTACCGTGGCCCCTGGCATAGGCAACTCAAGGAACACGGGTGGGTTTCAGTCAGTAAAAGTCTGGCATGCCCTCCCGCTCGGCCCCCAGCGGGAGGAGTTATTTAATAATTTCCCACCCATAAAAAATCCATGGTAACAGGTTGTGCGTCCGTGCCACCCTGTAGAGTACCTACTAAGATATTCCATCGGAATTTGTTCACTGAATCGGAATGGAACAGGTACCTATGATGATGGTTCTACCATTTTGTAAACAGCTTTTTCCTGCTAGTTACATTTAATAGCTTGACAACATGGATACTCTAAGCTTGCTCACACGAATCAATGAAAAACTTTGGCTACTCACGTGATTAAAAATCACTCAATATCAGAGGAACGCTGCCACCATTCATAGGCAAAGATATTAGTTTAACTGGATAAGAAAACTATTTCTTTATTAATCGCCCGTCGGTTATTACATTCCAGTAACTAGTGATGAAATACCGGCTATCCTGTTATGAATAAATGGATCTAAGGCTAAGCAAAAACATTCTGTAGCTTTTCAATGAAAATAGTTTACTTTCAATATTTAGGCTCGGGTCAGGACAATAAGAAGCAAACACATAACCCTGTCTTGGCTGTCGCGTAGTCGGGTAATAAATATGAAGCAGTCGTGAACCACATAATTTTATATTTTTACACAATAATCACTTAACGACTTCACTCTGAAATCTATTGCTTGAAACACAAACACTTATATAACAAGCTTAATTTTGTTTGAATATATTGGCTGAAAGTGAACAAGGCTGGTGCCAAGTGTTAGCTTTAATAATGATGCCTGTAAATTGTGTAATAAACAATTAAATTTACATATGGTTTGTCTCAAAAGTATCCGATTTCAATCACAATTTAATTTAAACAGTCATTGTTGGAAATAGTGGTAGGTGCGAAATTGAATTATTATTTTAAATATAGATGGGTACTGGGTAGGTAAGCCATTCCTCTGAATTAAGGCATTTCGGTTAGTGAGTGATTTCGTGAGAATTTAATTTTTATTTAATTATTGACGGCCCACTCCCTCTCGCCGAGAGGAGGCCTGGTGTCCTAGCGGTGGAAATATTAGCCTGATTATGACGAAAGCCCAATAACACAAACAAATCCAAACTAAACAACAACAACTACAACACAACGCAACACACACTAGGTAGTTATGGATACACCTCACCCGTCTGCTTTAGATTAAGCTAAGTACATGTATGGCTCCATTCTAGCAACTAGATACTTTGCAAGCTCAGCGGTCTGTGCCCACCGGATGAGCCATGTACGCATTACATTACTTCAGAATAAAACTCGCCTCCAAATCGGCAGTACGTATTTTCATTTTATCTCCAGTAAAAATCCTGAAGAGTAGTTTTTAGTACTAGAAAGGTTTCTCACTATATTTTTCATAATTTTTAAATGTTATTTTCGAGATCAAAACTTGCTCATTATAACAGTGTTTAATGTTTAGCGTTTATTAGTCTGATAACTCTGTATGAAATTATATGGTCTTATCTCTATTCAATTCTTAGAACTTATAACATAGAGTAGTGTCAATGTTAGAGAGTTCACATTTTTATCATTAAGTTTAATAATCTAATTTTGTTTTATTAAATTAAGTAAAATAAACAGAAAAATATAAATTCAATTAAATGAAATTAACAGTGTAGTAAGGTAAGGTATTTTTTTTTACAAAATCTTTCATTTCAGTCATACTTAATAGAAGTTCCAATTTTATTTTCCATATTATCCAGTATTCCCGATTGTTCTAGTGCTTAAATGTGTGTTTGTTGTATTTTAAAAGTGTGTAAAATTGAGTAGGATTATTTTAAAGCGAGTTGCAGCCTCTGAATAGTTCATTACTCTATAATCATGACGACGACGACAACAGTTGCAATCGAACCAATACCAAACGAAATCGTACAATTAATTCCACTGTATAATGGTGATAAAAGACAGTTAAACCTTTATTTGAGAAAATGTCAGTACGTGGTTGATAGATTTAAGGGCAATGTGGAACAAAATCTTTATGTTTTTAATGTTTTAACGAGTAGACTAAAAGAGGATGCAGCTGCGCTCTTATCGGAACGTGAAGATATTGTTACATGGTCCGCATTAAAAGAATTGCTGATTCAACATTTTGGGGACCCTCGTAGTGAAGCGTGTATTAATATTGAATTAGAATCTTTAAAAATTAATTCAGGTGAAAGTTTTTTAGACTTTTGTAATAGAATCCAAAATGTTCGCTCGTTATTAATGTCGAAGGTGAATACCATTGATGACGTGGAATTAAGACGTGCTAAGTCAGTTATCTACAACAATACGGCTCTAAATGTATTTTTGTACAACCTTCCTGAAAATATGGTGCGTATCGTTAGGCTTAAATCGCCTACAACATTAGAAGCAGCCTTGAGCATAGTACTTGAAGAAGTCAACTTCTTAGATCAATATAATATGCGTAACCGCATTCATGGTGACAGTCAAAAGTCAGAATCAAGTTCAAGGTCACCGATAACCCAATCAGCGGAGAACAAACCCGGTTTACCTTTTCAGTCTAAAGTTAACTTCAATAATCCGCAAAACACACAAATTAAGATACCTCAAACTGGGGGTCAAGGTCAATTATTTAAGCCAGTATTAGAGTATCGTCCTCAACCGGGTTTGCAACTGCAACAGTTTGGTTATAGACCAGCTCAACAAATCGGATATAGGCCACCTGTACAGTTTGGCTATGGGCCACATCTACGGTTTGGTTATAGACCACCGCAGCAGTTTGGCTATAGACCACCTCAACCGTTTGGCTACAGACCACCTCAACCGTTTGGCTATAGACTACCCCTACAGTTAGGATATAAACCACCGCAACAATTCGGTTACAAACCACCACAACAGGCTGGATTTAATCTTCCCCAGGTATTAAAGCCCCAAAATCAAGATAGTGATGTGTCTATGAGAACGGCCCAACCAAAGCAGCAACAAGACTTTAATTTAAATGAACTTACTATGAAAGATTACGAATATGTGTACGATCCCTATTCTGAAGCATTTTACCCGTATAATATAACAAATGACTATGACTACTTAAATCACATTAACAACTACTATGACAACGTGAGTTACATGGAAGATTCTAACATACCTGATGACAAATCAGAACTAACAAATGTCGATCAGAATGCGGATTTTCAGGAAAAAGCCTCGTTGAAGGACAAGAAATCTTAGAGTTAAATTGCGATCCTAATTTAAAGCTTCCCTACATTTACTTAGAAGAAATAGACGCAAGAATGATGATTGACACTGGTAGCATGAGATCATTCATTAGTCCTCAAAAGGCTTATGAATTTTTCAGTGATTATATTAGGAAAGAACATTTTCAAGTGGTAAGCACCCATGCTTCTAGTAGACACGATGAAGTCATGGAAATTCCTCCCTTACCTACTTTTGTGAGTAACTCTTGGCATAAATTTTATTTGTATGACGTTGACGCACGATATGACGGACTTATTGGTAATGACCTTTTATTACAATTAAATGCAGTAATTGATTTAAAGAATCAAGTATTAACAACTAATACTACCTGTATCCCAATAATTAATAACAACTTAAATTATATAATTGATATACCGTCACGAACAGAACAACGCGTTAAGTTACCTGTCAATCAATATTCAGGCGATGCTATTCTTGATTTTCAAGAATTCGAGAATGGCCTGCGTATGCCCTGCGCTATAATAAATTGCGTAAAGGGATACACATTTACCGTTATCCAAAATACTTCAGATAGTCCAAAACGACTTAGTATAAAACAGCCTTTTGCAGTGACTAAATATGAAAATAGTAAATTTAATATAAATTTTACAAAAAACAAAACTGATATAGAGACAGACAAATTACTTGAAGACAATTTGAGTAAGCTCAGACTTGACCATACCAACGAAGAAGAACATGAAAAGATTTACAGATTTTGCAAGGAATTCAAGGACATATTTTACTGTGACCAAATTCCCTTGACGTTTACTAATTCGGTAAAGCATCACATAAGGACTAAAAATGAAGACCCTATATATGTGAAACCGTACAGACAGGCTCCGCTTGTTCAAAACGAAATCAATAGACAAGTTGACCAATTAATAAAAGACAATGTAATTCAAGAGTCCCATTCCCCTTGGAATGCTCCTGTTCACCTGGTGCCTAAGAAGATGGATGCATCTGGTGAAACTAAATACAGGATGGTGATTGACTTTAGAAGACTAAACGAAATTACTATAGATGACAAATACCCCTTACCGAACATTCATGATCTTTTTGACAAGTTAGGGAAGAGCACTTACTACACTACGCTTGATTTAGCCAGTGGATATCATCAGATAGAGTTAGACGAGAGGGACAGACAGAAGACAGCTTTTTCTACTCGGAATGGACATTTTGAGTTCCTCAGAATGCCGTTTGGGCTAAAAACCGCCCCGGCTACCTTCCAGAGGACAATGGATAACGTTTTACGTGGATTACAAGGACTACACTGTATGGTATACTTAGATGACATTATAGTTTACGGAAATAGCCTCGATAACATGATACAGAATTTAAGGACTGTTTTTGACAGAATTAGGTCCACTAACATGAAAATTCAACTAGATAAATCAGAGTTTTTACGCAAAGAAGTACTTTATCTTGGACACACTATTACCAAAGAAGGACTAAAACCCAATGACGATAAAATTACAGCTGTACTGAACTATCCCCTACCAAAAACGACAACTGAGATTAAAAGTTTTCTTGGACTGGTAGGGTATTACCGACGTTTCATCAAAGACTTTGCAAAAATTACCCAACCATTGACCTCTTGTTTGAAAAAGCGTAACAAAATTATAATAGACCATAAATATATTGACGCATTTAACAAATGTAAAGAACTCTTGACACACGCCCCTCTTTTACAATACCCTGACTACGACAAACCTTTCATACTTACCACTGATGCGTCAAACGTAGCCTTAGGTGCAGTTTTGTCACAAGGACAAATTGGCAGTGACAAACCTATTGCTTACGCTAGTCGCACTCTTAGCGATACCGAATCACGTTATAGCACAATCGAACGCGAATTGCTTGCCATAATTTGGGCAGTAAAACATTTCAGACCATACTTATACGGTCGAAGGTTTTACATATACACTGACCACCGTCCCTTAGTATGGCTTAGATCTCTGAAAGACCCAAGTAGTAAACTGACACGTTGGGGACTCCGTTTGCAAGACTATGACTTTGAGTTGATTTACAAAAATGGCAAACAAAATACCAATGCAGACGCTTTTTCTAGAATTAAAATTCATGCTTTAGACTCTAACGACGACAATGAATCACTTGCAGTTAACGTTGACGAAAAAGATACCGAATACCAAGATATACAAAAACACAGAAATACAGAAAAGTCCTCAACTAAAAAGAAAACAGAACGCAGCAATTCATCAACTATAACAATATCAGACACAAGTCGAACAGCAACTGCTAGTTCTATAGAGTTAACCGACGAAAATACTAATGAACACCCTATTCCTTTCGAAGCTAGTAAATCAGATACAATTCATTCAGCTTTAAACGAGTCCACTGGAATACCAATTTTACACGAAGCCATAGACAATAAGCCAAATCAAATTTTAGTGTTCTCATGGCTCAAAAATGAAATCCAAGTGAAAGATATCTCTCGAGAAAAACAGAAAGTATTAGAAGTTTTCTTACCTACAGATAACCCAGAATTGATAAAAGAATTTTTGAAACAATACATTGAACCAAAATTAAAGTATTTCATTTATTTTGAAGAGAATGAACATCGTAAGTTATTCGGTAATATAATAATTCAGCTTTTTACTAAAGATTCAATCAATTTATATGAATGCACAGAACGAGTAATTTATGTAGAAGATGAACGAGAATACAAAAATATAATAGTTAAGCATCATGAAGGAAACACGTGCCATCGCGGAATCAAAGAGACATTAGTTAGGCTTCGTAGGAATTATTATTGGGATAAAATGCAGGAGACAGTAGCGGCAGTAATAAATACTTGCGAGGCATGCCAGAAAATGAAATATGATAGAAAGCCCATTAAACCTACCCTACAGCTGACACAAACACAGAATGCTCCGTTTCAGGAACTATTTATAGATCTTTTTAGTATTGAAGGCAAAACTTATCTAACCCTTATAGACGCCTTTAGTAAGCTAGGACAGGCTATCGAAATTCAGAATAAATCTACCCCAGAAGTTGTCCGTGCTCTACTGAAGTATTTTTCATACTACGGCATTCCTAAAAAGATAAGTTCCGACCCCGGGTCTGAGTTCAATAACGAGTTGATGAAGGAATTTTTAAACTTACATAAGGTCGAACTTCATATTGGCACACCCAATAACCCCAATTCAATGGGTCTGATAGAACGATTTCACTCCACCATAATTGAAATATACAGATTGGCGAAATACGAAAAACGAAGTACCGATGCGGCATCTGTAATGACGTATTCGGTTATGGCATATAACCATTCCATTCACTCTGTTACCGAACTCACTCCATTCGAAGTTGTTTTCGGACATACTAATACAAATAACCCGTATAGCATAGAGTTAGAAAAACAATATTTCCAAAAAATGGTTCAGGATCATGCAAAGCGAACCAGAGTCATGTACAAACATTTGACAGATAAAATGGTAGCTATAAAAGAAAGGCATAGGGAAAGGAAAGGTGGTGAAGCTAAAGTTGAGTTTAATGAAGGCGAAATTATTTTTGCGAAAGACGTGAACAAGCGTAAAAGTAAAGACAAACCAAGATACGTAAAAGCAAAAGTTATAGGTCAAGCTGAAAGAAATATTTTACCAATACAAATAGGAGAAAGAATCACTAAAACCCCTATTAAAAATGTAAAACGCCCTCCGCAGGTGGTGCGGCATCCTGTTGGTAGTGCTACCCTCGCAGGCCCTTCATCTGCAAAATCTTGAAGGAAACCCAGGTATATTTCCGGTAAAAGAAGGTCTAGCACACATTCAAACTGATCACTGGACTATAGTCAAGCTTATAAGTTTAGAACAGATTTATAATGATTTAAATTACGTATCCAGCAACTACCAACAAATGTGTAAGCTTATCGATTGGAATGCATCATATTCTCAAGAATTTACAAGTATGAAAACACATACAGAGTTTATACGCGATATAACAATAGAAAAATATCGACAACTAGTTCCGCAGAAACGTTCTAAAAGAGGACTTATAAATCCATTGGGTTCTATTATAAAGTTGATAACTGGTAACCTAGATCACGATGACGCCGTTCGATACGAAGAACTTATTTCTAAATTAAATCATAATCAAATAATTACTTCAAAAAAATTAACAATTGTCTCCAAGATGTTTGATAGTTTCATTAATGTATCTGAAACAATAAATCAGAATACTGTAAACCTTCACAATCGCCTAACAAAGATTGAACTGCTTCTGAATGATTTATCGACTAAACAAAACAATTGGATTTCCTTAACTTATTTTACGGGATTATTTTCTGTATTCACGAGTAGTTTCCGTACTATCTTTGCTAGGCTAAGTGAAATCGAAACAGCATTAGCGTTAAGTAAATTATCGATACTACACCAATCAATTGTAAATTCTACAGAACTACTGTATCATTTAGAATTGATTTCTAACTCTGGAAACTTAGTGTATCGTCCACTAGAAACAAATTTATTGAAAATAGAGGAGACCATTTGTGTAAAATCATTTATTAAAGATAATCAGATAACATTTATATTGGAAATTCCACTTACGGATAACTCATCATATAACTATTTTAAGATATATTCCTTACCAGTCTTCCATGAATCTGAAAATAAAACCTTGGCTATTATTCCCAAATATCCTTACCTTTTGGCGAAAGGAACGAAATACTTACCACTAATAAAACCATGTCGACCACTCTCCGCTGGCGATCAGTTTTTATGCACCGAGGATAATCAAGCGTTATACTATGAACTTACCTGTGTAGAACAGTTGATGAAATTCGAAGATGACCATACTCCCTGTAAACAACATGAAATCCAAATTGAGAGGGTCAGGGTCCAACAAGTCAACGATGCTAGCTGGCTCCTTTATACTAGATTGAGAACAACACTGACTAAGCAATGCGGTGAAGAGATCAGCAAACAACCTGTATTCGGCACTTACCTGGTGACAATTGACGAGCCTTGTGACCTGCAAATCTATGGAATTCACCTTCACCATCGTATTTTCATGGAGTTGGAAGTTGTGGAGAAGATTCCCATTGTCACATTACCCCAGTTGCACGAGAATGCCACCCTCTCCAAATTAAGTGTAGTTAACATGAAAGGAATAAGTTTAGATGAAGTGAAATATATGGCCTTTTCGTTAAAGCATAGTGAAGTGATTGAAAGTGTTGAAAAGAAAGACTTTAACTTCAGTGAAAATTTAGGATACGTCACTTTAGGTTTAGTAATTTTCAGTTTTCTTACATTTTTGTTTTATATAACCTGGCTAAAATCGCCTAAATGTTTACTGTTTTGGCAAAATTGTCGGAAAGACTCTCAAATCGAACCTTCCGATAATTTTGCTCTTAGGGTCGGAGGAGTTGTGGATACACCTCACCCGTCTGCTTTAGATTAAGCTAAGTACATGTATGGCTCCATTCTAGCAACTAGATACTTTGCAAGCTCAGCGGTCTGTGCCCACCGGATGAGCCATGTACGCATTACATTACTTCAGAATAAAACTCGCCTCCAAATCGGCAGTACGTATTTTCATTTTATCTCCAGTAAAAATCCTGAAGAGTAGTTTTTAGTACTAGAAAGGTTTCTCACGCTCCGAAACCAAAAGTAGGTACCTAGTGTGTGTTGCATTGCGTGTGTGTGCACACACGCAATGCAACACGCAACTTACCCGCAACTTGTAAATATTGACTATACCTACTCCGTGGATATTTTCATAATTCTGACAATTTGATGACATGGTTACTGATGATTTATTTTTAGCTTAAAAAAAGAAATATAAAAAATCGCAGCCGCCGTCTCAGATTTTCTTATTTACTATTGGCTTAAAGCCAATAGTAAGGTCAAAATGAAATCACCCTCAAAAACCACGAAAATTACAGACATGTCGATATTTTTTCAAATTATCGCAGCAGACGTTATTTAGGTATTTCATCTTAGTGACGCCATCTAGCTTGTAGCAAAATGTACATAATAGCAGACACGTGTGTGTGTGAATCTGAAGGTTGGTAATCAAACAAACCTTTGATTACCAACCTTCAGATAGTTTGATATATCTATGAAAATTATTTAATTTATTTAAATACTCGATAACTGACGAAAATAAATGGTAGTTAAGTCATTAAGTCCCACACATAAAGCCATCACTCTCGACATATTTCCATCCATAATGTTTCCATAAATTCCACTAGCGAGCTTCCGAATGGCGAGTTTATTTGGTCCGTCACGTTATTCAAATTTAATTTTATCGTCGTCGGCACAGCGGGAGTTACAATTAGTAACGAAGTCTCGCTTTGTCCCGCTAATTGAAATGTTAGTTAGTGGACGTCTAATGATTGCCCGAATAGCAACCATTTTATAACGTGTTCATGTAGAATTTGTGTGTCGTGATTTCATTGATTTAATTTAAAAAAAAACAAGCATTATTTTAATACCGCATTATAATATCCACTGTGGCAACACTATCAAAGTACAAATTATTAATATTGTAACAAACTTTTAAAATGTATTTCCGCTATGGCAACTAAATGTATTATTTTACTTTGGCAACACTTGGAAATAACGGTGATGATATTACTGAGCGTTATTTCTGGGGGGGGGGCAAATGTCGTTTTAAAATGGTAAAATGTAGTGCAAAGCCAGTCGTTGTTGGATTGTGAAAGAGTACAGTTGTGCGACTAAAAAAGTATTAGTAAGAAAAGGGTCTATTTCATTTTAATTCAGAAGTGCTATGGACCACGAGCCATGTCTCGGCAAAATCGTAAGTAGTCTTATGAATTCTTTACCTTACTTCATTGTTTTAGTCCCAGATAAGTTCAGTGAGCGGTAAGTGTGGTTGTTACGTAGTTTTTGATTCGGTAGCAATCATTGTGGCGTATTTCCCTGACGGTTAATATTTAAATCATAGTTAATAGTAATTGGGCCGATGCACGTGCTACCTTTGGTCGAGGCAACTCCTCGATAGGGTTATCGTTGCGTTGGACTAATTATAATAATATAATAAGTAAATAGTTAGGCCGACGCACGTGCTGCCTTTGGTCGAGGCAACTCCTCGATAGGGTTGTAGCTGTGTTGGCATAATTATATAAGTAAATGGTTGGGCCGATGCACATGGTACCTTTGGTCGAGGCAACTCCTCGATAGGGTTATCATGGCCTTGGACTAATTATAAACAATAAGTCAATAGTTGAGCCAGTGCACGTGTTACTCTTGGTCGGGGCAACTCCTCGATAGAGTTATCATTGCATTGGACAACTTGAAGTAAATGTTGGGAATTTCGCTACAAGATTCACTCTGAACAATGATATTTTAGAGGTCTGTACCGTTCATTGGATTTTCTGAGCAGGTATAATATAGTTTGATAGCTAAGCTAAAGGTTTGATCATGTTGGTTGCGGTAATGTCTAATGATTGTATGAGCATGCATTTGTATAGTAAAATGTATAGTTTAGACCTCTATGCGGCGTGCACTCGGGTCCAGCCACGAGGTGAGCTGTTCAGAGATGTACGAGTATAGTTTAGACCTCTATGCGGCGTGCACTCGGGTCCAGCCACGAGGGTGAGCTGTTCAGAGATGTACGAGTATAGTGACTTTGACCTTTATCTATGCGGCGTGCACTCGGGTCCAGCCACGAGGTGAGCTGTTCAGAGATGTACGAGTATAGTTTAGACCTCTATGCGGCGTGCACTCGGGTCCAGCCACGAGGGTGAGCTGTTCAGAGATGTACGAGTATAGTGACTTTGACCTTTATCTATGCGGCGTGCACTCGGGTCCAGCCACGAGGTGAGCTGTTCAGAGATGTAAGAGTATAGTTTAGACCTCTATGCGGCGTGCACTCGGGTCCAGCCACGACGGTGAGCTGTTCAGAGATGTACGAGTATAGTTAAGACCTCTATGCGGCGTGCACTCGGGTCCAGCCACGAGGTGAGCTGTTCAGAGATGTACGAGTATAGTGACTTTGACCTTTATCTATGCGGCGTGCACTCGGGTCCAGCCACGAGGTGAGCTGTTCAGAGATGTACGAGTATAGTTTAGACCTCTATGCGGCGTGCACTCGGGTCCAGCCACGAGGTGAGCTGTTCAGAGATGTAAGAGTATAGTGACTTTGACCTTTATCTATGCGGCGTGCACTCGGGTCCAGCCACGAGGTGAGCTGTTCAGAGATGTACGAGTATAGTTAAGACCTCTATGCGGCGTGCACTCGGGTCCAGCCACGAGGTGAGCTGTTCAGAGATGTAAGAGTATAGTGACTTTGACCTTTATCTATGCGGCGTGCACTCGGGTCCAGCCACGAGGTGAGCTGTTCAGAGATGTAAGAGTATAGTGACTTTGACCTTTATCTATGCGGCGTGCACTCGGGTCCAGCCACGAGGTGAGCTGTTCAGAGATGTACGAGTATAGTGACTTTGACCTTTATCTATGCGGCGTGCACTCGGGTTCAGCCACGAGGTGAGCTGTTCAGAGATGTACGAGTATAGTTTAGACCTCTATGCGGCGTGCACTTGGGTCCAGCCACGAGGTGAGCTGTTCAGAGATGTACGAGTATTTTAGACCTCTATGCGGCGTGCACTCGGGTCCAGCCACGAGGTGAGCTGTTCAGAGATGTACGAGTACAGTTTAGAGTTCTATGCCGCTTACACTCTAGTTCAGACATGTAAGTGAGCTTTATGGAGATGTATTCGTGTAGTTTATAGGCCAGCTGTAGTTCAGATTTAAAGATGAAGATGTACGAGTATAGTTTAGAGTTCTATGCGGCTTACATTTTAGTTCAGCCATGCAAGTGAGCTTTATGGAGATGTATGCGTATAGTTTATAGCAGCCACATAAGCGAGCTGTAGTTCAGATTTTAAAAATAAAGATAATGATATAGGAGAATAGTTTAGAGTTCTATGCGGCTTACACTCTAGTTCAATCATGGGTGATGTATGCGTATAGTTTGTTGCAACCATGTGAGTGAGCCGGTAGTTCAGAGTTCAACGTCGGTACTTATGTGATCTTATGCAGCCATGTAGGTGAGCTGCAGTTCAAAGTTTAACGTAGGTACTTATGTGATCTTATGCAGCCATGTAGGTGAGCTGCAGTTCAAAGTTTAACGTAGGTACTTATGTGATCTTATGCAGCCATGTAGGTGAGCTGCAGTTCAAAGTTTAACGTAGGTACTTATGTGATCTTATGCAGCCATGTAGGTGAGCTGCAGTTCAAAGTTTAACGTAGGTACTTATGTGATCTTATGCAGCCATGTAGGTGAGCTGCAGTTCAAAGTTTAACGTAGGTACTTATGTGATCTTATGCAGCCATGTAGGTGAGCTGCAGTTCAAGTTTAACGTAGGTACTTATGTGATCTTATGCAGCCATGTAGGTGAGCTGTAGTTCAAAACTGTAGTTCTGAGTTTAACGTAGGCGCTAATGTGATCTTATGCAACCATGTAGGTGTGCTGTTAGTACGCCATTTGTGTGCTGTTAATAAGCCATGTAGATATGCTGCAATGAGTCCCAGATTTTGACCCTGATAGTAGATTCCAAGATATTGAGCGATAGATAAGATAATTAATACGCCAATGTTTGATTGGAATGAAAACAAATAAAACACTATGCCCTTTAAAAAGTTTTTGGATTGGCCAAAAAGCGGTATGAAACTTTGCTAACGCTCAATTACTCGTGGAAATAAATGGTATTGATGAAAATTTCAGAAAACTTTTAGAGATGCTTAAATGAAAGTCCTGTATGGATGAAACTTTTGGACTATTTTTATGATAAGTTAGCATTGCACAGTAGGTGTGAAATTGATGGCCGAATGGCAGTAGGTTGTGTTACTTAATGGGATCAATGATAATTCTAATAGAAACGGTGCGCAGGCACATACAGATGGTTAGTTGAATTATTTAGCTTCCCAGTAAACCAGCATATCAAAATAAATTTCCAATATTGTTGCTATTTGATATATTGCCTCGGTGGTCGTGATTAGCGCGTGCTTCGGAGTTAGCACGCCGTCGGATGGCCGAGTTGTCGTGATTTCATTGATTTAATTTAAAAAAAAACAAGCATTATTTTAATACCGCATTATAATATCCACTGTGGCAACACTATCAAAGTACAAATTATTAATATTGTAACAAACTTTTAAAATGTATTTCCGCTATGGCAACTAAATGTATTATTTTACTTTGGCAACACTTGGAAATAACGGTGATGATATTACTGAGCGTTATTTCTGGGGGGGGGGCAAATGTCGTTTTAAAATGGTAAAATGTAGTGCAAAGCCAGTCGTTGTTGGATTGTGAAAGAGTACAGTTGTGCGACTAAAAAAGTATTAGTAAGAAAAGGGTCTATTTCATTTTATGTGGGTTTCGTGAACTGGCTTTAGTACAGAAGTGTTGAATGGGGAATGCATTTATTTTGAGGGCATTTTGGAATACTTTATACTTTTAAATATTTTTTTAAATGACCGATTGCCTGTTGAGCAAACGAGTCCTGGAGTGGAGACCGCGTATCGGCAAGCGTAGTGTGGGACGCCCCCAGCTAGATGGACCGACGACCTAAAGAAGGTGGTTGGGACGATTGGATGCGGAAGGCGGTGGACAGGTTGTGGCGCAGCCTGGGAGAGGCCTATGTCCAGTAGTGGACTGCAATAGGCTGAATTGATTGATTATTGATTTTCTAAACTATTATAATTTTTTAAAGGACATAATGCTAATGGGAACCTGAAGTCCTATTACATATATTTGTAATACCCTCTTCAACATCAGTTATGTTGTGGAGGACATATTTTAGCGAAAATTCTTCACCCAATGTATCTAGCAATGTAGCTTAGATCCAATGGGTTAAGACAATGGACTGTTATCCATTTATTGTAAAATCCAGATTCGAGAAAGAACAATAAACCTCATCATTTTCTTTACAATTTAACAGAAAATGATTATCCCACACAATAATAAAACATATCAAAAGGAAGTAATTCACCGTCACCGTTAAAATATCGACGTCAAAGTGTCATATCACGTCAATTTAATGTTCTGTATTAACATATTTGCTGTCGCGTTACAGTGTGACGCAACGCCATCATGCTGACGTCACGATAAAAGTGATATAAATGGCGTCCGTATATAAATTTATTGTGTTTGTTTGTTTATGTTAATTTGGATGTGGTTTGTGCAGATATTATGTTAAAATCTCCTGGGTTGTGGAAGTCATCAAAATTAAAAGTCATTTATTGAAATTAGGCTGAGAATCAGCACTTTTCGAATGTCAAAATTACATAAGACAGTCCCATAAAACGCCCACCCTCCACCACCTACTAGTGCTATAGCTGGGAAGAATAAGTGGCGCAACAAATTCCCAGCAGCACAACTGTTTGCTTAGATTAAAAAATCTCGCTTCTATAGGTACAATAGTAAGTATGCAAAGCAGTTAACATTACGAGACACAACATTAAATTAAACTATTTGCCATATGTCAGCTAGCCACGTCGATATAGCGATTAATACAATGTAAACTATACTCAAGCAAAAAAAAAACTTAAAAAAATAATGAAAATAAAATGTTACACCTAAATAAAAGCCTCCAGGCATAAAGGGCGTTAAAATACTGGTACTATTCTGTAAAATACTGGTACTATTCTGTAAAATACTTGTACTATTCTGTAAAATACTGGTACTATTCTGTAAAATACTGGTACTATTCTGTAAAATACTGGTACTATTCTGTAAAATATTGGTACTATTCTGTAAAATACTGGTACTATTCTGTAAAATACTTGTACTATTCTGTAAAATACTGGTACTATTCTGTAAAATAATGGTAATCAGCTGCAACTGGTTAGACTGGAAGCCGACCCCAAAAATTGTAGGGAAAAAGGCAAGGCAGATGATGACGCTTAAAGTACCTTTAATAATATAACACAAGAGATATTATAATATTTTGCAAAATATCAGAAATTTAACAGAAACATTGCTACAGTCACGGTGTGTCAAGGGAATGCCAATCCTCCAATCCAAGGTAAAGTCTCATGTGCTCGAAATTGTAATATTCAAATCGGAATACAAATATTGTTTACGTAAAAGGGGAGCAGTGGTGGCCAAGTGGCATCGAACCTGACGTGCGAGTGTAGGCCTTGAGTTCGAACCCAGGCAGGGTAAAAACCGGCGTGTCCTAGAGCCAAAAAATCGTAGACATGTGACATCTACTTCGGGCCCGCGTGGTGAATTACGGCCCACTCTCTCTCACAAAGAGGAGGCCTGTGTCCCAGCAGTGGGAACGTTATAGGTTGATTATGCATGCAGTAAAAACAGGTATGTAGAATTGATGGGAGTACCTACCCTGGGTGAGCTCTTTAACAAAGATGCTCTTAAACCTTGATGGTATTTGTAAAAACTTAATGATTGTAGTGATGATGACTCCGTGGAAGCCCAGACCTGCAGCCCAATGGAAGAGGCTGGTCACCTATGACAATCTAGAGAAATAAGGTTGTGCTAAACACCTCTGCCAACCCTTGCGGTGAATATGGGGTGGTGTTATATTATAATGCCCACTTTTAAACTGAAGTGCCAGTATCACTGGACAAAACGTCAATAACAGTCAACCTCCACGACTGCCTACCCCACAATAGACCACTCCACGTAATGGACGCTCCTATTATTCCATTCACGTTAATAAAAATGCAAATTGAGGCGACTGTATTGTTAAAACAATCACTCGACTATATTAATGAGTTCGAATAAAATCCCTCGAACATGGGATATTCTTGTCGGATTTATAATATGTAATACCGATTTTACATTTTATTATGGGACATCCAGGGTCAACATTAGGTTAAGCCAGCTTGCCGTGGTTGGTCCGTGGATGGGTGACCCTCTTTACATACCAAGAACCCTCTGTGCCCAGGAAAGCACGTTAAACCGTCCGCTGTCATTCGTGGATATTTGAAAGTCGTTACGGGTCGTCAGAAACTCGAAAGTCTGACAACCAGTCTTACCAATGGGTATAGTATTACCCAGTACAGTAACTGGGTTGTAGGCAGTCGCTCATTATAGCAGCTCCCAGGAATTCAGTCTTATAGCGCGTCTTAACCTATGAAGAAAACCGATCAGCAAGTTAGACACACATGAATAACATAACATCATGCTGGGCAGAGTTGTACCTAGTGTGCATCCACATTTTACCAGTAATGTTTGAGTCCCATGTAATAGGAAGAGACTATTCTAATGTCACACGAATTTTTGGTTCTAGGACATGCCGGTTTGTTTCCTCACGATGTTTTCCTTCACCGTTTTGAGAGCAGTAGTAATGAAATAATTTACACAAAGTAAAGCGCCTGTCTGGGTTCGAACCTATGACCTACAGTCGTAAGTCGCGGCCGTTACTACTTGGCCACCACTCCTCTATTAGTCGAAGAAGCGTATAGGAAGAGACTATTGCCATCAATCAGGCCCAGATCTAGACCCCGGGCTGCTACTGAGAAATTCCAGATAGAAAAAACAATAACACTTTGATGGGCAAAACGCAAAATGTCATTGATTTGGGACGAATCACACTAATGTTATAAAGGCGAAAGTTTGTGAGTGTGTGATTGAGTGTGTGTGTGTGTGTGTGTTTATATGTTTGTTACTTCTTCACGCCCAAACGGCTGGACCAATTTTGATAAAATTTTGTATAGAGGTAGCTGATACCCTGGATCAACATATAGGCTTCGTTTTATCCCGATATTCCCACGGGACCGACATTTACTCAGGTAAAACCGCGGAGCGCAGCTAGTACTCCATAAACGCCAAAACTAGGTTCTCCAAATGGTAACCGAAAATCGCCATTGCTACGAACGACAATTATACGATTCTATAGACAGGAAACTGATGATCAAATAAAACAGTTACTCAAGGCGTTCGTGGTGCGCGCACCGAATTGTTATCTGCCCGTTGTCATGGAAGAAGACTTTGTGTTCCGTCGCTTCCGCGGACAAGTACCGCAGGACGGTACAAGGACAAGCTAGTGAAGTGCTACAAAAAAATCGTTTTAAGCTATTTTTTATTAACACAAGTTTTGGTTTTATACTATACTAACAGCACCCCGCGATTTCACCCGCATAGGTTTCGATCCCGTAGGAATATCGGGATAAAAAGATCCTATGTGTTAATCCTGGTTATAAACTATCTGTGTGCCAATTTTATTAAAATTCGTTCAGTAGTTTAACAAGTAACAAACATCCATCCATCCATCCTCAACTTTCTCGGTAATAATATTAAAGTTAATATTTTATATAATTACCCACGTTTTTTTTAAACAAAGTTACTTATGACCAAAGAATAATTTCTTACGCCTTTGATCTTAAAACCATTTCAAGTTTCAAGTCGTTTCGTCATTAAAACCTAAACAACAAAACAGAAACATTTAGCCAAATTCAAAATAGAACGCAAATTAACAAAGAAAATGTAGAACCATTCACCAATGTTACCAAATTTTTACCTCCGATCTACCTTAATTGGAATTCTTAATTGTAATTATCGCGGAATTGCGCAGGTACCGACATAGAGCGCCCGCTAATTGATTTGACGATAAATTTCGTTCAACCGATGTAATTTCGCCGCTTTCTGTTCCACCATTTGAGGCTCAAGGTAAGTACCGAGTTATGAAGCAGGGTTGGTTTTAAGAAAGATGAGACTTTTATGAAATCAAAATCAAAAATCATTTTTATTCAAGTTAGGCTGAGAATCTGCACTTTTCGAACGTCAACATTACGTAAGACAGTCTCTCAAAACGCCCGCCCTTCACCACTTCTTAGTGCTTTCGTTGAGAAGAAGAAGTGGCGCAAGAAACTCTCCAGCATCAGCATCTAAATCTGGTTATTGATTAAGGACAAACTATTTGACTACCTCGTTAATCTAGTGGTCGGAAGTGCGACTGTTGAGCAAGAGGTCCTGGGTTCGATTCCCAGGTCGGGTATTGCGTTATTGGGTTTTTGTATATGAAATTCCTCAGTAGCATCCCGGAGTCTGGATTTGTGGGAACACCCATATTACATGGGACTTAAACATAACTGGCATAATGTGGGTTTAATATAGGTCCACCTCTGCCCAACCCTTCGGGATAACAAGGCGTGATGTTATGATGAGAAATTAAAGTGAATAGTGCCAATAATCATAATTCATGTAAGTACTAAAACGAAGTTACTATAACGAAGCACGTGAAGATGACACGAATGGCGCGTCGAAGCATCGAGTTTCTACTTTTCTTTCAGAATGTATTGAATAATAATTACTCGTAGGTGAACAAGAAGTAAAATAATGTGTTCGAAAACAAAATAAATTTACATGAAAACGTGAGAAGGAAGAGTCACGTTGGTAATCCTACTAATATGTATTATAAACGTGAAAGTTTATAGGAGTATGGTTTGATGTTTGTTACTAAATTGCGCAAAAACAGATGAACGGATTTGGATAAAATTGGACGCACAGACAGTTTACAATCTAGATTAACATATAAGATACTTTTTATCATGGTAGTACGTTCCGTGGAATAATTTCCGACCTCGAGGCGGGCGAAGTCGCAGGTAGCACCTAGTGAGATCATAAAAATATTTTTATGATATTACATTTTAAAAATACAAACCGGTAAAACAAACCAAAATAGAAATGGAATTAAATAATTTATATAACACAATCTTCTCAAAATGTAGAAGTAACAGCAAATACGAATTTAATTCTAACAGGGATTATAAAAATAATACGTTTTTATTTATTTGAAATACAATTTATTATTCCGGACTTATTTTCATTAGGCAACATGTCAACAGAATTCGGAACACCACGCTGCGTTCCAAAACGGCATACTGGATGTAGGAAGGAAGGCTGCCAGGCTCAAATGGGATTGGGTGGGTCACATCAGCCGTATGCACGGTGACCGCTGGGCAAAGGGTGCCAGAAGACGGACGGCGCTGCTGAGGCCGGCCCAGAAAGAGGTGGCGAGATGACCTTGACGGGTACCGTGAGGGCTGGTTCGTTCTTGGAAGGATTTGGGGGAGGCCTTTGCCCAGTAGTGGGACAATATAGGCTAACAAAAAACCAAATGGCCTTATACTCCGGCATGGACGTTGACGTGCAACCTGTTACGAAGGATTCAGTACATTATACTGAACACCCTGCGCTGAGATTAACCGTCGGTTATAAAAAAAAAATGCTGTTCCATACACTTTGACCGCGGTTGCGCTTTGATGTCGAGATGCCACTCTGTATAGTTGGCTCGGACGAAATCTAATTGATGATTTCCAAAATATCCTATAATCAGAGAGTACCCAGTATACGATTCATCGAAAGATCGACGTAAATAAGATTTATCATCCACTTAACTTTATCATCATCTGTCTGCCTTTTCCCAACTATGTTGGGGTCGGCTTCCAGTCTAACCGGATGCAGCTGAGTACCAGTATTTTACACGGAGCGACTACCTATCTGACCTCCACAACCCAGTTACTGGGTAATACGAAACCCCTTGGTAAGACTGGTTGTCAGAATTTCGGGCTTCTGACGACCTTTCAGGACTGTCAAGGATCCACGAATGACAGCTGGGACCAATGGCTTAACGTGCTTTCTGACGCACAGAGGGGTCTTGGTATGTAAAGATGGTCACCCATCCACCATCCATCCATTAACCTGATCGATCGACCCGTGCGGCTCTTATTACTTAGCCACAAGCCCCCTTAACTTAAGTTTATATACAACAATAAAAAAACAATAGTACCAACTGCCAAATAATACGCTAACAAACTATTTGTGAGAAGATACTCACGGAAATAGGTAGCAGTGTTGATAGTATACGATGGGCTATAAAAGTGAGCAAAGGGCGCAGAGATAAGGCCTTCAATCGCCAGTAATGTTAGCTCAATGAACTCTGCTGATGCCATGAGGAAAATGAGATTGAAGATATATTCTGTTTAGCCGTCGCAAGACGGATATTCATTGATTAAGACTTCCTTTGCTTTGTCAGTCCACATTTTCTGTTCCTTAGAAACCTTTTTTACTGTTTAGTTAATTTTGTGCTGGCGTTTACTATTTACTGAGCATAGTAATGGTTTTTTACTAAGATTTACTTCATAATTTTACTGATATCATTCTCTCAGGAATTTTAGTTGTATAAGATTTTGGAAAATGCCAAGACAATGCCGAGTGCATTATTAAATTAATTTGCATGCGGCTACGCAAAGAGGAAGTAGACCACGGCGGCGACTCGTGGTACAAGACTTGGACGGAGCTGCTTCTGTCTAAATATTTTAGATATCAGAAACCATAGCATAGGTTTCATCAAATCTTCTATAAATACAAATAAATAAAATGGAAGTGTCTGTTTGTAATGTCAATATAACAGCTTTTTACAAATGCTTATGATAGTAGGTATATACGGTAAGTACTTAAAACCATTAAAATACTTGTAAAAAATTTGTCTGTCTGTTTGTTTGGTTCTCCGAAACAGCTGGACCGATTTTGACGAAACTTCCACAGGCAGATAGCTGATGTCATAAGGTGTAAGATTTAAGTCGCTATTTAGGTAGCTAATTTTAATATAGAAAAAGAATTAGGGTTCCGCGCAAATAAAATCCATGAAACCCAATTTATTTTCCAACATAGAGGCGTCGAACTCGCGGCCACAGCTAGTTTATGAATATTCTTAGTAAGAGACCATAAGAAGCACTTAATACTAAAATTAATTGCTTCTGGTAATTCATAAATAGGTACTGGTACTTTGTGAAGCTGACAGCAACTATACATAGAACAGCTTTTTAAATGGAAACCTATTAGATGATGCTGCACTAATTTTGTTTTAACAATGAAGGCCATTGAATATAAACCTAAATTAACCATGAGCCTTCAAATAAATGCCTTCATTTTCTCCAAAACATCTGAAACATCCATTTCGCGTGTTATTAAATAATTCGGAAACATTCCACAATCTGGGAAACCTATCGGAGCATATTTTAACAGGAATATCCTCTTACATTCTTATGTATTTATTATATTTTCGGCCGCAAACCCTCTGGAGGGAGGAAAGCAAATATTTTGCGTACACACGCTAATGTATGAGAAATGTTTTAATAGATAATGAATAATGTTTCTCGGTAAACACTGCGTATGTTGCCGTCTGGAGGGTATAGGAGGTACATAATGTTTTTGATTTATGGGTTATTTTTTACTTTTCATTTTCGTGCAATTTAAAACTTCACGTCTACTCTTTTCATGGACACCGCATTTAATAAACACGTCTTTGTTTTTTTGTTTTTTTCATTCTTTTTCTAAGTGTATAATATTATATGGCTAGTAGCGGATTCAAGTCAATTGTGCAACGAAATACACTCTTTGTCATCCGTTACGTGTTAGCCGCTGGGTTACTTTATGCAGGTGATATTTTCTCTTTATTACGCGCATAGTCATTACACCTTAACCACATTTCCTCAAAAGACCATTTCAGACACCAATCTATACATGGTATTCATATGATGTGACCATGATTTTGTCTGGACTTTAGAAGAAACTGTGACCTCTGAGTTTGTTTCGGCCTTTCTTCTCAGAATAGTCAGATATGAAACGCCGACCTCATCTAGTTTAAAAAAATATAATTGACGTGTAAAAGTGTTTGTACAAACCTACTTACAGAAATAAATCATTTATCATTTATCACCTTAGTTTATGTCTAAGTGATAAAGAATCAGAGGAAGTGTTCCAATATCAACATGCCACATGCTCCTCAGGGGCAATTCCCGTGTCAAAAATACCTCTAATTTCGTTACGTTTTTTACAAGTTTTCGTCATTGATTGTCGCTGAGATAAGATTGAGATTGCGACTTGAATTTGAAAGTTTTTTAAGCACGAAAATATGCCTTCAGGTTAAACAGTCTGAAAAAAATCCTGTAATCTCTCAATCACGTGTTAGGCACTGTTTAAAAATATTGTGTGTTTCTCTAAAAAAATCTTTTTTACCTCACATAATTAATTTAACTTATGTAAATTGACCTTCCGCTACCCGGATTCGTAATACTTATTAAAACATGGATTCTGTAATCCGATTGTGACCACGTCCACTGCTACTTTTTCATGATTACTGCAGACCGGCCCAGGCGCGACGCCCGGCGCCCGCTGCCTAGTCGCGGATTATATTCTGTAAACTGTTTATTTTAATGTTTCATTCATTTAAATCTGAATATTTAGCTTCGTTATAATATGGTGATAAACTGCTTTGTCTGGTCCTCCGCAAATTAAAGATATAAAGGACCCAAAAGTGATTGTGGTTGTTTTATTTATAAACAAACGATACGGAAGTTCTTACCTCTGTCTTACACCGTGATGAGCAAATCCCGTTAACAAATCGTGCTTCCGAAAAGACCACTGATTCGAAAAAAAAAAGAATTTGTACAAAACCATCCCCGCAATTGCTTTCCTACTAAAATTCCAGCGAAAAAATACATTCCACAAACCGTCTAATTTCAACAATAATAAGTCTTTTGATAAATTACAATCTGGCCGGGGACACCAAGACGTTGTTATTCCGACAAAAATACAGAACTCTGGAGAAAAGCCAATTTGTACTGTAACGGACTGTTTCTACCCCCTCCCCTAAGGGGGTTGAAGGGGATGGGGTTGTAAAACATACGCGCGCAGTAATGGCAATATGTTGGTGATAATTAGGTCGAAAATAAGCTTGCGTTATGTCATATTTTAGCTGGAATGGAGCTGAAATATTTTAAAAGTTGGATTACTGTTTTTGCGCACCTGTGACTTTTTATATGGATATTAACATGTGAGAGGGATTGGGTCGTAAATATATGAGTGTAAGTCGTTACAGAGCTGTACTTGGAGTTTCGAGGATCTGTTCTGGCAATCAAAGTTGGTTTAAACATGCTAAATGGTTCTTAGTTGAGTTATTCGTATTTTAACGTATGTCTTCATTATCATCTGCCTAGCCCTTTCCTAATGGTGTCGGGGTTGGCTTCCAGTCTAACCGGCTGCAGCTAAATACCAATATTTTACATAGACTATGCCTATCTCACCTCCAAAAGCAACACGATACCCCTTGATAAGACTGGTTGGCAGACTTTCGAGGTTTGACCACCAACGTAACGACTATCAAATATTAATCGATTTCAGTAACTTTTGATATATTTTTTTTAATTATTATTTTTCCATACTGACCGCCTATTGAGCCAAAGAAAATTGAATCCTGTTTCAAAGCAATACGACTTAATTTTAAACGCATAGAGTAATGCTAGGGTGAACACGATTTTCTTAATAGGTAATAATAGTTTGCTTTAAAAAAAATATGTTTTGGGTCATTTGTATTATGATTTTAACTCTATAATTTCGGTGTATGAGGTCTTGCGTTAATTATGTTACATAATTGCATACAATGATAGGAGAACCATAATGTAAGGTAATATTATTGCGCCAAAACATCAGGAACAAAAAGCACTCTTACGAAAATCAAAGTTTTCTGAAACCGAAAATAAAAACTACATCCCAAACGTAATAAGACTCCCAAAAGCAATAAGTTTATAACAAAAATACTTTGAGAACAACATTTGAAAACATCGCTATCTGAATACGTGCACAGTTCAATTTTACTTAAGTTCAAGATAAAAAGTTTTCACATCCAACGGGTTTATGTGAATGTGACTCTGTTACACTATGGGAGTTTGTGCTTTATTCAGCTTCGGTTATGGAGTTTGGATGTAAGGTACCTATAGCTTAGTATGACGACGCGTTGCGCAAAGTGTTGTCGAACGTGTTGCAGGTATCTTTTAACCGACTCCAAAAATGGAGGAGGTTCTGTGTTCGACTGTATGTTTTTTTTTAAGTCAAACTCAAAGCATTTATTTAAAAAAACATAAAAGGTGCCTTTGAACGTCAAAATTTACAATAAAATAGAAGTGATTCTAGTCGCCCCTTTCAAAGGTAGTTTCGTATGGAGAAGAATGGGCAAGAAACTCCTTTAGATATAATCGTCGTCGTTTCAGCCGATAGACGTCCACTGCTGGACATAGGCCTCCCCCAATTTTGGGGGGGGTTTGCCATAATCGCCACGCTTGGCAGGCGGGTTGGCGATCGCAGTATGGTATGATGGTGAAATAAATAGAGAACGCTGCTGCCCATTCTCCGGTAAGACCCTTAGTCGCCTTTTACGACACCCACGGGAAGTAAGGGGTGGTGCAATTCTTTAAGTCCGGCACCACACAGATATAATATAATCATCAATTTCTCCGTGATTACTGGGCCGATTTACGTGATTCTTTCTTACCTTTGGTAGAGGAAGCTCATGCGGTAGGCCCATATCAATTTTATTAACTTTGGAAGCTTTGAATAGGTACGCTTCAATAATAAATATTTAATTCCACTTCTTGTATGTTGATGATGTCATAAAATTTCTTGTCAATGTTGGTTACGTAGCAAGTAGTGGTAAACGAATTTGTGTAAGGTAGGTACAACAACCTAAAAAATATTTTTTTTATATAAAAAAACAACCGCCATCCAAAAAAAGTGTGTTGTTGGAAGTCGGTTGTATTTTTTTTTTGTAAAAAAGTTTCTATTTTTCACTTTTTAGTGGCTCAGTTAGTAATTTATCTAAGTTGCAACTAAGCCTAATGTCAGCTGCACCCTTACTTTTTACAAAATATTGCTTATCCCGATGCAGGGACGTTAATTGTTGAGGAGTTCTCCTAGTAAGAACCAGGAGAACTAGAGCTGATTGAGAAGTCACTATCAGCTCCACTTTACCATACGCATTGTAACGAGCATAAATTGCTTAGCAACCACATTTAAGTACCCAATCAAATCGCAACCCGTGATATACTTATTATTAAGTAGTTCCGATGGCCATCTGTGATCCTCATCATCAGTTCCACTTCACCAAATGGTGCTTTCCAAGAACAAAAGCACAAAACTCAAATCGCTTTAGGTGTGCCCATAAAATTTGAGGGTTTCCCTCGATTTTCATGAGATTCCCTAATCAGATTTAGACTTGGCGACAATGGGACCACCTCGAGACCATACCCTTTCAAACAAAAAAAGAATTTGAAAATATGTCCACAATTGACGAAGAAATCGGTGAACATACATAAAAAAAACCGGGCAAGAGCGAGTCGGACTCGCGCACCGAGGGTTCCGTAACATCCGGGTTTATGTTTATGAAATTAAATGTTTTTTTTATTTTTGAGTTGATTGAATGAATGGTAAATTGCGGTTTACGATTCGTGACGTATTAAAAAAAAACTACTTACTAGATCTCGTTCAAACCAATTTTCGGTGGTAGTTTACATGGTAATGTACATCATATGTTTTTTTTAGTTTTATCATTCTCTTATGTTAGAAGTTACAGGGGGGGGGACACACATTTTACCACTTTGGAAGTGTCTCTCGCGCAAACTATTCAGTTTAGAAAAAAATGATATTAGAAACCTCAATATCATTTTTGAAGACCTACCCATAGATACCCCACACGTATGGGTTTGATGAAAAAAAAAATTTTGAGTTTCGGTTCTAAGTATGGGGAACCCTAAATTATTGTTGTTTTTTTTCTATTTTTGTGTGAAAATCTTAATGCGGTTCACAGAATACATCTACTTACCAAATTTCAACAGTATAGTTTTTATAGTTTCGGAGAAAAGTGGCTGTGACATACGGACGGACAGACAGACAGACAGACAGGCGGAAAGACAGACAGACAGACAGACAGACAGACAGACATGACGAATCTATAAGGGTTCCGTTTATGCCATTTGGCTACGGAACCCTAAAAAACATACCTACCTATATAAAGTCGAACATATAACCTTCTCCTTTTTGGAAGTCGGTTGAAAACAGAGAAGGTAATCTTATTACATTTCACTATGTTGTGTTTTTTTTTGTGAAGTTGGTTGTATTTTTTTTTGTATATGTTTTTACTAGTCTAGTGATTATGCAATAAAGTGGTGGAGTAGAGAGAGTGAGAGGAGAGAGGAGTCTTCACTCTCTCGGAAGGAAACATGGTCCTTTCAGCACTCTAGTGAACAAATGGTCAGATTTGCTCAAGTTTGAACACTTAGCAACAATTATATCCACTTAGTAAGTACGCTAGAATAAATCATCTAATGTAATCTAATCTAACGAGCCTGTATTGTTCAACATCAGGGCAAAGACCTCCTTTTTCCTTTTCCACAGAATTGTGTCTTTTCTAAGTGCTAGTCAGTCCTTTCGGAACCCTACACCAATATAGTAAATTATGATCTATATCTTTATTGACATTATCATTATTGATACAAAGCTGAAGAGTTTGGTTGTTTGTTTGTTTGAACGTGCTAATCTGTAAACCTATCCGTCGAATTTGAAAAAAATATGTTTTCCTTTGATAGCCTAATTTTTGAAGAATGTTATAGGCTATTTAACATCACGCTATAACCCTTAGGCACCGAGCAAAAATAACAGTATTCAGAGAGAATGCTAAGCAAAAACAAAGTAACAGTGCGTGTGAGCGATGCGATGCAATGCGGTGGGTCGGGGCCGAAATCGCAGGCACTAGTATATAATATAATATTATAAGTGTGACAGTTTTTATGATTGGATTTTAACATTTTTGGATGCTTGTTACTCGATCACGTAAAAACGAAATTTGCTGCGTAGATAGTTTATATCCTGAGTACTAGGATACTTTTTATCCCGGTATTTCATTCCCGCGGGATAATTTCCGACATCCACGTGGGCAAAGCCGCCGACAGAAGCTAGTAAATCATAATCCACAAAAAATAAGTGACGTCACATATCAAACAAAATAATAAAACGCGGAAAAAACAAAAGAAAATGGAAAACAACACCACAGTCTATTCAAACATCGTGTTTTTGAAAGATATTTTAGCTCGAAGATGGCCCCTGTTTACAAACGTGAGGAAACTTGAATATTTAGGAGCCGATCACTATCGCCCGGAATTGAAAACGAATTTCATGTATTCAGAAGGTACGATAATTGAATTGTTTCTGTGTGTTTAAAGCTGAATATTTTATAGATTTGTTTCGAAGAACTTATCAATATTTAATTTACAACCATCTGGGGTGAAGGAAGCTTTCTATAAGAACATTTTGCGCGCTATAAAAATTAGATTCTGTTATGAAATCTTTTTCTCATTCACTGGCCCATTTCCTTATAATTT
The DNA here is from genome assembly GCA_916614155.1 of Mesoligia furuncula. Lineage (NCBI taxonomy): Eukaryota > Metazoa > Arthropoda > Insecta > Lepidoptera > Noctuidae > Mesoligia > Mesoligia furuncula. The sequence continues at coordinate 19,681,311 of OU744816.1, forward strand.
AAATGATTTTAAAGACAGACGTGCCTTCTATTATTAATTAATTTTTCTAGAGATGGGCAAAGATCGTCATTTACTGGACGCCGGACATTGCCGTCGAGGTAGACCACGGCGAAGGTGGTGTGACGATCTGATAAAGTTTTTAGGGCCACCATGGTCAGAGATCGCAGGAGATTGAGAGGTTTGGAAGGAAAAAGGGAGGCTAGCAAAAAAAATGTCGAATAACTGCACTGTTATTTGAACTAAATGTAAAATACTAATAAAACCTTCAGAATGCAAGGTAACCGCTCTTCATCAAACTACTGACTCCCATACAAACATCACGAAGTCGGAAACTCGGCAACATTGCAGCGTCCATATCTTTTAAGAAACGCTGACAATAACCTTCCATTTCTACTTTATTATAACGTTTTCCTGGTCTTTTATACTGCAAATACAAATAGAAAATACCACAGATAATACAACGTTTTTTCTAGCACAAAATGGCTGTATTGAGTTGAATACGACGTATCTCCTGAATCTCTGTTTGACCTTATGAAAGACTTCCTCAACTTGTTATGGAGGCTTTGATCACAATATTGTATTACTGATAGCGTTCGCACTACAAATAAACTTAGGACAGAAGGACCAGAAATAAATAATTAAAGTGGTAATTGTGTTTTTTAAGGTAGCTTCTCAGCTTACAGTGAATTAAACATCTACACTAATATTATATAGAGGTAAAGTTTGTAAGTTTGGATGTAGAAGGTACTCGTAAAGCTACACTAATTGACGAGTGCTTTAGGATATATTTTATGGTTACATAGTTGGCTTCCACACGGACGAAGTCGCGGGCAGAAGCTAGATACAAATATTTTTGTTACAAAAATATATGACCAGTTGTAGATTGCATTGACTGACGTTTCTGGTCGGCCCATAAACGTCGTTCCTGCCCATCAACTTGACTTATAGTCCGGTAAGCCATCTTTACGACACCCACAGGTATTGTGTTCAATACAATGTAAACATATATTTGTTTTTTCTTATTTTTTTTTTTATATTGTGTGCAACATTGATGTGCCTTAGAAGTGTTTTTTTTTTGGTGTGGCAACACGCACTTTTTTATTGTCACTTTACTTTTTTTACCTTTTTGAAACTATTGAGTGTAACTCGCTATTTTTTTTTATTTAATTTAACAAGTGTAGTCTGTATTTTACTTCTCTCTGTGTTTTATTACAAACACATTGCTTGGACAATATTACCCCAGTGGCTACTAGCTTCTGCCCGCGAATTCGTCCGCGTGATATTTCATGTGTCCCAAACCCCCTCCATCGTATCGCATCACCGGCCCGCACTATTGCTTCGTTTTTGCTTAGCCTTCTTTCTGACATTTTTTTCTTGCTCGACTCCTAAGGGTCATAGCGTGATGTTGATACGGCTACGGCATATAGCGTGATGTTGATACGGCTACGGCATATAGCGTGATGTTGATACGGCTACGGCATATAGCGTGATGTTGATACGGCTACGACATATAGCGTGATGTTGATATGGCTACGGCATATAGCGTGATGTTGATATGGCTACGGCATATAGCGTGATGTTCATACGGGTACGGCATATAGCGTGATGTTGATATGGCTACGGCATATAGCATGATGTTGATACGGCTACGGCATATAGCGTGATGTTGATACGGCTACGGCATATAGCGTGATGTTGAAACGGCTACGGCATATAGCGTGATGTTGATACGGCTACGGCATATAGCGTGATGTTGATACGGCTACGGCATATAGCCTTCCTCAACAATTGATCTATCAAATACAAAAAAACTTTTTCAAAGTTTAGCGCGTTCAAATAAATAAACTCTTCAGCTTTAATATTAGTATAGATTTCGGTTTTCTGGTCGACTATGACAATAATACTTACTTGGACTGCGTCATGTATTGCTCTTTGAATTTCCTTTTGAAAACTTTGGAAACGCAAAATACATAATTATGCACTGTAGACTGTTACAATGTTGTTTTGATTTCGTTGTATGAAAGCTCTGGTCGTTCTTTTTACTGGTCCTTCTGGCATAATATTTATATTTTCCTGTTACTAAGGAAACATTTTTGGCATTCCAATATCGCATTTCTCTGTTAACAAATTTTTCGCCGGGGAGCCGAGTCCGAGGTGGACCCAAGATAAATGTTGTGCTGTGTCGCCCAATCGTGCAGAACTTAATGTAATAAGAAACTTTGATACCTTTCCAAAGTTATGGTTATAACGGTGTGGAAATAACGGAAAAATATAAAGGATTTTTTTCCTGTTTGTAAATGGATTAAGATAAGGTCGGAAAATAAAGGCTGTGGATTAAAGACTTTATGGGCGCGTCGAATTTTAGGTACCTGTTTGTTTTCACACGTGCAGGTCAATGCCCTCTTCTCATTAAAAAGGCACGACACCACGCTAGGGGTCACGACGACATATCAAACTATACATTTCTAGTTTTAGATGATCTCGCACTGTATAGGCTTTTCGTATAATGAGAAGTCAGCTTACACTGGAAATATATAGCGTGCTTTCGAAGCATTTTAAGTCCGAGTATTTGGTTTCACCGATGCATGCAAATGCATAATTATGACTTTGTTACTTTGTTACATCGACGTGACGACGTCCTCCAGAAGAGTGCTTTGCCGGGAAATCATTTGGCAATGGTCACTTGAAATTGAAACAGAGCTCCTCTCAGTATGTTTCCGCCGAAAATGCATAATTGTTATTATGTTACTCCGAATTGCCTTCCTGCGGAAATGCGCTGTTCCCTTTTCCAAAAAAAACTTGTACTTTTCTCGAAAATTACTCATTATATGAAATTATAGTTTGATAATTGAACGATTCGCAAAAAAAAACTTCATCTGTACTCATATCACGAAATATCATTTTCCCATTAAACGAAGTTTATCGGTAGTTGCTTCCACGAAACGAACTTTTTCGGAATACCATCATATATATAATCATCGCATGTTAAAAAGCAATAAATTAAACTACCTATGCGGAACTAAATTTATAGGCAGAATGTGTAATTTTAAAACCAATAAATATGTCATAAACACAGTTAAATAATAAAATAAACAAAATCATAATAACTGTTGCTTTAACTAGAAACAATCATCAAATAGCGGACAAAAGATAATGATTGTATTTATTTTTGTATATTGTATTTCCACAGTTCAAACAGTTTTGTTGTTAAAATATTTCACGAAACATTTTAGTCAACACACACCCATAAAAGTGCTAAACTCTGTCACGCCAAACAGCGGGAAAGTTAAACAACAAAAGTTAAACAAACTTCCCAACTGAACTGGGGTACATTTGTACTCCGACCCGAAACGGACCAATACCTGTGTAATCGGAAAATTTTATTAAAACCCTAACAATCCAGGACGGGGGCATTTCGGTGTTTCCTTTGCTTTTTATTAAAAACTCCAATTGCTATAAATTACGGGCCAGCCAGTTGGCGAAACGACTTTCGGTCCGACTTTTGTTTGAGCCGACTTCAAGTTAAAACCGTTTTAAGGCCATCAATGAAAAATCAAGTAAAAAGTTTTTGATTTAAATCGACGGATGCTCGAGCCCACAAAAGGACCAATGATTTTTAGGAATGTTCTTTTCTTTTGAGCTCAAAGACAACTCTTTGTGAAATGCATCAAATAAATCAATCATGAAAAGAATGGCTGTCTTTTTACAGCCAGAACAGAAGGTATTGTAATATTAAGAAATTGGACAATTTCGTCGAGGAATTCCGCGGGGAGTGAGTAAAATATCTCATTGTCTCTACGAGGAAACAAAATGTTATAGGTATTACCTATAAGATTTCGTTTCAAAATTTTACATTGCTTATTTACAAAACTCTATTTGCTGTATTTTATTTTTGTACCTTATCTCCCCAAAATATGAGTTCTATTTCAAGCCCAAACAACTAAAAAACAGAACAATCGCACTAAGCATTACTGAACGTCACAGCATAGCGACAATCAGTGCATCAGTGCTCAGTTCAGCAGCACACAGAGTAACAATGTTACTATGATTGTGTTCTGATTGTGAACAACCGGATTACCGGAGGTAGGATTACGAAATATTCGCTCTTTGATAACAGGATATATTTACACCTTGGGATTTCATCCGGGTTAACTATGCTGCGTGGCTTACTCTAGATACAACACTAAAATTAGTGTTGTATCTAGGTATGTATTTAAAATATATACCAAACAGTATTTTATTTGTTTTAAACCCATATAATTTTTGTCGTGCCTAATGATTTGTTACGATTTTAGATTGGACATAAATGCTATTGAGCTTTCTTTATTACGATTTTTTAAGTGATACACTAGTTTTTTAATAACTAATTATTATGAATGACATTAAAGACCCGCTGAATATAAAATACTGATAATTAATCCTGGAATTGACAAACTCTAGGAAACAACAATAGAAGCAAGAAAAGTTGGCTTGTTGCCACAGAAACACGTGTCCACACAAAAGATGATTTAGCGTGAATAAATGACAATAAATAATATGCCCACATAATTACTTTTCCAACTACTGTGCCTTTCAGATTACAGCATTAAAGTTATGAAAACTTCACAATTTTACACAAAAAGCTTTGAAAACTTCAACCAATCCAATTTCCACCAAAAATCGAACCTTCCTAAAAACAAAGTCTAACATTACCCCCCAAACATTTGGCAGGCTACCGATCATGACGTCACTCCGGCCGCAAATACGTCATTATCAGCCGGCTATGTTCTATGTTCTATGTTATGGGTTTGGTTTCCGCACTTAGTCCTTCAGTGGACCATTGTGCGTGGGCCATGGCGGCCGTCGGCGGTTATTCCAACCAGCCCACCTCCCTCCAGAAGCTGATCAAATCTCCTGGTCTGTTAAGAACATCTGTGTACGATCTGGGTGTCCCGAGGGTTTCTGACCTTATCTGGGTGACGCCTGTGCACTCAAAGAGCACATGCGCAATGGTTTCATCAGCCTCCATGCAAGCCCTGCACAGGGGACTGTCTGTTATGCCTAATGTGTAAAAGTGTTTATTTAGTGAGCAGTGTCCCGTGATGGTCCCCGTCACCAGGCGCAGGCCTTTCCTGTCCAGTCGTAATAAGCGCCTGGTCAGCCTGCCATCCAATAACGGCATGGCTTCTTTAGACTGCCTGCAGCCTGGTGACGACGTCCACCAGCTTTCTGCTTGTGTGTGGGTGTGCTCCTGTAGCCACCTGCGTAGTTGGTTGAAGGGGATGGGCACGATAGGTTCCGGTCCACAGACTGACATACTGGAAGCCCTTCTGGCCAGCTCGTCAGCTGCATCGTTGCCTAGCGATCCACTGTGTCCTTTTATCCATTGTAGTGTCACTGTATTGCGGTTCGGTACAGTTACCCGCTCGAGCGCATTGTGACATTCTAGTATCAGGTTCGATGTAATGCATTTTTTGTCTAAGGATTGGAGGACTGAGGCGCTATCGGAGAGTATGCGAACATGGGTGTCCGTGACTCTCCTGGCTGCTATGGCATAAGCCGCTTGCATTATGCCCACACACTCTGCTTGATATACCGTGTTGAGCATTCCCAGCGGTTTGGATATTTTTATGCTGAGGTCGTGTGAGAAGACTCCGACTCCAGTTCCACAGTCGGTCTTTGAGCCATCAGTGTAAATTCTCAGTTCTTTCGGGCCTGAGTGGTCGCACCGCTCCTCTTCAAGCACTATGTTGTAATGCTTTTGGAAGCAGTATTGTTTCGGGGCTTTATCACAGGGTGATGCCATCATTGGCTGCCGTTTGATCGCATCTTCTTTTAAACGTGTGTGTTTGACCCTAGAGTCTTTGCTCAGGGTCCCTGAGTTAAGGAGCCTAAAGGCAGCCAGGGTCGCCTCCTCCCTCACTATGAGGTGTAGAGGCGGCAGTCCGAGCATAGCCTGTAGGGCAGCAGTGGGTGTAGTTCTCATGCAGCCAGTGATTGCCACACACGCAAACCGCTGCAGCTTTTCAAGGTCTTTTTGGGCTGTGCTCAGGTCTGTTCTGGGCCACCAGACTAGTGAGCCGTATGTAATGATTGGTCGGATGACTGTGGTGTATAGCCAGTGAGTGACCCTGGGGCTAATCCCCCAATTCTTGCCAAGCATTCGCTTGCATTGCCACAGGGATATGCTGGCTTTCGTGGTAATATAGCTTGTGTGTTTTGCCCAGTTCAGCTGTTTGTCCAAAAAGATGCCCAGGTATTTGGTTTCAGTTGATAGGCTTAGGGTTGTACCAAAGAAACGTGGTAGTTGTAGTGTCGTCAATTTTCTCTTTTTTGTGAAGAGAACCAGTTCAGTTTTTGTGGGGTTCACTGATAGTTGGTGTTTACCACACCAGTTTTCTACTATTTTCAGGGCCTGGCGCATTAGGTTGCACAGGGTGTTTTCGTGAGAGCCATTTATTATTATGGTTATATCGTCGGCGTAGCCTACGGTATAGTAACCTTTGTCGTTGAGTTCTTTTATTAGACTGTCCACGACCAGGTTCCATAAAAGCGGCGACAGGACGCCCCCTTGCGGGCAGCCCTTCGCCACTATGGCTCTTGTGGTGTCGTTTACGGTCACTTGTACTGCCCTTCGTTTGAGCATGTTGGTGATCCAGCCGCTCAGAGACGGGTCTATATTGTGTCTGTCTAGGGCCGTGCTGATGCTGTTAAAAGTGGTTTTGTCAAAAGCGCCCTCGATGTCAATGAAGGCTGCCAGTGCTGAGCATTTGTGGTCCACTGCGCATTCAATTTTGGATACCACGCTGTGTAGCGCAGATTCCGTTGATCTGCCTGTGGAGTACGCATGCTGTTGTTTGTGGAGTGGCTTTGCCCGAAGAGGTCCATCTCGGATGTGTCGATCACAGAGCCTCTCTAGGGTCTTTAGTAGAAAAGATGTGAGGCTTATGGGTCTGTACGCCTTGGGTTGTGTGTAGTCGGCCTTGCCCGGTTTTGGTATGAAGATGACTTTCACTTCGCGCCAGGCTAGGGGTATGTATCTAAGTGCTATGCAGGCCCGATAGATTTCTACCAGGCGTGGTGCGATATGGTCAACACCCATCAGCCGGCTAATCCTCACTAACAGTCGGATGCCTGCCGGATCGCCGGCTGCCGGCCGGATCGCTCGGAAAAGATTACATTTTAACGGGCCGTTAGACAGACAGACGACGGATAGTAAGTTAATGTTGATTGAGATATATTTAACTGTTGTTCGACTGAAATAAGATTGGGAACTTTAGCTGGGTTACATGCCGAAGGCAAAGGAACAAGCATTGTGGATGAAGCAGAATATAATTTATAATTGTATCCACTTCCATTCGCTTCTTTTCCAGCCTTTTTTGTTATTCTGTATAATATTCTGTTATTCCCATTGTTTTTGTGAACATAGTTTTATTTATTTTTTAACTTATAATTCATCTAACGGTATCTGTCCTCAGCTTGTGCTGTGCACTGTGTAAGCGACGAATTCACAATACCTACCTTCAACTGTACCTATGTGATTTTTATATGCTTTAGTGAGTAAATCGATGAAGTGAACTAAAAAAAAAGGAAAGTATAAGGTTTAAATAAGTTAATGAGGATGATGATAGGAATAATATTCCCCCGAAAGAATTAGGTTAGGTTAAGAGCCACGAGTGAATTCATAAGACTCTTGGACCCTTTAGGACCTTACAAGGTAAGTAGTTGTTGGCATTTAGAACTGAACAAAACTGTTCTTTGCAATACCAGTTCTAAAAAAACCTAACGATCTTTCAAATATAGGTACTGAAGCAAATATGTATAAGTAGGTACGGTTTGAAAGGTCAAGCAAGATTTACTCCTTCAAGCCAACAGCCTTTGATAAATACCAGCCAGAGTACACTTGAAAAATATATGTATTATTCACAATACTTTTACAATACTTAGATTAAAAATACTCCAAAGACCATTTCCACTGGTCCTTCTGTCCGCCCCTCAGAGTAATAGACTTGCCCAGAATTAGACGTCCGTGTAATTATATAGACGCTGTTTCACGAACCAATAGCCCCCCTCCCCCCTTCTCGGCCGCCCCCTCTCATCTCGCTCTCAAGTAATTTGTTTTGCGGACGCTGCCGAAGATTTCAGCACGGTACAACAAGCTTGTTTTTGTTGAAATCTTTTAGCAAAATGTTTTTAGTGTGTTTTTTCTCAGAGGAAATGTGATTATTTTGGGTTTCATGTTTGTCATATAGGCTGTATTCATAAACTTCTCTTGGATAATTTTGTAGACAAACGCAGCGTTTCACATGTTGATGACGTAAATTTAGCTCTTTTTTTTTTGTATTCTATAATTATATATTGATTAAAGTGCGAAGTGTTAAGTGACGAATCGATTCTTAAAGAGTTTCTTCAAAATCCGAACATTTATTCGAATACGATACTTAAGGTGAATGGGTAGTGGCAGACCGCGAAATTCGAATTTTCTTACGTTTTCTGCAATTTGCAGGTCAGTGTCAGGTTGTATCTAGATCAAAATATGATTCGCAATAATAACAGGTACATATTTAGAGAATCATTAATACATCTTTCTAAGTTAGATTTGTACCATAAGCACTTTTCCATAAGAGATTTGTTATATATCGTCGGCAACATTTACAACGATTTTCGTATAGAACCTTTCAATTCGAACACATACCTCTACCCCTGCAGAAAGAGCTGTTGTATTTTAATGTATTTTATTTTTTATTCTGCGAACATTCTACCAATTAACGCAATCCTCTCTCCCAGCAGTCACGTACACCACAATACATTGCCCCGTAGCCCGACCTTCACCCACAAATTTTAAACATCCGCTATTTATTTTTGTTCACTGTCAAGCCCTTCCAAAGAACTTTGTTAACGACCACATGAATATTTCATACAAGCTGGGGTACTGCCGAGCTCCCAACTTTCACTTTATTACACAGGAACCCTTGACTGAAGAAGTTACACAGTTTTTTTTTAGAAATATCCTGAATTATTCATACGTAGTACTTGTTAAGCACTTGATAAAAGTATGCTGGATTTCAGGAATCTTTTGTACTTTGGTATGTTATTAAATCTTTGGAGATATTGTGAGAAAATTGAAAGTTTCTTCGTGTATAATGTTGAAGCGTCTTCGTTGAGAGGCTTTTGGTTATGGATAACTTTCCTTTTGCCTTTCGTGGAAAAATTTATTAGTGAGGGAGTTTAGGAGTGGCGCTGGCGCTTTGACTGTCCGATGAATTACCTTTTAGGACATAATGTATATTGTGCATTTTTATAATTTTTAACATGACGATATTATCGTCCACGTCCACGTCTATAAAATGAATCCGTACAGTAAACGTAATAACGTGCACGTATTCCCGTGCATTTTATTACGTTTACTGGACGGAAATTTAAAAGCGTCTTCATATTATATTTCCATACATTTTACGCAAAAGGTCCACGTCACCACCACGTGGACCGCCACGATAATATCGGCACGTTAGAAATTATAAAAGCGCACCGGACCGTTGCATGCACACATAATCACTATGTTTTGCGTGCGTTACTTCGCGCACGGCCGCAAACAGCTAATTATCACATCTATACATATAATAAATCTGTAGAAGGGTCAATTCTGTACATTGAAAATATTGAAAAAATAAATAGCGGGGGGTGTTGCTGGATCGATACCAAACCCAAATATGTGATTAAAAAAATTTTTGTCTGTCTGTCTGTCTGTCTGTCTGTATATGCAGGCATCACGTGAAAACTAACGGTTCGATTTCGATGAAACTTGGTATAATTATACCTTATTATCCTGGGCATAAAATAGGATACTTTTTATCCTGGAAAAATACGTAGAAAAAAAAAATCTTATTTTTCAGTTTTATTCATAGACGTTGTTCTGTAGAACCGCGAACACACGTTGCATTACCCGCAGTGGATAATTTTCCTTTTCAATTTAAGAAAATACAGTTTCCTGTAGCTTTGTGTTACACCCTGACAATAAATAAGGCTCAAGGTCAGACCCTAGGAGTTGCTGGCGTAGATCTTACCGCGAGTTGTTTTTCACACGGGCAACTTTACGTAGCTCTTTCCCGTGTGAGCAGTCCAAGAAATCTTCATGTTCATATTCCGGACGAGCTCACTAACAATGTTGTGTATGCTGAAGCTCTCAATTAACTTTCTGTCGCATTGTCACGATCACTTTTTTATTATTGCAAACTTTTCGTCACTGTCAGTAATTTACTGCTACATGCTACTTATCAAGGTCGGAATTACTATGAAAAAAATACTTACTACAGAACGCGAGCTCAACAGCAGTAGCTCAATAGAGGGATCTCCTTAATTATTATAGGCTTAGCCGTATTTGGGTCCAATAGATATTTATAAGATGTCATTGTCAGAGTTACTCAAAATGGAGAAATAAACCATCCACGTGAAGACCGACATCCGCGCGGACGGAGTCGCGGGCGGAAGCTAGTCAAAAATAAAAGTCGTTTCCTAGCAATTATTTTTATGCAATGTTACTTAGATTAATGTACAGAATGTGTACTTGACGGCTATGTGATGGGTCTTTTTACGATTTATTTCGGTCTGATCCCCTGAACCTCCCTCCGCTACCCCCGAAATCCCCTGCTAGTTCGTCTTTTGTTTTAATCTGTGTCTTATAAATCCACTTTATCGAGGTTACTTTTTTGACAGGTACAATCAAGAGAAAATAAACGTTTTATGTTTTACAAAATTAAATAAATATTTTTTTTTAAATGTTTCATGCGTGCTCGATGTGATTGAGGCCACGGCAATACCCAAATGATTTCTCCAAGTACTCTCTGGTGCCTGGAGCTGTGTGCGAACGCGCATGTTTCATCACCCTCTTATAAGATCGATATTTAGGTGAAATATTTTTAAAAATCTGTGAAATTAACACTAAATGCCACAGCAAAGTTCATAAGATAATTTAAATAAAGACTTCTAGAAAATATACTCAAAATATGGAGCAAACATCCTCTCAAAGACTGCATTGAAGTGAGGCTTCGAGAAATCGTGCTTTGATAGAAAAGTATCGACAAAATCTGTGTCGGTGAAATGATCTATCGTTCAAAAGATTCTTCGCTGAATCGAAGCCTAGTGCAAATCAACTTGAAAATATTATACACAGTTCAACAATTCGATGCCTAACTCAACAAACAACTCCGATTTTTCTAGAACAATTAGTTACCAAGGACTCGAACTTCCCCGAATTTTTTCAGATGTGAAAAAAGAGGTTTTCCAACCATAGCACCAATTTCAACCGCACTTGTCCGAAGAGCACCTACGCTATTCCACTAACGGCACCGAAATCAAATTTTGTTAATTCCAGTTCGGTGGAACAGTTCAAAATATTAATTTTAGTACCTATTCAAAACAAATCAGGAACTAAATGTTGAACATTAGCCATTATTTTCCTAAACAATGATAATTTCTACATTCTCATTGCAAATAAACACTTTATTATGATGTAGTCTAATAATGAACGCACAGCACCAAATACATACACAGGTATAGAAGGTTGGTTCCATTCAACGAGCGGGAACAGGGGCACGCACACATAGACGCGTAAGTGCTGCGATCTCAAACAAAAGCCGCGAACGGTCGCGAGTGCACATACACGCGCTATACGTGTGTGTGTGCATTTTCGTTCGTTGTATGGAATCAACCTTCTGTGCGTATTTTGTGGAGGCATGCAGCGAATGCAGCTTTGTTCCAGTTGCAAGTGTATAATGAACAATGATAATGATTTTATTTGATAACTTATTGTGGAAATGAGTTGAAATATCGCTCTTAGTGCTTAAAATGAAATGATGTGACGGACAACCAATCAACTAGTTTATTCGTCAGTTCTTTTCCAATTTGCATCCAATGTATAAAAAAAGACACGCTCGAATTTCGCTTTTCTCTTTCATCTTTTCTTTCTGTGGTCATCTGTAAAGCTTCCAGTGTGAGGCCCAGTTACAGAAGCAAATATTAGCTCAAAGTCATACGGCCACATTAATTAGTCCGATATGACGCGGACGATTTAATTCGAACAGACACATTCATACACGAACTGTGTAGGCACCCAGGTGGGGTAGGCCACCTCTTAAAGCAGTATCATTTTAATCATACTTCATTATGGAAAAAAGGTGGAGCTTTACATATAATACCCTCCCGACCGATTTCGGTCACGGTGGCCAATTTCAACGGAGATTAGCCAGGTACGCAGGAGATGTTATAGTGCACAAGTGTTTACGTAAACACAGGTGCACTCTCTGTTCCTTTACCCTCATAGTCCAATGGCACGGCAATCCGACACGACCGGAGAGTGATCAGGCGTAGGACCAACGACGCCACGTGCTTTCCGAGGCACGGGGGTATTAAACCACCAACTTGCAAACTACGGACTGTTTATAAGAAATTTCTAATGGAAAAACCATTAACACTTTGTCCGACGTGGGAATCGAATCCAGGACCAACGCTCAGCAGTCGCGCTTGCAACCATGAGACCAACGGGGCAGTCAAGCTTGGAGCTGGAGATGAAGCTTTTCAGGACGTAGAGCTCCATCTCTTTCCCACCCTGTCAGAGGGCCCTGACAGCGGCAAACAAAAGTTAAACGTTACTGATCGATCAATTTAAACGGTGTTTAGCATCGACGTGTTCCACTTTCGACCAAAATATCGCCAATTCAACTGTGACTAATATCCATAGTCGCAGCTGGTCAACTATTACTATTGCAATATCACAAAACAACAGAGCGAATAGCAATAGTTTTAAAAGCACCATTACTTGCACAAACGGGGCAGGCAAAGGAAATAAAAATAAACATCCAGTCGAGATATTTAGTCGTTGCCAGCGGGCGACCGCGACAGAGGGAGATACAGAAAGTCTATTCGATACAAAGATACACAGTTTAATTTCGATATAGTTCCTGTAATCGGTTTAATGTTAGGAATGACAGTCAGTGTAAAGTCAGCCTCAAAATATATTTTTTTTAAATTACTTTTTTATTTGCCTCCGACTTCCGAAATTAAAGTTATTTCATAATTTCGAGTTAATTTCTATTTAAAGTCGGTTTAATTTTTTTAAATTTCTTTTTGTTCTACAGTAAACTGTTATTTCTCCTTCATTACGCTAGTCCCGTTTTGAATATATTTTAAAGTGTGCCTTCTGTATTGTTATTCGTGTTGTCACAGTCAGTTCTAGGATTTACTGCTGTTTTAACTTGCCAGTTCATATTCGTTGTTTTACTCGGTTAATTATGAAAGTGCAGGATTTTGTTCCACGGAGATATATTTTAGGACATTCTTAATTCCGCTGTCAATGTTGCTTTATGTTTTTGAAGTTTTGATAAATTGGTTGTGCAGACAAAATCGAGAAGAAGAAGTTCCTCAAGGAAGAGTTCTGGCCGAAGGGTGTTGTGTACCGCCGGTTTCGTGGCCGGCTACATGACACCAGTCAGCGAAACACGACGCAGACACTTCGTGTGCTTTAGTTTGTTAGTGTAATTATAATATGTGTATGTATTTATAGTATTTTTAAGTTATATTCATATTGTATTGTATGTGTTTTATATGGGCCTTGATGCCTGAAATAAATGGATAATAATAATAATAAAATCAAAAAGTTCTGTTAAAAAGTACATTTTTGAATGTGAAGTTAAAGTAGTGTATAGGTAGGTAATAGGTAAGCGCGTATCTTGCGTACGGAAGTATCCTACTATCCTACTAATGTTATAAACGCGAAAGTTTGTGAGGATGGATGGATGGATTTTTGTTACACTTTCACGCAAAAACTACCCACAGGTTTTGAATGAAATTTGGCACACAGATAGTTTATAACTAGGATTAACACATAGGATACTTTTTATCCCGATATTCCCACGGGATCGTGACGACGCATGCGGGTGAAACCGCGGGGCACTGCTAGTCTTATATAATCAACAAGGTGTGTGATGATTATTTATTTATTTATTTATTTATTTCAGGTACTCCAACGACTTGTTCACTATGCTGTTTGTTGATTAAGAAATTATTCCTATTTCATTAGATACAGTGGTTTAAGAGACTAAAAGTACAAATTAACGAATTCGAACGGATATTCAACACTATAATAATAATAATAATAATTGTTTATTTATAAAATGGAGATACATTTACAATGAATAGCTTAACAAATAAAATAGCGCACTGTTACTGATTTGCCTGAACTAGGTTGAACCTGTGCTTCAGGCTAGAAAGTGCATATAAGTATTTAATGTAATAAATTAACAATCATGTATAACGTAAAAACTAAATTAAAACATAGGTAAATAAAAGTAAAATAGCATGTTAGCAGTTCTATTTGCAGACAATAAGTACACTAAAGATTTTATATTTTTTAGCTTTCCTGAAGTAGTCGAGTGAAGACCTACAATGCATTTTTTTAAATAAATAAAGAATTTCAATGCATTCTTTCAATAACGTAACATAACAGGCGTGATGTTATGTTGTACCATATAACGCTTACTGTACACTAGGTGTACACTAGGTGTAGGTGTACACTAGGTGTACACCTCTTAAAGGCGAAGGTGTACCTATAGTTCACCCACTCTGTTCTTTTATTACTACATCCACGCTAATATTATCAATCTGTAAGTAACTCTGTCTGTATCTATTACCTTTTCACGCCTAAACCACAGAAGGGATTTCAATAAAATTTAGCGAGGAGATAGATTGCATATTGAGAAAGGACATAGGCTACTTTTTGTCCCGGTAGCACGTTCCCGCGGGAATTACGCGGGCGAAACCGTGAGCAGAAGCGAGTTACAAATAGTTTCCACCAGCTCCCTTTGTACTATCTAATCTATATATAGCTATAATCTAATCTATATATAGTTATACCTTCTATCAATCCAATCACAACCTCCTATACAAACATAATAACATCTTCATGCCTATTAACTCCGTAATTAATCCACAGGTTTATACATAGGAATTAATAGCATACTATACGGACGAACAGTGACGTCATCAATGGGGCCATTGATCACGAATATTGCATAAAGGGCTGGAGTGTGACTGATGTATGTCTTGCTGATTGATTAGATGTAAGAAAACTGATTGGAAAAGCGATTATTGAATTTGGTATTGAGGCTTCGAGGATTGTATAAATATATCTGATGTTATGGTGAAAGGATTAGCAGATCAGCAAATTAACAAATCAAAAGATATTTATTCAAATTAGACTTAGAATCAGATTACCTATACTAAAAACCAAGGCAAGATCTTTATTTTTTATGAATCGTTTAATTACGAGAAAAGCATAATCGATTTACAAAGCAAGTATCTGATTATCGGAAATAAGTCGCGTCGCTGATGTGCCTGTCGGCAAAGAGTCCTGTCGGCAAAGTGTCCGGTTGGTGAAGAGTCCCGTGTCGGTGTTAAGTCTGTCGGCGTAGTGTCTGTCGGCGTAGTGTCTGTCGGCGTTTAGTCGTACACTCGCACTTTTTGAACGTCAAAATTACATAAGACAGTTCCCCGGCACGCCCGCCCCTCACCACTACCTAGTGCTGCAGCTGGGGAGAAGTGTCGCAACAGACTCTCCAGCAGGATATCAAGAACTTGATCCTATGCAATAGTATGCAAAAAACAAAACACATTAGACTTAATTATTTTCCCACTGCCATAGCAGGAAGGAGGAACAAAGGAGGTTCTTTTAATGCATCTCTAGTTTTGAGGACTTCGTACCCAAAAAATTTCAAAGGCACTATAACTGAGCCTATGCCGTGTGTCTGTCTATCACAGGACTGTTTCTTTAGAACGTATTCTTGTTCTGAAAGCCAATGTCGCAACTTTGATCCAATATTTTTTTTAAAGATGTAAGATGTATATAATGTGTTTTATAAGCAGTAATTACAGTTTAAGAACACTATTGCTTATCACCACCAGGTCAAAAATGTTCTGTGGGGCTGTGCTATCGGAACCATATCAATTGGAGTGTGGAGGGAGAAAGGTGAGGTTGACCTCCCCTGCCCTCTTCAGTTTGTGTATGAATGCCCTGATTAAGTCACTTAGCAGTCATCGTGTCGGTTGCAATATTGACGGTGTTTATGTCAATAATTTAAGTCGAGCGGACGACACGGTTGGTGCTGCTGAACGCGTCAGTCGGCGGTATTGGGATACTATTCGCCACATGTGAACGTTTCGAAAACTGATGGGGTTGTCATGGCGTTGCAGTGCGTTAGGAATGTTTGCAGCGGGCGCGTGTAGTTTATTTTACACAATAATGCGCGATCGCGCAGCACCCATGGTGACTCGAGTTATGGCCAGCCTTATCAGGGTTCGAAAGTGATAGCTAACAGAGCGGACTGTCCGAATGTTATTCACTGTTGTCAGTTACATGTGTCACCGTATCGTGTTGTTTACTAAAACTTAATTTTGAGGACAATGTTACTAACCCTATATGAGTCTTGGCTCGAATTTAAGATTTTGGATTCGAATAATATGCTAGATGAGAATCAAGAAAGTTAATTAAATGAGAATTAATGAAGTGAATCAGAAAGTTTAACTATGGGCATAGATTGTGATGCCGTGATTTTTGTGTCACATTTTGTAATATCTCTTTACGAGCCAAACAGATATTGAAACTAGCTAGAAGCGATATTTCGGTTCTAATCAATAATTCTTTGGCTCATTAGCAGTACATACTACTTCCACGATACTACTTCCTCTCCCAAACTCAGCTGTCTAGTAGTAAAATAGCCTAAATATTTGATTCCAGTTAACGAAGTACCCGGTGTCCGCCAGAGGGCGCTTGTTAATTATTAACCGCCAGTAACAAACTGACACTTGTTGCCAACATTGACGTAAAACGCTGAAGAAGTTGCCTATGAAAATTTTAATGAATTTTACCAACATTTTTGAGTAATTTTGAAGTTTTATGGTTGTAGCGGATAAGACAGACAGTTAGAAAGATCATTGTGAAAAAAGCAATCTTCTTGATCTAGAAGAGTTCCAAAAATATAGTAATGAGAAGGTTTGCAAGACAAATACTATCGGGAAATAGATTTTCGAAAAGCTGTCGAATTGTAACGGTAAAATGAAATGATACTCTTTTCTTGGAATCAGCAGTAAGAGTACATTTTCAGTAGGTACTGAAATAATTCTTAGCAAAATTGTTAAGAAATTCTTACCAAAACTGTTAAGTAATTCTCATTAGCATGTTGGAGATTAAAATTGTTTCCTGCCTAGCAAGACACCTCATTACACGAGCCTTAACTCCCAAAATTAAATGTTGTACATCTCTGCTTAACCCTTCAGAAAATACAGCCATTCTAAAACATGGTATAACCCAACATTATCTACATAATCCTGCACCGACGGCAAGGGGGCATGGGGGAAGGGGGTGAGGTAACGTTAATTATGAGTAAGAAAGTTTTCCGTCGCGAGTTCGGCAACTTTCGCCACACTTCGTACCGAGACTTTAATTATATGGATTGAAAGGTAGCTGGTCTCTGAAGCTTAAGCTTTCAGGTAGACGGTTATTAAATCTGGGTGTGTTGGAGATCATGGTGCCGCGTGCCAATACAGCTGGAACGCCGACGGTGACAAGAGCTCGTCGGATGACATGCGTCCCGCATTTTGGCTGCAAGATAGTCCGTGGTGTCCGAGGCTGTTGACAACATAGCGAAGATGAGAACAGCGAGGCAGAACGTAATGTCGTCGGACAAACTGGCTTTGTTTGACGAAGGTAGTGCATGAATCCAAGATCCGACTCCCACTTACCCACAGCAGACGCGTATGCTTCGCAGTAGTAACAGACGAGTCAAGTCAATTGTTTTGTACTACTCTACAGAGTAAGACAACAAGGTGTAAATGGCATCATATCATAATAGTACAGGCGCATTGTGAATGTTATTGGCCGTCTTATATATTTTAATATCAACAGTAAAGGTAATCCCACAAAAACATTTCATGTTAAATGTTGCCAAGACGAGACCGTGTAGCTCGCACTGTCAAAAAGTAATCAGATCTCATGTAGAGCCAAGCATCTAACTCTACACGCCCTAACTCTACAAGGCCTAACTTCGCAAACTCTACACCTTAGTCAAAATATATGGCTTGGCCGTTTCGTTACTACAAGAACCATTAACAGTATGAGAGTTTTTCACCTTACGCTCATGTGAATGTAGCGAAATGGCCAAGCCATATATTTTGACTAAGGTGTAGAGTTTGCGAAGTTAGGCCTTGTAGAGTTAGGGCGTGTAGAGTTAGAAGCTTGGCTCTACATGAGATCTGATTACTTTTTGACAGTGCGAGCTACATGGTCTCGTCTTGGCAACATTTAACATGAAATGTTTTTGTGGGATTTCATTTCTTTTTGTAAGTTGCTTATGATATTTATACGAGTATTTTTTTTGTTGTTCATTTTTTCTTTATTTTTTTGGGGTTTATTTATAACAAGGACCCCCTATATAAATTTTCAGACCTCTAGCATCAAAATTTACGGAAGTCTCATACAAACTTTCACCTCCTAGTTTAAGGGGTTGGGGGGGTAAAAGTTTCAAGTTGTAAGATTTTTTTGTTGTTTGTGTACTATTACTAGCTTACATACCAAATTTCAGCTTTCTAGGACTTCAGGAAGAACCTTAAGAATATTGATGATCATCAGTCAGTGAATCAGTGACGAAATCGGGGTATTTTAGATATCAATAAAATCTAAAGTATAAGAGCTATGCAAATTAAACTTTATCCGTCTTATTACAAAACGAGATCTAATTTTAGACCTAGCCTAAACCTTCGAGCCAGTTACTCTATTATGAACTTTATTCCGACAAACGTAAAGTTCTTAATGCAAAATTGACAACTTAGACTTGGGTTTAACGTCAGTTTTTGTAATAAGAACTTCAGTTTCGTTGTATTATAGTTCGAAATTTAAAAATGGCTGGATGGTTTAAACCAGGGTCTAAAGATAAATCTTGTTTTGTAATAAGGCCGTATAGGTTTAATAAATCAACCACTAACGTCATATCCCGAAAATTTTGTTTATCTGGTATAATCCAAACCCAAGTTAAGAGGGTTCAAAAATACGACGAAGTGCTTCGAGAAAAGGTAGGTATTAGTGCCCTTGCGCTTCGCTTGGCTCGTCTTGGCAGGGGCACTCCCCAGACATTTGTGCACAAATAAATAAATAAATATCATTACTCTTTTTCAAACTTTAGGTGATCGATGGGATAGTATTTAATAACACAGAGCGACCAGCTTACTTTCAAGTAGGTATGGACTGCTTAACAGACAAAGAGCTCTATATTAATACTACAAAGGTAAGATAAGTTCAGGTGTAACTTAGGATCAATTGCTTACTAAGATTAAGTTATCTATGTCTCCCTAGAAACCTTTCAGCCAAACACATTACCTATAACATTATTTCTAATGTATTACTTTATTTAAAGAACAAAATGTCCAAATTCCTCACGAAAACTCCACATCTTCAACAAAGGTCTCTAACGATGACAAAGTCTTGGTACGGTAAGCATCAGTAATTGGTCGTTAAAAGTAGTAGCTCTTTGTTCACGACACGCGCTTGGGGGATGGGCAGAGATCCTGGCGGGAGTTGTTAGCGAGGATGGTAAGCCGCTTGCTGCTGTGCCTTTGAGAAATGAAGATATGATGAAAAGGGAAATAATTATAAGAAGACACAATCGTCTCTAGAATAAATCAAAAGTACTATGAGACTGAGAGAATCATAAATAGCATTGCTTTTGCGCAGATTTAAAAGCTTTAAATGAAACAACACACAAAGTATCAACCTGCCCAGAAACTAATAACAACCTTCAATAATAGCTACTACATAATGAAAAAGAAGAATTAGGTTACGAGGATTGCTCCTACGGTAAGAGATTAAACAATATCCATAATTAGATTCCCATCGACACAGAAGAAGATAATAACATTGAACATTATTATGAACCAGTTTCTGACTTCGTTCGCGTAGAAGTCGTAAGACACCACAATTTACTAAAACGAAACGACCCACCGCGTCGCATCGCATAGTCTGTCAACGCTGTCACTTCGTTTTTTTCTTTCTGCTCGATTCCTATGGTTCCTTGTGTGATGTTAAGTATTATTATAGCCTTCCTCAAGAATTGGGCTAAAATGCTAAAAGATTTTTTGAAATTTGAAATCCGACTTGTAGGTATGTCCCATAAATATCCGAGTATTTCCAGAGATTTGTTCAAACGACCTCTTCCGCTTTATTATTAGTATAGATTTTTCATCGAACTAAGAAATAATTTTCAACAATAAATAAAATACGTTTTACTGTTCAGTTGTGGGAAGTAAACGAAATAATAGTTCAGGAAGTCAACAAATTTTGTTTGTACCAATCTACAAGCAGCATTTGAGCAAAACCTTCCTTTAAAATAACTCACTCTGACAAAATATTGTTCCAGCCGCTCTCAGATTAACATTAATTCAAGTTCCTATCTGAGTTGATCACGCCAGCAATCATTAGTAGGGAAGGCAACAGGCGCTTTGCTACGAGTATACACGACGACTTGTCGCGAATGTAAGTAGTTGAGAAGCTTGGAGTAATGCCGCGAGCGGAGAGGATCTAAGGTATGAGTGGGCTATTTTTTGCAATAAGACAAATCTCACAAACAAATATTATAATAAGCAAGATAAGACTCATCACAATAACATTGCAATCACAACTTGACATCTTATCTCAAAAACATCACTTCAAAATTTGAACGATGTCTATTGTGAACCGGTCTCTAAACGGAAAACATCGTGAGGAAACCGCCATGTCCTAGAATCAAAAATTCGAAGACTTGGTGGATTGTGGTCCACTACCTCTCACATAGAGGAGGCCTGTGTCGCAGCAATGGGAACATTATAGGGTGATAACACGCGATTGTGAATCCCCAATAATCATCTTGCTGCAGGAATTGGACTTTCACACAGCATTGCAATAATCACACAGAAATCAAACTGATAACATTAGAAACCCCTCATAGTTAAACAAGACGTAGCTATACAATATTATATTTAATTTAAAAGTAAATACAAAACTTTGTTTATTGTCTATAGAATGCTAGAATGCTTCGCTTCATATAGCTAGCTATAGCTATATGAAGAAAAACTTCCCAAGATTTTCCTGGCCCTGAAATTATCTCATAATATTATAATAAATCGCCATCGCTTCTATCTTACACGACCCTCCGGAAGCCTTGCTCTTCGTCGGAAATAATAACGTATATCTTTTCGATGTTAAGTTCAGAGTTGTCAGCAAATTAAGACGAGTCGTAATGTAGACTTGAAATGTTTCATGTTTGTTTCACTTTAGCTGTTTCATTAAAACAATATTGTTTCTGGAATGAACTGTACCTACCTTTGTGTGTTTGTCTGTTTAAAGCAGGCTCATAAGTTTGGGCTGGAGAAAGTCCTTCATTCACAGTTAGTTGGAGGAACTACATATATTATGTCTTTCAACTATGTTTGGATTTCTGAGCCTGAAGATCAAAAGGATTACACTTGCTGTTACATTTAAGTACTAACTCGTTCACTAACAGAATTACTATTATTAGTATCTTGTTCTTCAAAGCTAATAAGCTTTTAGTATCGATAACAGCTGTAATGTAGTCTAGTTTCTAATAAAGTTCTTAGTATTCTTGTTATGAATATAACTCAATATTCCTCTTTACCAGCGTGACCAGCATAATCAGCCTATAATGTTCCCACTGCTGGGACACAAGCCTCTTATCTGTGAGAGGCAGTGGGCCGTAATTCCCCACGCGCGCCCTGTGCGGGTTAGTAGATGTCACAAGTCCTTGAATTTTTGGTTCTAAGACATGCCGGTTTCCTCACGATGTTTTCCTTCACCGCTTTAAGAACAGTGGTGAGGAAATAATGTACACAAAGTAAAGCGCCTCACAGGCCCTAGTTCGAACCTACACTGCACTCTAAGTGGGACTATTATCGTGATATTCAATTGCTATTATTAAATTGCTTAAAAAGAGAAAGTTTGAGACTAAAATAATAATTACATTTAGGAATTAAATCATTTGCCCTCTCTTCTCATGTCTTTAATGATTGGCATCGTCTAAGGTGTACGCGCCCACGTAAGCGGTCAGTTATGTCTGCCAATCTAGAAATGTGTCTAAAACTGACCATTGTGTAATGGAAGCTACACTAGCAATATTAGTAAGAGCACCTGTCAGGACGCCGTGATTTACTGCTGCGAGGTATGCAAGTGCCAAGCTGTAGTGAAGATGACGACTCTGGATAAGCCAGTAAGAGGTTTAAGGCAATGTCCAGTAGATAGATTTATGTATTCATTTACTTCAAATTATACTTGAATTCGAGATTAAACCCATTAACAGATTGGTAAAATTGTTACGTAAAACCCAATCAGTTCTATAAAACACGACGTAAAATAAAACAAGAATTAAAAACAAAGTTAGTATTCAAACAGCAGCAGCCTATATCCAATACAAGAGTCACCGGAGCTTGTAAACACGGCGGAACACCCTTCTGGTCCTCATTAATCGCCGCGTTAATTGACACCCGAGCTATTTCCAGCCTTTTTATTGAAACCAGCGGTCAGAAACACCCAACCCGCCGTAATGCCATAGGGTCCCAACATAAACCCCGCGGAACACCATTTAGAACTTTGTCCAAATTAACTCCAATATTATTTTAGGCCACGTTTAATTGTATGTAATTGTGACTCGGAATGGACAAAGGGTGACGGTTAATTAGTTTCATGCTCGTGTGTGTGTCCAAATTGCTGATAACAGCCATCCCAAAGTACAGAGCTCTCCAGAACTTTCGTCCGTTTTATTTTTAAACAGAAATTTTAGACAAGAGATTATTTCACGGCTGACGTACCTCAAAATCAAATCAGTGTTTGTGAAGGCAAAGGCTAACATTGAGACAGTGGAATGTTTAAGACGGATGTTCAAGACGAATTGTCAAATTGGAGGGGAAATTGACGCACACAATTCAGATTAAGAATTAGCTCAATTCAGATTCAGATTATTCTTGTTGTTCGAGTTGAACAATATTATTGTTCAACACAAAGGTCAAAAGAAGATCAAAGATAAAGCTACCAAAAGATTCGAACTTGAAATTCCAAGATCTCTTCAAGTGAAAAACGATTTCAATCGTTTTGATTGTGAACATAAAATAAATGCCAGGCTTATGTCGATGAATTTATAATCGTTAAACGTGAATCCCAAGTCTGCACATTTGCACAACAAACAGTTTAAGATTGAATTTAAATCCAGTTTGAATCTATTGGAGAAAATACTCGATGTTCAATTTCTTTCTGTTTACGCTCTAACTAGATTCAAAGACGTGTGTAAATAAATAAGACAATGTTTGCTGGAAGGCAATGGTCCGTATTTTATTACATGTTTTATTGCTAAGAAATGCTCCAACCGATGTAAATGTAAACACAGTCGACATGATCAACCTTTTGTCCGTCACGCAAGGTTCAGTAAATGGCCACCTAGACAGTAATAAAACGGATAATTCGTAAACTTCAAACGTTGTAAACATGCTATAACAAATTGATGTTTTTATTACTGAAAGTAAAATGGGCTTATTACTGTTATATAGCACAATTGGGAGCTTTTCAAAAAAGCAGCAGTGGCATACTAGTAGCAATAAATGCAATTAGTTCTCTTGTGAATGCAAATGACAATGAAACGTAAAAGTGAAACACGAAACCTCAACACTTTAACATAAAGCGTTGAACAACCACACAAAAGCAATCAGAACGCCAAAAGTCATCCAAAACATTTATTCAAGTGTAAAAAGGGAAAGAAAGAAACCGCCACCATTGTTCCCGGCGGTATCATTCGCGACTCGATACCAGACGCTCAGACGTTCAAAAGTAAATTAAAACCGTCCATTGTCGAATCATAACTCGGTTGACAATCGAATTGACGAAAACAATCGCTTTCGTGCCATTGTCCGGTCGACAATGCACTGGCTACAAACTACGACGGGGAAAAACGTTCTAAATGCATTCACCCCTTCCCACCCCCTATCGGGGGGAGGTAGTGGATCCGCTCAACCTGAACGTTTACCGTCGGTTGAGAAATAGCGCTTTTAGTAGCATTCAGAGTGGATTCGCGCGTGAAGGCGACAAAAGCTGGCAATTTCGGGCGGGACACAACAATAACACGCTAGAGACGTGGCGCGCGTGAAGGTGGCGTGAAGCGTGGATGGCGTGACACTCTCGTAAGGTGCCGTGACGGTCGCGATACGGACTTTGTTGTTAATTGTAGTTTTATTGTAAAAGGATTATGGTGTTAGTTTAGTTTTATAGAATGATAAGATTATGAATTTACTATTTTTAGGGTTCCGTGCCTCAAAAGGAAAAACGGAACCTTATAAGATCACTTCGTTGACCGTCTGTCTGTCCGTCAGTCCTTTTTGTCAGGGATGCGTGGAGTTAACAAGTTGAAATTAATATCAAATACTCAGGGCTGCAATCCCTTGAAGCAGCGAAAATTGAAACTTCTAAGTCAACGCGATCAAAAGATACGGACGTTTATATTCCGTTTATGCCGCATATTTTGATAATGGCAAAGGAATCAAAACTTAGCCTATCGCTGTTATTATTATAGGGTACTTCCCGTTGATCTAGAATCATGAAATTTGGCGAGAAGCACTATCATGTAGCACAAGTAAAGGGATAAATCCGAAAACCGTAAATTTGTAGTTACATACCTACAAAGTACGGGATCCTCGGTGCACTTTACCGGTTTTTTTTAATATGCCGTGCAAGTGCTTTTGATCCATTCGGTCTCGTAAGACTATTAATAAATCATTTTGATACTTAATTATCAATCAAATCATCTACGTTTGCAAACAGGCAAAAATCCAATAAATGTAGATGTTTTATTATAAGAGTCCTCCATGTTCTACCGTCACATGAGCATGCAGATCACGTTATTATTTAATTTACAAAAGTTTAAAGATATTATAATTGTAAATAAAAATTAATAAAATAAAACAAAATACAAAATAATGTCAAATCGTTTGAATGACATTAAAAATGTCATAAAAATACAAAAATGTCAAATGTAATCAAGTCAATTCAAAATGAAATCAAACTCTTAATGTTTGGACAATTGCATTTAATGGTTAACCAAATGGATATTATTATTAAAACTCGGGAAAGCTTTCATCCCAATTCAAGCAGAAAATTCGGTTTGTAAATTGTAAATTTTCTTTTTTGTTATTTTGCTTCCCGTATAAATTAATTTACTAATCTTTAATCATATCTGTATTTAATATACCTAGAGATTAATATTATTCAATATTAAACTGATTTAGGTAACGAAGCTTAATCAACCTAGTTCGGATATCCTGAAATTCAGTAATATCCATGTCCAAACTATACTTTAACATAAATATAGTTTATGCCTAACGCATGATGCGTAAAAAATTAACAGTTAATAAAATAAATACCTAAGAATATCTTGTTACCGCTCTGCATTAGTATTTCAACACACGGAAACACATCATAATACGATTATTATCACATAATTCCCCCTTTCACGTCATAATAACATCCAATCTAAACTCCGTTAATCAATTTCACGCCATTACGTCGCCTTGAATAGAAAATATAGTAACAAAATTAATTTACCCCGCCCGCCTCCCGCTTCACCCCCCTGCCTCCCTTCTTCCCCACGTTCATTTTCCTATTATTTCACAGTAAGAAAACAGCCCCTCTTTGTGTTGCTAGTTGCTACTGAGCGAACAGAAGGTCTTGTCCACAACTCATATTATGGTAGTGGAGGAATTGAATGTTGGGGGTGAAACGGAGTTAACAAGACCTCTTTATGACTATTTTCTGGGAGACTGATCGTGTGTTACCTATAAATACTTTTGTTACTTTTAACAATGGACTTATTATAATATAATATTAATATAATATGTCCATGTTATTATAATATAATAAGTCCATGTTTTTAACAAACGAAACTTTTTTGAGATTTTTTGACATAGGGATGCTTTGTTTGTGTAGTGGTCGCAAGAGTGACAGCTGAGCGCGGGCTGTTGCGGGCTCATTGCGTAATGAAAAAAAAAAGCAATGGCGTTCATTTAGACAGTTCAATAATATTCATTTCGTTACTTTCGTTGATGAGCAGATAATTATTTCGAACATACGAGGCAATGGATTAGCAATATCCTTTAAAATGATTCAGATTGTGATTGAAGGTGAGTTACGCAATTAGTGTACAGATACAGAAATCCCTCCGGGGGGGGGGGTTGATAATGTTCCCCATTAAGAATTACACAGTAACAACCTGGGGGCTTATTACGAACTTTTAAAAAACCAGACAAGTTCCAGGCAGTTCATTTCACTGGCTGGTTTAATTTCGTATTATGACATTCCTAATTCTGAGCGACTTGTCGCTGGGTAGATTGCCTATGGCTGGCCTGTACTTCTCCGCCGTAACGTTCCGAAACACAATTAAATATTTATCGGTAAATTACGGTTACATTTAAGTCACGTATTTTATGATAAAAATAATATTAATATATAATAATCTAGTTGCTCTAGTATAAAAGTTGGTTTTAATGAACGCAATGCATATTGTGCAATATAATTATAATAAAATTGATTCATAATATAATTTTCGTGTTTGTAAACTGTAACGCGAAATCAAATTTCCGAACGCACTCCACAAGTTCAGCGGCGATATCCAAATTTCCACTCACACAATTTTCATGAAGGAAGTATTTTTTCATTGTTTTCGGAGTTTATTCAAAAATATGGCGTAAGTGTTATTGAGTGTTTTTAATGAATCTTCAGTTTAAGCATGATATAACCATTATTATCATTAACCATTATTGTAATTATTATAGTTCAGTCGATGAGAGTTCTCGTCAGCGTCGGCGTGTAACCTATGTTCAGTTAGAAACATTGTGGGAGTTCTTGTATAGCGACATAGAAAATACATTCTAAGTCTACTCGGAAATGGTTATGGGACTGGCATGCCTCATACTCAAGTTCCTATACCATTCCTAGCTGAGAGTATTTTTTAAGTATAAATAAACGTATAGATAAATAATGTAGGCATTTATCAATTCAAATCATTTACTACAGATAAATATCCATATAAATCAAATCAAAATAAAATCGCAAACTTATAGGTACAATTAAAATCAAAATGTATTTATTATTATTATGTCTAGTGTATTAAATTGTCTCAGACATCACAGACCTCAAGCACTGGTGAAATTGACGCTGGTATTCTTCTTCCTAGAGCAGTCGAGGCAATAGATCCTCATTTACGAGAGCAACCACCGGTGGTGGATGAGGAACAACAGTCTCATGAAACGCAGGAGGCATGGCAGCCACAGGAGGCATCACAGCCACAGGTTTCAAACAGCAACATACGTGAACCTGCTAGTTCACGTCCGACACGTTAACGCCGCCACAGAGGTCACGTCAGTCAAGAGGCGACCCGGCGTACACTGATACAAATCAGCAGGTCCCGATTGGACATAGAAACTAGGAACAGCCAGACTTTGATTAAAATGCTAGATGCATTAAATAAAATTGTAGATAAAATTGATAGGTTTGTATTTACAGAAAAGTTTATTTACTATAAATAAATCCGTGCATTTTGTAGGCCGCGACATGTGAAGTCTCAGCTCCTCACAAAGATTTAGTACCAAGGCTTTTCTTAGTCGATATCTTTGAATAAATTGCACATCATCCATGTCGAACGCATTACATTCATCACGAAGTCGTCTTCTTTTGTTCCTTGATGCACTATTTTCGTAAGAAAAGTTACTTTCCAAGAACTCAAACAGTTCATACTCATCACACATTATATTTTATTTTGATATCTAGATAGCACTCGAACAATTTCGCCAAATAAACACAAAACAATTCAATAAAAGCTCCTCTGACGCAGAGTAAACAGAATGGATTGTGAGGTTACTTTTTGGCAGTTGTAATAGGAAAAGAAATGTCAAACGAGCGTTCATAATACGGTATTGCTCGGCAATATACGGGCAGAAGTCGGCCAGGATGTCACGTGACCGCTGACTCGCTTGTTTGACTAGTTCATATTACGAAATTGCCATGCAGTTCTGTTTACGCCGTAAACTGTCTGGAAATAAGAGTTCGTAATAAGGCCCCAGGAGTACAGATTTGTGTCTAATAGCAATAGACTCAGCCCCTTTGGATAGAAAGTATAAATGTCGAGTTATTCCGTTCTGATCCCCTGAACCCCCCGTCCACCCCCCAAAGATCCCCTACTTGTTCGTCTTCTGTTTTAATCTTTGTCTTATCCACTATAAACTTTCTCATGTCTGTCATGGAGTCTTTGTGGAGTACAGATAATTATGTGTATTATGAAAACATATTCCTTGTTTTCCGAAGTCTACAAGTTACCAGCTAGGCTAAAAATACCTTCGGAAACATTGTGTAACTCCCACCTTTCCGTATGAGCGCACCTCGCGCTACGCGTTATTCCGAACAAATTGATACGGAATGCGGAATTATCGGCTTCGGCTGCAGCGGTGCGGAATTCCGGACGACACGGAGTTGTAAGGACTGTCACGTAGGGTGCTGATTATTTCTGAGACACTGCTTTCAGGAATCTGGGATAGCGATACGAAATAACAGCTACAGTTGCTTTGAATAAGATTACTTTGTTATTTGTACACATTTTGCTACGGGTATCTATATAGAGTCGCAAGCTTTCCTAACAAAATATGTCATACTTACCTTCTTATGTTCTCAAGTAAGATTGCTGTGTTGCAGTTCAAAGAACATTAATGGTGTAAAAAAACAAACATTGCTTGAGACTTTTTGTATCACACGATATATTTATTTACGATATTTACTTAATAAAGTATTTTTTTTATTTATTTAATTATTGTGAATGTGAGGGCTATGTGGGTCATTTCTTTTTCTGTTTTCCTTTTTAGTAGTTTTAATCATGATCTGGCAGTTTGAGTAATTTACGCGGCCTACCCAAATGTCCTTTCTTTGGTATTGTTCGTCGAATCGTTGAGCTCCTCAAGTTCTGAGTTGAGCTGCACGATTTTTGACAAATGCGTGCACTGATTGGACAGGTCTGATCAATCTGTGTGGTTCTTTGCTCAAAAGACCATTTCAGATACCAATCTACATGGTCTTCACACGATCGGACCAAAATTTTGTCTGGACTTTAAAAGAGACTGTGACCTCTGAGTGACGAGTAGAAGTGTTTGTACAAACCTACCTACAGAAAATAAATCATTTATCATTTGATATAATTACAACAATTATTGTAAAAAGTAGTGATTAGCGTGATAACTTTAGCAGGACTATGAACCAAACCAGGTTTTAAAAAAAACTAGTCTCTTAGTACAATCCTCAATGCTAAATATCATTCAGCAGTCACGTCTTCTCCCAACATTAAATTTCAAGAGGCGTCCATACTTACCCACAATGTCCTTGACAAAAACTACTTAAAATTAACATCGTTCTCTTACTTTTACGAGGACTTTTACAGCTCATCGTCTCAGAATACCTAATTTTCTCGTCAAAAGTTGACGGAACCATTCCATTGCGTTACATTTTTATGTTCCCGCGGGATTATCGAGGGATCCCGGAGTGTGCTTACGTCATAAAAGCACACATTAAGATTAAGAAGATTGATAGTAGTTTTTTTATTACAATATAATCCCGAAAATAGCCAAAACATAAGCTTTCTGATACACTGTTGTTAGGTAGAGTCTAATAGAAAATACTGATACAGCTATCACGCTTTATTTAATATATTATAATAAATTATTTATTTATGGAAATCCTAAATAATATTATAAATTGTGGTGTGTGTAGTGTACGTAGCTGGCGACCTAAAGAAGGTGGCTGGGACAGACTGGATGCCAGAGGACAGGGTGTGTGGCACATCCTGGGAGAAGCATAATTATGTCCAGCAGTGGACTGCTATAGGCCGAGTTGATTATAAATGCGAAAGTGAGTTTGTTTGTTTGTTACACTTTTACCCTAAAACCTTGGGTAAGGTAGACCTTGATCTGCTACATAAACTACTTTTTATCCTGGATCGCAGACGAAATAGCGAGCAACAGCTAGTAGGATTTGAAAACACTAATAAACGTCAAAAATAAAATATATTATATTAAAACTAGATGAAGTAGGAAGGAGCTAATTATATAAAATGAGGAATCATTTGTTACCAGGTTGGGTCTAGCGGTTAATAACAAATAAGCGTAGTTGCTGCTTTCAAAACGGTGAAGAAAAACATCGTGAAGAAACGGGCATGACAAAATTCTAGAACATGATGTGACATCTACCAACTCGCACTGGGCCCGCGTGATGGACTCCGGTCCACGGCCTCTCACAGAGAAGAAACCTGTGTCCTAGGATAAGTGTCTTTGTTTGATTAATAAAGAAAAGTAACGTGTTACTAACACAGATCAACAAAGAGTAGCCAGAATGTCACAGCACTAGTATTTATGGCGACGCGACGTACACGACGCAACCAATCACAAACTAGATAAATATTTTAAGCTGCCAGGATATTTTACTGTTTTTTTTTCACATGTTTAATCATTTTTGTTTATAAATTGCTGCTTAATGTAGCAATACAAACACAAATTACGTTTGAAAATCTCCGAACATAGCAAAATTAAGCCTCACAATGTGTACAAAGAAACAATAACTGTTCGAAAACAATTTTATACAGAACACTATAAATTACCCAGGAACCGGGTTTTCCATAATTACCCAACACGGTTTCGACAATTCCGATTCAATATGGCGGCCATTTTGATTCAATGTTGATTTTCGAAATTTACGACAAGCCGTTTAATTTCTGTTGTTCAATGAAAATAACATGTGTTTATTAAACGGTATTGTATACGTATGTAGTTTTTTTGACGATTCTTGTTAATTCTATTGCAATACTGTTCGGTAGACACAACTTCGAGAAAGAAGCCGACAGAAGGATCCAGTTGGGTTGGGCAGCGTTTGTAAAACTTCGGCAAGTATTCTCGTCGGCTATCCCACAATGTTTGAAGAAGTTCTTCAACCAGTGCGTCCTGCCCGTTATGACATATGGTGTCGAATCATGGACGCTGATAGCCGGACTGGTTCACCAATTTCAGGTCGTTCGGCATGCTATAGAGCGAGCTATGAACAGAGCTTCTTTGAAGGATAAAATCAGATATGAAATTATCCGGAAAAGAACCGGAGCCACCAACATAACTTGCAGAGTAAGCAAACTGAAGTGGCAGTGGGCTCGCCATGTCTGTCTTACCGATGGGCGGTGGAACAGACGAGTCCTGGAGTGGAGATGGGTATCGGCAAGCGTAATGTGGGACGCTTCTAGCTAGAGGGACGACCTTAAGATGGTGGCTGGGGTAGACTAGATGTGGAAGACAGAGGACCGGGTATTGTGGAGCAGTCTGGGAGAGGCCTATGTCGCGCAGTGGACTGCGATAGGCTGAGTTGATTGACAGAGGGTTCGGTTTATTATGATGTAATTTCAACAAAATAATAACATCAAGCCCGTATTCCCCAAATATACAGGCAGACAGAGGTGTATATACCCATAACTTAGTCTTATGCCATAACCAGGCAGATACCCAGACAGTGTAATCTAAACGAATAAGAGTGACATTTAAACATTTAAATCTTCCATATTCTACCTAATTAAACAAAGTAGAAACTAAAACAACTGACGGTGTTGGTACAAGAATATTCGCGAACAAAATGTAGGAGCGTGAATACTCGAGTGTGATTCCATTGTGAGGACTGACTCCAGACAATTATGACGGCATAGCATACACAGTACTGCAGTCGCTAATTGTTCTACCGGCTTTCTTGTCGGAAACATTTTAGTTGGATGTGGACAGGATGGGAATGAGTTATTAAATAGTTAATCTGTGAGCTATTCCTTAGTGGTTAATTAAATAATGGTCGTCTTTGTTATCAATTTAATGAGAGACGCTAACGATGCATGAAAATTGTTATAACCTACCACTAAAGGAGTCTGTAAGATATTGTGCGTGCGTTGAAGCGTTCTGCCTACCCCCATGGGGAAGTATAAGTAGACTCCCGCATATTGAAGGTATGTATGAGAGGTAGATTTTTATGATGTGAGTGATTCCAAACAGATAAAATTGATAACTAATGACCTGACCAAGACAAGTGACAACTTTCAACAGGATTGACATAAGCTTTTCGAAACCTTCTGTCAAACTAATATATTTCTGACTTCTCCATCTTCGTTATCGCTGATAGAATGTCACTTTGTCTAGGCCCTCTGTAAACTAAATAGAAAGAGGCTTCGGAAGTGCTATGATTTTGTGTGACGTTAGCAATAACATTGTGCTGCGTTCACAACGAGGGCGGTAATTAAGGAGTGTGCACACGTTGTTAGCACAACACGTGAGTTAATTGCCTAGCTCGGGTTAGTTTCTTGTTAGATGCGGTTTTCTCAAATAATGCTGCAGTGAAAACTTTTGCGAAGGCATTACTTTAGTAAGGAAAACGTTGACAAGGTATTTGTTGGTCATTAACTGAATTAAAGTTTTTATGGGCATGGAAGTCTTTATGCACATTGATTGGTAAAGCTTTTATTTTTATATGCAAGTATGAAATAATAGCAGCCTATTATTGTAACACTGCTGGGCAGGGGCCTATTCTAGAGAGAGAGGTTATTAGAGAGAAGGCATGAGCAGTGATAACTACACTTGATCAAGGCGGATTGGGGAATTTAGACTTATATTAATAACTAGCAGGGCCCCGCGGTTTCACCCACGTAAGTGTCGGCCCCGTGGGAATATCGGGATTAAAACCATCCCATGTCTTTCCCCGGGATGCAATCTATCTTTCTGCCAAATGTTATCGAAATCCGTTCGGTGGTTTAGGCGTGAAAAGGTAACATACAGACAGACAGACAGAGTTACTATCAAATTTATAATATTATTAGTATAATTAGTATATTCGTATGGATAGTATGGATTAAAAGTCCAGGTTTCCTCACAATGTTTTCCTTTACCGATGTCAGTTATACTTTATCTATGTTAGTTCAGTTTATTCGATCCCCAAAAAATTAAAAATAGTTTATTTTACTCCTTTCCACTCGTCTCTGTCTTGAGCTAGTGTGGACCAATAATGTCTGTTAGTAGGCGCCAAGCTCGTCCCGGTATCTTCTCCTGGGTCTGCCTCTATGTCACCTGGGTTTATTTCTTTCTGGGACCCACATGGTGCTAGACTTGGCCCATAACTTGGGAAAGAGAGGCCTTATCCTAGCGGTGGGACAACAAGGGCTAAAAATAAAATAATATATTAGTTCCTTAGTTAAGACGCTCTGCTATTT
Source organism: Mesoligia furuncula (assembly GCA_916614155.1). Lineage (NCBI taxonomy): Eukaryota > Metazoa > Arthropoda > Insecta > Lepidoptera > Noctuidae > Mesoligia > Mesoligia furuncula. The sequence continues at coordinate 19,714,673 of OU744816.1, forward strand.
AGTAATAATTGAAATAATTAGAGCGAGTTCAGCCGGTGTTAGCGCCGCGTGTGCTCGCGGCACTTGCTGATTGTGTCGCATTCTGTTGAGGTTTCTTGTTAGAGACACTATTATTACTGTAGCGTAACATTGACATTCTTGTAATGATGTAGTGAAGGTTATGTCGTCTTTGAGATAATTTTAAACAAGTGGGATCAATTACAACTACTGGCTCACGTGTAGCACGACCACAGTAGAAATGAAGGACAATTTGACAGATTGTAGAAAGATTTCTGCGACGCGAAGTCAAAAAGGAACGAATAAAAATATCATATTATCTTCGCAGAGTGGAGAAAAGGGATCATTGTACGCGCGCTGCTCATTTTACTATTTATATATTTTTTTAACTTTACAATACAAATGTGAATCAGTCAAATAATTACTAGGTATTTGACAGTCTCAGCAGTCTAAAAAATAATTAATTTATAGATAAAACGTCGACAGTTACAACATTGCATTTAAGACTAATCATTACTTACTAAACTTCTGATGCATTTTATGACCGCAACAAGATTTTTTATTAATTCAGAATTTAAACGTGCAAAATATAAGGGCGCGCTCAGATGGTGTTAGTGCCACGTGTGCTCGCTGCACTAGATAATTGTGTCGCACTCCTGTGAGGTTTCGTGTTAGAAACACTATTACTGTAGCGTCTGCTTGACATTCTTGTAATGATGTGGGGAAGGTTACGTCGTCTTTGAGGCAATTTATATGGACCAATTGAAACAACTCATCATCATTCTCCTGCCCTTATCCCAATTTATTTGGGGTCGGCGCAACATGTCTTTTTCTTCCATACTTCTCTATTAGTCGTCATCTCGGTAGTCACCCCCTTTCTAACCATATCATCATTCACACATTCCATCCATCGTTTCTTTGGTCTTCCCCTACTCTTATAGCCATCGACGTCCATACTCAAAACTCTCCTCACGACATTTTCCTCATTTCTACGTAACACATGCCCATACCATGACAACCGATTCCCACGCAACTTTTCAGTTACCGGTGCCACTTTCAAACTTCCTCTTATGTACTCATTTCTTATTCTATCCATTCGTGTAACACCACACATCCCTCTTAGCATTCTCATCTCTGCTGCATGCAATTGCCTTTCATTCATCCCTTTTGTGGCCCAACATTCTGATCCATACAAGACAGCAGGTCTAATAATGGTTTTATATATCTTCCCCTTAAGTTTAAGGGGAATGCGGGAGTCGCATCAAATTGTCCCCGTGACCTGCCGCCATTTCATCCATCCAGTGTTAATTCTGTGCTTAACTGTCCGATCTACTTCGCCATCGCTTTGCACGAGTGAACCGAGATACCGAAAGTCGGAACAGACTGGGAGAAGTGCACCATCAAGTGCTATAGCTCCAGAACTGGAGAGACCGCCGAAATCGCAGAACATATATTCGGTTTTGGTTCTGCTGATTTTCAAGCCAACATTCTCCAGCTTCTGTTGCCATTTCTCCAATCTGCTCTGGATCTCAAGTCCATCTTCACCGACAAGGACAATGTCATCGGCAAACAACATGCACCAGGGTGCCTCCTCCTGGATTTCCGACGTAAGAGCGTCCATAATCAACAGGAAGAGGTAAGGACTTAAAGCCGATCCCTGGTGCAAGCCTACAGCCACACTGAACTCGTCGGTAATGCCGGCAGCCGACCGCACGTAGGTACGAGATTGACTGTACATAGCACGAATTAACTCTACATACTTCCCGGGCAAACCTTTCTCTTTCAAGGCCCACCACAGCACATCCCGAGGTACCCTGTCATACGCTTTCTCCAGATCAATGAACACCATGTGCAAGTTCTTGTGTGCACGCCTGTACTTCTCGCACAATTGGCGGAGTGCAAAAGTGGCGTCCATTGTTCCTCGACCTGGCATAAACCCAAACTGGTTTGGGGTAATCTCACTCTCCTCTCGCAATCTTTTATCTATTACTTTCTCCCATACCTTCATACTATGTGACATGAGCCTTATCCCTCGATAGTTGTTGCAGTCCTGTACATCACCTTTATTCTTGAAGATGGGCACTAGCGAACTATTGCACGATTCTTGTGGGATCCCTCCTTCATGCAACAACTTATTGAAGAATAAAGTCAGCCACATACATCCATCTTCTTTTAAACACTTCCATACTTCTACTGGCATATCATCTGGGCCCATAGCCTTTAACCAATTGAAACAACTGTCGGTAATTATTATATATTTTATCATTAAAATAAACTAGTCGTGATACAGCCTCAGGTCGCCCAAAGTGTGAAAAGATTGGACTATCCATAAAACCATCAAGATAATGCTAAAATAAGTAATCTTTTGCAAGATCTTATAAACCTGTATCGTAAATATATGCAAATAATTAATCATTTGATTTGAACAATTAACACATATACCTACGGTTTATGAATACAAATTAAAAAAGACAAACTCTAATCAAAATCATGTTGAATTTTCAATGTTTTTTTACTTGACAGTCGTTCGTTCGTCTTCGTTTCAGCCGATAGACGTCCACTGCTGGACATAGGCCTCCCCCAATTTTGGGAGGGTTTGCCATAATCGCCACGCTTGGCAGGCGGGTTGGCGATCGCAGTGTGGTATGATGGTGGAATACACAGAGAACGCTGCTGCCCATTCTCCGGTACGATCCTTAGTCGCCTTTTACGACACCCACGGGAAGTAAGGGGTGGTGGTATTCTTTAAGTCCGGCACCACACAGACTGACACTTGACTTGACAGTCACCCAAGAATAATTGAATTTTCGATAAAAACATTATCTGTTACAACAATGCCATGGTCTTAGAATACAAAAAAAAAACTTCGGACGCAATGACGCAAAAAAAAACATGCAAAATTCAAACGTGAAAATTGTAAGGGCGGGCACAGACGGCGCTAGCACCACGTGTGTCACTGCACTTGCTAATTGTGTCGCATTCCGCTGCGGTTTCTTGTTAGATATACGAAAGCTTCTGCTCGACGTTCTTGTAATGATGTGGTGGCTACAAAGTTATTTCTTTAACAAACACACATTTAGTTAACAAAACTAACGTCGTTAAACATTATGTAGAATGAAGTGTGTTGTGTTAACTAACCACTTATAAGGGCAACAACCTCTTTTCATACTAAAAGGAGAGAGCACTGTCATGGATGTTGATCGTCTGTTAGCAAATCTATGTCAAGTTTTAATACCATGTATATTTTTCGAACGATATTTACTGAAAATTATAAAACTGCTCTTGCATTATTACTAATTTTTAACCAGTAACCTTGTGTTTACGAAACCTCTGAGCTACCATAAAACTATTACAATAATATGTAGCTATTATAGTGTTGTATACAACCTGCTATACACAAGCATTACTCTAAATTCTAATATTTCTGCCGCACAACACCGGGCCGACCTTAAAGCAATTTCCTGCGGTTTCTGCGGAGACCACGGGATTGTTTTGTGCATTATTACCTTCTGAACGGAGCTATAGGTACTCGCTAATTGAGTTGCCTGTCTATTAGCTGGTGATATCGGTTTGTCTTTAGTATTAATAGTATTTGACATGACAAGATTTCATTTTGAAATGATAGACTTGTAATTTTTATGAAATTTTTCTTCTCTCGTGTTAGGGCAAGACTTTACTTTTATAAGTTAAGTAAGCGGTTCATAGGAATATGATCCTTATGGTTTAATCCTTATTTCTTAATAAAGTTCAAATTCATATAAGCAAATGTGCCAAAATGCGAACTCTGAATCTTGCCCTTAGTACGATCTTTTTGAGAATAGCTTGTACATATGCTATAGTCAAGACATTAATTTAATTGCCTATTAAGAAAATTTATGAAGTATAAAAACTAGTTGAGACTCTTTAAACGCATCCTGAACTACACACATCAAAAGTGTCTAGGGATCAAGCATTTTTATGCGGATTTCTTGAGATTGAGATGTGGCTTTGTAATAAATTTATGATTTTATAAATTTATATGGATCCTTTTTGGTGCATTTCATAATTTGAATCAGGAACTGTGAATCAAATTCGAGTAAAAGATGAAAATCAGCTGTCAATATTTTCCCTATAAAAACATACAACGCATTGAAGACATTATTAGTGCTACTGTTTCCCTACTACTGATTAAAACCAACGTTATTATGGAGCGGCGACGTCATTTAAGCAGGGAAGAAATGCTCAGAGCCGTGGGAATGATAGAAGCTGGTTCCCGGCAACGTACTGTGGCTTTAGCTCTGAATACAAGTCAGAGTGTTATCAGTCGACTTTGGTCACGTTACCGAAGCACTGGTACCGTGGCTGAGCGCCATGGAGGACGGTATCGCTGCACCACACGGAGACAAGACCGATACATTCAAATCTTAACTCGAAGAGCTCCAACAATAACCGCCATGATGTTAGCCGTGAGGCTTCATCACTCTTCAGGGAACTTAATTAGCGACCAAACAGTCAGAAACCGCTTGCATGAAGTGAACCTTCATTCCCGAAGACCGCTACGGGTACCACCTATAGCAATGCACAATCGTAGGATTCGATATCAATGGGCTCTTGAACACAGAAATTGGGCAGAAGAACAATGGCGTTTCGTGTGCTTTTCTGATGAGTCTCGTTTTGGTATGAGACCGGATACAAGACGTATACGACACTGGAGAACCCCTGGACGCCAACAGCGATTAAAATCCTGCCAGGAAGTCCATCCTTATAGTGGTGGAACCATCATGGTATGGGCGGGTATTTGGATCGGCGGAAGAACTGAGTTGATTTGGATCAGAGGCAACCTCAACGCTCAAATTTATGCTGAGACGATTGTATCAGACGTCATCGTTCCTCTACAAGTGCAAATCGGTCCCTTATTTCAGTTAATGCATGATAATGCACGACCGCACACCGCAAGAGTTGTAAGACAGACTCTCGCCGCAGCTAACATCAATGTCCTGCCCTGGCCTGCTCAGTCGCCAGACTTGAACCCGATTGAGCATGCATGGGATATGCTACAGAGAAGAGCTCTGCCGAATATGGAGGGTATCCAGTCGCAAGAAGACCTTTTTTTGTTGTTGCAACGAACATGGGCGGCCATTCCACAGCGTGATTTGGATGAACTCATTTTGAGTATGCCAAACCGATGTTCTTGTGTTGTTAGTGTTCGCGGTAGAAACACGGATTATTAATTGTTTAAGTTACCCAATAAAATTTTAAAGAAAACTGTTATTTCAGTCTTTTTTTCGAACTTTTGTGTTAGTGGTTCAAATGTCAAAAATCCCTTTATTAGGAAAATGGCAAATTTCTTTATTAATGCAAAGGTGACTTGGTTTATCGTTACTGTGACAAACGAAAACACTTTATTTGATGAATCCTTAAAGAAAATTTTAATTAATATCAATCAGGAGAAAAGTTATTGCAAAAATATATGTTGATCCCTAGACACTTTCAATCAATCAATCAATCATGTTTATTGTGGATCATAGGTACATAAGTAGATACAGGTGTTAAGAATTACAGTGATGTTGATCAGCTATGTCCCGCCTTTTAGGCATACAATACAAATTATTCAATATTAACATTGTGTCATATTATTATAAAGAAATTAAAATTACTATTTTAATAAATTAACAAAGAAAATAAAAAAATAACATTACTATTAAAATAAAATAAAATAAAATAATTTACAATCTAATATTACAACAAAAGTAAGTAAAAATAAAAATAAACACAAAATATAGGTCAGTTATAGATCTTAAAATTAATAGAAAGCAGCACTGACTGCACCATGGTCTCGGTCAAAATATAATTTAAAGGGACTTGTCTGACATAAAGTCTTTTAAACAGTAATAGCATTTATCGACTAACAGGTCATGAAGTTTCTTTTTAAATAATTTAATTTTTGAGATGCTTCTAATATGTTTTGGAATTTTATTAAATATTGTTGGAGCAACCCACAATACACTTTGCTGCAGAAAACTTGTCTTGCTTGTGATTGTGCACAACTTATCCCGATGGCGTATTCGGCTACGGTATTCAAATAAGTGAATATTGCTCTTTACAAATACCGCGCATTCGAATATGTATAAACATGGTAATGTAAGTATTCTAAGGTTTGTGAAAAATGGCTGACAAGAATCGGTCTGATGCAGATTAAACATAGACCTGATACAACGCTTTTGAGCCTTGAATGCTCGTTCCTTGTCTACGCTGTTCCCCCAGAATATTAAGCCATATCTGAGAGTGGAACTTACATATCCGTGATAAGCTGTTAATAACGCTGCCCTGTTGACCACCTTTCTTAATCTGTAGAGTGCATATGAGTATTGACTTAGTTTTTTGCATAATTTATCAATATGTATTTTCCAATTAATTGTATTATCAATATTTAATCCTAAAAACTTTGTCACTTCGGTTTCTGCTATGTTATTCTGTACATATCTAATATTTAAAGGGGGGGTACGGCTGGTTCTTATTCGGAAATTCATAACAGTGGTCTTATCAATATTTAACCTAAGATTATTTTTATTCATCCAATTCATTATGGAAGTCAAAGATTGATTAATTTCGTTTTCTAGATTATTGGAATTGCTATTTGTGAATAAAACGGTGCTGTCGTCTGCAAAAAGTATGGTTTCATAGTCTAACACGGAAGGCATATCATTTATAAAGACGAGGAAGAATAACGGGCCTACAATAGTGCCTTGTGGAATACCCAGTCGAACAGTTCCTGTTTCTGAAGCATAGACTTCTTCAGTTTTTGTTGCAAGATTTAGCTTTTTTATTTCAGTGAACTGTTTCCTGTTTGTGAGGTATGATTGAACGAGGTCATAAACATTACCTCTTACTCCATATGCATACATTTTGCGTAGGAGGATGTCGTGATCCACGCGGTCAAAAGCTTTAGAAATATCCATGTATAGAGCTACAGCAGGGAGTCCTTTGTCTAGGTTAGTCATAATTTCATATAAAAACTTATATATGGCCACATTTATTGATTTATTCTTCCTAAAGCCATATTGAGCGGGTGTAAATATATTGTGACTCTCAAAGAACCTATACAGGGAGTTAAATATAACTTTTTCAAAAATCTTAGCAAATATAGGTATAATAGCTATATACTTTTGATGTGTGTATATTATTAATGAAACTTTTACACACTATTAATGAAATGTTTAACCTTTTCATTATTTTTATTAATATTTTTTGCCATGTCCTGGGTCTAGGACAAATGTTTATATTTTTGTTCAACAACGAAGCAAACATCTAATCACCGAAACAATTTGATTCTCCACATTATTATTATAATCGTCTCCTTTACAAGTAACTGCGAACAACTACAAGATACAAAATGCAAATGTCGAGCCATTTCCCCGCCCCTCTACAACAGCGCTCGCCTCGAGTACTAGTGCCAGCCACTCGACTGCGACTGTCCGTGTGTGTGACAGCCCTAACTCTTAGCGGTATAAACGGATCGTTAGTGTTGATGTACAACCCTGGAACAAGTGTTATAGTTGCGAGGATGAGGATTTTATTGTAGTTTGTTCTATATTTCAAAAATATTGTTTGATAGAATTTTTAAGGAATTAAGGTGTTTACTACCATTTAAGAACAGATATAATTATTGCGAATTTTAAACATAGGGAAGTGTTAACGCACACGTTAACACTTCCAAGACACACATGCGTCATCAAGCAGAGGAGAGCGGGCGGCGTGGTAGCAGCAGCGGCTCGACGACGGCTCGCGCGCCCTCGAGACGACACTCCTTTTAACACCGCGACCACGATCGCATCGAATTTCAATAATTAAATTTTGACCTGTAAAATACCTAATATTATAACCTAGAAATACAGTCCGCTTTTTATTCCACCTGGGCCTATCTATGGTCCTTCGAGGTTTCGGTCAAGTTTAACTAAATATTTCGCCGCGATCGCAAGCCACGCCACCACAAAGCGCGTCAGAAATCAGCTGGAGGTCAAACAGAGGACATCGCATCAGTGAACTCAACCTACCAGCATCTGGAAGCAGCCACTCAAGCAGCGTCGGCCACATCAGTCGCAAAGGACGAACAAAGGGTTTGGTAGCAGCGGTTTCGTGAGTCCGACCAATTCATTCTTTTAAAATCATTAAAAGTCTTCACATATTCAGTCAACTTGCTTAATTGCCATCCATTCCCATTTTCAAGCATAAATTCATCCATAATTAGTCCTTTCTATAATCAATTATTCTTATAAGCAATTATTGCATCAGATTTTTTTTCCAGACATCACCTACCTACATATTTCTTTTCTCAATTTTCTTGTAACTTTTTTTTATCATTTCGATTCTTTCCTATCACCAACCATTTCTTTTTCATTACTATATCACTTTCTAATACCATTTTTTCTCTTGTACAGCTTACATCGCCTTGTTCTCAGCGGACCTACCGAGTTCATTCATTAACACACCGAGGGTAATTTGGTAAAGTTACGTGATCGCCGCGCTGTGCTTGCCACATTCCCAATCCAATTTAAGTAACGTTTCAATTAAGTACATTACTTTAATTAAATTTCAATTATGACTGATCCCAAATCAGCTCAAACTACAAATAAGCCCGACGAATATGACATTACTCAGCTCAATACATACAAAAAGAGGAGATCCAGTCATAAAGGAAAGGTCACGGTATTTAAAAATTATCTTGAGTCATTATTAAAATCTAAAAAGCCATTGTCTGATTTAGATATTATACAACTTAGCAATCGATTAGAGTCCTACAAGTCCCTTGCAAACGATTTCGAGAAAAATCAAACCCTCATCGACGACATTGTTGGGGTTTCAGATGAACAGCTGAGGGAGCGGGAGCAATTTGAAATGGAATACCAATATCAACTTGCGCTCGGCATCCATCTGCTGCGTGAAAATGAAACTGCCTGCGTGGCCGGGTCTGTACCAACTCCAACTGCAGGTGACACAGCAACAAAAGCATTCATAAAATTACCCACCATTGACCTTCCACACTTCTCAGGGGAATATCAGAATTGGCTCGAATACAGAGACACTTTTGAATCACTCATACACAACAACAAATCAATAGATAACATTCAAAAGTTTCACTATTTGCGTGCATCTCTGCAAGGTGAAGCTTCCGATATTATTAAATCGTTAGAAATGTCATCACACAATTACCGGGTAGCTTGGGAACTTATAACGGAAAGATATAATAACACACATCAGCTGATTTACAATCATCTTCACGCATTATTCAGCATACAAAACATTGAAAAAGAATCCGCAACATCACTCAGACAATTACTAGACACAGTAAATAAAAATCTCAGAGCTCTTAATAATTTAGGCGAACCCACAGTAGACACAATTTTAATTTATCTGATTACCTCCAAATTAGATTTCACAACACTCAGATATTGGAAAGAATCAAGCAAAAACAACACAGTAGAAAAGCCCACACTCCAAGATTTAAAATCATATCTCAATGATCGTTTAATGCTTTTACAAAATCTTGAATACACTAAAAACATACATAAAAACATACAACAAACAGATTCAAAATCACATACATCAAAATCAGACAATAAAGATAGACAATCTCGCATTCCTTGTCCCTTATGTAAAGGTCAACATTTTCTATTCGCTTGTCCACAATTCAAACAAATGACTGTGGAGAAGAGGATAGAAAGGGTTTCCAAGTTTTCCAACTTCTGTGCTAACTGCTTGCATAACGGTCACGAAACAAAGTCTTGCCGTGGCGGAGCATGTAAATATTGTCAACAGAAACATAACACAATGCTACACATACATAAGGAACCGACCAGGGACACTGCGCACACCACACTCGCTAGTAACAGTAGCCCACAACACACATCAGTTCTACTTTCCACTGCCTTAGTACATGTCCTCGCCAGTGATGGAACACCACACTTGGCGAGGGTTTTGCTGGACAGTGGAAGTACCTCCTGTTATATCACTAACAGTCTGAGTAAAAAACTCAATCTCACATTCGAACCCATTCGCGGCACAGTTTCGGGCATAAATCAGCAACATACACAAATTTTTCATCGCACAAATGTTTTGATAAAATCATTACATGGTTCATTCACAGCCAATTTGTCATGTTACCCCATACTTCCCGTGGGTGTCGTAAAAGGCGACTAAGGGTCGTACCGGAGAATGGGCAGCAGCGTTCTCTATGCATTCCACCACCATACTATACTGCGATCGCCAACCCGCCTGCCAAGCGTGGCGATTATGGCAAAACCCCCCCAAGAATGACAAGCACAGAAATGACTAGGCCCCTAGTACCCGGCGGCCCGCCTACCCTTGGTTACGGTAGCGGCCAAGGCCACGGTGAGGCAAGGGGTGCTAAGAATCCCCGGAAGAGATCCGGCTACCACAATCACCGAAAACTGGACCTGGCAACATACAACACGCGTACACTCCGGACCGACGAGAAGATCACCGAACTCGAGGAAGAATTGAGCAAGATACGATGGAGTATAGTGGGGTTATCTGAAGTCCGAAGAGAGGGGGAGGACTCGATAATCCTTAAATCCGGAAACTTGCTCTATTTCCGGGAGGGCAACCAGCAGTCCCAAGGTGGTGTCGGGTTTATCGTCCATAAGTCCCTTGTGAGCAACGTGGTGAAGATCGAGAGTGTGTCGACCAGGGTGGCGTACCTTATACTCAGAATATCCGAAAGGTATTCGCTGAAGGTCGTACAGGTTTACGCCCCGACCTCGTCACACCCCGACGATGAGGTGGAGACCATGTATGAGGATATTTCTAGAGCCATGCATGGCTCTAAAACTCACTTTACCGTTGTCATGGGGGACTTCAACGCGAAACTGGGTAAACGCAACGATGATGAGCTGCGAGTGGGGCAATTTGGAGTTGGATGCCGGAACCACCGGGGCCACCTACTGGCCAGTTTTATGGAGAAGGAAGGCCTCTTTATGATGAATTCCTTCTTCAGAAAACGTGAGCATAGAAAGTGGACCTGGCAGAGCCCGGATGGTGCAACTAAAAATGAGATTGACTTCATTATGTCGACGAAGAAGCAAGTATTCAATGATGTCTCTGTGATCAACGCGGTGAAAACCGGAAGTGATCACCGTATGGTAAGAGGCACATTGAACTTAAATATCAAGCTGGAAAGATCTCGACTGATGAAGTCTACGCTCCGCCCAGCACCGATCCAGATCCAAAACCCCGAGAGCTTTCAGCTCGAACTCCAGAATCGTTTCGAATGCCTAGGGAGCTCCGTGGACGATTATAACGATGGGTTCGTGGAAACTGTCCATACGGTCGGGTCTAAGATCTTCAAGACCCGCCGTACGAATTCAAAAAAGAAGCTCTCTGATCCTACTTTGCGGCTCATGAAGGAGAGGCGCGATATGATCCTGCAGTCTACGGATGATGCGCTAAATTACCGGCAACTCAATAGACGGATCTCTAAGGCCTTGAAAAGCGATCTTCGCCGTTTTAATACAGATCGTATTAAGGACGCGATAGATCGAAATAAAGGCTCCAAGGTCTTTGCTAGAGATCTGTCTATTGGGCAGAGCCAGCTTACGAGACTGAAGACCGATGATGGCAGGATTGTATCCGACAAACCTGAGCTGTTGAGAGAGATCGAGAGGTTCTATGGACAGTTATACACGTCAACAAATAACCCCGCTATGAATCTGGCAAACGACCCAAGAGCTAGATTGACCCGGCACTATACCGAAGACATCCCGGACGTTAGCCTGTACGAGATTAGGATGGCTCTGAAGCAGCTCAAAAACAACAAGGCACCGGGTGATGACGGAATTACGGCCGAGTTGCTGAAGGCTGGCGGAAAACCCGTCCTGAAGGCCCTTCAGAAGCTGTTTGGTTCCGTCATACTCGAGGGCAAAACACCACAGGCATGGAACAGGGGTGTGGTGATACTTTTCTTTAAGAAGGGCGATAATGCCCTCCTTAAGAATTATAGGCCCATCTCACTCCTGAGCCATGTCTACAAGCTGTTTTCGAGAGTCATCACGAACCGTCTCGCGCGCAGGTTTGACGACTTCCAGCCTCCCGAACAAGCCGGATTCCGTAAAGGCTTTAGCACCGTAGACCACATACATACGCTGCGACAGGTTATACAGAAGACCGAAGAGTATAACCTGCCTCTCTGCTTAGCGTTTGTGGACTACGAGAAAGCCTTTGATTCGATCGAGACATGGGCTGTGCTGCAGTCTCTTCAACGGTGCCAGATCGACTATCGGTACATCGAAGTGCTGAAGTGTCTGTACGAAAACGCCACTATGTCAGTCAGACTCCAGGATCAGGCCTCGAAACCTATCCTTCTGCAGCGAGGTGTGAGACAGGGAGACGTTATCTCTCCGAAACTGTTCACCGCTGCACTGGAGGATGTCTTCAGGGTTCTGGACTGGAAAGGGGCTGGCATCAACATCAATGGCGAGTACATAACTCACCTTCGGTTTGCCGACGATATCGTAGTCATGGCTGAGACTATGGAGGACCTCAGTACAATGCTCGATGACCTCAGTAGAGCCTCCGAAAGAGTGGGTCTTAAAATGAACATGGACAAAACGAAGGTCATGTCAAATGCCCATGTAACACCCACTCTCATAAAAATCGGAGACGCTACACTCGAAGTCGTGGACGAGTACGTTTACCTAGGACAAACCGTCCAGTTAGGTAAGTCTAACTTCGAGAAAGAGGTAAATCGACGAATCCGACTCGGCTGGGCAGCGTTCGGGAAGCTACGCAATATCTTCTCGTCCCACATACCGCAGTGTCTCAAGACGAAAGTCTTTGACCAGTGTGTGTTGCCAGTGATGACTTATGGAACGGAAACATGGTCGCTCACAATGGGCCTTATAAGAAGGCTAAAAGTCACCCAAAGGGCAATGGAGAGGGCTATGCTTGGAGTTTCCCTGCGTGATCGAATCAGGAATGAGGAGATCCGCAGGAGAACCAAGGTAACCGACATAGCCCGAAGAATTGCCAAACTTAAGTGGCAGTGGGCAGGGCACATTGCTCGCAGAACAGATGGCCGATGGGGCCGAAAGGTTCTGGAGTGGCGACCGCGTACCGGAAGACGTAGCGTTGGAAGGCCTCCCACACGGTGGACCGATGACCTTGTGAAGGCCGCAGGAACCCGTTGGATGCGGGAAGCACAGGACCGGTCGAAGTGGAGGTGCTTGGGGGAGGCCTATGTCCAGCAGTGGACGTCTTTCGGCTGAAATGATGATGATGATGATCAACTATTATTACATAACAAGCAGTTACCTGCTTCACATAGATTAAATTCACTTAATCCTTTTATAGGGGATAATCACCTCATTCGTGTGGGCGGAAGGTTAGCACAATCGCCATACAATTATGATAGAAAGTTTCCTATCCTACTGCATCCAGCTCATCACATTACTCAAATCATATTCTCAACATATCACATCACACTTCTACACGCTGGCCCACAACTGTTGTTGTCTCACATATGTCAAGCTTTCTGGCCAATTTCTGGTCGAAACCTGGCTAGAAAAACTACACAATCATGTGTTACATGCAAACGGTTTAAAGGTAAAACTGTAACACCTATCATGGGACAGTTACCTGAACAGAGATTGCACGCAAACTTTGTATTCAGTGACGTAGGTGTCGACTACGCAAGGCCAATTATGATCAACAACCGTAAGGGACGTGGAAGTGTACTTATTAAATCTTACATTTGTATTTTCATCTGTTTTGTAGTTAAAGCTGTGCATTTGGAGTTGGTTACAGATCTGACGACAGAGTCTTACATAGCAGCAATTAACAGGTTCATTTCTCGCAGAGGTAAACCAAATAATATTTATTCAGACAACGGGAAGAATCTGGTAGGTGCTGCGCGTGTGGTCACCAACTTTATCAGGAATCACAGTGAGTCAATTTACAGTTGCGCTGCAGAACAAGGTGTAAATTTCCACTTCATTCCTCCATATTCACCCCACTTCGGGGACCTATGGGAAAGCACTGTTAAATCAGTGAAACATCATCTCAAAAGAGTACTTGGGATGGCAAACCTCACATATGAGGAAATGTACACATTGCTAGTCCAAATAGAAGGCATTCTTAATTCAAGGCCTCTCACACCTCTTTCATCCGATCCATCTGATCTCTCAGCTCTCACTCCCTTTCATTTTCTCATTGGTCGTACTCTAACTGTTCTACCTCATCCACAGATGTCCGACTGCGACTCGGCACGGCTGCCGCGTTTCCACGAGTCGAACTTCTACGACAACATTTTTGGAGACGCTTTAATAAGGAATATATTTCCCAGTTGCACCAAAGGACGCGCTGGCAGCGCTCACAAGGCGCGCTCACAGAGGGCTCATTGGTCATCGTGAAGGACGAGGCGCTACCGGTGGCTCAGTGGCCGTTGGGACGTATCGTGAAGCTGTATCCGGGACATGACGGAGAAGCTCGAGTAGCGGACATCAAAATAAAGACCGGGACAATCAGACGGGCCTTTCATAAAATATGCCCATTGTTGGATGGACCATCGGACTAATCACGAAGCATACTTTATACATCATCATCATCATCAGCTGGGCTGGCCTTTCCATGGTGGCCCGGGAATATGTTAACGCACACGTTAACACCTCCAAGACACACATGCGTCATCAAGCAGAGGGGAGCGGGCGGCGTGGTAGCAGCAGCGGCTCGACGACGGCTCGCGCGCCCTCGAGACGACACTCCTTTTAATACCGCGACCACGATAGCATCGATTTCAATAATTAAATTTTGACCTGTAAAATACCTAATATTATAACCTAGAAATACAGTCCGCTTTTTATTCCACCTGGGCCTATCTAGGAAGATAAAAAAATACTGGTAAATCAAATATCTCGAAAAAATAATTGTTTTCCTTGTTCTTATAGGTAAATTAATTTTAAGATCGCAGGCGTTAATTGCCTACTTACGTAATTGCCAATAATTGTGACCTCAAGGGTAAATATCAAGTTTCTTCCTTAAAATAACAACATTATACGCTTTTAGCGATAAGACCGCCCATTGTGTCACCCTTTGTACAGTTTCTATAATTACGTCTGTAATTAATATGGTGTACATAATAAAGAGTATTCTATTCTATTATAAAGTCGAACCAAAACGTGTCGCAAATCGAAAGAAAACTCCCACCATAAACACGCCGCCTCATCAGAAATTCTCGTCTAAATCCAGATTCAAAAAATGCATTTTCTATTTCCACGTCACTAATCCGTTGATGCGATGTCGACACAATTCTCGGGAGTGTCGGCGCGCCGGTGTCTGCAGTGTCGCAGTGTCGCGGTGTCGCCTCTCTAGAGACGCCGCTTGTTAACTTAAAATTTCAAACACCGCTAGAGTTGGGAAAAATTTCTTTTATGTTCTCCGTGACGTAGTCGTGTTAATATTAGAGATGGTTTCGAAACTTCGATGAAGTTAGGTTTGGGTGGTGCAAAGATTTTAGTTATTAAAAGTGTGTTTAACTATCAAGTGAGTTTGTATGCGTGTGTATAGGAGTTTGTATGATGTGTACTAGTTACCTAGGAATTTCAAAATCAAACATACCAACAATACTACAAAGATTTAATTGAGGTCAGTGGTGATGTTGCATTGAAAAAACAAGATGGCGCATAGTAGAAGCTTTCGTTTGTATCAATTCTATATTCACGTTCTTTTTACGCTGATATACTAAAAGAGCCTAACCTAAGAGCTTTCCTTTTGCAGTCATGCTTGCGACCATTAGACCAAAAAGCCAGTCAAGGTTTTCCGAAACTCCAGTACTCTGATACTGAAACTATTTAACTAATTTCAGAGCAGAGACTCTGGTCCCAGTTAATCTTTGAGTGAGGTGCCTTAGAAATTAAATCAAGTGTATGAGCAGAAGCACTCGTCTGTACAAATCTGATTTCCCTCAGGGCAGCGCAGTTCCACCGGCAGGCAGACTTGAGCAAGCCTTCGGGACTGCTTCGTAAAACGAGGGACACTGCATGCATTATGAAATTATGCAAGTTTTGCTAATAGATGAAGATGCTTGTGAAAATCATCATCTGAGGAACGAGAAGGTTCTTGTACTGATATACAACATAGAACAGAATCTTAATCAACACACTATGAATTTCAATCTGAATAATTGTGAAGGAGATTGCTTCATACGTTAGAAAAAATGTAGGTAGGGTACGTAAATATCGCAAAGAATGTTATTGAACTGTCAAAATGAAAACTATTTCTACTGTTACTATGTTATGCAGTTACCCCTCTGAGATTCAGCGGGATTGTCCGAAAGGGTTACCGCTGGCCCGGAACATAAAGGGCTAAGGAAGGAACACGGGTGGGTTTTAGTCAGTAAGAGTCTGACACTCCCTTCCGCTCCACCCAGAGCGGGAGGAGTCATTTGATGATTTCCCATCCGCAAAAAAAAAAAAAAAAAAAAAACCCTCTCAAAAGTAAAAAGTCAAAGTCAAAGCATTTATTTCAAATAGGCACATATGTATAAGGCACTTTTGAACGCCAAAAATTACAACAAATACAACTTGATTCTAGAAGGTAGTTTTCGTATATATTTCGGGCAAGAAACTCCACCGTTACTCTTTTAAAATATTTCACAATATTTTGCATACATTAATTATATAATAATAATATGTGAAGACAATGCACCTAAAATAAAATTACTATACCACAATAGGTAAAAGAATTAAAAATGAAACCATGACATATAAATTAATTTTGAATTATCTGATAAATACATGGTGCTCACATATTTACAAACGTGGTGAAAGTAAACGATTTTCATTTAAATAATAAAAAAAAAAAAAAACTAATTAAAAACAAATTCATTAGTGAACCGATCCAACGATATTGGATTTTGATCTTTCATTCACCTAGAGAATTGAATGTGTGTACTGTATGAAAGTTTACCAAGATTTTCTATGGGTATCTACTGATATGTCTATACGTAAGTATTATAATTTAAAGTCATTTTTCGTGTCTGTGTGTGTAACTGCGTTGCTCTTCTTATTTATTTATTTTTGGAATTCCCTCATGCAGTTCAACCTAGAAGGTTGTCTGCTTAACGGAACTTGATTACTCTTCCGAACTGCGCAACGGATTTTTACAAGTTTTCACCACCGGTATATATTCCGGAAGGATTATGTGTCATCATCTGCCTGCCTTTTCCCAACTATTTTGGGCTCGGCTTCCTGTCTAACCGGATGCAGCTGAATACAAGTGTTTTACATGGAGCGACTGCCTATCTGACGTCCACAACCCAGTTACTGGGTATTACCCCTTGGTAACACTGGTGGTTGTCAGACTTTTGGGCTTCCGACTACCCGTAACGACTGTCAAAGATCCACGAATGCCAGCCGGGACCAACGGCGAGGCACGGCGGGTCTCGGTATGTAAAGATGGTCACCCACCCACAGACCAACTGCGGCAAGCGTAGCTTAACCTGATCGATCGACCTGTGCGGCTGTTATTATTTAGCCACGGGCCCCTCTCAGGAAAGATTATGTGAAAATTCATAAATAATAAACTTACATATTAATATAATTAAGAAATCTCAATGTTTTGTCAACTCGTAAAAACTGTGCGAAGCACTTGTTTAGGAGTAATATAATAAAACAAGGATATTAAGTAACACATTGTGTTCCAAAAACTCAAAAATGAAAATATACCTCACACATATTCCTCTTCAGATGCATGTCCCTGTAATAGCATAGACTACAGAACTACAAAGTAACACAAAGGACAACAAACAACTAACTCGTTCCACAGACTATATAACACAATTTGGGAACAGAGCCGGCAGGCCGGAAGCGCGGAGCAACACTACAATCCCATAAATAGGAGCACAGGTGACTTCCGGTCCCACTGTTCTCCGCAATGCTAGAGTACTAATTATTTTGTCTAGAATTTAGCCTTTATAGCCTGCATTGTGGTTGACAAAGTGGTAATTAGGGAATGCACTCTCGCGAGATTGGGGCTCAGGCGAGATCTCGCGAGTTTATGAATAACAATACCGCGAGATCTCGCCAATTTCAAGATCTCGCGAGATTGGCAGTTTTGTGTGTTTATTCTTGCAAATAATCAAAATGTTTGAATAAATTAGGAAAAAAATAATAGGAATTATAGGTATTGTGAAATAAACATTTATTTTTACGAATTTTTTCAATAAACTTTTACCTATGTATTTAACATTGTTTGACGTATCTATCTATAATTTTTTTTAAATAAACTTTTAAGTAGTAAACTTTGACGTATCCAATCAAATAAGAAATTAAATAAGCAACCAGTCTTCTCTTCTAATATCAAACAAAAGTAATTTAATAATAAAACAGTTCTTTTATAACAAAACAACAAGAAGACAAAAACCAAAATGAAACTCATTAACTAAGTTGAGTTGACTATTAAACTGAGATAATTATTATTATCAATTAAAGAAAACTATACCCACTCAGAGATCTATTAGAAATTAATTAACAAAATATACCTATCAAATCAAAAGCTTGGCTTGTTCAGTGCACGTCACACTCCATTATTACGAATTATTTTGAAAGTAGCTCCATATGAAGCACAAAATGTTCAATGAATCGTTTGCTAAATGGCTTCTTATTTTGCTGGCCAGCTAGCAGCCGCTGAGAAATCCCACGACCGCTACTCGCGCGCTGCCGCGCTTCGAATAAGACGTTTTTATACTCGAGTGCAATCTCGTTAAACTCGCGAGATCTTGCCCATCTTTCGGCCGAGATCTCGCGAAAACGAAATCTCGCGAGAACGAGATTGCATTCCCTAGTGGTAATGCTATGGGTTCCGATATTTTTGATGTTACTTCTATATCTAATAGAAAGATTTATGGATAATGAAGATACACTTGGCAAAAGGAGCATTATTATGTGTATCGTAGAACGGTTATTGGTAAAATAGTTCCAGAAGCCTATAGATATTACCTACCTGACAGACTAGGTCTGGAAGGTGGAAATCGGATGTTTTGGCGCAGCTTGGGAGACGCCAAATGTCCAGAAGACTGCTTTAAGTTTAGTCGAATACTTAATCAATGTCACATGACGTGCAAGACTGCACGTATCTCCAATAGATGTACTAAAAGAAATAAAAAACAATTCCAATACTCATACCATAAAAGAAGACAATGCACTGAAAAACAATATCTACGAAAATTCTTCCAACAGTAAAAATTCTCGACAAATAAAACTTAGGTAAATTCCTCACGCCAGCACTCGTACAGCCAGCACTCGTACGTATAGTCAGGTAGAGTGAAATATTCAGGCGCGAGACGCCGCTGAATTGATTCCAAGCGTTTGGCTCAACTTTATTCGTAACGAAGCCTTTTTGAATAAGTCATGGTTAAAAATTCAAAAGTGTCAAGTGCGGGGCCGTGTCGCGATATCTCGGAGCTAGTCGAGAGCTTAGGCTTCAATATTCTGAGCGTGTTGAACGTGGTTTAGAATGGGGGAGACACAACGGAGAATTGATTTTGGTGGTGGTGAATTTTAATGCGTTAAAAATAAAGTTTGAAGAACAGTTCTTAATGCAATTTAAAGAATGATCTAGGAATAACTCAGTGAAGTTGAAAAAGCGTAAAATAGCTGGTATTTAACGAGTTGTTGTAATAGTAATTAAAACAGAGCAATGAAAATTACATCATGTTATTTAGCAAGCTAGGATATTTTATCACATAGAAACACCTATAGGTTATAATACCGCATTTAAAAGGAAAAAAAGTAGTCCCAAGATAAAAGACAGTCCCTAGATCGATCAAGCCTATACAGACAATCATTTTACATCTAGTACTAGAACACCTGCCCCACTATATCTTTCTTCCATCCAGACTATTCCAGACTCCAGGGAATATATTTTATTAGCGTAAAAAATCTCACTTAAGAACCTCTCCTGCGAATAATTCACGAGTTGCCTTCCTTGGTTCGGAATACTTAAGATTTTTAAATCCAGTTTTCTTTCACTGAATGATATTTAGTATTTCTATGCTGCTGGATTTTTTGTCGGAAATGCGGGTAGCGAGCGGTTAGTTTCTTGGCCTCGTTTTTAAGTAGTTGTGGTTAACTGGGATTTTGTGATCTATAAGGTTGTTCAATTAAGTTAAATTTCGTGTCTTTCGTTTTTTAGAATATTGTATGATGTTTAGAACTTAAATTATAAATTACAGTCGCTTTTCGTGTCTGTCTGTGTGATCGCATTGCTTGTCTAAATTAAACAACGGATTTTGATGCGGTTTTCAAATCATTTTGAGAATTTATTCGGTAAAACATAATACATTAATATTAAACTTACATATATAACAAAGAAAACTCGATCACAAAGATGACTCTATGATGATGAACTTGATTTCATGTCATAAAAACCTGTTAAGCAGGGATGGTCGCTTATTATAAGCTATAGATAGGTACGTGGTACCTAGATGTCTTAAGCGTTAGATTGAATTCAACTGCCTCTTGAGTCAGGCCTGACCCAGTTTTGAGCTATGACATTCCATCATTATCGTCTTCATCTTTAAAACAATCCTGAACAATATCAATTTCCTTGTCCCAAGTTATTTGAACAAATTATCACACCACCTGTAGCTGTACTCCCAACCCAATGGAATTGGCTCTCAGTCTAACTAGATGTAATTGATCACTCTTTTACACTAACATTTCTTTAGCCAGGATTGAAAATTCTCCTTATTCTGACATTTCAGAATTAAAAAGAAATGTGGCCGTGGTAGAGATGGTAGACATTTTACAAAGTTGCTGGACTGCTTGTCCAGGGAGCGCCGGAGGTACAGTCAGGAAAGTTAATTGATTGTCAGATTGGCACACCACGTAAATTTGCATTTCATACGAGATTTTTATTATAAGTAAGTTTAGTCTGTGTGGTGCCGGACTTAAAGAATAGCACCACCCCATACTTCCCGTGGGTGTCGTAAAAGGCGACTAAGGGTCGTACCGAAGAATAGGCAGCAGCGTTCTCTATGCATTCCACCAACATACTATACTGCGATCGCCAACCCGCCTGCCAAGTGTGGCGATTATGGCAAACCAACCCAACATGGGGGAGGCCTATGTCCAGCAGTGGACGTCTTTCGGCTGAAATGATAAAGTTTAATATAAATGTTTTGAAATAAAATAATAATAATAATAATAATAATAAAGCTTTATTTATTCCATACATGCAAAATTACAAGAACAAAAATATTATAATAATTGAGGAATTTGTAAATAGATCAGTAATGGTAAGTTTTCATACATCTTATATACATTGGTTTACATACATTTCATTTCATTATACATATTATATTCATACATTTTTATTTAAATATTTAATTTATACATTTTTATTACATACCTTCGAATTTGCATACATTATAATAATAGTTGTAGTACATACATAAATTAGACATTGGATTAACATTCTTTCTCATTCAATTTATTAATCAATCTCAATCAATCCGTAAACTCTTCATGTATGGACCCCCTTCGGGTAAAAGCCTCCTCCAAAGAATGCCAAATGCCTCTATCTTTTGCTGCCTCAATCCAGTTTCTGCCTGCAATTGCCACTAATTCATCTTGCCATCTAGTGCATGGTCGGCCTCTGCCTCTACTTCCTTGTGGTCCCTTCCATGTGGTTATTGTGAATGTCCATCTTTCGTCGGTGTATCTTGCTAGATGGCCAGCCCATTTCCATTTTAGTGTCTGCGCAAAGAGAATGGCGTCAGTTACCTTAGTTTTGTTGCGAATATCGGCAGCTTTCATTCTGTCTCTTAGAGTGATTCCTAGACAGCTCCTCTCCATTGCTCGTTGTGTGGCTTGAATTTTTGTCTTGGATTTTTTGTCAAATGACCAAGTTTGGCAACCGTAGATTAGACATGGTAGTATCGCTGAATCTAAAACAATTTTCTTTAAATCCATTGGGAGCTTAGATTTTAAAATATCTTTATGGGCCCAAAACTTCTTCCAGGTTGGTAATAGAAAAATATCTCGAATTTCGCAGACCGCTATATCTAGCCTTCATAGATTACAAAAAAGCTTTTGATTCTATTTCTCACAACAGCATCTGGGAGGCGCTGATTTGTCAAAATATAGATGCCAAATATATAAATATCCTGAAAGATATTTATAGTAAAAGTACGAGCAAAGTCAGATTAGAGAAGACAGGCAGATGCATAAACATCAACAGAGGGGTAAGACAAGGCGACCCATTATCACCTAAACTGTTTGTAGCGGTACTGCAGAATATAATGAAGGATCTGCCTTGGTCAACACAAGGAATTATGGTGGATGGAAGGTTCTTGAGTCATCTAAGGTTTGCAGACGACATCGTTTTGTTATCAGAAAATCCTGAAAAACTAAACACTATGATAAATGATCTACAGGCTGTAAGCAATCATGTCGGTTTAGAAATGAACCTCAGTAAAACAAAAATCATGACCAATGACAAAATTATACCTATTTTAATATACAATAAGCCACTAGAATACGTACAGGAATATATTTACCTAGGGAAGCAACTATCATTCAATACGAAAAGAAATTTAGAAGAAATAAACAAAAGAGTAGCCTCAACATGGAAGAAGTTTTGAAATAAAAACCTTCCCGAATATTTTTTTCTAAATGACGCTGAAAACGTTTAGAAGAACAACTCGGTCACACAGACAGACACAAAAAGTGACTTTCATTTATAATGTGAAGTTGTTAGTCAATTTGGTAAACAATTAATTACCTTGACTGTACATTTATGTACCATCCATCAGTGATAGAGACTATTATTATTTTGTAAAGTACCTTACTGGATTTTAGCAACAGTTGATCTATACAACGTCTCACAGCGTAACCCTCTCACATCCAATCGACCCCTCGCCTAATTAATTTCAAGCTTCCTAATCATCTCCTTCCTTCGTTATAACAATAATTTACATAATTCAGCTCCTTGTCAAAGCATCGTCATAACCACTTCGCTGTAGACACTAATTGATGAGCGCTGCGCAACGTGTAACGTGTTCTGTAGCATGTTACGCGATACAGCGGCATGACTGTAGCGTGTGCTGGGTGACAGTTCTGACTAATTGCTTGCCAAACTTTGCTGTGGGTTGTGTAAGAGGGAGATGGGAGGTTTTATCTTGCTTGTCTTTTTTAACTGACTTTGAAGGGAGGGTAATATTTGCGCAATGATATAGAACGGCGTAGATGTATAACGTATAACCAATAACATCACTTGTATTGGTATAGAAAAAAGCAATTAAGACAAAAATAAAAAATATTTTTTTTTCCGAGGCCTTTTTCCATAAACATAAATGGTAGCTTATTCCGAACCAAGATTTAAAAATGAATCCACCTAAATACTGAAAGTTCAGGATTATTGTCTAAATGGCTTTCATTTTGAGGAAACATTGTAAAAGCCAATTATTTTTTAAAAGAGTAACCGTGGAGTTTCTTGCCGGTTCTTCTCCATAGGAAACGACCAATTGGAACCGTGCACCTAGCTTCTGACGTTTCATATGTGCCCATGTAGGTTTATGTGAAATAAAACATTTTGATTTTTTGATTTTGAGAGTCTAACAATATTCATTGCGTTACCTATTTACGTTGTCGAGTAGACAAATTTTTCGAACATATGAATCAATGGATTATCTAATATCCTTCAATATGATTCAGAATTAATTGAAAGTATGTTATGCAATTAGAGTGCTAAATCTTCTCATAATACGAGTACGTAAGAAAATCTGAAGCAAACTGCTCACAAAACAAAATCTACAAACGCACCAATGTATCATGGCATTAAACACAGCATTCTCAAAATTCCCGCCATCGCTGGCTGGTACTTTGTGCCACATTGTAGTGCCATTGTGCCAAATAATCGTCGGTCGAATCACGAAAGGGCTTATCTGAGTTTTACCAAATTTTTCAGGAGAGCCATTTTTAATAAAATGTACAATTATGTACCGTCGTAACATTTTTCCTAATTCTTATATGAGGTTTATAGAATACTCGTTTTGATTAATGGTTAATTCTGTTTATATGTTTAATTAACTTTTTTGTGTAAAACAGTTGGCTGTGGAGATATTCGATTTTTTTTGAAAAAAGTTTCACTTACGCCCCTTTGTGTTGTAAAATTAATATCATTAATTTCATTTACGCCCGGTATCTTGGATTTAAATTAAATAAAAAACGGTAAGTATTCTGGAGCTTTATCTTATTTTATAATATAAGAATCTAAAAAAATACTCGTACATAAAATAATCAAAAAAGGGTCGAAAAACCAATCAAAATAAGTAGTAATTCTTAAAGTTTCTTATTAGTAGTAATTCTTAATTCATTAAAGTTGTGTTATTTATTACTAAAATAATCTTCTAAGTTTTCGTAGTAAAAAACATGTTCTCGATTCCTTATTACCGGTGTATCTCCGCTTCACATTTTCATTAGGTCATTATACTTCTCTTTGGATTTTTTTATTAAAGAGTGGTTTAACTGTTCGACGTTTGTCCTCAACCAATGTACAAAGTGTTATCTTGTCACTTCAACAATTCTCGTGTACTGACTACATTTTGAGTTCCATCCTTCCACGTCACTAACACATCCATCATTTACGAAAAGTATCCTTCGAGAACAAATGCAGTTCGTATCTGTAAGAAACAATAAATGTATTATTGAAATAACCAATTTGAAGTGTGATTTGTAAATACAAATCACACTCTCAATACCTTATGAATAGTCAAACTTTACCAATACATATATCATTAGAGAAACTGGAATTCGTCGATAAAACGGTTTTCCTGGGGATCACGCTCGACTCAAGGCTACAATGGGGTCCTCATTTAACATCTCTTGCAGGACGGCTAAGTTCAGCAGCTTATGCTGTCAGAAAAATCCGCCAATTTACTGATGTAGATACCGCGAGACTGGTCTATTTTAGTTACTTTCATAGTATCATGTCTTACGGTATTTTGCTTTGGGGACGGGCTGCAGACATCGATTCTATTTTTATTCTGCAGAAAAGAGCCATCAGAGCCATATATAACCTCTGCAGGCGTGATTCTCTAAGGGAACTGTTTAAGGAAATTAACATCATGACGGTGCCTTGTCAATATATCTACGAAAACATCATGTATGTAAGAAAAAACTTACATCTTTTTGGTAAAAGAGGTGAAAGACATAATTATAGTACTAGGAATAGGGACCTATTAGTTCAACCAGGTTTCAGACTGGCTAAAGTAGACTCATCTTTTATGGGGTACTGTTTAAAATGTTATAATAAAATACCTCCCCACATTCTTCAACTGAATGAGACAAAATTCAAGTCTTGTATAAAACGCACACTATGCAGTCAGGCATACTATAAGTTAGGGGAATACATCGCTGATAAAAATGCCTGGCTCAATGCTGGTCCTGCTCCACAACCACAACTAATTGATTAACACTGGAAAATACTGTTGGAGCTGCTGAAGATTGTAAGATTATCTTTGCATTGTATAAACTCAATTTCCTTTGCATTGTATAACTGCATAGCACAGATGTGAGTTCTATGTAAGTATACCTTCTTTACCATTTACCGGGTAATATGTCTTTCATTGACTTGAATGTGCCATGGCGGCTGATAGTATGTCATGCTCACACAAATGTCTCGCTGACGGTGGCGTGTGTATTGGATCATTTAGCTCCCTTCAAAATGGTTGAGCTGAATGGTGCTGATCTATGCGTCATGTTCGTGAACGGGCGCCGTCAGTTGGGGCTGGTCATCACTCAGCTGCCTCGGCTTATTTTTAATTATTTTATGATTGTTGTCTTCTTACTATTTGCTGTACTCTGGACGCTCTTAACGCGTACGTATTTTTTTTACATCGTTCTCACATTTACTTGTAAATTCAACATTAATGATGTAACTAATATTTTTGTAAAAATACAATTTAAAAGAGTGTCCATGGAGTTTCTTGCCCGTTCTTCTCCATAGGTACCTACGCTTTGGAATGGGCAACTAGCTTCATATTTTCTGACTGACCGACTTCTTGACAATTCAAAAGTGCCTGTAAATGGTTTAATTGAAATAAATGGTTTGAGTTTGAGTTTGAGTTTGAGTTTGAGTTTGATTAATATTTTGTGTAGCTAATAAAAAAAAGTGTTTAGAAAAAACCAACATAAAAAAATGCAGATTTAGGACTAATCTGCTTGAAGTAAAAACAATTTACTGGGATTATTAACTTACCTTGTGATTTGTGCAAATAACACTTGTTGCAACTAACTGTTTATCCGCGGTTTTATTCACTTTAGGGCTGATTTTTCCATCGCCAGATAACTTTTATTTGAGGAATAAAATTGACGTTTGACAGTTTTTGTATGAAATAACTGTCAAAATTTCAAAATTATTTCTCGAATAAAGTTATCAGAAGATTGAAAAATCAGCCCTAAAACAAAGAAATTAATTAGTTTACCTCTTAAAAACAAACTTTGCACCTTACAAATTGCACAGAGAATGAATGACAATGAACGCCAAATTACGTTACGCCTCTACGTGAAAAAATATTTCTATACATGTACAGACGTAACTGATGATACGCCTATTCGTGATGTTTTAAATTAAAGGAATAGCAGATAGGGCTCTTCGCGACTGCTCCTAAGTCATTAAAGACTGAGATTTTGGTTACGCCTTTTCGTGACATAATAAAACTTGACATCTAGAATTCAATGGTGTAAAAAGCTCAAAATCCGAAATTTTGTTGGTTGCGCCCCTTCGTGATTCGACCGACGTAATAACACAGGCTTACGTTTACACCTTTCAACTGAAATTATTACAAGAGCCAACGAAATGTACGAACGACAAGATTCCAAACAATTGTTCAGACTCCCTACGCGTGAACAATGCACAATGCTTTATTTGCGCCCCAAAGTTACAATCTACAACCCTATTTGTAAAGCAGTAAGGCTTTGTTGAACGCAAATAGAGATGCAAGTTGGAACAATTTTGGAATAACCCTCAGGATTTCGAATTGTGGACTTTATTGCTGTTGAAATAATGTTGTAAATCGTTTTCAGTTGTGTCCAAATTGTCTGCTATGTCATAAGAATGCAGCTTGAAACAAACTTCGTGTGAATTCTAACTAGGATATTATGAACCTTATGACTATTGTGATAGAACACAGTAAACCTAAACAAAATCTCTATCTGAACTATCTCAAATTGCGTTCCAATATTGTTATCATCGGCTCTATTGTTGGCCGAATAAGGTTTAAAATTAATTTCAGCTACCTATTGTAAATAGTGGGTTTTCAGTAAGGCAATTTGGCAAACTACCTACATAGTGGTCTGCTGCACGCATTGACATGCGTGTGCACACAAATTGTGCTAAAATACGTATAAAGGGGGTTGTCTTATTTCGGAGATTAAGTGGTATGTCGGAATGTGTGCGATTATTTATAGTCTGTTTCGGGCGTAATTTTGACTAAAATTGTCCCAATTTTGCGTTCAAATATGGCGAAGACAGGAAAAGTGTATGTTCTAAGTAGGAAGTTGGTTCAAGAGAATTATGGTATGAGGGTGGTGATAACTTTGTCTTGTAATGTGGTTGTAGAGATTTAGATGCTGTGTGGGATATATTTGTTAAAAAGTCATTAGACGTAGGAAAATGTGTGTTTATTATAAGTTAGTAGGTCGTTGAGAAGAAAGATGTTAGACTTGGGGCGTGCGGTATTATTGGTATTAGTGGGAATAGACATTTGCTGTTTACATGCGATTTTTTTTAAGCCTGCGATGTTTCCCACTGCTGGCCAAAGGCCTCTCCTTGTTTCTTCCAAACCTCTGTCTTGCGTGATCTATGGCCTCTCTGATGCGTTATTTAAGAAACTTATTTCATTCGCAATTCTAATTCTTATAAAAGCTTGAAGGAATTTCATAAAAAACATAAAATTAAATAAGATTGTACTTACCTAGATACAGAATCAAAATTTCTCATTATTTTCGAGCGCGCGTAGAACTATAAAATACACATTAAAAACTGTTTTAATGTGGTAATAAGACAGACGCTCTTTAATTTGAATTTTTTTGTGGTAAGACCTAATCTAAGAATCATGTGGAAAAATTTCATTTACACCCCACCCAAATTTCATAAATCCCACTCTTCCACTCTGTATCACCTTCAATCCTGAGAGGAAATATCTCAACCCTGCAGGTACCATCATAGCCACACTTGACCAACAAAAACCGCCATTAGATACTGCTACCAAATAAACGTGCTATCAAAGGCAAATTGTTATCAAACCCGTGTAGTTGACTGTAATGACTTGGCGTGGTGGGTGTGAAGGCACGCGTCGGTACATCCTGCAGGAATGTTTCACATGTGATACAATTCACCCCCGAAAGGGGGGTGATAAACGAGCGTAGAAAATATTTGGTAAGACGAAAAGGGCATAAGTAATAGGAAGTTTCTTATGCCTTTTTCGTCCACCACAGTTTCCACTGGCACAAACAATGTTTTTCTTCCAAAAAATCACAATTTATGCATCATTTTCCAGATCATCATTTTAATATTTCACGTGAAAATTGGAACCTATGGAAATTCGCACCAAATATTTGATTTCAGAATTCGAATGCATTAATGATACCTTAATTTATATAAATACAAAGTGGTGGGAATTTATTTTACGTCTCACTACATTGGCCCAGTGAGCATTGCTGGCCCAGTGGCAACAGCCGCGACATACGAGTTGTAGGTTCAAACCCAGACAGACGATCTACTTTGTGCAAATTATTTCATCATCACTGCTCTGAAAACGGTGAAGGGATACATCGTGAGGAAAATGTTCTAGAACCCAAACTTCGAAGACGTGACATCTACCAACCCGAAGTTCCCCACTCCCTCTCACCGAGAGGAGGCCTGTGTCCCAGCAGTGGGAACATTATGGGCTGATTATGCTATGCTAATGCTACATGTGTCAATACTTTTTCCTGCTGTCTCTAAAACGCTCGTCTACTCATTTAATGAGAGCTCCCGGGCTCATCGGCGCATATAGCGGAACGGTGCCGTTTTGTTTGCGTTCCCTAACTCATAGGATTTGTAGCAGTATGTCGGGGTGTTACGATGTAGGAGATAATAATGTCATACTAAGAATCTGGGTAAAACTGGGTCACTCTCCATTTTCCAATGGCATTTGGACCACTCATGCACCGTGGTGCCCGTAATGTTATAAGTTGGTAATAATAGGTTTTACGACAATATTGTCATAAACAAGAATTTGTTTTTGAGAAAACCGCGAACATAATTACATACACTCATAAAAGTCGAATACTGAACTTCCTTTTTGAAGTCGATTTAAAATCAATTGTCAGTGGATATTTTTTATGAATATGGCGATGACTTCAAGCGTCCTTTTACTTTTAGTGCCAAAAGAATACGTAGACCGTGAGTGAAGTCGCGGGCATAGTTAATATTATTAAAAACAACATTTTAATGCATGTAATGGGGTAAAACCTGTATAAATGAACTACAGCGCAAACATAGACGGAAACCCTAAAAAAATGCGGTGCGCTATTCAAGAAAATGCAATTACGGAAAATAGCCA
Organism: Mesoligia furuncula; assembly: GCA_916614155.1. Taxonomy (NCBI): domain Eukaryota; kingdom Metazoa; phylum Arthropoda; class Insecta; order Lepidoptera; family Noctuidae; genus Mesoligia; species Mesoligia furuncula. Next base: position 19,744,269 of record OU744816.1, read on the forward strand.
GAATGTTGAAAACTCTGGTGGAGTAGTAGTATCGGTTGCAATACATACTAAAATGAGTCTTACTCGGTGGCTATAGAATTTAATTAGCGTTGCAGCAAGAGAACTTCCTGTTTACGCATCATACACTTAATTCAAATTCCGCTATGTGAATGTATAAGAAAATCCAAGGAATTTAATTAAAGAAACATTAATAAAATACCTATCCTCCTGACAGAATGTCGGCCACGGCAATCAATTTCAACGGAGATTAGCCAAGAACGCAGAAGATGTTAAAGTGTGTGGACAGGCACAGGTGAGCTCCCTCTTCACTCACTCTCATAGTCCGCTGGCACGGCAACCCGACACGACCGGGGAGAGATCAGGCGCAGGATTAACGGCGCCACGTGCTTACCGAGGCACGGGGGTGTAACGGCACGAACTCTCAAACTTTGGGCTACTGAGAAATTCCTAATGAGCAAATCCAATAACACTTTGCCCGACCTGGAAGTCCAACCTAGGACCAGCACTTTGCAACCATAGGACCAATGGGGCAGTTCAAAGAGCCACAAAAAAAATTTATAGCTCGAATCAAATCTATCTAAAACGTTTTCCCAACTATATTAGTGTCGGTTTCCAGTCTATCCAGCTGCTGCTTACTGTCAACATTTTACATTGAGAGAATGCCTATCTGAAATCAATTACTTGGATGATGTTGGCGCTCCCCCGCTATTGCAGCGCATCGGCTATGTTTGCGGAAGCGCGCGTGGATTGCTCCCACGCCACAATGCGCAAGAGAAGCACGTCGCTGGTGCGGCGAGTGCGGGGGAGCGCCAACAGCATGATGACCGCGCTCGCGGGGAGGCTTGATTGCTCCATCATCTCCCACTGTTGTCAGCGACATGCGGCAGGCTGATGCGACTAATCAACCTCATTTATTTTTTATGTGAAATGTTAATTTAAATGTGATTATGTTTTATTATTGTTATTTTGATTTGAATTGAATTTGTAGTGTTGTGTATGTAATGTGACTGTATGCACTCATACAGTATTATTTCTATTATGAGCCAATGATACTCGAATTAAAATGATTTTTATTTTATTTTGTAGTTACTGGGTACCACGATACCCCTTGGTAAGACCGGTTGTCAGACTTTTGGGCTTCTGACGACCCGTAATGTAGTTTCAATATTAAACAATTCATCCCCGTGTCTTGCCAGCCCACCTGTCCTTTTCTGCGACGTTTACCTTTCATCTCGCATCAGAGACAATACATTGGATATGTATTACTGTTGTCCCAAATTACGTCAGAATAAATAACCGGCACGTGTAGAATTTGGAGTTGTCCGGATAGTAATCGTTTTTTTGGAAAGCAGAGAAAACTGGTTGTGACGAATGATGAGAGAAATTTTGTTGTTCTAGTACTAAATGGAGAACTTAGGATGCTCATTGTTCACGGATAAAAAACGCAATTTCTATCACATATCTCTAAATCTTATTATATCTTTTTTATATCGTATTCCATGATGACGCTGATGAGGGCCCACAACTGCCCACAGAGATCAGTCACAGGCTGCTTATGCTGCACCTTCTATTGATATTGACAGTGACTCTTAAGATACTGGCCTCCTAGTTTAAGAGATAGGGTTATATTTTTGTTCTTATAGATTTTTGTAGCCTTTTAACGTTGTATTTATAATTTTAGTATATCTACCACTGTGCCCAACTAGTCTATAAGAATTACTTTGGATAAATAAATATTATTAATTATATTTAGTACATATTATTTTCTTTATCTCCAGCCCCAACATATTGCAGTATTGTACTATTCTTAATACTAGCACTAACCCTGTTTCCCCTGTTTCTGTTTCATTTCAGTCCTAGCTGCAGCCTCCACTGCCACTTAATAACGTCCACTTAACCTCAAGAACCTCGACAACAGCGCGTACCTCCGTCAGCGCAAGTCCTCGCTCATATAAATCTCAATTACGCTGACGTAGCAACATTAGTCACTATTAGTACCTAGAGTACCAGACGAGGACATTATTACGTCATAATTGATAATTATACTAAGAATTGTTTTATACAGATATAGCAATCCACGATGACGCGCCCCACTCTTCTCTCTATTGCTAGTTAATTACGCTAGTGTTCTAGTTTTTTATACGCACTAATTACCTAATAAGTAATTACTGTGTATCGACAGAACTAAAACACTAGCAGAATGTTGCACACTTGTACTGTAAGCGATTAGGAAGAAGAGTCACAAGCGGTTCTTTTTACCGCCAAAAGGAGTCGTTTGGACCAGACTCCTACTTTTCGGGGTACATCTGTTCCTGTAACAGATCGGCTCGAGCTCCTAGGCATGGAGTTGACGTCTAGTCTCAACTTCGGCGCTACCATCGAGTATAAAGCCCAAACTGCGGCCAAGAAGCTGGGCATCCTAAATAGGGTGAAGCGATACTTTACGCCTGGACAGCTTTTAACCCTATACAAAGCGCAAGTCCGATCCTGCATGGAGTATTGCAGCCAGCTTTGGGATGGCTCAGCGAAATACCAAATTGCCGCGCTTGACTCGGTGCTTGTCGGTCTTGTACAGATTGTACTTCGGTGAGTGTGCCCAAGAACTCCACGACCTCATTCCACCGGCCCCCTTCTACCTTCGGTCATCCAGACGCACTGCAAGTTACCATCCCTGCCTAGTTGCTATTCCACCAATTCGCACTAAGCGTTTCCAAATGTATTTTATAATGCGCACAGCAAAAGAGTGGAACTCTTTACCTGCGTCTGTGTTTCCGAGCGCATACAAACCGAATCTCTTCAAAGTAAGAGTCAACAGGCTTCTTCTGGGTAAGCTCACTCCATCGTCGACTTTGTCTCTGTCACCTCTGACCTAGACTAGAGTCAAGAGCAAACCCATTTTTAAAAAAAAGTGTGGGGCGCGTCTTCGTAGATTGCGCTATCTTTAGACGTTTGTGAAAAGATGTAAGTATATTTTTTTCTGCTGTTGCCTAATAATGGCGATTTTTTTATAACTATACGCGGAGAGCGTATAGTGATTATACAAATTTCACCATTGGCTTTTAAGTCTCAATTTGACGTTCTATGGATCATCATTGACAAAATGGTTTCTTTTAGGCGGCCCCTAAACTAACAATAAGTTTGCGGAATATTTAGATTGCGCAATTTGATTGAATCATCCCCTTTTTTTTGCGGATGGGAATTCATTAAATGAATCCTCCCGCTCTGGGTGGAGCGGAAGGGAGTGTCAGACTCTTACTGACTAAAACCCACCCGTGTTCCTTCCTTAGCCCTTTATGTTCCGGGCCAGCGGTAACCCTTTCGGACAATCCCGCTGACCCGGCAGGCTTCGGCCCTAAGGGGCCCCTCCTCGATGCTGACATCTCTTTGAGGCGCGCGTGGAACACGTACGCGCCGTCCGGCACGGGCCTGGTCCTGATCGGATGGTGAGCTACCCATTACTCTCCGCCCGCAGGCCCGCGCCTACGGTGGGCGGGAGTCGTCACGCGGCTCCCGACGCCTGGGGCGTCCCCCGCGGCGGTTGAGACGGGAGGCTCTCTCCCTGAGCCGTCCCGCCACCTCCTTCGCTAGCATGACTGTTTCGCAGAAGGAGGTGACTGCCTCCCACTCCCTCTCGCCCCGGACCATGGCTTGCACCAGGGCAGGATGCGAGAGGTCGCCGTCGCTGCCAATCGCCTCTACGACGACACGGCGGTGCTCCGCTCAAGCGGGGCAGACCTCCACCGTGTGCTCCACCGTGTCCTCTGGGCGATCCTGGCAATGGTGACACCCGGGCGTATCCTCCCGCCTGATGATGTGCAGGAACCTCCCGAAACTTCCGTGTCCGGTGAGGACCTGCGTCAGGCGGTAGGTGAGGGCGCCGTGGCGCCTCTCTAGCCACTCCTCAAAGAGGGGTCTTATCGCCGCTATCGCGGCGTGCCCTGCGCTGGGTTGCGACAGTCCCTCTTTCCATGCCGCCATGAGATTGCGCCGGGGATCCGTCCGCTCCGCAGCGATTTGCCGCGGAAGCGGATCCTCCCCCCGGCGTAGTGCCTCCGCGCGCCACTCATGCAGGCACGCGAAAACTATCGCCTCCAGATCCCATGGCGGCAGTCCGGCAAGGAGGCTTGCCGCCTCGCCCGAGATCGTGCGGTAGCCGGATAAGCCTTATGGCTACCACCTTCTGGGGCGCGTTCAGGTAGTGGGCGGCTCGCCGCCGCAGTGAACGCGCCCACACCGGGCCATGGACCGCACGACATTGAATCATCCCTTGCACTCAGATCCATTATTTTCATGCAAAAACATTAACGCCCCTTATGCTTTAATGTTTACCCGTGAGCAACTCCTGCGCATTTTTAGTATCGTACACGTTGCGATTAAAATATGGTGCAATAAAAATTAAACTCACTCGAACTTTTGTTCAATCATTGCGTACCTAATCTTCAATATTAACCCTAAACGTTCAAAAGCATCGCGCAATTCGTGATATTGTGCTATATAATTAATCGTTTAGAACCCGCCTTTGTAAAAGAAAGTTTAAAAGGTTTTGACAAGGTGCTACATTTTATTGAACTGCATCGGCACCATCCCTTTTTCGGACTGGGAGCATGATGGCACTAACACTTCATAATACAGCCTACAGGGGCTTCTCTTATGATGTATTAGTGCCATCATAATTCCCGGGAGTTTATATAAGTTTTAGAAAGAGACCGTATTTCATATATTATGGTGTAGGTACATAATAAAGAGTATTCTATTTGTCTCACCGAGCCATGATTGACAAAGAAGTTCTACAATGCCGAACTTTTTCCATAACTCGATGTGCCAAGTGTTAACGACTGCTGGCAACACCAAGCCCGCTTCCGAAAGAGTTAAATGATAAACGATTTTACTTCTGTAAGTAGGTTTGTACAAACACTTTCACATGTCAATCATATTTTTTAAACTAGATGAGGTCGGCGTTTCCTATCTGACTAGGTACTCTGTGTAGAAAGGCCGAAACAGACTTGGTCATATCATGTGAAGGCATTTAGATTGGTGTCTGAATTGGTCTTTTGAGGAAAGAACCACACAGATTGAGTAGACTTGTCCAGTCAGTGCACGAATTTGTCAGTAATTGTGCAACTTACAATTTTAGAAGCCAACGATTCAATCCCTTAAATAAGGCTGCATAAATTACTCAAACTACCAGACCATGATTAAAACTAACTGAGAAAGAAAAACAAAAGAAACTGGCCAAGTGCGGGTCGGACTCGCACACGAAGGGTTCCGTACCACAAGGCAAAACCGCCGAAAAAACACGTTTGTTGTATTGGAGCCCCCCTTAAATATTTATTTTATTTTGTTTTTAGTATTTATTATTAAAGTTAAAATACAACTGAGTATTTTGTGAATATTTCAAGTGCCTACCTGTTGCCATTTTTGATATCGAGCAAAAAAGGGCAAAAAAATCGCGTTTGTTGTATGGGGGCTCCCATACAACAAACGCGATTTTTTATATTAAAAAACGCGATTTTTTATATTACCCCTTAAATATTTATTTTATTTTGTTTTTAGTATTTGTTGTTATATCGGCAACAGAAATAAATACTTTGTGAAAATTTCAACAGTCTAGCTAATAGGTAATAGGTACTACGGGCTGGTGTCCGCAACTCCACGTCAATGCGCGTATTTTGCGTATGGGTGGGAAAATCGACTATTCGATCCACCCCAGCTCCTCAAAGAAGGCCAGCAACGCCTTGATGTTACTGACCGTCTCACGTAGGGTACCTGGGTTACCGAAGTACTTTGCCCTGTACGTGGCGATCACCGGGCAGTTTAGAAGCACATGTGCCGCTGTCTCGTCGTCCTCCATGCAGGCCCTGCACAACGGACTGTCCGTTACTCCTATGACAAAGAGGTGTTTATTAAATGACCCGTGGCCAGTTAAAGCTGCGGTAACTATACGCAGCTTTTGTTTTGTTAGACGGAGAACCTGTTTCGTGAGGCGGCCATCCAATGTGGGAAGTGCTTCCCTCGCCTGCCTGCATTCACCTTGGTCCGTCCATAGTTTATTGTGTTGCTCTCTTGTGCGTTTCCTTACCAGAGTGCGTATGTACCCGAAGGGGAGTGGCACGATGGGCTCGGGTCCCACGGGTGCCATACTCGACCCTCTTCTGGCAAGTTCGTCGGCTGCATCGTTGCCTAGCGAACCGCTGTGTCCTTTGATCCATTGAATGGTTATATTATTGAGGTTACCCACCTGGTTGAGGCGCTGGTGACACTCGTATACTAGCCCAGAGTCAGCTGTGTAACTGTTCAGCGCTTGCAGAACAGCCATGCTGTCTGAGAGTATGCGGATTGAGTGTTCCTTAACTTCCCTGGCCATAATGGCTGAAGCGGCTAGAGAGATGCCCAAGCATTCGGCCTGGAACAGTGTGTTGTGGACCCCCAATGGTGTGGCTATATGTATGTTGAATTCCTCCGAGAAGATTCCAGCTCCTGTGCCACTACCTGTTTTGGATCCGTCCGTGAAGATACGCAGCTCTGTGGGGCACAGCCCCTCGCATCGGCGATCCTCGTGAAGCTGGATCTTGTATTTTTTATCAAACATAAATTGTTTAGGAACCCGGTCGTTTATGGCTTTCGTAATGGGGAAATCCTTATGGAGTCCCTCAAGCAGCGTGGTGTGTGGTGTATTACTCTTACCCCAGAGATTTAGTGTGTTAAGACGTACTGCCGCCATCGTCGCTTCCTGCTGTATGAACAGGTGGAGCGGCGGGATTCCCAGGATGGCTTCTACCGCTGCAGTCGGAGTAGTCCTCATACAGCCCGTAGTCGCCATGCAGGCTAGTCTTTGCATGCGTTGCAGTTTGTTGGAGGCTGTCACTAGCTTGGTGCGAGGCCACCAAACCACAGCTCCGTAGCTTATCATGGGGCGGATCACTGCAGTGTACAGCCAGAGTGTAATTTTAGGGGATAGGCCCCACTTCTTACCTATCATTCTCCGGCACTGCCAAAAGATTATGCAAGCCCTGTTCAGTTTGTTGTCCAGATGACTGCTCCAGTTTAACTTACTGTCTAGTGTTACACCAAGGTACTTGACTTCGTTGGCCAGCTGGAGTTCAGTATCGAACAGTTTAGGTAGGCGAAAAGGCCCTAACGCTCGTTTATGGGTAAACATAACCAGTTCAGTTTTAGCGGGGTTCACTGAAAGGTCAAAGTCCCTGCACCATCTCTCCAACAGTCTAGCTATCGCGGTTCTTGAGATACAGCCTGGTGACAGACAGACGGGCAGACAGCGAAGTCTTAGTAATAGGGTTCCGTTCTTACCCTTTGGGTACGGAACCCTAAAAAGACCCACGTAGTCTTCACGTTCGCAATAATTAAAATAATATAGTTTGACCCGTTTGAATCGTCACTGATTGTTATTCTATAAGTATCACATTATAAACTACGTAAGAAATGCTCTATAAATGATTCGATTATTATAAATTTACGTAGAAATAGTTAATTCAATATTATATTATACAACTCCCAATAATTGTAAAAGTATAAATAGGGTAGAACATAACTGTGCCAGTTAGTCTTAGAAAATACTTGGCTACGAACGTGACTGTGTTCAATAGTACAGCATCGTTGTGCTTGTAAAATATTATATACCTTTATACGTTACACATGTTGCGGTCGGTTACAGTACCACTAAAGCTCTGACACAACCTGAGAAAGGTGGATATTACACTATCATATTTAAGTCTAGGACCAGTCTTACCAAGGGTTATCGTATTACCCAGTAACTGGGTTGTGGAGGTCAGATAGGCAGTCGCTCCATGTAAAATACTGGTATTCAGCTGCATCCGGTTAGACTGGAAGCCGACCCCAACATAGTTGGGAAAAGGCTAGGCAGATGATGATGATTTAAGTCTAGGATCTTATCAGAATCTCTTATCCTATAAAGAATATAAGATACGTGTGTAAGTATATTTTACCAAAGTTAACAAATAATTCGTATGTTTATATTAAAATAAAATAATAATGAAGCCAAAAAAGTACATTGAATATTTTTGAAAAAGTAAATTTTTCGAGATGTGGGAACGAGTCTGAAACTGAAAATATCTTTTTTATTAGAATTTTTGTCCGTGTGTCTGGATATACGATCTGGATTAGGGTAAAAACGGTACAGAGATAGTTTATAAACTGGATCAACACATAGGGTACTTTTAATCTCGATAGTACGTTCCGTGGGATATTTTCTGACATCCACGGGGGCGAAGCCATAGAAGCTAGTATTGTCATAGATCCTGAGTCAGCCGCACGGATCGATCAATCAGGTTAAGCTACGCTTGCCGCAGTTGGTCCATGGATGGATGACCATCTTTACATACCAAGACCCCTCCGTGCCTCGGAAAGCACGTAAAGCCGGTGGTCCCGGCTGTCATTCGTGGATCTTTGACAGTCGTTACGGGTCGTCGGAAGTCCGAAAGTCTGACAACCAGTCTTACCAAGGGGTAGCGCATTACCCAGTACCTAAGTTGTGGTGGTCAGATAGGTAGTCGCTCCATGACAAATACTGGTATTCAGCTGCATCCGGTTAGACGGGAAGCCGACCCCAACATAGTTGGGAAAAGGCTAGGCAGATGATGATATCCCCCAACACGTGGCTCAATGTCTCCGACATCGCGGCAGCTATCACATTGTGCCGCGTGTAGGAGGAGTTAAACTATGGTTCCCTAGAAGTGCAGTGACCGTCACATGCGGCCGTAATCCAAATACAGAGCGTTTTTGACACACAAATACTGGTGAAAATTACAGATTTTTATGACGTCCTTTACAAATATGATGGAAAAACTCTTCTAGGAAACTCTATTATTGTGCTCCTTCAAAAGTAAAGCTAAATCAACTCTCTCCAATTTGTCCCACTATCGACTAGGCTCTTATTTTTATCCCAAACACTGCGACTACACTGATGATACTATTGACATAAATTAAATCGCATGAGCGTTGAACGGGACGTTGTCCGCAAACATCATTACGGGACGTCCCCTCCTCCCTCCGTGGGGGACTCACACTACCCCGGTGGGGGAATGGACGACGCGAGTTATTATGTAACTTGCGACTTGGATTAGTTGCGGTCGCGTAGGATAAGTTGTGTTTGCGTCGCGTCATGTGTGAACGGCCTAATTTTCTTAATTATGCAAGTTTTGTGTTTGATTTGCTGATGCTTGCTGATGAGATCACACGTGATTGATGCTTGTGTACTTTTTGTTATTAGTGTCATAAAACGCTTTTAACGGCATTTATCATTAGACTAAAAAGTTTATTATCTGCAAACGCTTCAAAGAACAAGGTCTTTGGCTTGATCCCTAATCAAAACAAATACAGTAACGTACCTTGGGAGAATCTCGGACCTCTTAAACTTTTTGAATACCTAATTAAAATCTGAAACTACAACAATAAAAAAGTCTACTAAACGCAACAATGTTTTACAGAAGCAAGATGGTAAGGCTTTCTAGTTTCATCTTTAAACAAGTTCGTTCTTGAGCAATGTTTCTGATGCAGTTCGTGACAGTTCATTTAGTTCAACTTCAAATTTGATGCCACCAACACAAACACTAGCCAAGATGCTTGAAAGTGAGCTTTTATGAACTTTTTACAACTGGCTTTCTTTTTAATTTCGAAGTATTTTTTAAGATATTACTTATTTACGTTAAAAAATTGCCAAAATCCATCCAGCCGTTATGTTGCTTCGAGAGTAAAAAGAATCTCACATACAAAGATACACAGATAATTATCTAGATTCGTAAATACATATGAAAAATTTAAACATATACTTGTTGTAGCGCATTTGGGTAATAAAGTTCTCTGCAGTATACAGTACACAAGTACACAATGAAAACTGCAACCAGTTGCTTGTTACAATGAGTACCTATCACTGTATTCACTCGAGGTTTTTCCCACTAATGTGACCGTCTTTGTGGTGTCTGTACATGTTGGAAGCACACTCTACTCTAGTGATGGTACATACACTCCGAATAGAAATACTTAGATATATCTTTTTGTGCTAGGATTTAGATGAATGGAATGAGACTGTGCACAGACTGAGCCAATGATGTTTAAGTCCAAAGGTTTTAAATTTGACTGAAAATGCGATCTCTGAAATGGTCTTCGTCATTCAGATGTACCTCTCCCGTCAGGGCGGTAAACTGGCAACGTGAACAATTTAATACAGTAGAGTCTTGGATCAAATCCTCAAGTCAGCGAAAGTATTCAATTCAGTTTCTCCATTAATAACTTGTCAGGACGGGGCCAGGTCTGGATTTGTGCCTGGTAACGGCAAATTGTCTCTTACGTTACTTTATTTTTCCTCTATCGATGTAATAGGGTATAGGTACTATTACCTACTCATCATTAAAATCATCATCTGGCTGCCTTTTCCCAACTATGTTGGGGTCGACTTTCAGTCTAACCGGATGCAGCTTAAAACCAGTATTTGACATGGAGCGACTGCCCTGACTGACTGTTACTGGGTAATACGATACCCCTTGGTAAGACGGTTGTCAGACTTTCGGGCTTCTGACTACCCGTAACGACTGTCAAAGATACACGAATGAGAGCAGGGACCAACGGCTTAACGTGCTTTCCGAGGCACGGAGGGGTCTCGGCGTGTAAAGATGGTCACCCATCCACATACCAACCGCGGCAAACGTATCTTAACCTGATCGATCAACCTGTGCGGCTGTTATTATTTAGCCACGGGCCCCTACTCGTCATTATAATCAGCCTATAATGTTCCCACTGCTGGGACACAGCTGTGAGAGGTAGTGAGCTGTAATCTACCACGCGGGCCCAATGCGGGGTGGTAGATGTCACATGCCTTCGAATTTTTGGTTCTAGGACATGCCGGTTTCCTCACGATGTTTTCCATCACCGTTTGAGAGCAGTGGTAGTGAAAATTATTTAAACAAAGTAAAATGCCTGCCTGGGTTCGAACCCACGACCGTAACCAACTCGTAAGTCGGGCCGTTACTACTGCTCCTACTCATACAAGGAAAATAAAATAAATTGACGAAATTAAGGTAAACTGTTCACACTTCTACATACCCCACTTCAAGGAATACAAACAATACATATTGTTTCTTGTATATGGACAACTCGACTAAACCGAACAATCTACTTCTGAAAACCTCACAAACAAAAACCTTGTTCCACTCAAAAAAGCTCGTAGCTGTTGGTTCTAAATCAGTGTCTGTTGCTGGTAATCCGGCGATGCATCACTGACGGAGCGAGCTGTAATGATTGATGGCATCGGGCGTCGATTAGCCGCGACAACACCGGTGGCAGGCCGCGATGGGTGCGCAGATACGATGCCATGGTTTGTTTGAGGACGAGGTTTTACTAAGGAGTTGCTTGGAGCGTTAATGTAAAGAACAGTCACGAGCATAAAAAGATACAATTTTAAAACGATTATCTTTGTAATACAATAATAGCAACATGGAAAATACCGATTTTATAATAGATGGTTTCGAGAATACCTACATCATAAAATTTTGTACAATACTTTAGGAGAAAATTTAAGAGGGGCCTGTGGCTAAATAATAACAGCAGTGATCGATCCGGTTAAGCTACTTTTGCCGCGGTTGGCTGTGGATGGGTGACCATCTTTACATACCGTGACGCCTCCGTGCCTCGGAAAGCACGTTAAGCCGTTGGTCCCGGCTGTCATTCGTGGATCTTTGACAGTCGTTACGGGTAGACGGGATGTCCGAAAGTCTGACAACCAGTCTTACCAAGGGGTATCGTATTACCCAGTAACTGGGTTGTGGAGTGTTAGGCAGTCGCTCCATGTTCATGTGAGTTCAGTTGCATCTGGTTAGACTGGAAGCCTACCCCAACATAGTTGGGAAAAGGGTAGGCAGATGATGATAATGCTCGTGACTATAGGTGCGCGTACGCGGGGATTACAATCAGCTTTTAAAGAAGTAACTATATTTTACTTTAGAATGTCAGTAGTCAAGTACCACAGTATTGATTCGGAGTCCCTACTCTAGAATACTAGCTTAGGAATATCCATATGTTGTAAATGGTGTATAAAAATAATAATTTAAATATTAAAGAAATAAATGAAATTGAAGATAAACTACTATAATCAAGTCTATAAGACCCTTCGATAGTTACATCGACATTTAAATAGAAAATTTAATTCATCGTAATTTAAATGTTTTAATAAATGAAATGAAATTTTAATATTTTTAATTTGATTAAGTTAATTTATTCTTATGATAATGGAATTGTAATAGTAATAACGAATGTTTTTATGTATTAATTTTTTATAAAAAAATAAATTTAGTTTTATTTATTAATTTTGAATATATTGTTGTATATATATATCACTAATAAATTGGAAAATATACCTATTTATGAAATTTGCACGCTGTTGATGGCAAATCAGAGCGTTCATTTTATTAATATCGACATCTGTAGATACTTTTTTGTTTAGGTACCTGTGTTATACAAATAAAAATAAAAAAATTTGAATAATTAGTTTTCCTGACCAAAATCAGCCTGTGGAAGGCTGATTTTATATTAACCTTTCTATTTAAATCTAATCAGACCACATGTTTACAAACGTACCTACATAATCTACGTTTAAAATTCAACGTAAAAACCGAAAAGGTTCAAATAACTTGATTACCAAAGTCCTTCGCTCTGGGAATTAAATAAAGAAATAATTTGTCTGTAAACCAAGTTCTCATGCGTGAGGAACGTAATCAAATCACCAAGTTGTGGATAGCATTTGTAACATTATGAGGACATTTTTGGTCGAATGTGTGATGTGCAAAGTATAAAGGGTTTCAAAGTAATCAGGGATTTATTTTCGGGATACAGTTTAAATAATATAAAATTGTATGCTTTGTTTAATTTGTAAAATGTGAATTAAAGCTATGTCCGTGTGGAATTAATTCGGTGCCACTAGTCGATATTTTTTCCATACAAATTTCGGGAGAGTTTTACTCCACTGTTTGACATTGTGCATCGAAAGTTAAACATGATCTCGTTTTGACTTATTATTAATTTTGTCTGTACGGAAACAGAATAGTAAAATAAAAAGCCATTAGAAAGTTATGAGCCAACAAAGATTCGCTTTTCTTGCTAATATTAACGTAACTTTGGGTGTAAATAAGTAATAAAAGAACTATATAATCTTTAAAACCAAGTCAAAGCTCAGTTATAGAAGAGTTCAATAATCTTTATTTATAATTGATTCATGCAGTGGTTTTTTCATAAAACTCGATTTTCCGCACTTTTCGATTTTTTTTACGCACTCATTAGTTTTTGCGGAATAGTATTTCGAACTCGTATAGGGAACCCGTTCAGAACGGTGTTTTGTGTGCGTGAGAACTAGACTTTGTTCGTGTAGACTAGCGTCTAACTGCTTATCACTGATACTAGCTCTGTCGGACACGAAGCCAGGTCAGACAGCCTGCTATATTCTTGCATTGAATGGTTTTTATAAAAATATCACTTTGTCGGCTGTTTTAGTTACTAATCTGTCGCTAAGTAGAATTATTTGCAGGATACCATTGAAAGTTAACTTTTACGCGACGAACAGCCATAACTGAAGGGTTTATTTAACTAGAACTCTAAAAAAGGGTTACAATCTACATAAACCCGAGACTGTCTGTAATGAACGCGTTCAGTCGCGGGGAGGGGGGCAGTGCTGCGTCCACTACCTTGTGATGGGACTGCTCAGTAGCACATACTACGGCAAAATGCAATAATAATAATAATAATGCATAGTGCATACAGGGATAATCGTCGGTTGGTGCCGCATTTCATTAAAATTTCCTAAGGAGCCTCTGCGAGTTGGCTTCGGCCCCTCGTACGCCTTCCAAAGGACCGGGACCCAATGGTTCCGAGAAAAAAGAAAAAAGAAATAAATAAATAAATATTTTTTATAACTATTATAACTATTTTTAAATGCTTTTATATTTTTTATACTAATATTTAAAAATATAATTTATATGTATTTAGTGAAATAAAAGAAAAAATAAATAATAATAAACCATTTATTTTCAGGTAACAAAGACCCATAGATACATACCTTAACCTAAGTATCTATACACAATAATATAGTAACAATTATGTTAGTAAATAAAACTTAATTCTATGTTAGTATTATAATCTATCTAACAATTAAGCTGAAGAGTTTGTTTGTTTGAACGCGCCTATATCTGAAACTAGCAGTGAAAAAAATCTTCTTGCAATTGTAGCCATTAGCAGATAGCCCATTTCTTGGAAAACGTTATAGGCTATACACACGACATCACGCTAGGACTTAGATGATGAGCAAAAAAAAGTCAGAAATTACGCTAAGCGAAAACGAAATAATAGCGCGGGTAGGCGATGCGATGCAAGTCGCGGGCAGAAGCTAGTATTAAAATAATTATCCAAAACATTAGGCATCAATCAATTAGTCCAACATATCACATTCACAGCTACACAAGCTCACTAATGCATTGTTTTGATTTCATTAATTTATACCTAATTATTCTGAAACTAGCATGTAACGCATACCTATCTTCATAAATATAAAAATCTCGTGTCACAGTGTTTGTTATCGATCTCCTTCGAAACGGCTTGACCGATTTTTATGAAATTTTTGTGTATTTGGTAGGTCTGAAAATAGGTCGTAGGCTATTTTTATACCCCTAGATGATAAGGGTGGCCCTCTCCAGAATTTTTTTGTAATCGAAACTTACGCGGGTAAAACCGCGGGGCGCAGCTACTATGTAAAACGAACCAACTCGTTAGCACAACTAACAAAATGGCAGTTCATTTATGATGGATGCGTCCCTAGTTTTGCAATGTTATAATTAGGTACTTAATAAAATCGAACAGACACAAATTACAAATGGAGGATTTGATGGAATCGTTTATTAATGACTTACATTAATTTTAGGGCCAATTTTCAAATAACTTGCAAATAACAATCAATCAGCCGAGCCTTTTCCCAACTATGTATGTTGGGGTCGCTTTCAGTCTAACCTTTTTTCACGATGTAGCTAAATATCAGTATTTTACATGGAGCGGCTGCCTATGTGACCTCCTCAATCCAGTTACTGGGTAACAGGATACCCCTTGGTAAGACTGGTTTTCAGATTTTTGGGCTTCTGACTACCCGTAACCACTGTCAATTAAGCTCGACAAAAGACTTGATACGTAATGTATGGTTACCAAACCACGAACAGACCGCGGCTAACTTTCAAATAACAATCAATAATTTTCAAACTGATTTCATCATTTTTTAGGGTTCCGTACCCAAAGGGTAAAAACGGAACCCTATTACTAAGACTTCACTGTCTGTCCGTCTGTCTGTCACCAGGCTGTATCTCAAGAACCGCGATAGCTAGACAGTTGAAATTTTCACAAAGTATGTATTTCTGTTGCCGCTATAACAACAAATACTAAAAACAAAATAAAATAAATATTTAAGCGGGGCTCCCATACAACAAACGCGATTTTTTTGCCCTTTTTTGCTCGATATCAAAAATGGCAACAGGTAGGCACTTGAAATATTCACAAAATACTCAGTTGTATTTTAACTTTAATAATAAATAATAAAATTAAAATAAAATAAATACTGAAGAGGGGCTCCCATACAACAAACATTTGTGGTACGGAACCCTTCGTGTGCGAGTCCGGCTCGCACTTGGCCAGTTTTTTATTATTTTGCACCAGTGACGACCCCATTTTATGTTGTCTACTTCTAACTGAACGTATTAAGTTGCATCCTGTCACACTTCGTCATGGAGTTCCTAATACCTACGTAACTTAGTACCGCTAGTGTGGCCGCACCCTTACAGCGAGCCCTGTTCTCTTGTATTACTTTAATTATCTCGCGAGTTGACTGGAAGCAAGTACTACATTAATTAATTTACATAGTCATTACTGTAAGAACACTATACACTTACATCGAGTCGTAAACTACACATTCTCTCACACGTACATTATTTTATAATTTCTAGACATATAGAAACATAGAAACTTTTCGTCGGTTATCATAAAAATAAATCTCGTGTTTCATAGAAAAGTGCAATACCGGCGCGGTCATTATGTTTTTTTTTTTAATACTGACGAAAAATTTATAAAACAAAAATGATTTACACAAAATATTTATTTTGATTCTATAGGTATTTCAAAAGAGGAAATATTAAACGGATCTCCTAAAAACGTATTGACCTTCGAATGATGAACGCTTTTCTAATGAACCTCTTATAACAGTGTGGGCTTCTATTGATGCACGTATTCATAATCAGCATATAATGTCCTCACTGCTGGGACACGGCGGGTCTCCTCTCTGTGAGAGGGAGTGTGTGTGTGTGCGTGTGTGAGTCTGTTTGGGCTTGGGTGATGCACACTTTTTTTTACATGCCTCTATTTAAATTTCTGGCCGTTTCTCACAGCTATTGGTCTCATATCTAAGCAAGGGTATCCCGACCAGACGGGTTGGGTTAGGTCAGAACTATGACCAACCACGCGCAAGTCAAGCAAGTAAAGCGAGTGACGCCGCGGTTGCGCAGCGGCCGCGCGAGCGCTACATCCAAGATGGTCGTAGTTTTTTGGCTATTCAGTATTTTAGGACCCAAATAATCCCTATGTCTATACATAGCAATTATTTGAGGTTCCCGAAAAGGGGCGCATGCATTTTATTAGAGTGTTCAATAATAGTTACAGGAAAGTAAAATAGGAGTTATTTGAGTTTCGATTAAATATATGCCTTTCATATATATGATAGTTGCGTAAAGTTTAAGAAATAGTGGATTGTTATACAAGGATCGAAAGGAATAAATTCCCATAAGAGGTATTTAGACGCCCGAGCGCAGCGATAGTCCGAGTAGGAATTGATAACTTTCACCCGGGTGAAACACTCTACTTTTCATTTCGAATAATTAAGGAGGTAAAAAATAGTGATTTTTTTTTTTTAATATTTATATTTTCTTGTGTGCTCGCCACTTCATAAAATCATCGCATGTATTTAAGTATCTTTCTTTTGAAATTTCTGGCTAAAGATTTTCGATTAGGTACTCTATTCTTTAACCGAATACTGGGTCAACATTTCAGAATCGCTTGAATTCATTTTTTATCAAATATTAGTCTTTAAAACCAAGTTTTTGAATTTCTAATTATACTATAGTTTTTTTTTTCATTTTAAATATGGAACATACCGCCGCGGGCCCTCCCGCATAGTAGGTATTTTTTTAATTCACACTGTCTTTTTAATCATACTTAGTTCTATTTTTAAAATTCTTCCCGCCCTAGAGAAGGAAGCAATTACTATGAGTCTTTCCCGCCCAAAGGTGGGAAGCAGCGTCTTCCACCCGCTATTCGGATCAAACACACACAACTTCCCGAGTGTGAGGAATGAAAAGGTTAAGTACCTAAAGGTTAAGTAGGCTAGCTGTGGTACATGTTGGACAACAGATTAAGAAAGCTCTTTTTTAGAAACAATCCCAAAGCCTGAAAGATTAAATAAAACACTAAAGAAGATTTAAATCAACTCATTTATTCCCTGAGCTGGCTGCACACAAACAACGTGTTTGTTGAACCACACAAGTTAATATTATTAGCAGCGAGTGTTCCATAAAATTATGATAATCCGCTGAACAGAGAGGTCTCTGGAGAAATTAATATAATTGCTGATAGCTGCGCTGTCCCGGCACTGTGCAGCTCCTTGTTTGGAATAATCTATGATAATACGTATTTTGTATACATTGATTCTAAATAAACAGATAGTATTACAAATGATGAGATCCGCAAAAGAAATAAGGTAGATAACCGACATAGCCCGAAGAATTTTCGAACTTAAGTGCAGTGGGCAGGGCACATTGCTCGCAGAACAGCAGGCCGATGGGACCGAAAGGTTCTGGCGTGGCGACCGCGGACCGCAAGACATAGCGTTGGAAGACCTTCCACAAGGTAGACCGATAACCTGGTAAAGGCCGCAGGTATCCCCTTGATGCGAAAAGCACAGAACCGCACGAAGTGGTGATGTTTGGGGGACGCCTATGTCCAGCTCTGAACGTCTTTCGACAGAAATGATGGTAATTATATTATTACTAAGAACGACTAATAGAAAAGTTCATACTTTTCTATTATATATAAAGAAGAAGACACGTTGCGCCCACACCAAATAAATTGAGATGTCGGTGAATGATGATGAGGTTCCAAATAACTAGCAGAATGTCCACTATAGACCCCTGGCCAACCCTTCGGGAAGACAGGCGTGATGTTATGTGATGTTGGATTCTGAATCAAATAGATTCACGCCTCCTTTAGTAGGTATTGATAAAAAACAATATGGGATTATGAGAGGACCACCTTTGTTTGCCACATGGGTGGCATAAAGACTTTCGTGTAGTTAAATTCTGAATACGGTTTCCAGTGAATAAATACAAAGAAATAATTCCGAGTCATCGTTTCAGTGACTCGTAAAGATGGCAAGACGTTTTAAGTTCGAATAAACTTAAGTTCGTTTTTGAAAATATCTCATTAAATATAGGATTTTGTAACAGTATATTAGCATTTTCCTTTGTCAGACTGATAAAGCTATACTTAATTTGGCGACTATATTCCAGAAGGAATAACATTGAACTTGGGAATTAAACGCCACATCGGCGCGTCGCTGATACACACACACGCACACATGCATACATCACATTTATCAAATTCACTTTTTCCCCTTGTGGATGGCCACTAAACTATTAAATAAACAACTTATATTCATTTCATCAATAATATCTAATAATTTTATAATTTTAGTATTTTTATATTACTCTAAAAATTCATTGAGTCTCAAAAAATCGCAAAGAATGTGCGCAATATAGATGGAGCTATGGGGAAGTGTCTTGACGATGCGTAAGCAAGCGTGATCCATCGCCGCCCGTTTGATGTCCACCGCGCACAGGATGGGCGGAAAGCTGCTCATCACCGCATTATATTGTAGTCTTTGCAGCTCATGAAGTGATTTTTTATTCCGTTGGTGTAACTGCTGTATGGCGTTCCAATGGGAGGATAAATAAATAAATAAAACCCGGACGATTACAACTTGCTTTCAGCCCCGTTTCCGCCACTTAAACCATACCCTTAGATCCCAATCCCATACACTACACCAACAAACAAATTGAACCAAATAAAAACCTACAAAATACCCTCAATTTATACAATTATCGACCTTCTACCTGTGCCCACGTGAACCTAACGGCCCACAAACTATTCCTAATGAACGCACAGAGAAAAAACAAAAGAAACCGTCCGATTACCGACAGACACATAAATACGAGGCTTTATTGATGCAGAAGAGACCCTTGAACATGGCTCATTTGTTTTGGCCCGAAACGTATTGTAAACCTATAGAATTGCGGGTTTTTCTACTCCGTTAAAAGCATCAATTTTGGGATGCAAGAATATTTTGACTTTCTCAATTTTGTTTCCATGTATTGACATGTATTCATGTCCAGCCAAATCCGTAAGGTACGAAGACTACGGTATAAAAAATGTATTTTTCGGTATTCCTCGTAATCATAAGGATAATTAAGGATCCCAAAGTAGTTCATAATAATTCGATCCTTTAGACCAAGTTTTGACCCTAAGCTTGTCCTAGGGACACATTCATATCACTCGAACAAGCTCTCATTATCATAATAAACTTAAACACCACATCAATGAACAGCCAACTATAGCTTTAGGACACAACAGTGATAACTTTAGAAGGTCCACTGACTACTGTCTGTTGCAAATGATATAAACATTTATATAGTTCGAGGCAGAAACTACCTACTGAATGCCAAGTGCTACAATTCTTACTATATGATTTTGCTTTACTCGTATCAGTAACCAGTATCAGGTGGCCACTTATTCTATTGGAACTCCGTACTAAGTTAAGCCAGCTCAAGCCCACGTACCACGTACTACGTACCTCACCTTAACGATATCGCCAATAAAGATAGTGACAGTTCAGTTTGCAAAATGACCTTACACTTTATACGACAAATAAAACCAAAATATATTGGCAGTAGTAATGAGAGTCAGGACTTATCAAGTACCGAAGTACGATGGTAACCATCGTTTCTTTATTAATCATCGGATGGTTGATAAAGAAGAAGCCAATAGGAGACAGTAATGGATAATCAGAATATTTTCTTAAAAGATAATTGTGCTTGCATCATCACGTACTGGCATTCACTACGTGATGATACTCGTACATGGACAATTATAATAATATATTAAGCCAATACGTAAAAGGATAGAGGTTTATTATCTTACTTTAGCTAGTTAGCGGTAAGCTCATTATGCTATGTGAGTTTTTACTTAATGTATGTCCGAGCTGGTCATTCTGCGCCCACCGCCATCATGCCCCAGTCTAGAACCAGTTGAAGGATTAATCTGAACCGAATGCCTCCAATTATAGCCGTCTGTAATTGAAGAAATATCGCCATTCAGGCCACGATCCTCCCCTAATGGCACTTGAGGAACTTATACATATATCTCAACTCTGCGGCTATTTGAGAGGGGGGACTATCATTGTCGTGTTTTGAAGAAAGTTTCCAGTTGCGAATTGAGGGAGGGAGTAAATGTTGTTTTTGAGGAGTTCGGTAGTGTGTTGTGAAACTGTCAAGATTTTGACGTGGCCTTCTCTTTTAAAGTATTACTCAATCATTGCTTGGATTTCTGTCTAGGAGTAAATATTTGAATATCCTGTGTCATAATGGACTTTTGGATTAACTAAACTATCAGAAAAACGGAATTACCATGCCATAAACCCAAATATCTTGTAATGAATACATACTGAAAGAAAAATCTAAAAAAAAAAAAAAAACGAGTGTGCTTATGACCACACGACTGAAGTGAAACTTAAAGAGAGAAAGAAAATGTGCGCGCGCACTGCTGTCTCTTGCTTATATCCCCCACTTAACTTCCGTTCGCCTTGCCCGATCACACTTTTCGTAACGCTTACGTCACGCGTTCGCCAGCTTACTCCCCAAGTCAAGCGTGCGTAAAGAAGTTTCACTTCAAAAATCTATGGATATGAATTGTAGTAGGTATTTTAGTTTTTCTGTCTCATTTAACTTGTATATCTCTACAAGTTAAATTATACATAAAAACTAAAATACCTACTATGAAAGTATCTACTTTCACATTACAAAAAGAAGACGAATTGCTAAAATACTTAATTTATGTTATTCACCCTTCACATCTATATCTAAAATGAATACCAAAAGATTATCAAATACGTCAACAAAATTAACATCTTCACAGATGGCTGTAATCGCATCAGATCCTAACACCGTTCACAGGGTCCGTCTCAACAATTTGTGAAGCTTTTAAGGTATCCACACAAGTTATATTGAAATAGTCGAGAATGGACCCGGGGTAATGGGAGAAACCGCACGGTTCTTGGAGATGAAATGGGATTTTGACTGGTCAGAAAGTACTTTTTGTTGTGGCGATAAAAGTTAAAGATAGAGATAAATATAGAGATAAAGAGAACTAAATATTTTCAGCCGAATTGGAAGAATATAATTAGTACCTATCGACTATATCCCTATACCTACTTTTACGGAATCCCTATCCTAAGTATTGAAAAATATGACTCGTGATGAACCATTTTACACTCCTTCCTAGCGTATCGATGGCAAAAAGATGAAACATCTTTTACCCAAAATTCAGCTGCACGAACTCCGCACACTGGCGCCGATAAGATCATCAGGTGACAAGGCATGCGGCGCAGGATGGAAGGTGGGTAATTGTCAGTGGGGAGGTGCCGCATGCGAACTTGAGACCTGAGCCGTCCGTTAACTCCCATAAATATGTGAAGATTGTCTATGCTCCAGCCAACTTGGGTTAGAAGTCTATTTACAGATTTCTTTTAGAGAAGTCAGCCACGGTGACACGTGTCCAGGCGGAAGGCTCTCAGAAGATTCGATAAAATTCTCATAGGGCATATGGAGCTCCCGCCATGGATAATGATTGCAGTAATGGATAAAAACATTGTGGTATATGGTGCACCTGTGTCTGCGCAAACACTTGTGCACTATAATATTTCCCGGGCCGAAGGCTCTGTTGAGATTGGCCGCCGTGGCCGAAATACGGTCTCGAGGACTATTATTTGTACTTTTTCCTACAAAATGTAATGTGTCACTGTTTGAAAATACACTTGTGTGACTTGTGTAAACAAAATCACTCTTGTGTACGTCTCTTACCACTTATAGAAAATCATTCTAAGACAATGAAATCTAAGAATAAATCTCCACCCGTTTCCCGTTAAACCACTCGATAAAAAGCTATAAAAGCATGGGATGGTCTGCAGTCTGTAATTGAAGTCTGTGTAATCGGTCTGTGCTAATGAACAGATTATAACGAGTGTTTATCCGGGACGAGGTCGGAATATTAACCGCTGGATTACTGTCGGATTGGGAAAATGACTTGTTACGGTTTTTGGAAAGGAGTTTGTAATTCTTTCTAGTCAATGCAATTTGGAACAGGAAAATTGGTTAATAGCTGTTTATTTATTTGTAATCGATTTCATGCGTGGGTTCGAGTAACCTCGATTAAAAAAAAAACCTTAAGTATATATTTTTTTTTTATTTGCAAGGGTTTGTAGTACATTACAGAAGGTTATTTTTTAAAACTAACATGCAAAATTTGATTATATTCTTCAATTTTTCTAATGTAATAAGTATTGTCAGTTGTAAAACATTAGAAGGCCAATTCGTAATTAAAAACGTTCATAAGTAATATAGTCGCCGTCACATCTCAGTGACAACAGTGTCGAAAATAGACGTACTTTTTGCTAGATTAAAACTGAGATGAGTACCTGTGAGTAGCTATGCAAACGTTCTTTAAAATACAGAAATTACTCCTAAATAATTATAACGCATTTGCACATTTCGGTATTTCAGAATTCATATTATGTATTCCGGAACGTGTCGAACTGATTGTTCAACATCCGTGAAACAGTTTATACAAAGATTAATACAAGCTGGCATCATCGGCGCGCAAACTGTAACCGTGAATTTTATTCAGCACATGAATGTAGATAAAAAAAATCTATGCTAAAAAGTTTTTAGAAATTTTTCGCCTGTTATCAAAAAAAAATCTGCTTTTTTATAGAAGAGTGGAATACCTTCGCCGTCAAAATGCATGGAACATCAATTCTTTTTTAATACCCGACAAAAAATTTCAACCTCTGCATTGAAAGTTTTTGTCAGAATCATGAACATGAATGTACTGTAACCATTGTACCAGGGCCTCAAGTCTGCTATTACAATAGTGTCAGAATGTCTATCATTGATTTCATAATTGTTGATTTTCACAAGTTTGGTAATCTACTAATATAATGGCGTCATTATGACTTTCCAATGGTCAACCACTGACACTCCATTGAAAGAAATGGCCTATAATGGTACTCTCATACACAATGAAAAATAATTTACTGACATATATCTGCTAAAATTTTGACAGTTCCTTTGATCAGTGACCTACCATTAGAACGTCATTGTGCAGTCATTGCTTTTAATTCGTTACGAGTATCGTATAATTTCTGTGCCATTGACCGACCAATGATTAACCATTATGAATTTAGACTACGAACTTTTAGCAAAATGACAATGGGATGATGGTGGGATCGTGTTGGAATGACGAATTTATAAAAATAGCAGACTAGGGCCCCAGGTCACGGGTCGATCTCCCTGCCGCTCCGTATATTACTTACAAGAACCGCAGTCGACACAAACCATGACGAACTTAATTAATGCGAAAGACGCGTTGCGGCCATAATTTCAAATGGCATAACCTTACACATATTATTTCTGTGAAACTGTTATATTTATAGCCACAAAACTAAAATAACAATAAGGTACTCACAGGATAATCGCCGTCCACCTGACCCGGTACTAAATCACCTCTCAGCTTACAATTACCTTCAGAAGCAGGCTAGCTAGTCAGCTGGCGAGGGGGCTAGGGGGCTAGGGGGCTAACAGGCCTCATAAATATTCATCCTAACTCCGAGATCCAGACGAACACTTACCTGAAAGAGAAAACATGTAATTACATAACTGGCTTGTTAGTATTATTCATTTTATAGGATTTTGTTGTAAAAAGGTAATTACTGTGTAGTTTTTAGTTGCATTGTTCGCGGCATAGTAATCAAATAATTGACACTATTATATGGAACATAATTTATACCTAGTTCGGCTTTTGATTAATTCAATTTAGAAAATATCTCTTTGTACTCTATTATTCCCTTTATCAGATATAGCTATGTTGGTGACTATATTCCAAAAGCAATAACTTGATTAAAAATGCACTTACACACAGACACACACACGCATACATCACATTTACTTTTTCATACTGTGGATCACCACTAAACTATTAAATAAACAATAGCGATAATTGGGGTGATTTTAAAATTCATACAAAACGTCAAACAGCAAAAATATATATTATGTTTTACATACAAATCAGTATAATATATCAATGAAACTACTAATTTGAAGTAAACTTTGTATAATATTATGATAATAAAAACAAACGGAAAATAACAAAATTCAAATCATACAATCTACAGTATCTGCGATTTTTAATTGCAATACCATTATCTGACATCTCAAATTAAAATTCCATAAACCATTTCGTCGTTGTTGTTTAGATCTTTGGAATTTTTGAAAATGACAGACTATTTTGATTTGTTTTATTTATTCAAAATCTGTTTAAACAATAACATACAAATAGTCTGCCAAACTGCATAACAGTTTGTTTGCAGTGTTAGGTACTCTTTGCACGGCACGACTTCTTTACGGTACATCGTATAAACCGCGCCTTAGAAAAAACGTGTCCGTCACGGCAAAATAAACGTGTGTGTACAACGGGCCTAAGAATGTTTTTATGAAAGTTAACATGTGAATTTGCTTAGGTATATCATCACTTCAGCCGAAAGACGTCCACTGCTGGACATAGGCCTCCCCCAAAAGAGGGGGGGGGTTGCCATAATCGCCACGCTTGGCAGGCGGGTTGGCGATCGTAGTATGGCATGGTGGTGGAATGCATAGAGAACGCTGCTGCCCATTCTCCGGTACGCCCCTTAGTCGCCTTTTACGACACCCACGGGAAGTATGGGGTGGTGGTATTCTTTAAGTCCGGCACCACACATACTTAGGTATATAGTTGTAGGTAATTAAAAAAAAAAGCTACGGGGTAGCATAGTCGCTATTGTCAGTGTCAAAAGTCTTTCAATAATATAAGGGTTCCGTTTTTCTTTTGAGGTACGGAACCATAAAAAAACAATTATCCTTGACAATTAGGGGATACGTACCTGAAAAGAATATAACACTGAAGTGAAAAATATAATTATAATTTAATGTAGGTACCTAAATTTTATAAACTTCAAAATGCTGTGTTGTGTTTGTGGTGATTTTGACCTATTTGTGTGTGTTTGTACATGTTGTGTATCCATCATTCTTCTGCTCTTATCCCAATTTATTTGGGGTCGGCGCAACATGTCTTTTTCTTCCATATTTCGCGAGTTGTGACCATACAACGTGACAGCTTCATTGCATTCCAACTTCACTATTAGTGAATGCCAAGTCAAGTAATCGTAAGTACCTCTTCTTTACTTGCACATAAGCAAATCAACTTTTCATGTTGAAGGATTTCCATTAGATTTAGGTCGACCAGAGTGATTTTGTAATTGAAAAGTGTGAATCGGACTCGCACACAAAGGCTTCCGTACCACAAGGCAAAAACGCCGAAAAAAGCACGTTGTATGGGAGCCCCCCTTAAATATTTGTTTTATTCTGTTTTTAGTATTTTTTGTTATAGCGGCAACAGAAATACATCATCTCTGAATATTTCAACTGTCTATCTATCACAGTTCATGAGATACAGCCTAGTGAAAGACAGACGGACAGTGGAGTCTTAGTAATAGGGTCCCGTTTTTACCCTTTGGGTACGGAATCCTAAAATCTAACAAAACTAAATAACCCCAAAATTTGGTATTGTATCTGTTACAATACCAAATTTCATCTCTACTTCTACTCATCGTTTCATAATAGTCTAACAGTATTGCCAGTTCATAATTGTCTAACAGTATTGCTAGTTCATAATAGTCTAACAGTATTGCTAGTTCATAATAGTCTAACAGTATTGCTAGTTCATAATAGTCTAACAGTATTGCTAGTTCATAATAGTCTAACAGTATTGCTAGTTCATAATAGTCTAACAGTATTGCTAGTTCTTAATAGTCTAACAGTATTGCCAGTTCATAATAGTCTAACAGTATTGCTAGTTCATAATAGCCTAACAGTATTTCCAGTTCATAACAGTCTAACATTATTGCTAGTTCATAATTAGTCTAACAGTATTGCCAGTTCATAATAGTCTAACAGTAGTGCTAGATCATAATAGTCTAACAGTATTGCCAGTTCATAATTGGTCTAACAGTATTGCCAGTTCATAATAGTCTAACAGTATTCCTAGTTCATAATAGTCTAACAGTATTGCTAGTTCATAATAGTCTAACAGTATTGCTAGTTCATAATAGTCTAACAGTATTGCTAGTTCATAATAGTCTAACAGTATTGCCAGTTTATAATAGTCTAACAGTATTGCTAGTTCATAATAGTCTAACAGTATTGCCAGTTCATAATTGGCAATACTGTTAGACTATTAGAAGCCAGGTGCACGGTTCCAATTGGTCGTTTCCTATGGAGAAGAGTCGGCAAGAAACTCCACGGTTACTCTTTTAATGGCTATGATGAGAAATCGTGCAACAAAGTTTCTTTTTTTTAAATAAAATCTAAAAGTTTATCTTTATTTATTATTAAAATCAAATAAGATATTGATAATTACTTCACATAGACTTTTAGATATTGATAATTTCTTCTTCCTTTGAGACTAAGTTTTCTATTAAAATTTTCTGGCCACGGTTTTACCAGTGCTGTCAGATTCAGCAAAGCACGGGATGTGAATTTATAAAAATACGAGACTTACATTTTAAATGGAAAATATCACAAACACACATTAAACAAAGCAATTTGCTTTTAATTTGTACAGTTACATTATTTTAGAACTTAATTAGTTAATGATACATGAGTAAGGTGAAAGAAAACGATAAATATCAACAACAGAGACAGTAAAAAAATCTTTCAACCTAAATAAGCCACGAACACAGTAATCCCCGCAGTCATAAGTGAAACGAAGTGTTCCACAAATTGAGCCCATTAGAGTCACCAGCGTCCGGGATCGGCCCCGTGTCGCCCCCGTGTCGTTCCGGGACGGCGACGAGGCGGGGCCGTCATAAAAATACGGGATAAGTTTATTATCGCCCGGGATTGGAGCAAGCCCCGTATTTGTCAAAGTAAGTGGCACTGTTGTGGCGTTTTATTTTACTTTACGGGATTTAAGGAGAGTGACTGTCGCTTGAAAAAAGAGTAGCATTTTAGATTTAATTCTGAAAGAATTATGCGCTGCTTTAATTAAAACAAATAAGTCGAAACAAGATAAAATTGACTGCCTTGCTGGTCTTTTGGTCGCAAGCACGACTGCTAAGTATTCAGATTCATCAAGAATTTCTCATTAGCAGGTCAGAAACTAGATTTGTGCCTGGTAAATTCCAATAGCATAATCAGACCATAATGTTCTCACGCACTGCCGGGACACAGACCTAGTCTCGATAAGAGGGAGTGGACTGTAATCTACCATGCGGGGCCAGTGCGGGGTGGTAGATGTCACATGCCTTCGAATTTTTGGTTCTAGGACATGCCGGTTTCCTCACGATGTTTTCCTTCACCGTTTCGAGAGCAGTGGTTATAAAATGATTTACCTACACAAAGTAAAACGTCTGTCTGGGTTCGAATCCACGACCTAAGTCGGAGCCGTGACCACTCGACCACCACTACTCCCAACAGGCTAGCCTCCAATCATATGGAACTTAAAGAAAATTGACGTAAATTGGGTGTAATGATGTGTATCACAGCCACGTTACGCCAATTTTGGTTAAGTTCTCAGTTAGTCTGCTCAACCGTTCGGGAAATACAGGCGTGATGTTTACAAGACAATAATGATGTATCGTTACTCGTAAAGGGAAGCTTAAGTCATTAAATATTTCCCTACCATGTACTCGTATTACCACAGATAATCTAAATATAAAAAACTCAAAGGTGACTGACTGATATAGTGATCTATCAACGCACAGCCCAAACCACTGGAGGGATCGGACTGAAATTTGGCATGCAGGTAGATGTTATGACGTAGGCATCTGCTAAGAAAGGATTTTGATAAATTCTACCCCCAAGGGGATAAAATAGGGGGTGAAAGTTTGTATGAAACTTTGTCAATTTTAAACCGATCGGGCTGAGACTTCGCATGCATATAGCTACTATGACGTAGGTATCCCCTAAGAAAGGATTTTGATAAATTCAACCCCCATGGGGATAAAATAAGGGATGATGGAGGATGTAGATGTATTAGTTTTTTTTTAAATAATACTTAACGCGAGCGAAGCCGCGGGCAAAAGCTAGTTTATTTCATAAAATACTTACCTACTGTAAATGAAAACGTAAACTTTATGATGTGTAAATCAAAGGAAATTGGATTTTAATACAGCTATAATTTTAATTAATTTGCCGAGAGAACAATTATTATTTCACAGTTAAACTGAAATAAACTTTTAATCGAATTGTAAACGATTAATTGTAATTTACTTTGGGAGTTATTTGAGAGCTACCTAGTAACTTTGTTGCTAGCCAAGTTACTTCATCACTTTCAACTTAAAAAAAACATCGTTCTCTAACACACTAATTAATAAATTGGACACAAAAGGGTTCTGGTATCTACCAGGGGGGAAATCCAGTATTTTAAAAACGGACGCATTATCACGACCACGACGAAAAACTTGTCAAAAATGTTGGGAAATTTCAAGATTTTTGACAAGTTTTCAATATGGGAATAGGCTTTCAGGAGCCTATGAGAATTTGCCTTTTTTTGTCAAAGGCTTCGTACAGAAAATAAAACGGCAAGGATTTTATCACCACAAACAAGAAAAACCCTTTAAATAATTATATTCAATTAGCTTAATCCAATATTATTCAAAATAATAAAAGCTAAGCCAAGCTTATTTCTTACAACACAAACCCCGGCACCCCGGGGTCGCCACCCGCCGCCCGTGCTTGCACCTCACTACAGAACTTAATAAATGAGCCATGCAAGTGCGCCCGATAATGAATGGAGCGCTTTTTATTTTCATAAACCAACGCCATTTTTATTTGTAAAATTTTATCTTTTTTGTGTCGCGGCCATGCGGGGAGCGAGGATTAACATTTTAATTAAATGCAGAAAGAAAATACAAAGCAGTCTATTTGCAATTTGTGTGTAAAAGGATGAATGCTGATACATTACATCAATATAGGTAAAACGCCTCAATGTTTTTAGATCTCATTCCGTATACAATACTGTTTTAAAAGAAACCAACGATGATTATATACTTACTTATTTGTTTTTCTGAAACTTTTACCTCCATATTTATTTCTTTCTTTCTTCCAAAGGCTTGCTCATCATCCCCTCACTATCTTGATGAAATTATTGTGACAATAGCTCCGCACCTTCATTAAAAC
This sequence comes from Mesoligia furuncula, assembly GCA_916614155.1. NCBI lineage: Eukaryota > Metazoa > Arthropoda > Insecta > Lepidoptera > Noctuidae > Mesoligia > Mesoligia furuncula. Next base: position 19,773,914 of record OU744816.1, read on the forward strand.
TGTCTCAATTTCACCACCTCCATTGTCAAACTCAAACAAAAACAAAAAAAATAATTCCTCCCGGTCTTACTCAACAATCGCTCGCTCCGTGGCTCCACAAACCTTTTTATTACCCGAGGTGCTCGTTAGAGATCTTTCCATGCAACAATTACTCAGATATTCTCGCTCCATTCGTTTCTTTGCCATTATTTTTCATCCCTTTCTTGTTTTTATTGCACCACGCTCCGTTTCCCGCGCAGCCAGCGTTCAATGTATTTTGATTAAGGAGTTTTGCGAAGCTGTCGTTTTAGATCACGCAGTGTATGGGTGCCGAGAAGAACAGAGGATAATCTCGTTAATTAATCCGCGTGACTAGAATAATTAATTCAAAGTGAAAAGTGTTGATAATGTATACTTTCCTTTGTTACGAAGGGTGGTATTGACAACGTTTTTTCTGATAAAGGGCACATAAATAGAAATTGTTTTTCCAGCACTGGTTTATTTATAGTGCATCAGTGATTTTTAAATAGCTCGGGGAAAAGCTTCTTACGAAGATAGGTCAGTTCTTTTATTAGCAGGTCTGAGGAAGTGCCACTTTTATATATCCAGGATTTAATGATAATACAGGATTTAATAGTGTAATAATCTGTGTTTGACGTAATAGATTGATCTCAAATAGATTGAAACAGTTTATTTTTAGAAAGCAAGGGTTTATGAAGTGGCAGTTTTAGTTGTGCTCTCGAAAATAAACAAAAATAGCCGATGCCGAGGTGAAAAACAGCGAATCGGCATGGTTGATAGAAGTGGTGATGAGGACATGTGACGGATTTGGACGGAGTGGGACGTGTGGTAGATTACGGCCCACTCCCACTCACAGAGAGGACGCCTGTGTCCCAGCTGTGGGAACGTTATAGACTGATTTTCCTGACTCGTCTTGACTCATGGAGGGTGCTCCAATGCAACATAGGTGAATACTAGAATCTAAATCAGAAAAGTCACAAGGTCAATTCTTAAACGAGGTCTTATTTCATCCCCTATATCCGTAATTAACCGTTTTTTGCCAGCAAACTGAGTGCCATAAATTATCCTCCCCCCGCACGACCCCGTAATGAAATGTACGGGGTGGTAATGAAAAAAAAAACAAATTTATACCCCGTCGGGGAGATTTATGTATTCCGGTGATCTAGGGTTGAGGTCAGGTGGGGAAGGGTTGAATACAAGTGCTGATAGAATTATCTGAAGGTTGAGGAAGAATTACTGGTTTCAGGGTGGAAGTTTTTGATGAGAAATAAAGATTAGTGGCTTATGAAAGGCGATGTTTAACAAGTATGTGCGTGCTGAAAGAGGACACAGATTATAAACTCAGTCGTCTTTTGTCTTTTCATATTTACTTCGTGCGTTGCAGAAAAAAAGGTTACTGTGTGAGTTTACACTCGAAGAATAGTTAGTGGTTTAGCACGGATAACTATAATATGAGATGAGAATGATGAGCGGTAAAGTCTAAACTACCAGGAGGCCAGAATCACGAAAAAGTAGGTACTATCTTCTTGCTGAATGATAAATGTCTGAATGCATCAAAAATTTTGCTAAATGTATCACATCCATTAGCAAAACTCGAATTAAAACTGTAACCATCATGCCTGTATTGGTGACTACAACACACTTCGTCAATTTGTCATGTTTTCATACAAATGTCAAAGAACGACAGTTGTCATTGGAATATACGGACCGTTGAAGTTGATATTCAATTTGATTATCAATTAATTTCCTTGATTTTATAAAGTTACACTAATAAGTAAACCTACTTTCCTTAACAAATAAACTGTCTATCCCTGTTCTGTCTACAGTTATCTATTATAGTTAAAGTGACAGAAGTTCATCTGCATCGCTTTACTGAAGCCCTCTACTTGTAGCAACTCAACAACTTGCGGCGCGAGTTGAAACGGAAATATTTTTGTTTCATCTCCAATCAGCGAGTTCTTCAATCTAACTTGAGCTCGGTTCCGATTGAATTAATATCGATCTCCAGTTATTACTTCCAAGTGTTTTTTATAAGTTTCTTCTAGCAGACTCTTTAGATACTGCCTCGATGATTGAGTGGTCGCATACCTACCTGATTTGCGGTCCAGAAAGAAAATACGTATACGTATATTTTTGGTAAACATGACTCAGACAAAAAACGCTAACACAAATGCACAAGCTGGGGGAAGAGATGCGTCACATCCACGCAAAACGGTCATCGCTCAGCATACTGCTACGACCCTATGCGAGACAGAGCGACAGCAGACGTTGACGTGATGACGTCAACCGGTGCAGTATACATAAGATATAAACTAAGAATTAAAATAAATACACAACAAAATAAATTTATAAATGTTTTATTAATTCCGGCCAACGACTCACGCGCCGCCGGCCTTCAGTAATCTGTGCGCGCAGCTGTCATAAAACTATAATATGTTTGAAATTTTCACATAATGATTACGTAATAATTATCATGGCGCAATAGAATGTTGAACGTTGTGATGATGGAATTATATTAATAACAAAGGATTAAACTCGGTGAGTATGGTCCAGTGGGGTGATTGCATGATACACATACAATTCCAATGCTATTCATTTTGACTATTCAATAATAATCCTTGCGTAATTTACGTTGTCGAGCAGACAACTTCTTCAAACATACAAAGCAATGGTTATGAATTTCCTTCAAAGTCCTTTGGTTTGTGGTAACGCTGCTTTACTTGTCAGTTCAAAAGTGTCGTCACTCGTAGATGCTCTTTCCCTGCGTCGCCGTCGCAATATAAATTCATGAAGCAAGTGCGATCACACTCGGGCTGTGTGACAAGCTAACTCGCGTGTAATATGTGTATATTTGTGCTCTAATGTTACAAACAAACAAACTACGGATCTCGGTGACGCAACTCCTGCTAACTTTCTGTATGACAAACACAGACATTTCGAGGTTAGGATTCAGTTTCTCTAACTGGATATATTGTAGTTATAATAATATAATTACACTGATATGGCACACAAGCTTTTAGTAGAGGTCGGAAATTATCCTATGGGAACGTATTATCGAGATAAAAGTATCCTATCTCCTGACCCAGGTCTTAATTTACCTGTACGCCAAATTTCATAGGAATCCGTTGGGGCGTAAAGAAGTAACAGACAGTTAGATAGACTTTGTTCTCGCATTTATTTTGCAATATTAAGTATGGGGTGGTGTGGATGGATAGGAAAAAGACTATAACACAGGAATGAGTGACAACAGAGGCGTCAAAATGTAGAACTCTTTCTATAACAATGTGCCACATACTTACTGCTTCGTACAAAATATTATATACAGTAGCGGTCAGAACTCCAATGCCAGCATTACAAAACTATCACATCGTAACTCGTCGCACTTGAGACCTTCTTCTATTTAGGCATTTCACACACACATACAAACCCGTATATTGCACTGTTTCATCACGTACGAAACAGAAAAAGCGCGGTATATGATCATCATCATAGGCCTATCGCGACACGCAGTTTTTTTCTATTTATAGTAATGAGAAAAAGACAGCGAATATTTTAAACTAATCACATAAAAGTTGAGGGTAGATTTGAAACAAAATTAATTTTCTGACTGTAGTTATAATGGTATGACGTTGTTGGTTGTGTAACTTAGTTACGAGCGTTTGTGTTATTGATATTAGAGGTGTTGAGTTTGAAGATTTTTATTGAAAATGCAAGCAAATATAAAATATATTGAAGCCAGGGCGAACATTGTAGCCTTGCATAACAACGGGTTTAATATATCTGAAATATCCAATGAAACCGGATTTTGTGTAAGTTATTTTGTTGTTATTGATTTTATTTGTTCTCATAAGTGACGCTTCAAAATGTGTAATAAGAATTTCTGTTTTTTAGAGAGATACTGTGAGACGTTGGGTGAGGAGATTTGAGGAAGAGGGAGTTCTTAAGAGCCGTGTAAAAAGTGGTAGGCCGCCACTTATTAACCAGTCTCAGCGACGCTTTATGGTTGGTGAATATAAAACGAATGGTTTCATACCTATAAGACGATTTGCCGAAACATTGAATACGTCATTGCGCACTGTTCGCCGTGCACTCCATGCCGAAGGCCTTCATCATCGAACATCAGCGAAAAAAAAAAACCGTTTTTAACGCAAAGGCAATAAGGAGGAACGGTTGCGGTTGAGGAGACTTTCAAATCGTTTCAAAGAGGAAGACTTCATTTGTGGCGCAGAGACAATACACGTTGGTCTGACAGTAATATTATAAATAATACGGAGTCAGGAAGAATTAGTGTGAATATGTGGGGGTGGATTAGTGCTCAAGGGCTGGGTGAGTTAGCATTTATACCGACGCGGGCCAACAGCTCTAATTACGTCGAGGTTATGAGCGATATAATGCTACCTACTCTTCGAAATGTTTATCCAGTGGATGAAATCGTTGAATTTTATTCAGTTCAAGATAATAATTGTCCGATACATCCTGCCAGTGTTGTTCGTGAGTGGTTTACTGTGCATTCGGATGTTTAAGTTATTCCGTGACCAGCGCGATCCCCTGATTTAAACCCTATAGAAAATGTATGGGGTTTAATGGTGCAAAGATGGGAAGCGTGAGACGAAAGATGTCTCGAACAGCTCAAGTCTCATTGCATGGAGTTGTGGGATAGTTTACGTGGCACTGATATTTGTAGTAATATTGTGGCCTCCATGCGTCGACGTCTTCTTGACTGCATTGATAATAAAGGAGGTCACACTAAATATTAATAAAAAAAATATAAAAAAAATGCTATCAGGGGAATTCAGGGGATACACTGGCCATCATTTATAATAGTAATAAGTGAATTATTGTAAGATTGAGGTTTAGTTTCAATCTTCGTTTCCTTGAGAAAATGAATAAATTAAGCTGTAAACTCAAACTTACAAAAAGAAATGAAATCCCACAAAAACATTTCATGTTAAATGTTGCCAAGACGATTTAGCTCGCACTGTCAAAATGTAATCAGATCTCATGTAGAGCCAAGCTTCTAACTGTAGAGTTAGAGCGTGTAGACGCTCTAACTCTACAAGGCCTTCGCAAACTCTACACCTTAGTCAAAATATATGGCTTGGCCGTTTCGTTACTACAAGAACCATTAACAGTATGAGAGTTTTTCACTTTACGCCCATGTGAATGCAGCGAAATGGCCAAGCTATATATTTTGACTAAGGTGTAGAGTTTGCGAAGTTAGGCCTTGTAGAGTTAGAGCGTGTAGAGTTAGAAGCTTGGCTCTACATGAGATCTGATTACATTTTGACAGTGCGAGCTAAATGGTCTCGTCTTGGCAACATTTAACATGAAATGTTTTTGTGGGATTTCATTTCTTTTTGTAAGTTGCTTATGATATTTATACGAGTATTTTTTCTGTTGTTCATTTTTTCTTTCTATTTTTGGGGTTTATTTATAACAAGGACCCCTTATATAAATTTTCAGACCTCTAGCATCAAAATTTACGGAAGTCGCATACAAATTTTCACCCCCTAGTTTAAGGGGTTGGGGGGGTAAAAGTTTCAAGTTTTAAGATTTTTTTGTTGTTTGTGTACTATTAATAGCTTACATACCAAATTTCAGCTTTCTAGGACTTCAGGAAGAACCTTAAGAATATTGATGATCATCAGTCAGTGAGTCAGTGACGAAATCGGGGTATTTTAGATATCAATAAAATCTTAAGTATAAGAGCTATGCAGTTGAAACTTTATAGGTTTAATAAGTCAACCACTGTCATCATATCCCGAAAATTTTGTTTATCTGGTATAATCCAAACCCAAGTTAAGAGGGTTCAAAAATACGACGAAGTGCTTCGAGAAAAGGTAGGTAGTGCCATTGCGCTTCGCTTGGCTCGTCATTTTAGTATCAACCAAAAATGATTTATGAACAAATTACTTAAGTATTTTATGTATGTATTTCAAAGTTTAGAATAAGTATGTTTATGACTTGAAGGTTGTTATTAACACCAATAAATGTTTCTATAAAAATAGTGTCTTTTTTTTCATTACATTGCGTAAGTATTATACTTTATTTTTACCCTCTATATATTGTCATTGTATTAACGAAACTCAACAAATAATGCCATCAAAAACATAACTTGTAGAAAAAGCCAAGTCTCGCAACTCAGTTTTTCTACCGTAAAAAGTTGTGAGATTTCCTTGATTTATACACTAAACACTAATGGTATTCTAAATTTGAAGCTTCTATGTCTGCTAGAAGTGCCTTACAGTTTGATGATCGGTCAGTCAGTGAGTGAGTGAGTGACAAAATTAAGAAACTTACTAGTTATAATTATAATATAGCTAGTTATAATTCTTAAACTACTGGTTGAAATTGAATGAAATTTGAAATATACCGTGTTTATACAATGCCTGCTTGGTTACTGAAAATTCAGGCCTCTAGAAACCCAAAAACCACTAAAACTAGAGGCCTGAATTTTTTTTGGTAGAGAAGGTCGAAAATGGCCTGAACTGCTTCGAGAAAAGGATGGTACGGCCGTGCCGCTTTTTGCTCGACTTGGCGGGGGCACTGCCGTGCCCCCAGATTGAACTCTGACACAAAAACGAAAAGAACAAAAAGAGTCGAAAGCGCGCACTCAGGTTCGAACCTTCTCCACTTCACGCACACACAATAACAGCCACCCACTCGTGCGAACCTGCCATCGCTGATTATAATTTTCACTTCGAACTTTAGAACTGCTTTTAAATAGGCGCTGTGGTCGATAATATATGATAGGTATCTTTATTTAGTGGTAACACATGCATCAGACCAATCAACATCGCGCTTTCGTAGTTATACTGTGTGCACGTTACTGTCTACATTAAAACATCACAAACACCAGAGATAGACGCAGATCTAGCGTGTAGGCCAAAATGACTGTTCTGGTGGCAGTCCACTTATGACCGTTGATTGTACAGTGGGCTGCATCAATTGGGTACCCCAGTTGTATGACAGTTTTAATACAACTGGGGTACCCAATTGATGCAGCCCACCGTACATGGATAGAAGGGTATTTTGGGGCCTAATGATTGATTGATTTGCAAAGATAACCTGTGCTGCAATCAATCAATCTATCTAGTAAGTATCTCGCAGGGCTTTGTCGGACTGATAAAATGCTAAATCGCTCCAGTAATTGTGTGTTTAGTCTGTACGGCCCAAACCGAATGACCCGCGGGCCACTCGACCGTAAAAAACAAAAATCGTCTACGTTCCAATACCCTAATTGCGTAACACATAATCGATTCCATTTTAGCAATTTAACAAATTATATTACATCGAGTAAATGGTTAAATGAGTTTGTTAAAATAAAGCTATTATGATTACTTAAGGTAGCCAGAATAATCATAACTGCCAGTATAATAATTATAATCATACAGATCGCTACTGATACAGATTATTAGGACATTAAAACCAGAGATAGAGGTTTTACTACCTTCAGTATGCCAAAACTGGTTATGGATAGGTAATTGGGTTCGACCGTTAGTCTAGGTATGTCAGGTTATCGGATCACGTAACAGTTTGTCACAGCAGTCGATACAGAAACAGTCAAACCAACAACCTGACAACAGTGCGTCTACTCTCTAAGTCTGACAACGATGGCACGGGCCCGTCTGAAAGAAGTTGATCGGTCCAAAAAAGTCTTAAATTCAATTTTTCGGACTGCAAGAACACTTCGGGAGTCAACCGCCAAATCGTTTTGTCATTCATTATTATTTCACGCCTCGAACCAACCTTGCGTCTATAAATGATACGCCCGTAACTTCAGCCAAAACAACGGATTTCGTGCTCAGGAAGGGCGTGCCAGCTAGGTACATAATCTTTGTATACCAATACACCCCAACAATTATGTTGCTGAGATCAAATAGCGGTGTCCCCGTGTTCAAATCTGGAAGCCGATTCCAAGGAAAATATCGAATTTCTCTTTAAAAAAATATAATCCATCAAAGCTTCCGTGGAAGTAAAGACTTATTATAAATAACTCCGCTGTGCGGATTCTTTTAAGGCCTTTTCAAGGTTATTTCAGTGAAAATATTCGCATAATATGAAAGAATCCCTCGTCCTTCGCGTACGTTTTACAGCTGACACAAAACCTTTTTATATGAGCGCGTAAAAGTAGCTCATACAACATGTTTAGTATATAACAAGTCTTTTATGATATCCTGGTGTATTAAGTGTATATTTGAATTCCTGCTGGCTTTGTTGGGGAAGAAAATATCATCCAGATTCTCTTGGGTAGGAACAAGTTCTTTATAAAGGAGCTCGTCCGGCAAATTACTAACACCATATTTTTCTATATGCAAGCAAGCACGCACCCCAAGCAGCTGTGTTTCCGTTTGAAGAGTATGAGTGTAATTATAGGCACACATGACATTTTTTGCCTAAAAATCATTTGGAGTGTGAAATAACGATCAAAGGGAAACAAATTGTATTAATTGTGTCATCCCCAATCTATTTCGTAAGGAGTTTCTCCCATTTTGCACGAAGACAAGTCAACTGACGCCGCTCTTTTTCAAATTAGGTTTACATCGGATGTCTATGGGTTTCCAGGATGCGATAGAAAAATGACGCCGGATGATAATGATTTTGTTTATAGATATTTATTTAAGTTTAAGTTTATTTATTTGCTGTGTCAAACACCGGTTAGTAGGCATGCATTCAAACATGACACAGTATTGAGACACTGCAAATTTTATTTACCAAATTACATAATAATATGTAATCTTGATTCTAATTATTACGAGTACAATTTACATTATACATTAATAAAAAAATAATTACATTTTATTTTAAAATTAATCATTATTATCAATTTATTTACCCATTTTAGTCATAATATAGGTAATTAAGTATAGTCATTTATTACTTAACTAGCTTCCGCCCGCGACTCCGTCCGCACGGATGTCGGTCTTCGCGTGGATGGTTTATTTCTCCATTTTGAGTAACTCTGACAATGACATCTTATAAATATCGATTGGACCCAAATACGGCTAAGCCTATAATAATTAAGGAGATCCCTCTATTGAGCTACTGCTGTTGAGCTCGCGTTCTGTAGTAAGTATTTTTTTCATAGTAATTCCGACCTTGATAAGTAGCATGTAGCAGTAAATTACTGACAGTGACGAAAAGTTTGCAATAATAAAAAAGTGATCGTGACAATGCGACAGAAAGTTAATTGAGAGCTTCAGCATACACAACATTGTTAGTGAGCTCGTCCGGAATATGAACATGAAGATTTCTTGGACTGCTCACACGGGAAAGAGCTACGTAAAGTTGCCCGTGTGAAAAACAACTCGCGGTAAGATCTACGCCAGCAACTCCTAGGGTCTGACCTTGAGCCTTATTTATTGTCATGGCGTAACACAAAGCTACAGGAAACTGTATTCTCTTAAATTGAAATGGAAAATTATCCACTACGGGTAATGCAACGTGTTTTCGCGGTTCTACAGAACAACGACTATGAATAAAACCGAAAAATAAGATTTTTTTTCTACGTATTTTTCCAGGATAAAAAGTATCCTATTTTATGCCCAGGATAATAAGGTATAATTATACCAAGTTTCATCGAAATCGAACCGTTAGTTTTCACGTGATGCCTGCATATACAGACAGACAGACAGACAGACAGACAAAAATTTTTTTAATCACTTATTTGGGTTTGGTATCGATCCAGCAACACCCCCCGCTATTTATTTTTTCAATATTTTCAATGTACAGAATTGACCCTTCTACAGATTTATTATATGTATAGATTCACATTTACGTCTAGCATATTATTATTACAAGGCCGATCGATTTACACTTTGTCTGTTTTAAATTCTTCAACGTTTTGAATTTCTTTATTAGCACAGATGTGAGTTCTATCTATGTACCATTTACCGAGTAATATGTCTTTCATTGACTTGAATGTGCCCTGGCGGCTGATAGTATGTCAGGCTCACACAAATGTCTTGCTGACGGTGGCGTGTGTGTTGGATCATTTAGCTCCCTTCAAAATAGATGAGCTGAATGGTGCTGATGTATGCGTCATGTTCGTGAACGGGTGCCGTCAGTTGGGGCTGGTCATCACTTAGCTGCCTCGGCTTATTTTTAATTATTCAACATTAATGATATAACTAATATATTTGTAAAAATACAACTTAAAAGAGTGTCCATGGAGTTTCTTGCCCGTTCTTCTCCATAGGTACCTACGCTTTGGAATGGGCAACGAGCTTCAAATTTTCTGACTGACCGACTTCTTGACAATTCAAAAGTGCCTGTTAATGGTTTAATTGAAATAAATGCTCTGAGTTTGAGTTTGAAAGATTTCAACTGTTTCGAGATAATTAAGTCACTTGGTAGGGATTTTAAACTTTCCGGTAGCTTATTGTTTGCCAAGACAGCAAACAACTATTTTGAGGGCGAGAGTGTTTTTTTGCATCCAAAGTACTTCACTCGAGCTTAAAATACTGTTGCTTCCGAGGTGGACACTCTACTTTTTATCACCCTCTATGTAAAAATAAATAAGTGCAACTTATGAATAAGAATAGTAGGTTTATTTATTTACACATGATTTTGAGTAAACAATTACGAACGAAGCGAAAGCAGAATGCCTTTCGCGCGTTTATCAGTTTTTCACCTACTTTTTTTTTAAATTATTCTCGTGCGCGTTTTACTTTATCATACAGCCTGTTACTTGTTCATACAATGTTCGTGATTGATCTCTTTGGTGATTGGAATTCTTACTAACAATATCTACTTTCCAAATTCAAATCATTTTTAATCCCTAGGGATTAAAGAGATATTTTAGTCCCTGTTTACGAAGAATATAGCTCTTTTTGAATAGATGTGATAAAATATATTAACTCGTCTAGAGTATGGGCTTTTCCGATAACTGCTAAGTCTGTGATGGGTGTATCTATTAATCTATTTTTGTTCGGTCGGTTATTGTTTTCATTTAGGTCGATATTTGATTTGTAGAGGTGCCTGTGTTTTCTAACGAATATACAACTTTGTAGTATAAACATTGTGTTTATATAAACATTTAGAACTAAGTTTTGTATATTTATTTTATTTCTTATTGTATTATTCATACGTCTTCGTATGCTGCATTGTTTGACGTAATCACGTCAACGCCGGCTGTCGCTGAAAACCAGCGCTGGTGCTCTGTCTCGCATATGGTCGTAGCATTATTGTTATTTTTTGCGTTATTTTTCTGCATCATGTTCATCGTAAATAAACGTATTTTCTTTCTTTATAAATGTCTTAAAGCGGCGATGACTAACATCAAGTGGCCAGTGAGCCACCGTTCACCGCACAGTTCGGGATCTCTCCAGACCTAATTCAACTTCACCTACCTACTATAATATACACTACTTGAACTCCATAAACCTGCGTCAATTATTATGAATGAAATCCATCATACATGCGTTAAATACTTGGTCTAAACTCCAAGTAAGAAAGGCCAAAGTGATCTAAAGCGGAATATTACGAGAATATCCTGAAAGACCGCTAACATTATAAAAGGTCTAACACAAAAACAAAGGACTTTACCTTTTAATAAACATTTTTTGATTTTGAACCTAAATGGACGCCAGCAAAATCAAAGTGTCTAATAAAGCAGTCAGTATGCTATAGTCACTGTGAAAGACGTAATGATCTCGTTGATCTTCTGTCGGTGGGGCTGTATTAACTTCTGTGTTTCGCTACTGTATTCTTCCCGTACACTTAGGTACGTCACTTTGCTTCTGCTTCTGTATTTTCGGTTAATTCTAATTAATCGACTGTCTCCGTCAACCGCCTTGTTGTGCCGACCGCCGTGGCTTGATGGAGAAAAATATCCTAATTTATTTATCTAACCAACATAATTTAAATTTATTCTTTTATTCATTATAATCACGATGCACTTACCATTTTCTTCCTGGACTGAAGACTTTGGTTCCCCTTTTTTGTATCACCATGTTTGTCATTTGAACCTTCTCATACTATGCTCGGAACGTTACCCACTTCATATATTTCATGTTTCCATCTTTTTGTAATGTATCTTTATTACCCGACTGCGTCAGAAGAAGGGTTATGTTTTTCGAGTGTATGTATGTATGTATGTATGTATGTATATTTCTTTGGCACGCTCTGTAGCCTAAACGGCTTGATCGATTTCAGCTTGAGAGGTGCCGTTAGATTCGTCTTAATTGTGAGAGTGACACTGGGTATATCAAAATTGAAAAAAAAAATTAATGGCCGATTTTTGGCACAATATTATGTCTTCAAAAAATTTTTTTTTTCTCAAAACCTATCGAGTGGGGTATCAAAATAAAGGGTTTTAAAAGTTGATTACAAAAATATATACAACTTATACGGTTAAAAGTAATTCGAAGTGACAAATCGTAAAAAACACGTACCAAGAACTAAATCGTCTGCGAAATGTTTCACATTTATTTTGTAAACTAAAAAGCTGGAAATAAAAAAAGTTATTTAAAAAAATAAAAAACCCGACTGCGGTAAAAAACTGAAAAGCTAAAAACAAGCCCATTTTAAATTAAATAAAAGTTGGAAGCAGGCGGGACCCATATCATTTTTATTATATTTTCAAATTCAAATGGGTCCCGCCTGCTTCCAATTTTTATTTAATTTAAAAAGGCTTGTTTTTAGCTTTTCTGTTTTTTACCGCAGTCGGGTTTTTTATTTTTTTAAATAACTTTTTTTTTATTTCTTATTTTGATTGTTGTTTTTTATTTATATCTAATCGTATCATCCGTGAATCGTATGCTGCACTGGTTGACTTTATCACGTCAACGCCAGCTGTCGGTGAAAACCAGCGCTGGGGCTCTGTCTCGTATAGGGTCTTAGCATTATGCTGAGCGATGGCCGTTTTGCGTGGATGTGACGTATGTTTTCTTCCAACTTGTTATTTTTTATTGTGTTTGTGTTCTTTTTATGCGTTATGTTTACCGCAGATACTATTAAACAATCCCAGTGATTACTATTTGAACTTTAAGGTAACCAGGGTCTGACGATGGAGCTGGAAGGTGGCCATAGGAACTCCGTAATTAAACGACGCAACCCCATCGAGTTTGAGCTCGTTTAATTCGTCTTGAGTAGTACTTTAATACTATATGGTAACCAGGGTCTGATGATGGAGCTGGAAGGTGGCCATTGGAACTCCGTAATTAAACGACGGAACCCCATTGAGTTTGGGCTCGTTTAATTCGTCTTGACGAGTACTTTGATACTATATGGTAACCAGGGTCTGATGATGAACTGGAAAGTGGCCATAGGAACTCCGTAATTAAACGACGCAACCCCATCGAGTTTGGGCTCGTTTAATTCGTCTTGACGAGTACTTTAATACTATATGGTAACCAGGGTCTGATGACGGAGCTGGATGGTGGCCATAAGAACTCCGTAATTAAACGACGCAACCCTATCAAGTTTGGGCTCGTTTAATTCGTCTTGACGAGTACTTTGATACTATATGGTAACCAGGGTCTGATGATGGAGCTGGAAGGTGGCCATAGGACATCCGTAATTAAACGACGCAACCCCATCGAGTTTGGGCTCGTTTAATTCGTCTTGACGAGTACTTTGGTACTATATAGTAACCAGGGTCTGATTATGGAGCTGGAAGGTGGCCATAGGAACTCCGTAATTAAACGACGCAACCCCATCGAGTTTGGCCTCGTTTAATTCGTCTTGACGAGCACTTTGATACTATATGGTAGGAGACTGAGAAACCTATCCAGTGATAACTAAAAAGTAAAAAATAAATGAAAGTAAAAAAGAAAATTAAAAACAAGCTTTTATTTAAATGCGCTAAAAAGAATAAAATAAACTCTTCTTTTAAAACTTTTACTATCAACTTATGACGTCATTATTTTATTATTAAGAGTGATTATACAAAAACCCCATCGTTAGTTAGAAATTCATTCAACTAATGTAGGTACGGTTGCAATTCGAATGCGATTTTGCTAATTAGGTGTTAATTCTCAGAGTTGACAAAATACTGCGAAATTCAATCAATGAATTCATATTATTAGTTTAATTCTATTTCGACAACATTCATTGAGCACGTCGATTGTTTGGTATTCAATTGTTTCACTAACTAATTAGTAAATAAAGTGATAAACAGGATTATACAATTATTGTGAAAACAAAGACATGGGAATAAGATTACGTGGGATGGTGGTGGTAACGGCCCCGATTGACGTGGCGTAGGTTTGAACCCAGCCCTTTGTGATTAATTTCATTACAACTTGTTGACAAAACATGGTGAGCAAAATGGCATGTCCTAGAACCGAAAATTCGAAGACATGTGACATCTATGAATCCACACAGGGCCCGCGTGGTTGATTACGGCCCACTCCCTTTCACAGAGAGGAGGCCGCCGTCCCAGCATATGCATCTGTGGTCTTATATCTGATATCCGACATTTTTGTAGTTTCGCTAGTAAAACCCTGTCGGCCTTATTACAAAACAAGATTTATCTTTAGACCAAGGTTTAAACCATCCAGCTATTTTTAAATTTCGAACTATAATCCGACGAAGCTAAAGTTCTTATTACAAAAACTGACGTTAAACCCGAGTCTAAGTTGTCAATTTTGCTCGATGGTTTAAACCTGGGTCTAAAGATAAACCTTGTTTTATAATTAGGCCGTGTATGTTTTAAATATTTTTTTACTTTGTACTCAATAAAGGTACAAAAGCAGACTCAAGGCCACTGGCATTCTCTGGGTGCTAGACAGATAATGCGACTCTGTCGGCATGACTGGACAACAAAACATAATATTAATTTAAAAGATATAGGTAGTAGATATTTATTTATAAGTAGGCTACCTTGTTTATAAATAAATAAATTCAGGCAGATTGAATTCCCACCTCACATACAAAGTACACGTATGTGATAGTGGGGGACACTGCTTCGTAATTGCTAGCGGTGACCGACGCGCAAATACTGTTAGGGGTGACACACACTCGCTGTGTTTACTTACAGCTGTGCTGGTAAATGCAGAGCTTTACGTGTTTATGGCAGACAGCCCTTTGACATTCAGACTTGATTGAGATTTTTAGGTTCAATCAAATCAGGTCATGATCATGAGGTCAAAGATAATGAAAACTTTTGAAGATATAGGTAAACGTGTAAAAAAAATACAAATACTTTTAAATGATTGTTAAAGTTAAAAAACTTAAGTAATACATACTTTTAACATCATGATTTCCTTTCATCATCCGTTGCTGAACAATTTCAGAAATGGTGAAAAGTAATTGTCAACAATCATAATAATTATTATGCTTTATATTAGCTAAACATAATACAGGCTGGCAAGGACCTCCACGCGCAAAATGTGACTATGAATTCAGCACATGGTTCCAGGACGCCAGCCCCAGCGCAGAACATTTTCAGCGATTATGAATTAAAAAAATTGCTGTTTCATAGAAAAGTGTATGGGTATGTATTATTAATTTACTTTACTATTTTGTATTTTCAATCCACCATTTTTTAGGGTTCCGTAGCCAAATGGCAAAAAACGGAACCCTTATAGATTCCTCATGTCTGTCTGTCTGTCCGTCTGTCTGTCTGTCCGTCCGTATGTCACAGCCACTTTTCTCCGACACTATAAGAACTATACTGTTGAAACTTGGTAAGTAGATGTATTCTGTGAACCGCATTAAGATATTTACACAAAAATAGAAAAAAAACAATAAATTTTGGGGTTCCCCATACTTAGAACTGAAACTAAAAAAATTTTTTTTCGTCAAACCCATACGTGTGGGGTATCTATGGGTAGGTCTTCAAAAATGATATTGAGGTTTCTTATATCATTTTTTTCTAAACTGAATAGTTTGCGCGAGAGACACTTCCAAAGTGGTAAAATGTGTGTAACTTCTAAAATAAGAGAATGATAAAACTAAAAAAAATATATGATGTACATTACCATGTAAACTACCACCGAAAATTGGTTTGAACGAGATCTAGTAAATAGTTTTTTTTTAATGCGTCATAAATCGTAAACCACAATTTACCATTCATTCAATCAACTCAAAAATAAAAAAACATTTAATTTCATAAACATAAACCTTATGCATAGACCCGGATGTTACGGAACCCTCGGTGCGCGAGTCCGACTCGCTCTTGTTTTTAAATAGAGTGCTACGCCGCAGAATTTCTTACGTATTTTTTTTTTTTGTATTTTTCTTATGTTGAAGCTTTTACTTATATTTGTATCTACTTGTGCCATTGAATTAGGTACAAAAATGTCGCTTGAAATCTCTACGTATGTATTGTTTTTGTTGTTTTGTTTTAGGTACCAGTATTGAGTGTTCTTTCAAAAGAATTCTTGTACTAGATACTTGGCTGTCTATTAAGGACAGTAAATCTGAACTAGAACGGTGGCGTCGAGTTTTTCAAGCTCTGATACAGCTGCTGCCTGATGTTGAGAATTTGATTGCTGATGACTTAGAAGAAAAAGAGTTATTAATCTTTGTACAAGATTTGTAGCTATCTGGAAGCAAGTCTCTCGCAAGCATTCTCGCATGGTCTCTAAGTACGGAGACTGGCTGAACGAAATTGAAGTTTGCGTTCTGCCAACGATGGAAACCCTGCCAGAAGGTTTTTTTCTAATTCAGCTATTTCAACGGAAAATGCAGCAAAAAACCTATTTTTCGACACTCTCAAGGGAATCAAAAAACATTTACATACCTACACTATTTACATACCTACACATTTGTACGGAACCCTAGATGCGCGAGTCCGACTCGCACTTGACCGGTTTTTTAATTAAGTGAAATTAAGAGTAAACTTGCATAGTATGCTGTTACGAGGTGGACTACCTACATGAGTCAGTTTTTTTTACTTTTATCCTTCAAAATAAAAGATAATGACTTTATTAATAAGCCAAAATTCTCCCCATTGCACCCCTAACTCTGTCCTATCAAACATTCAGTTCTATTTGCCCCCACGGCTGATTGGTGCTCAAACACAAACGTTGGTTAATTCGCTCTCATTAGACTAACTACTTTTAATTATATTTGAGTGTGGACACCCGTTAATGAGTGTCTACATAGATACAAACACACGGGAAATAGGTACCTATACCTACATTTATTGGTAACTAGCTGCACCCCGCGGTTTCACCCGCGTAAATGTCGATCCCGTGGGAATATCGGGATAGAAAGTAGCCTATATAGCTAGCTGGTAGCTGCTGGTAGGAGGTAGCTGACACCCTCGATTAACATCCAGAGTGTCAGCTACCTCCATACAAAGTTTCATCAAAATTGGTGCAGCCGTTTGAGCGTGAAGAAGTAACAAACATATAAACACACACACACTCATAAACTTTCGCCTTTATAATATTAGTGTGAATGCGATTTACCAGAAAAGTTTGCCAAAGATTTTTTTTTAAATTATAAACACAACATACCGGAAAATCAAGCCTGTAGTCCCAGAAGGATTAGAGTTAAAGGATCTGAGATGTCTCTGATGGATAAACCCAATAATAACACTTTGCCCTATCTGGGACTCGAAGCCCGGACCTCATGCTTAGCAGTAGCGCTTGCGAACACTAGACCAACGAGGCAGTCATTTTATTTGAGGATTTACATTAATAAATTTAGGTACTTAACAGAAAATTTTGCCAGAAAACAAATTGCCTGTTAAAAATCCCCTCTCAACCACATCAGTGAAACAACAAATTAAATTCTAAAACGTGCCTTATTTATCGTTTTAATAACGTAACACTAAAATTGGAATTGTTCGCGTAAACTTTTCGATAACGACCTTTAAATCAATCAAGCGAACTCCGAGCGAAGAGAAGCGAAATGAATTCGGTAATTTAATTCATTGCAGGCTTGTTAAGGGGTGTTTGCACTGAACGCGAACGAAATAAAGAATGAAGAAGAACCAAGGAAGATCCCAAAGGAACCAAATGTTTTTCTTAGGAAATATATTTAAATTGAATAAACTAGGTAGAAAACAAATTCAAATGTATGGCACATAGTTCGTGATTACAGTCATGAGTTCATGACCACCCAGTGCCTAAACAGACCCTCCAGTTTCAAAGGTTTACAAAAAAATCCCTACTGTTAAGATGTTATCCATCTATACTATAATAAATCTGTAGATTTTGTTTGTTTTTTTGTTTGAACGCTCTAATCTCTTGAAGTACCAGCTGGTATTGAAACATTCATTTTGCCTTTGATAGCCCAATCCTTGAGGAAGGTTAAAGGTTTAACATTACGCTACGATCCGTAGGAGCGAGCAAACTGAAAAAATGTCAGAATAAACGTTAAGCAAACAAAGAAATAGCGCGTTCGGGTGATGCGATGCAACGCGGTGGGGTGCCGTGGGGGTACGAAGTTGCGGGCAGAAGCTAGTACAGAGCACATCAAGCTACTACAATCTGTCAAATTTCTTTAATAGATTTTCAACTTTATCGCTGAAGCATAAGGTTCAAAGTTGATTGAGAAAATTTGACAGTTTCGGGTAGCTTGATGTGCTGGCGTCTGTACATAAATAACATTGAAAAGCTTTAAACAGACCTTGGTAATAACAGTAATTTTCTTCTAAGTAGAAGGTGGAACGTTTTTTGTTCCATGTTAAGCTCTGTTCTTATTCTTCGCTCGTGTAGTGGAACCGCACCTTAACTTTGTGACACAAAATGTTCCGTTTGACGGTCCGCAAGTAATTTGCGCGGTTATTGTGTACAAATCTAAATTATAACGTTTAATTAGATACCTTTGTAATACCGACTGTTTTGAACATCGATTAGAGAATCGAGCGAGCGTTTAATGATGTTTTAGGAATCGAGTTAACTGTTTGTTACGTATCGAGTAGGAGGGCTGTCATTTGAACTCGATTATAATTGATGTGAGCTTGTTTGTAGAAATGTTGAAGATAAATGGTTGTGAAATTAATATAATTATGACGATAAAGTTACATGTAGGTATAATATTAGCACGTCTGTGTGGTGCCGGACTTAAAGAATAGCACGGTTAGTAATAGGCGGGTTGGCGATCGCAGTATGGTATGATTACCATACTGCCCCCCCCCCCCCCCCCAAAATTGGGGGAGGCTTATGTCCAGCAGTGAACGTCTGTCGGCTGAAATGATGATGATGATAATATTAGCATAGTCAACCTATAATGTTCCCATTGCCGGGATACAGGTCTCCTCTCTGTGAGAGTGGGCTAAAATCCTCCACGCGGGCCCAGTGCGGCTTGGTAGATGTCACGTCTTCGAATTTTTGGTTCTAGGACATGCCGATTTTCTCATGGTGTTTTGCTTCACCGTTTTGGGAGCAATGGTGGTGAAATTACAAAAGTAAAGGTCTCGCGCCCCGCCACGCCACGCCGGCTGTGTGCAGAGACCTTAAAGTGCCTGGCTGGGTTCAAACTCACGACCCACAGCTCGTCAGTCGGGGCCCCGGGGGCGATATTATTGTGGTTTAATATTAACGTGAAGGACACAGTACAGTTGAAATTCTAATAGAAAAATAAAGATTAATTGAAAGCCACATAGTATGTCACGCCGCAATCATACAGGACATTGTGGAGGTAAACATTGAATTAAGGAAGAAAGGGGCAAAGTAGACTGACAGTAAGCCACATCACATACTATATTACTTATAGTCTATTTCAAAAGTATCTGAAGTGAGACTAGAGAGAGTGTAGTCAGCATCTGCCTAGCCTTTTCCCAACTATGTTGGGGTCAGCTTCTAGTCTAACAGGGTGCAGCTGAATACCATTAATTTACATGGAGCGACTGCCTATCTGATCTCCACAACCCATTTACTGGGTAATACGATGTGTAAACAAACCTTGTTTAGGTTAAATTCTTACGCAGTCACTCACAAAAGGGAATAAGTAACACATTGCCGGGTATTTAGCAGGTTTCTAAATCATATCTCACCAATTTATCTAACAAGTATTATTTCAGTAACATTATTAAATTGTAATTGAAAAATCATCGACAAAATTGAAGCTTAAAATTAAGCTCAATTGTTAAATGAAAAACATTGGTAACTCAAAATTAGAATTTCGAGTTTAAATATTTAAATCAAAGCACTCAATTTGTAGGTGGCCCTACACATTGGCATCCACAGTACGTTTTCAGATCCATTTGTTTACATTTCCATCAGATGCTTTTGGAACAGACGATACACTGACAAGAGCATAGCTCTTAAATGAAACAAGAAGAACAGGACAACAAAGAAATTCAGTTGAAATAAATACCACGTAAATCTACGTGCATTCATTATGTTTCTTCCTAGGCATGCCTCACTCTACTACGGTAAACTTACCTTAACGCAAAGTGTGTTCCCGTTAATTAAAACTAACGAATAGCGAACATACCCGCGCTCTCCGAGTGTAAGATCTTTACCGCGAAAAACTTTCTAACTTGCCTAATTAACTGAACAAGAATTATTTATATTAGGGCGCGTTTAAAGTTTTTGGGAGACTGAGATATAGCGAATATACCTTGATATTAAGTAAGTGGGTAATTTTAAAAATAAAAATAAAACATTTATTTCAGACAAAAATGTCCTTATGAAAGGCAAGATGCTAGTGCTAAGATAGAAACACGTTTGTACGATACGACTACATACAGAAAGCAAAGCGAACCAAGGTATTGAGAAACAGTGGTTTCTATGAACAAAGTTTACGGCAAGAAGTGCTATCTATGAACAGAGATCTCTGTCAACAGTGCTTCCTAAGGACCGAGATATCTACATACAATGTTTTGTATCAACAAAGTTTTCGGAGAAACGTGCTGTCTAGGAATAGAGATTTCTTATAGCTTTGTTTTCTGTATGTAGTCGTATCGTACAAGCGTGTTCCTATGTTAGGTTCCACACTCAGGCAAGTATGTTAGTAACAAGAATTTTGCTTATAACTAATGTTAGTAATTAAAAAGTAAAAAAAGAAGAAACTAGATACACCGTCTACCTACCCCTGAACAATAGAAAAAGTCAGTCAGACAGTAGTAAGACGTGCTACACACTTGTCCGAGTCGGTATTATTCGGCACGATTTGGCACAGCCGGGCGGTATCATATTATTATATATTCGGTCTTGCCGCCCGGTACCCGACGCCCGGCCCAGCTGTGCCGAATCATGCCTACCCGAACATGATTGTAGCTCTTAGAACGGTAGTGACTTCCCGCGTTTATTTATGAGAAGGTTAATTTTATGTTGGAGCAATGGAACAACATCGGCCTTCAAGCATAAAGTACACTATAATGTTCGATACGTCCAACATTATAGTGATAGTAGTAGTACATGTCGGATGGGTGACCATCTTTACATACCAAGACCCCTCGTAGCTCGGAAGGCCGTTGGTACCAGCTGTCATTCTTGTATCTTTGATAGTCGTTTCGGGTTTTCAGAAGCCCGAAAATCTGCCAACCAGTCTTACCAAGGGGTTTCGTATTACCCATTAACCTGGTCGGGAGGTCAGATAGGGAGTCGCTCCATGTAAAATACTGGTATAGTTAGCTACATACGGTTAGACTGGAAGCCGAACCCAACAGAGATGGGAAAAGGCTAGGCAATGTTGGATACATGAAAGTCTTTCAACACTTACATATTTTTGATATGACATTGGCTTCTCTCTTTGTTCTTATATTGGTTTAAAGACAATTATTTCTCAAAAAAAGACCATTACGGTTCACTTACATATTGAGAAATGTATAGAAAATATATAATAAAAGTAGATACAGTCTCTGCGCTCACATATAGTTATTCAAATTCAAATTAATTTATTTGCTAGAATGTAGGTATAAATCAAGAACTTAACACTATCGTGGCCCAATTACATTCTACCATTACATTTGGTGTGCAAATGTGTCATATTAACATTTAATTTGTTACAAGTTTAACAATCAAGATTATGGAACATCCATTAATTAATGTCAAAATAGAAAAAACAGAAAATATATTAAAATGTCAAATTACGTATATAATGCAAAGTCCATACTCCATATAATTCACGATTCAATAATATTTAACATTCAATTAATTATCTAAAAGATGTGTAATATATCACTATTATTCAGATTGGCTATCTGCACGATATGTCATAAGTTCGTTAAGGGGCTGATTTTTCCAAGGCCAGATAATTTTATCCGAGGAATAATTTTGAATTTTTGACAGTTCTTCCATACAAAATCTGTCAGACGTCAATTTTATTCCATGAGTAAAAATTATCTGTCGATTGAAAAATTAGCCCTAATTCATAAAAACAGTTTTCTTTTAACCACTCTGTCAATTTTTTTTTTTAACATAGTCAAAGGTAAATCTTTGAAGGCATCTGGTAATTTATTATACACCTTTATAGCCATTACATATGAGTTCCTTTTGTACAACTCGAGCCTACATTGTGGTATGCAGAGCATATGTTTATGTTTATTTTTATTCCTAGGAGCTACATTTCTTTTAATTACATCTCTACGCTTCGTGAAATATTCCGGATTTTTTTGTACAAATAGGCATAATTCTTTAATGTACTTACATGCACGGTAGTGGCAAAATATTATACTTTTTGAACAAGGGCTTACAGCTATCGGTATACCAGGCTCCACAGATTGCACGCACACATTTTTTTTGTGCTCTAAACGCCCTTACCGAATTGCCCCACATTAAAAGTCCATATGCGAGTACTGACGAAACGTAACCGTGATAAGCGCAAAGAGCAGCTTCTGTTGACACTGTGACTCTTAGTCTTTTTAATGCATAGACAAATCGATCGAGCTTGTCACAAACGTGATCGACATGTGTCTTCCAGTCACAACAACATAAATAAAAGATTTATTAGGTCACATCCAGATGTTAGTACTTCGTATTAACGTATTCTTCTAGAGATTTTTGCATAACATCTGTTACTGCTAAACACATCATCAGGTATTTCATTATAAAGTTTTGTTCCCGCATAGAGTATATTTATAATTATAATAAGACCCTGCTATTTTCTCTCCATATTTGCCTGTAAGCATTTTGTAGTCATTTTGCTTGTTTGTTTTCCATTTTATGGCGATGATAGATCTACCCTCGGTTGGTACACAACCCTGTAATTATTTCGGTAAATATCGGATAGCTTCGGGGAATGTAATTATTAATGCTTTGCATTCACGACACTGTCTTAGATATATGTTGTCCTGATAGATTCATTAATGTGTTGGGGAAGTGTTTACATTTTGTAGGTTTTTTAATAATTTAACAATGATCTATTTCTATTCCGTGCTGTTTTTTGGGTCTCACGGTCCCAAACGTCATAATTTAAGCCGAAAGACGTCCACTGCTGGGCATAGTCCTCCCCAAGCTCCTCCACTTCGACCGGTTCTGTGCTTCTCGCATCCAACAGGTTTCTGCGGCCTTCACAAGGTCGTCGGCCCACCTTGTGGGAGGCCTTACAACGCTATGTCTTCCGGTATGCGGTCGCCATTCCAGAACCTTTCAGCCCCATTGGCCATCTGTTCTGCAAGCAATGTGTCCTGCCCACTGCCACTTAAGTTTAGCAATCCTTGGGGCTATGCCGGCTACCTTGGATCTCCTGCGGATCTCTTTATTTCTGAATCGAAAGCAGGGAAAGTTCAAGCATAGCCCTCTCCATTGCCCTTTGGGAGACTTCAGCCTTCTAATAAGGTCCATTGTGCGCGACCACGTTTCAGTGCCACTGGCACTGGCACACGCACTGGTCAAAGAATTTCGTCTTGAGAGACTGCGGTATGTGGGACGAGAAGATACTGCGTAGCTTTCAGAACGCTGCCCAGCCGAGTCGGATTCGACAATTGACCTCTTTCTCGAAGTTGGACCTACACAACTGGTCAGTTTGTCCTAGGTAAACATATTCGTCCACGACTTTGAGTGTAGCGTCTCCGATCTTGATGGGTGGTACATGGGCATTTGTCATGACCTTCGTTTTATCCATGTTCATTTAATAAGACCCATTCTTTCGGAGGCTCTACTGAAGTCATCGAGGATTGTACTGAGGTCCTCCATAGTCTCAGCCATAACTACAATATTGTCGGCAAACAGAAGGTGAGTTATGTACTAATGCCAGCCCCTTTCCAGTCCAGAACCTTGAAGACATCCTTCAGTGCAGCAGTGAATAGTTTCCGAGAGATAACATCTCCCTGTCTCACACCTCACTGCAGAAGGATAGGTTTCGAGGTGTGGTCCTGGAGTCGGACTGACAAAGTGGCGTTTTCGTACAGATACTTCTGCACCTCGCTGTACCGATAGTCGATCTGGCACCGTTGAAGAGACTGCAGTACAGCCGATGTCTCAATCGGATCAAAAGCTTTGTCGTAGTCCACAAACGCTAAGCAGAGAGGCAGGTTATATTCTTCGGTCTTCTGTAGAACCTGTCGTAGCGTAGCGTATGTATGTGGTCTACGGTGCTAAAGCCTTTAGGAATCCGGCTTGTTCGGGAGGCTGAAAGTCGTCAAACCTGGAGTTAAGGAACCCCAACCTACCAATATTAGCTTTGTCAGCCAATAAGTATTTATTAGACATATTATTTCCAAATATTCCATTGCTTGATCAGCATCCAGATTAATCTAGGACGTGCGTCATATCTGATCACGCCATACATGTACTACGTTAGCAATAAAGTTAGTATATAAGATCAATATTTTATTAGATGAATAATTCTGTTTAGCTGTAACTCTGTCCGAATAAAGTTATTTTTTTAATACTTCCGTTGTCGCTTACTTAATTGGCGCAGCCGGTAGGATCTCTGTAGTCAGTCTGCCGTGTATACAATTCTACGTGGAGCAGCCGACGTCCGTGTCTACGGTTTAGCAGAGATCGCCGAACAAATAAATTCATTAAGAAGCCACTTCGAGTTACGGAAGAGGACCAGCCACAGCAGTAATTCAGGGAGCATGAAGCTAGCTGCGGAATTGTGAGTAAATCTTTTTCACCTTCCTCTCAGCTCTTCCATTGATATCCCAACCTTGTAATAAGTCTATGTGTGTGTATTATTAGGGATTGGACAACGCCGTACTAATATTTGCATAGATTTTATTTGTATTAATATTTTAGAGTAGTGATATTTTAGTAGTACATTAGTGTGTTTTTTTTTTTCTTTTCTCTTTTCCTTTGTTACTTTCATAACTTTTTCACAATGGAAAACGTAACCCGTGTCCCACAGGAGTTGGTTAACATCATACCAATATTCAGTGGCGACACTAGAACGTTACCTTTATTTGTAAAAAAATGTGAATACATTTTGTCCACGTTCCAAGGAACCGTAACCCAAAATAAATATTTATTTCATGTGGTAACAAGTAGGTTATCAGGCGAAGCAGCCAGTTTAGTAGGCGAAAGAGACACTATAGATACGTGGGATGAACTGAAGGAGTTGTTAAACCAACACTTCGGTGATCCGCGTACAGAGGATTGTTTAGCAATGGAGTTAGAATCTTGTAGAATAAATAAGGGCGAAAGTTATTTAGATTTTTGCCATAGAATACAGCGGATGAGAAGTGTTTTATTCGCCAAAATATCAGAAACAATCATTGATGACTCTCTACGTATGGCGAAGCAATTAATTTATAGTAACAGAGCGATGAATGTTTTCTTGTTTAATTTACCACCATTTCTAGTTAGATTAGTTCGTTTGCGCAACGTTACAACGCTAGAGGATGCGTTAAAAATAGTCTTAGAAGAACAAAACTTCCAGGCAGTCTATGATGCTAAAACAAACGACAGGCGTAATTTTAGTAGAACTAACAGACCCTATTCGCCTAATTATCAAAATGCATCTGAATCTAATAATCAAAAGAATGATTCGCATAGCGTATCAAGTACACATGTACCGAATAATGCAACAAACCGCACATCTACATCGAACAATTCGCATCAGTCCAGGTTTCATAAGCAACATAATAATATTCAAAGAAATCAAGATAATTTTAATCGTACAATCAATAATAATTCGTCACCGCAGTCAAGTAGGTCATCTTTTCCGGTTGCACAACAGAACCAACAGTTCGCGGCACATGGACCGGGCACATCGACTTTTGCAGCGCAAGCATCTACGTCGGGTGCGAATACTGACGTCACCATGCGTACTGCAAGTTCGCGACGTGTTAATTACATAAATAATTCTAGTAATAATGAACAGAGTTCAAGTAATTCATACAACGCGGGTCAGGTTTTCCCATGAAGAGTCCGGGGAGGGAAATTTTTGCATAATGGCCTCTACCATAGGGAACGAATAAAAATAAATTGCAATAAACGCTTAAATTTACCACATATAGTTATACCAGAATTAAAAGCGGTTTTCATGATAGATACGGGGACTGTTAGGTCGTTTATAAGTCCTTATTTAGCGAATAAATATTTTAAAAATTATTTACAGTATGAACCCTTCGAAGTTGTTAGCACTCACGCATCGAGCGTTCATAGTGAAACGGCAGTTATTCCATTACCGGTTACCTTTAGAAGTAAAGAGTTCCATAAGTTTTATGTCTACAGTGTTGACGATAGGTATGACGGATTAATAGGTAGCAATTTGCTGAAGCAATTACAGGCAAAGATTAATATGGAAAGTCAGATTTTACATTTAAAAAATACTGAGATTCCCATCGTATATATACCACCTATGAGAGAGGTATATAATCTACCATCTCGTAGTGAAATTAGAGTAAGACTCCCGGTTAACTTATTGGACGGGGAAGCTGTGCTAGACTTTAAACAGTTTACGGAAGGGATTCGAATGCCCGCCGCATTAGTTACGTGTGTTAAAGGCTATGCAACAACTGTTATTCAGAATTACAGTCATCAAAATAGGAATTTAGTAGTGACGGGACTTTTTCAAGTAGATCCATACATACAGAGCCCATCTGTTAGTGTTAATTTCATGGATAATAATATAGAAGTGGACAGATTGCTAACAAATAATTTAGAAAAATTACAGTTAGATCATATGAACGCAGAAGAACGTAGGGTTATTGAGGGACTTTGTAGGGAATACAAAGATATATTTTATTGTGAAAATATTCCATTAACCTTCACAAATCAGGTTAAACATATAATAAGAACAAAAAATGAAGACCCAATAAACATTAAGGCACATAGGTTACCCCCTATTCAAACAAAAGAAATCAAGAATGAAGTTGAGAAAATGTTAAGGGATAACATTATCCAGGAATCGCATTCTCCCTGGAGTGCTCCCGTACATTTGGTGCCGAAAAAGTTAGACGCATCAGGCCAACAAAAATGGAGGATGGTAGTTGATTATAGACGGCTCAATGAAATTACAATTGATGACAAATATCCCTTGCCCAACATTAACGATTTATTTGACATGCTAGGTAAAAGTACCTACTTTACAACCCTCGATTTAGCTAGCGGGTATCATCAATTAGAGGTCCAGGAACAGGATAGAGCTAAAACCGCATTTAGCACACCTTCAGGTCATTACGAATTTAACAGAATGCCGTTTGGGTTAAAGACAGCACCTGCAACCTTTCAGCGAGCGATGGATAACGTCCTACGAGGCCTTCAAGGCTTACATTGCCTAGTATACCTCGATGACGTCATCATTTTTTCAAAAAGTTTGCCTGAACATGTGGAAAAACTTAGAGCAGTTTTTGACCGCTTCCGGCAAACAAATTTGAAAGTTCAATTAGATAAGTCACATTTTCTTAGAAAGGAAGTACTTTACTTAGGGCATACTATTACGAGTGAAGGTTTGAAGCCAAATAATGATAAAATAGATGCTGTTCTTAGGTATCCCATACCAGAAACGGTTACACAGATTAAAAGCTTTTTAGGACTTATCGGATACTATAGGAAATTCATCAAAGATTTTGCTAAAATAACTAGACCATTAACAGCTTGTTTAAAGAAAGGTCGCAAAATTATTATTAATGAAGAATATAAAGAATGTTTCGAGACTTGTAAAAAGCTTTTAACAAATGCACCTTTGTTACAGTTTCCTGACTTTAGTAAAACTTTTATCCTAACCACTGATGCATCCAATTTTGCAATCGGGGCTGTATTATCACAAGGAACAATAGGATCAGATAAGCCTGTAGCATATGCTAGTAGAACTTTGAGCGACACTGAAGTAAAATATAGCACTATCGAGAAGGAACTATTAGCCATAATATGGGCAGTTAAGCACTTTCGACCGTATCTGTATGGTAACAAATTTACTATATTTACAGACCATAGACCATTAGCATGGCTGTATTCATTGAAAGAGCCCAATAGTAAACTCACGCGATGGCGGTTAAGGTTAGAAGAGTACGATTTCGAAATAAAATATAAGAAGGGCCCTCAAAACACGAATGCAGATGCTTTATCTAGGATTAAGATTAATGCAATTGACGACGATTTAGATTCAATATTCGTAAACGTAGGGGATAGGCAGGAACGGATACAAAAAATAATAGATAACGAATTGCAAGACCTCGAAGCTCCAATAGAAACGATAGAACTTTCGGATTCTGATGATGAGGTCACTGCCAATTCAGTTTCAAATAGAGAACACGAAGGCATTCCTATTTTAAACGAAGCTGTCGATACTAAACCAAGACAGATTTTAGTTCATTCATGGTTTAAAAATAACTTAGCTGTAAAAGATATTTCTAATAAGAAACAAAAAATTCTTGAAGTTCACTTACCGTCAAATAACGATAAATTAGTTAAAGACTTTTTAAAAGAGTATATAGATCCGAAACATAGGTACTTTATATACTTTGAACATCCATCTTTTAGAAAAACTTTTTCAAACATGGCAATTAAGTTATTTAAAAAGGATTCTGTTAAGCTAACAGAATGTACAGAAAGAGTTATAAATTTGACAGAATCTGAAGAAGATCAAAAAGAAGTTATTTTTAAATACCACGACGGGAAAACATGTCATAGAGGTATTAAAGAAACTTTAACTAAACTTAAACGACATTATTGGTGGGCAAACATGAAAGAGACAGTTACGGCAATCATAAACGCTTGCGAAACATGTAAACGCATGAAATACGACAGAAAGCCGATCAAACCTTACATTCAGTTAACTCAAACGCAGGATGGCCCTTTTCAGGAAGCTTTTATGGACTTATTATATATCGAAGGGAAATATTATTTAACTATAGTAGACGCATTTAGTAAGATAGCACAAGCTATAGAGGTACCAAATAGGAGTACACCAGAGATAGTTAGGGCATTGATTAAATACTTTAGCACGTATGGTCTGCCTAGGAAAATTAGTTGTGATTCCGGGACAGAATTCAATAATGCTTTGATTAAGGAAATGTTAAGCTTGTACAAAATTGAACTTCATATTGGGACTCCAAACAATCCCAGTTCAATGGCAATAGTAGAAAGATTTCATTCCACCATTATCGAGATTTATCGTATAGCAAAATACGATAAAAGCGATTTAGATGCAGCATCTGTTATGACTTACGCCATCATGGCCTATAACAACACCATTCACTCAGCAACAGACCTTACGCCTTTTGAATTAGTATTTGGTCACACTTATTCAGATAATGTATTTAACGTGGATAGAGAAAAGAATTTAACTCAGAAACTATTGTTAGATCATAGAAAACGCCTTAAAATACTTTATGAATCCATAACAGAAAAATTAGAATCCGACAAAATTAAAGTGATAAATAAAAAATGTGGTGAAACGACACCAGTACTTTAGCCAGACGATACTATTTATATGAAAGATACTAGGATCAGAAAAGCTAAAGAAAAACCACGATATGAAAAAGCTAAAGTAATAGGTGAAGTCGAAAGGAATATAGTACCAGTAGAAGTAAAGAAAAGGAAAACTAGAGTAGCGTTAAAAAATGTAAAACGTCCTCCACAGATCGTGCCTGGTACTTCTGGTACTAGTGGTGTCAACATGCACGCTGGAACTTCAAAACCTCGGTCAGAATCCGGGGATAGCAGCGATAAAGCGGGGAGTAGCAGTGAAGAGGAATAGTTATTGGACAATATATAAAACTATAGATTTAGAATCATTAGGCTTACAAATAGATAATAATATTCGGGATTTTAGTAATTTAAAAATAAAAATTAAGGAAATTAGAGTTAGTAACGAAACGGTAGGAATAGAAAGTCAAATCGAATATCTCATTAATTTAACTAAGAGTAGATTTTTTCAAATATTACCTTTTCATTATAGGAATAAACGAGCCTTATTCAATCCATTAGGCTCACTTGTAAAAGCTATTTCGGGAAATTTGGATGAAGATGATGCAATTAAATATGATAGAGAAATTCAAATGATACAGAACAAAGAGCATGTAGTCGAACGTAAAGTATCATCAATGCAAAAGGCTTTTGATAAATTAGTAAACGACTCTGAAATAATAAATTCAAATATAAAAAAACTTGGGTTTACATACCAATGAAATGGAAAAATTAGTTGAACATGAGTTCAGGTTTAACAAACTTTTCCAAATATTGAATACTATGTATCAAATTTTAAATAACTTTCGAACTTGTTACGAAACCATACAAGAGATTGAGACGGCAATAGCCTTTAGCAAATTAAATACATTGCACCAATCCATTATAAATAGTACAGAATTATATTATACATTAGAAGTCATTTCTAAACATGCTAGAACAATATATCCAGTAAGCAAACGTAATTTAATAAAATTAGAACGTAATATTATACTTAAATAATAACAAGTTAGTTTTTGTTTTAGAAGTCCCCCTAATAGATAACGAAACATATAATTATTACAAGGTTATACCCATTCCTATATTCCATTCTCCAAATACCTTTACGATTA
The DNA here is from genome assembly GCA_916614155.1 of Mesoligia furuncula. Taxonomy (NCBI): domain Eukaryota; kingdom Metazoa; phylum Arthropoda; class Insecta; order Lepidoptera; family Noctuidae; genus Mesoligia; species Mesoligia furuncula. The sequence continues at coordinate 19,804,671 of OU744816.1, forward strand.
TACCCAAATACCCTTACCTGATGGTGAATAGGTTGAAATACATGCCCGTGGTAAGCCCATGTGCTGAGATTGAAAAGGACAAATTTCTATGCGCTGAAACTAACTTAGCCCAGTATCCAACTGTGACCTGCATTGAACAAATAATGTTGATGAAGAATAACTACAAAAACTGCATACAGAACCATATTGAAATAGAGAAAACTAAGATACAAAAAGTAACCGACAATCAATGGTTGGTTTACTCAGAAGAAAACCTCATCATTACTGAGAATTGCAATACAGAAATTCTGAAATACACTGTTCTTGGGACCTACATCGTGACTCCAGGCCAACAATGCGAGACACAAATAGGCGAAGTCATCGTTGCCGCTACCACAAACACTTCGGTTTCTAGTCTCCAGCTGCCATTGATCCAGATGCCAGAGCTACAACAGGACATCCAGAGAAGGTCAAAGAAAGTGGATCTAAGAAATGTAGACTTCAGTGATGTGAAAGAAGTTTTACAAAGTGCAAAATTTAGTGAAATAGACGATACGACCCAAACAGTGACAATAGAAATTAGTATATGGACCATCTTCGAGTATGTGATTATTGTAATAGCAGTATTTATCTTTATAATGTATAATTTCTAGTTTATAAATTTTTGTCGAAATTCTCCGAAACTGTCTGCGACACCTTCGGATAATTTCTCTCTTGGGGAGGGAGGAGTTAAGGAACCCCAACCTACCAATATTAGCTTTGTCAGCCAATAAGTATTTATTAGACATATTATTTCCAAATATTCCATTGCTTGATCAGCATCCAGATTAATCTAGGACGTGCGTCATATCTGATCACGCCATACATGTACTACGTTAGCAATAAAGTTAGTATATAAGATCAATATTTTATTAGATGAATAATTCTGTTTAGCTGTAACTCTGTCCGAATAAAGTTATTTTTTTAATACTTCCGTTGTCGCTTACTTAATTCGCGCGAGACCGTTCGTGATGACTTGAAAACAGCTTGTAGACATGCCTCCGAAGTGACATGGGCACTTAATTCTTAAGAAGGGTATTGACGTGGAGTTTCGGACACCAGCCCTTATTACCTATTACCTGAGATGGGCATTGCCGCCCTTCTTAAAGAAAAGTGTCACCACATTTCTGTTCCATGCCTGTGGTGTATTACACTCGAGTATGACGGAACCAAACAGCTTCTGGAGGGCTTTAAGAACGGGTTTTCACTTCACCGTTTTCATGAGGGACTTTAACGTGAAACTGGGCAAACGAAACGATGATGAGCCGCGAGTGGGGCAATGTGGAGTTGGGCGCCGGAACCACTGGGGCCACCTACTCAGTCAGTTCAGGCCAGTTTTATGGAGAAAGAAGGCCTCTTTATCATGAGTTCCTTCTTCAGAAAACGTGAGCACAGAAATTGGACCTTGTAGAGCCCGGACGGTGCAACTAAAAATGAGACTGACTTCATTATGTCGACGAAGAAGCAATTATTCAATGATGTCTCTGTGATCAACGCGGTGAAAACCGGAAGTGATCACCGCATGGTAAGAGGCACATCGAACTTAAATATCAAACTGGAAAGACCTCGATTGGTGAAGTCTGCGCTCCGACCCGCAACGATCCAGGTCCAGAACCCCGAGAGCTTTCAGCTTGAACTTCAGAATCGTTTTGAGTGCCAAGGGAGCTCCGTGGACGATTATAACGATAGATTCGTGGAAACTGTCCTACGGTTGGGTCTAAGATCTTCAAGACCCGTCGTGCGAATATAAAAAAGAGGCTCTCTGCTCCTACTTTACGGCTCATGAAGGAGAGGCGTGAGTTGATCCTGCAGTCTTCAGATAATGCTCTAAATTACCGGCAACTCAATAGATGGATCTCTAAGTCCTTCAAAGTTCGAACCTAGCCGCTTCTAAACACACCGTATTAAATATGAATAATTATTATAATATTATTTTTATTATAATATTCCGCTCAATAAAAAGCGGAATAAAGGCTCCAAGGTCTTTGTTAGAGACCTGTCTATTGGGCAGATCCAGCTTACGAAACTGAAGACCGATGATGGCAGGATCGTATCCGCTAAACCGGAGCTGTTGAGAGAGATCGAGAGGTTCTATGGACAGTTATACAGGGTTATTGGTAAAACCTTAACAACCTCTTAAGAGGTCATTGTACTCATCATTATAAACAACTTTTACTATGGGACCAAACCTGAAAACGCGAAAAAAAAAATCCGCTGTTCCCTACATTTATGTTTGTATAACTCGTCAAAATGTAGGGAACAGGCGATTTTGTTTTCGCGATTTCATGTTTGGTTTGTAGTAAAAGTTGCTAATAATGATGAGTACAATGATCTCTTAAGAGGTTGTTAATGTTTTACCAATAACCCTGTATATGTCAACAAGTAACTCCCCCCGTTACGAATCTGGCAAACGACCCAAGAGCTAGATTGACCCGACACTATACCGAAGACATCTCGGACATCAGCCTGTATGAGATTAGGATGGCTCTGAAGCAGCTCAAAAACAACAAGGCGCCGAGTGATGACGGAAACACGGCCGAACTTACACGAACATCCCAAACGTAATTAAACTAATTTAATTTATTATCAAATAGACTCCTTATAACTTAATATTTGAATATTTGGTAACTTTCATTTTGGTTCTGACTGGTTAAAGAAAATATGGAATATAACGTTCTGTTCTAGAGATGAATAAATTAGTGTAAGTCGTGGAGAATTCATAGAATTTTAATTAGTATGACATAATGTTAATGACACATACTTTTTTACTGATTTGCTTAGCAAGCGTGCTGGTCATGACAATATTCCATTACATCTATTCTTTTTAGTACTGGTGATATTCGGCAGAAGACGTTTATGGACTAATAAGTATGACAAAATACGATAGCAGTACGTAAAACACTTAGTGAAATGAATTCAGACCGTAACACTAAGTAGGGGGCCATTTATCACTATTTATGGGCCATAACATGGTCTTAGTTATGGTCCGTATTCATCATAGCATCGGTAACATCGACGAAGAGCTTCTAGCTTTAATCAACTAATTATGTAGTTGTAGGTACTAAACAATCTTACTTGGGAAAGTTTGATAAACTTCTCTTTTGTATTAATTTTGTATACAACGGTAGACAGAACAACAAAAGTTATAATTTTGCCATGGCAAAATTATAACTTTTAAATTATGCTCAATGAACATGTTCATTGAGCATAATTTATAAACCAAAAATATAGGTACAAAAATATCAAACAGCAAAAAAAACGTTGGCAAATTACGTCCTGAGAATAATTTAAAATTCTCGGCATCTAATTTTGACGCGGGCTCTAAACATTTTAAAAATAAAACAATTTGTAAAACCTACGAAGCAGGAAAATCTGCTCATCTCCGCAGTCACGAAGACAATTCCGTCTCCATTCTATTTACAATAACCCCAAAATAAAGTTTATTTATCACTAAAACTTTTAACAAACTCAATCTAAAGGAACAACCTTATCTCTTCCTTCTTGTTTTCCTCTTTCGCTTACATTCAGGAACACCAACGACCCCAAAAAGTTTATAATAGGAACTGCAAGAATTTCCACAAAGTCGAAAACAGCACTAGTACAGCCGAAAGACCGAGGATGGCTAACGAATGAACGAATGAATGAACGAACTAAGCCCTGACAGATAGGATCAATGTCATTCATTTAACTTTAGCATTTATTGCCGCTTTGATCCCGACAACTCGTCTCCAGATGTCTGCCATTTTTTTTAATTGTCGGGTCACTAGTGTTGTTAACGATACGGGATTCGAAAAAAAACGGGATTTTTTCTTCTTTGTTTTGTTTCGCTTCGCATACGCGCGGGATTTTTTTCTTTTGTTTGTTTTACTAAGCTTGTTATAGACGGGGATGTCGGTTTATTTGCTTTGTCGTATCGTATGTATAACGGGGAGTAATAAAAGCTCCGACAAAAAATTAAGAATTTATCTTACTCAAAATACTAAATCCTAATGCCTAAAATACCGACTACGTTTGTCCGAATAAAAATGACGAAACGACCGAACACGTTTATTGCTTTAATACTTTTCTACCAGCATAAATTAGGTTTTACTGAAAACTATGCTTTGTAATTTTTATCATTACTTGCCTACTATTAATTCATAAATTACCTTTCATATTTTATAGACTGTGGTGCTATTTTAACTATATTACTGATATTATAAAAAAAGACAAAAATGAAAAAAACTATTCGAAACTTATAAAAAATATAAAAATGTACTTGTAACAATAACTTTTACTTGCATGATATACCTATCATGAATTTTACTTCCGTACCTGCCAAAGTTTTTTTTTATCTACAAAAATATGTGGTTAGGCGTAGTCGACGGAGCCCCGCTTCGAGAGGCCCCTTTTTCTGTCCACAGGGTTTAAAGGAACCTAACACAAAGGGGATGACGGGGGCTCGAGTGAGCGAGCAAAGCGAGCGAACGAGCCCCCGTTATCCCCTTCGTGTTAGGAACCTAACCTAGTGAACCTAACCTGTCCGAGTCGGGGTGCCCCAAGTCCCGAGCTCGCTTCGCTCGCTCTTGCATCCTAAGTTGTTAGTAAGTAAGTATAAACCAAACAGATTAAGATGTCATAAGTCGCATTTATTGCCCACCAGGTGGCGCGTTTTTCTTACTCCTCTGCTTGTTGGGATTATACTGCCCCCTTTTATCTTGTAATCTGTCACGGTATTATCGATCACAATAAATCAATTGTTCTAAACTCAATCCTGGTTTATTTTACCCTAAACCCTTCAGGTTATGGGCCCAGAATGCGTAAAAAGTAAACATATAGATTTAAGACATCATTTTGTACGGCAAATTGTAAAAGATAAAATTGTGATTTTAGAGTAGGTACTTATCCACTGAATTTATGCCAGCAGATGTATTGACAAAATCTTTAGATAGAGAAAAGCATTTCAGTTGTGTTTCTAATCTTGGTTTAAAGACTGTTTAGTTTAAGGGCAGGTGTTAGTAAGTAAGTATAAACCAAACAGATTAAGATGTCATAAGTTGCATTTATTGCCCACCAGGTGGCGCGTTTTTCTTACTCCCCTGCTTGTTCGGATTATACTGCCCCCTTTTATCTTGTAATCTGTCACGGTATTATCGATCACGATAAATCAATTGTTCTAAACTCAATCCTGGTTTATTTTACCCTAAACCCTTCATAAGTTGTCATTACAAATGTGTTACTTTTGTATATTATGTTGGTTAAGTGTGCAGTGTAGTTAATTTGTAATACAGTCATTTATTTGATATGCATTAGGTTATAGGTATTTTCATCATTCATGGGAGTTAAAAAAATAATTTTATAACCAGCAATAACAATTAATTCAGTTCAAGCAAGTTGTAAAAATATGATTATTTTGACAAAACCTCTGTTGTCGGTAACTTAGTAATTTTGTCGGAAGTTCAGTATTTCTATTTGGAAGTGTAGTTTTTTTATCGAAGACCAGTTTTTTTTTTTGGAGAAAATGTAATTTGAACATGCTCTTATTTGTTTGTTAAAATGGATATTTTTTTCGTTTATGTTTTTAATTTTTTGTCGGTAATTCATTATAACGCTGGTTAATTAGAATAATAGTCGGACACAAATCGCTGGAGATCAATTTGTTTAATGAATAGAAAATATCGTATGTATTAGTTGGTTGCACTACTCAGCGGATGCGCGTTGTGACTAACTTACGTATAAAGTTTAGAATTATTATAACCTTGATAAAATTATACATTTCAGACATACCTATTGTAATTTAATTAATATCTTTCTAAAATAGTGCACTATATCAGTCCATGTTCGCTTCGCAAACATGTTAAACCATTAAGCCATCTGTTTTATATACAAGAAAAAAATGTTACAAAAAACGTTGGCATAAAAACAAAAACCCCGGGAAATCTCCGGACTCAAGATCCCACCCCTATTCACATCGGACGTCTTTTGGCAACACTAATTAGATTGTTTACGAAACAAAAGGCGAACGCATCCCTTTGTCGTCTACCCTCAACTTTTTACGAATAGTTGGAGAAACGTCCCACTAAAGATTGTATCTTCGACAATCTTCGGCAATCCTCGGCAGTGCTCGGATATCTTCGGCGATAAAAAAGTGGAACGGCAGACCTTATTAGAAGTTTGGAAGGATGTTGATCCGTGAAGTTAGTATGTTTGTTTGTTTGGGAGGAATAAAGGAAAGCTAATAAAATAGAGAAGCTTTGCGAGATAAGTTAGGTACGCTATTGACTTAGTAGAGATTTAACAATGGTGCAGGTCTGTGAGGGGTGACTTCTAAGGTGACGGAGGACTTTGGAAGAAGAAGACTAATAAATTGAGATTGGGTCATCATAATCCCAATTTCAACATTATCATCATACACCTGATGGTGTATGATAATAATGATGAATATTATTATGATTACGAATCAATTATCCTTGGCCACGGATAGAAAATGTCTAAAGTATAAAAAAATAGTACATTATGATACATGTGTGCTATGTTGATCATTATGCTCGAGGCGGTATTATTCGCGCGAGCCGCAGGCGAGTGCGATAAGAAAGCCGAGAGTCTAATGATCGATGCACACGCGTTTCATACGACGTTTTTCAACACACTTGCGAGGAAAAAAACAGACTTGTATTGTTAAATATTAACTTGTAGGGAAAATGGCGCGTTGGTTTTGTCTTTCCGCATAGCCAGCAATAGCAATGCGCGCGCAAGTGTAAATAAAAGCACTGACCACAGAGCATGTAAAAACAATTGTAAAAAAAAAACAATTGTAGTTTAGTTAGTATGGAATTAGAAAGTACCATTGGCATAGAGAAATATACCTACATTCGTTCAGTGAGAATCCGTAATGATACAACGCCAGTCAGGGTCTTTTCCGTTTGGTTTCGGGTTGGGACCACGGACAATTTTAGGTGGATAATTAAAATTTTCTTACGTTTTTTGTAATTTGCAGGTCAGTATCAGGTTGCATCTTGATCAAATATGATTCGCGACTATAATATACAGAGCGTTAGGTTAAACGAGGGACATACTTTGAGGGGAGTTAGTACTCATGAAAATTAACAACTTTTAATATGGGATGGAACCCTGAAATAGCGAAAAAAAATCAGCCGTTTCCTACATTTATGTTCGCATAGCTCGTCGAAATGTACTGAACAGCTGATTTTTTTTTGCGATTTCAGGTTCGGCCCCATAGTAAAAGTTGCTCATTTTCATGAGTACTAACTCCCCTTAAAGTATGTCCCTCGTTTAACCTAACGCTCTGTATATGTATTTACAGAATTATAGTCATTAGAATAGAATCTTTCTAGTTAGATTTTTTCCCTAAGAACTTTTCCATAAGAAAGATGTATTAATGTTTCGAATGATTATAATTCTGTAAAGATGTAGGTACCTGTTAGAGTCGCAAATCATATTTTGATCAAGATACAAACCTGACCATCATTCCCGCACTTTTGCTAAAGCCTACCTAAAAAATATATACCGGGCATTCTGTAGCAAACTATTAGAAAATATCAAAAATAAATATGTAGTAAGTACAATAAATAAAAATAATTTTGCACGGCGAGCGCATTCCGAAGATAAATTCAAATATAGAAACACTTCGGCGCGAAATTCAATAATTAATGACTATGGTCAAAGGTCCTCAGTTACCTATTGATTCAGTTTCAAATAGTGTCCAAAAAACTAAAAATAACATTACAAGAGCATAAATCATTGTTATAAACAATGCTTATCGTATTTAATGCTTAAAATAATTTTATTTCAGTTTCCGAGTATCGATTTAAAAGTAGTAGAGAATTAAAAAAAAATCGTTTAGCATAATCGCTTTCGCACATTATTACTATAAAAAAAAAACAATAATGGACGGCGATTTTGAACACAAATTGAGTAGCGGTAATGATTAATACGTGTTATTGGACCTGTGCTTCAATATTACGTTAACATTTGGGCATTTTCGTGTTGTTTATAATATATGTATTATCTATAATATTTTGTCACATTTTAAATCTTACCTACATGTGTGTGCGTGATATTTGTGAAAAGTTAAATGTATAACAGATTGGCGCGAAACTCGACATTAAATATCAAAAAACTTCATTACCGCTACTTATTTAACTTGAACAATGGATGAATTCGTCAAACAATTAAATTATGTATTATTCACTGCCCCTGTGGTGGAGTTTGGATGTTCGAAATCCCCAATTTTTATGTTTTTTAGCCTCGACTACCACTGTCAACAAAATGGCGATTATCGCATTTAGAGACTTGAATTTAATAAAGGTAAATTAATATGCTTGCGCGCTAAATATGAAATATTTAATGGCGTTAACTTAAGAGTTTTTTATCCAACTCTCTTAGTTAACGCACATTCATAAGATTGGATGGGTAGCATAATAAATATTTACAAAATCAATGTAGGGTGTCGTATGTCGTAATTCCTGGGTCCAATGGGACCCAGTACCGAGCCGGCGGAGGTTCGTGTGTTCGGGTCCATTCTAACGGAAACTATACGGTTATATTGGCCGGGTAAACAAATATTAGTTAATTTTGGGACCAAGGACAATACAGACTATTTAAAAAAAAAGTGAATTGATGAGATTAAAAAAGCGCGCATCTCCGACTAGTAAATAAGTAGTTATCTGTGGAAATAAAGCACTTGTGGATTAAAGTAAAAAAAAAGCACGCGTTTTTAATACACTGCATTATGGACCTAAAAGCGGTTCAATAAGAGCCACTTTACGAGCAAGTGTGTTGAAAAATAACTTTCGACCTTTTAAAAATATGAGTACCTATATACCTTTAAATATACCTATATTTAACACAATGCCACTCTAATATAACTATTCCAAACTAAACATTAATAAAAGTTGAAGGGGCTTGTGTAAGTAGGTATTAACAGCCACACGGGTCGATCCATCAGGTTAAGCTACGCTTGCCGCGGTTGGTCCTTGGGTAGGTGACCATATTTACATACAAAGACCCCTCCGTGCCTCGGAAAATACCTTAAGCCGTTGGTCCCGGCTATCATTCGTGGATCTTTGACAGTTGGGTCGTTAGAAGCCCGAAAGTCTCACAGCCAGTCTTACCAAGGGGTATCGTGTTACCCAGTAACTCAGATAGATAGAGGTTAGATAGGTAGTCACTCCATGCTGGTATTCAGCTGTATCTGGTTTTACTGGCAGCCGACCACAACATAGTCTGCCTAGCCTTTTCCCTACAATATCATCATCTGATGCTGAAACATTTATATAAGCTAAGAAGGGGTTTATCCCAAATTATATAAAGAACTTCACAGTACCTACATAACTTTCCTTTTAGACTTTATTTACATATCTACTCTTAGTTACAAAATAGGCCGCCGCAAGAGGTTATCGTTCATTATCCAACAGTACCTACTTCAATCTGTCTACCATATAAAATTAATACTGAATGAAATCTATTTTTTATTTTGTATTAGATAGGAAAACCTTGAGACAAATTGCCGACTAGGTTGCTAAGGTTACGGCGTGAACATTAAAGTTTTCATCATCGCTTTTATATTACCAGAAGAGATAGGAACAAGTGTATAGTATGGTATGCATACACACGTCACGTTGCCGTATAAAACTGATTTACGTCCGTCACCTCACACTTCAGGTCCAGTTGAAAATCAACGCCAGGCACTAGTTGTCTGGCATTTCTGCTGAACTGGGCCTTTTGGCGCAGACGTGAGGCACACTTTCCTGCTAATTTCTTATATCGCACTTATTTATCTGATGTATATTATATTGTGTTCCTTTTAGTCTCTGCTAAATGTATTTGCTTTTTTCTTAAATATGCATTTAAAATACACACTCATATTTATTTTTATTTTTTTTCGATGGGAAATCATCAAATGACTCCTCCCGCTCTGGGTGGAGCGGAAGGGAGTGTCAGACTCTTACTGACTAAAACCCACCCGTGTTCCTTCCTTAGCCCTTTATGTTCTGGGCCAGCGGTAACCCTTTCGGACAATTCCGCTGACCACACACTCATATTTAGATAGTAATGTTTGCATCCCACGTGGTAGAGGACGAGCCTATGCCGCCACCAACTGAACATAATCTAAATCCAGATGTCTACTGATCATTCCCTAAAAGAAAACCCACCTCGGTTTCGCTACTCGGTTTCGCTAAGCAGCTCCACTTGCGACCACAAGGCAGTTAGTGTAACTGTTGAACGCCATAATTACAGACACAAATAAAAAAGCCATTGTATCTCGCGTGGATCCACGTTCATGATCATACGAAGGGTTAAACACCAAAAACGGCTATCTGAGTAATTTTCAGAGAAATTTCAACAAGCTTAATTGCACCTAGAACAGCTTACATTAATCTTTGACACGAATAACCTGACTGATGCAGAACATAGCTCGAGGCGCCCTAATAACGTATTCCGAGCGCGTGCTCACCTTCACGATGCTAATGTGTGTTGAGAACTCATGTTTGAGGAGTTGTAGCGTAGGGTAGGGGAAGGCAGAAGGCCCATTTAGATGGTAGCATGGAAATCTCTCAATGTTGTATAGACACTTACCATTGACCATGGGACTTAAGCATAACTGGTGAAATGTGGGTGTGCTACTGACAGGTGTAACACCTCTGCCCAACCCTTTGGGATTACAGGCGTCACGTCATATTTGTTACTTTCGAACTAAACAAACTGACTGCTCATCTACGACGATCTCCTACCAATAGAGGAGCATCAGAGTCGCCTGAAGATTGCAGTACTGCCTTCAGCTGGTTCCTTTTAGAAACTGACGTTCATAGAGTTTTCATTTCGTATTACGAGAAAATGAGGAAATTACTAGGGCTTGGAAGTGTCAGAATAAATTCACTCTGCTACTTTTAGTGAGTTATTCCGGAGTCTTAAGAACTTTGGTAACACTGCCTTGTCTTCTTTCCAGCTAAAAGCTGTACTTAGAGAGGCTCTGACAGAAGGACCAGCATCAGAACGACCTGACTGGCCTGAACGATCAGGTCGCCTGTTGGCGTGCTATTGAGTCGTCAACATTTTAACAACCATACACGGTACGAGTTTTTAATTATTAGTCGAGGAGGATCGGATGCTATAACTTATCATAATTATGTGTGTCATGTGTGTGTAGCCTTAACACTAGACATTTGTGAAGGGATTGGCTTATCTTTTATTACATAAGAGCTTTGGAGATTAGTAAACCTTCTGTGTCTTCTGCGTTACGTTACGATGAGCTGCAAAGTTCGGAAGTGTCAGATCTATACCGGGTGTCATGGACGCCGAGTGGAAAGGTCACGAGTTCGTGCCTGTTCTCTTCAACTTGCTAATATAATGCTAATTTTAACTTCTAGCCATTTTAGGATCACGTAATGAAATTTAATTTATCCTTCCTGTTGAAAAGTTCGCCTAAAGCGTCTCTGTAATTGCTGTCTGTTCAGGAACGATATAAATAATTTATGTTTTTCTAATACAGAACCTGCTGGTAAGTTCAGACTGTGTGACAGGACAAGATTTTCAGATTTGAAGTATCTTTACACAATGTTTTTCGTGGGTCTCCCAATTTTCCGCATAATTTCATTTGCCAAATTATTACTTACCAAGAAATCTCTTCACAAATAATTGTAACCCAAACCTAATGTTTGGCAAGTGAACGTTTAAACAATAACTTGTTTGCCAACTAGTACTTTTACCAATTTTTATTTAGTCAAATATTTCAGTTGGAATAACTCATTTTACGCAAAATAACATTTGCCAAATATTTAGTATCGTCAGTTTTCGCAGTTTTAAGGCAGCCATTTCAAGAATGAGATCTAACTTTGAAGACGTTTCATTACAAGGGTGTTTTTCCACTTGGGGCAAATTTTAAACAGGTAATAATAATATTAATATAGATAATAAATATTAATATTAACTATTTGGTAGTTTTTTTTTTGTATAGTAGCATTTTTTTTAAATAATTAATCGCCTCTGACTAGTTCAGTTTCGAGTAGCCTGTTTTTTTTTCATATATTTTTCTATATAATCTAGTCGTTTCTGGCACTCGCCGGCCGCTGCCGCGGCACCGCTCGCTTCGCTCGCTCGGCTCGTGCGTAGGAGGTCACACTTTTAACCTAACCTAACCTAAGCACTTTTTTTTAGGGTTCCGTAGCCAAATGGCAAAAACGGAACCCTTATAGATTCGTCATGTCTGTCTGTCTGTCTGTCTGTCTGTCTGTCTGTCTGTCCGTCTGTCCGTCTGTCTGTCTGTCCGTCCGTATGTCACAGCCACTTTTCTCCGAAACTATAAGAACTATACTGTTGAAACTGGGTAAGTACATGTATTCTGTGAACCGCATTAAGATTTTCACACAAAAATAGAAAAAAAACAATAAATTTTAGGGTTCCCCATACTTAGAACCGAAACTCAAATTTTTTTTTTGCATCAAACCCATACGTGTGGGGTATCTATGGGTCTTCAAAAATGATATTGAGGTTTCTAATATCATTTTTTTCTAAACTGAATAGTTTGCGCGAGAGACACTTCCAAAGTGGTAAAATGTGTGTCCCCCCCCTGTAACTTCTAAAATAAGAGAATGATAAAACTAAAAAAAATATATGATGTACATTACCATGTAAACTACCACCGAAAATTGGTTTGAACGAGATCTAGTAAGTAGTTTTTTTTTTTATACGTCATAAATCGTAAACCGCAATTTACCATTCATTCAATCAACTAAAAAATATAAAAAAACATTTAATTTCATGAACATAAACCTTATGCAAACCCGGATGTTACGGAACCCTCGGTGCGCGAGTCCGACTCGCTCTTGCCCGGTTTTTTAGTAATTAACTTCGTCTAACTAATTCGGTTCTCGATAGCCTGCTTAAAATAATCTCTTTTTTCCATATTTATTTCTATGTAATCTGGTCGTTTCTGGCCCGCCGGCAAAAAAAAATGGATAAAGACGACAGAATTAATCGAATTCTGCAACACAAGTCTGAATTCTCCGAAATAAAATTGCTAATGTCCATTGCAAAAAATTTAAAATTGTAAGTTACAAATATTTTGTACTAGCTGCGCCCCGCGGTTTCACCCGCGTAATTGTCGATCCCGTGAGAATATCGGGATAAAAAGTAGCCTATATGTTAATCCAGGGTGTCAGCTACCTCCATAGAAAATTTTATCAAAATTTGTCCAGCCGTTTGAGCGTGAATAAGTAACAAACATATAAACACACACAGACACTCACACACACACTCACAAACTTTCGCCTTTATAGTATTAGTGTGATTAAATACTATGATTATTTTAAAATAAAATCGCATTTTTTATTAAATAATTGCCAAAAAATCTTATTTTTGCCTTTATATTTTTTGTCATGACAAATCATTTGACCAAACGTTTATTGTCTAAAGATTGTTTGCTGTAATAAAAATGACATTATCCTTAATAATATTTTGCCAAGTAAAAATTTGACCAAATGAAAATGTGCGTACTAAAATCATTCCAAACATTGCATTGGTATAAAGAAAGGTTGCCAAAATTTGTTTGGGTAGTGAAATTTTGGCAAAATCTTTTTGGTAAAACGGCAGGATCCCGTTTTTCGTTTTTAGCTCAGCTTTCTTCACCATAATATTTGCCAAGTGAATTAGGTCTTTTATACATCTATTGAATAATGTCCAAAGCTTTTTCGGATGTTTTTATGAATATACAAAACATAATTATAAATTATGATAATACATTTTATTAAGCTCTAAAATATTATGTAACAAGAGTAGAATCTTAGATTCATGTGATTCCCAGAAATCGTAAAATTATATTTAACTCTCGACTTGTTATTAAAATAAAATAGAAAGTTTCAAAGTAAATCTTCACAATTTAAAATGAATAATCTCTATAAGATATAAACTTAAACTTTCATTTCATAATAAGACCGTTGATAACGAGGCGCCCTTCATTAGGAGCATCAAATTAATTTGTAGATTTCTTAATTAATATTATTAAACGGTCCGATAGACTCTAAAGTTTTATCACAATGTAGACCTGGCAGCAAGGACGACACCGTTCGCACAGTAATAATTCAGTAAAATTTCATCACCAAAGGTCACGGCTTTCTTCATCCCCCTGTCACTTTCCCAATAAAAATGTGATCACCAGCGCAGCACCAGTGTCTTCCCCTTCGATACATCTCTATCAGCCGTCATCTCTGTTGTTGCCCCCATTCTAACAGCCGACTAACTAACCGTACAGTACGACACATCTTATATGTAGCATCGTAAAACCGATCACTTCCGATTTACACAACCAATAGAAAGGAGTTTCAGTTTTTTTATGGAGTTTGCATAAAGATCATATTCTCCTAAAGCAATAATAAAGATTAGTGATTTTGAAGGCGCACTCAGTTCGGATGTGATCGGTTTTACGAATTTTGCCGATGCTACATCTAAGTTGTGTCGTACTGTACTTTCTTTAACACAATCCATCCCTTGATTATTTGGTCTACCCCTCTCTTACAGCCATTCACATCCCCATGTCACCGTATCATATGCATGACAACCACTTCTCGGGTGCCGTTTTTACGGGTTGTGTGAAAATCAGTTTTGTTAATAGGACGAAAGGTTTGTATGCCACAGATAGTTATTGTTCCTTTTCTTCAACAAGCTAGTGCAAAGTGAAGTGCTACTAACATGCCTTATTTATTTGTGTTTACTTTATTTAATTATGTTAGTTTGAAAGGAATTATATCTATGGGCCATTGTAGCGTGAAGTAAATGTTTTGTTATTTGTTTTTTTTTTATGCACTTGTAATCAATATTCTTTTCGAGCACACCGGTAGACTTTACTAACATGGCTAGACTTAGTTACCTTCACTAACAAGACGCTAAATAAATAAATTTTACGGAAACTCTCAAAGAAATTAAATTCAAAATAATCGCCGTTTTAGTGAGGGCTCAACTTATGCAGGATTTTTAAACAAAGTTCTACTGACTAACTTAAGTTGAGCCGCCGCGAAAGTGGTGCATAACTCAATTAAGTTAGGTTATATTTTGTTAAAAAAAATGTTAATTTGTGCTTCTGGTACATACTGGTAACCTGTGGTAATATGCTGTGCTGGGACGTCGCTTGTGTTTCACTTGGAGCCGGCTGAGATTAATAAATTACTTAAACTTAAGGTTAGTTTACAAGTCCCCAGAGTTTTGAAAATCTAATCGTTTACAAAGTTATTGTTATCGGGCAACTCACGCCATAGCTCGTTCATACAAGTCGCCGGAGTGGGTGCGTGGCGCGGGAGCGGGCAGCCCGCGTGGCGACCAGGGTTCTCAAACTAGCTCGAGCTTTTTTCTAGTAAATATAAGTCTTCTTCATCCATATTTTATCTTGACAAACACTGGACACGACAACATGCAGAACACAGCCGCGCTCCAGTGCGGACAGGCAGCCCACGCACGTTCCCGCGACCGCGCCCGCCCCGCGCCCGCGCCCCAGTCTGGCCAAACACCTAGTAGTAGTAGTTTTAGTCACAGTAAACTGACAACGCAATAAATGAGTGAAAATAGTTTATATTCTGTACTCTATTGCCCAAAAAGTATCTTAAATGTAACTGGATCAAAAAAAAAATGTTTCTGATTTATTCAACTCACATTCTAGTGAAAACCGGACACATGTAAATGAGCCTTAACCACCTCCATACGAAACGCGGCGGTGCACGGTGTAAAAGCGTTGCGTTAGTTCTTTAATGAATTTTGTTAATTATTCTGTCGTCTTTTTACTAATTAGGAACCTGAATGTAAACATTTATGCAGGCGAGTGTTGGCTTAGACTTTTGTTTTTAATTTTACCTAATAGTTTAGATTTGACGAATCTTGATTTTACAAACGTTTGGTTATCTTTAGGTGTATTTTTTTTATCAAATAATAATTAACTGTGTGTTTCTGGTATAGGTATGTGAAAGTATAAATCAGAAAACACAGTTTAAGTCAGGGAAACTGACCGCTTAGCAAATTGACCATCAACATAAATTATCCAAATTACAACTGTTAGTCTGTATCAGTGGATCTTCAGTCTTCGGCTTACGTAGTGTGTCAATTTACAGAAAATTACAATTACATATACCTGACTCATCGTCATAATATTTTTCTGTTCTTCTTGCATCCAGCGGATGCCTACGGGCTGCACAAAGTCACGTCCCTGACTGTAAATTTATTTTTAATTTCAATTGTGGTGATTAAACTATGTTAACTACGTTCGGTTTTCTTGTAATTTTCTCAACACCCCGAGGCACAAGGCATCAACCAAGAGAGGTCGAAGAAAAGTCCCAGCAGAGCGAAGGATATTGTAATTCCACAAGAATATGGGCTAGAAAAATAGATTTCACTTCCACGCAGCTGACGCCGCGGGCAAAACATGAGTTGAAAAGATAATGAAAAGTGCGTATTCGCTTGACTGACTAGTTTGTTAATAAATATTAAAATGAATTCTGTTTTGTGTAAAAGTTTGAATTAGTCCTGTGTTCAGCGTTTGATCTACAGTTTGTTCGTGATGAACCTTCCTGTGACCTTCTATTGTTTTTTTTCCTTACTTGACTATCGGCCTGTGGTGCTTGAGTTACGCAATGCTGTGTGTGGCTCCAGCGGGGTGGTTTTGATGCCTTTAATTTCTTTAATTTATATCGTTCAGTAACGTTCATTACGTTATTTAAGTTATTGAGCAGATGAATTTGACAAACCTGTGATGCATCATCTGCCTAGCCTTTTCCCAACTATGTTGGGGTCGGCTTCCTGTCTAATCGGATGCAGCTATAAATGATAAGTGATTTATTTTCTGTAAGTAGGTTTTTACAAACACTTTTACACGTCATCATATTTTTTAAACTAGATGTGGTCGGCGTTTCCTATGTGACTACTCTGAGAAGAAAGGCCGAAACAAACTCAGAGGTCACAGGCTCTTTTAAAGTCCAGACAAAATCTTGGTCAGATCGTGTGAAGACCATGTAGATTGATGTCTGAAATGGTCTTTTGAGGAAAGAACCACACAGATTGAGCGGACCTGTCCAATCAGTGCACGCATTTGTCAAAAATCGTGCAGCTCAACTCAGAAATTGAGGAGCTCAACGATTCGACGAACAATACCAAAGAAAGGACATTTGGGTAGGCCGCGTAAATTACTCAAACTGCCAGATCATGATTAAAACTAAGAAGGAAAACAGAAAAAAAAGCTGTGTACCAGTATTTTACATGAAGCGACTGCCTATCTGACTTCTACAATCCAGTTACTGGCTAATATGTGTTAGCCACGGGCCCCTCATAAACCTCAGTAACCTACACAGCAATGAATATTACATTGAAAGACGATTAATTTTCATTTCATGTGTGTTTACACAATTATCTATGCATATTATGCCCTTTTAACAAAAGATTTTTTTTCAACAGACGCAATTCTCTCTGTATCTTACCGGATTACCCACTAAATTCAGAAAAAATATTAAGACTGAAAAAAAAATTACTTGGTTTCAAAATTGCCTATCCCTTTTTAGGGTTCCAAAGGGTAAAAACGGAACCCTATTACTAAGACTTCGCTGTCTGTCTGTCTGTCCGTCTGTCTGTCTGTCACCAGGATGTATCTCAAGAACCGCGATAGCTAGACTGTTGAAATTTTCACAAAATATGTATTTCTGTTGCCGCTATAACAAAAAATACTAAAAACAAAATAAAATCAATATTTAAGGGGGACTCCCATACAACAAACGCGATTTTTTTGCCCTTTTTTGCTCGATATCAAAGATGGCAACAGGTAGGCACTTGAAATATTCACAAAATACTCAGTTGTATTTTAAATTTAATAATAATATAAATATTTAAGGGAGGCTCCCATACAACAAACATGTTTTTTTTCAGCGTTTTTGCCTTGTGGTACGGAACCCTTCGTGTGCGAGTCCGACTCGCACTTGTTTAATATTATGATTAAAATACCATTTTGTCAAAAATACCACTTAATAATGCACTTAATGAAACCATAACTAAGTGCACACACCAAAACTATGCCTATCTAAATGCATCATTTTTATCCCAAACACAAAACCACTCATCCTCCATCTTCACAACAAAATACCAGAAAAACGTTCCTCATTTCTCTTCAAGGCGATCATGTAATATTTTTTGCGGTATCAGTTGGCTCTTGGCTCTCGGCTCTCGGCATCCGGCATTCGGCTCACGTGCCTTCACGTACTCACTAGGCCACTCGTCCTCGCGCAGTTTTTCGGCAACCTGCACTGACTGAGTAATTAGATTCTCGTGGTGTAGACGTGTTTTGTTCTTTTTTGTGACGATAGCTGGTATTAAAAACAATGGGGATGGAACAATGATAATAATAATAATAAACAGAAACCCGCAGGGCAGCATGTGGCGAGCTGTTGGGCAGTAGCGACCCCACGGACCCTATCTTCCGGGAAGAGTCTTGTTCCTCACCTCTGGCTTGCCTTTGTTGGCCGGCTGGAGTGAACAATGACGAGGAACAGAGCTCCTACCTCATTCTTGCCTTTATTGGCCGGCTTGAGTGGAGATTCGCAAGAGCAAACGTGCTCGGAGGAAGGAAGTATTCCAGTAAGATGCTGGTAGGGATCTTGACCGCACTTCCGGGATTGTCCTGATAGCCGTGGAATACCTCTCCACTCCTCATAAGCACCTCAGGACATGTTGCCTCCTCGTCGCTACGTCACTATGTGCTAGCGACCGTTTCTGGGGGCCCATTATTGAGTGTGCAAGTCACCCTCTGCCATATAATCCGTGTATATATAAAACATTGATCAGGCAGGGGTCATAGTTCTTCTATAGTTCTTGGTAACCAGTCCACTTTAGCCACCCAAACCAATAGTCCAACTTTTTATTTTTCCATATCCTGCAATAGTCCTACAGCAACCGGGGGTTATCCTTGGGTGCACTTGCATAGTGCATACGGGGATAATCGTCGGTTGGTGCCGCATTTCATTCAAATTTACTAAGGGGCCTCTGCGAGTTGGCTTCGGCCCCTCGTACGCCTTCCAAAGGACCGGGACCCCATGGTCCCGAGATATGTAAAGTCAAAAAAAAAAAAAAAAAAAATTTATTTCATAAAGGTAGGTACAACAATTTCCAAATCTAATAACAATTTAAATCATAGTTTAGACTTAGAGGTAGTACGTTGTGACATAGAAATTAGGGGATTCTCTAACTCCTAAATGATGGTAATTGGAGTATCCATTTTTGTGAACAGTAACTTTATTGCTTTACTGCCTGGTCGGTCTACTGGTCGTTAGACCTCTTGGGTACGAGCAAAGTGATATTGGGTTTTTTCATTAGAAATCTTCCAGTAGCCGTACCCAGGGTGGCTATGGACTCGCCCCCCCTTACATGGGACTGAAACATAACTGGCGAACTATGGGTGGTAGCTACTACACCAGTGCCGAACCCTCCGGGGAATTGTGTATTTATTTACATTGCAGGCGACATGGATTTCAAGTACCCTAATAGTAATAGAGAAAAAAAAAAAGAATCGTATCATAGATTTTTGAAGAACTTACGATGTAAAACCGGAATTCCAGAGGTAAGTCTTAATATTATTTATAATAATTATGAATAGTAGGTACGGTCATCAACAAAGGTCGATTAACACTTCAGCTTTTATAAATCTTAATTAATCAGCATAATGGCGCAGGATAGCCTAACCCAGAAGTGGACATCGTGTTAGTGGTTCAGCAGCTTCAATATCATAATGATTGTGCCGGAACATAGCAGTTCGTCGTGGACGTGCTAGGACAGCGACTTCTGTCATCAGAAGACATCATCTTTGTCATCAGAAGACATCGGGAGTTAAAGTCTGTGGACACGACGCTCTGCTACAGTGACTGTTACCCGCCAGTGTCATTACTATCCAACGTTCCAGTAACTTCGTAACAAAACAGCAATAACAACACGACAACACGGCGGCACCACTTACGGCGCTGTCAAGGAATTTTGTTGTAATGTTTATAAAAAATCTGAACATGTAAAATTATGCTGAAAAGTAATGTATCGAATAATTTTGTATCATTTTAGAGTATCATGTGGTGTTATGAGAAAATGTAATTGCTGGCTCTACTTTCTAGCTAGGATATTGCAATATTTTTGTGACTACCAAAAGTTTAAAACTTTAAAAGTAATTAGAACTATGCTGCCGAGGTGTTACAGTAACAAGTTGTAACCGAAACTTGTGAATAACTAGGTTAAACAAATTATACTTCTAGATTCCAAATTGTTGTTTGTAAAGTTCTATCTTTCTGAATAATTAAGAATGTGGTCGGACTCAATAATTACTCAAAACTGAATGAGTTGAATAATTTATGTACACAAGTTCAGAAAAGTCCGAAAACCGGGTTTTTCTGATCTTACTTTGTTGGTTCAGTGGTCGCAAGCGTGTCTGCTGAGAGTGGGGTCCCGAGTTCGATCCACAGGTCGGGCAATGTGTTAATGGGGATTTCCATCAGAATTCGCGTAGGAAGTGTTGTCTGAATTTGTGCTCGTTTAATGGCAATAGGCTCGGTGTAAGGGCTACGTGGGACTTATAAGTACAGTCATACTGACAAAATGATTATATACAATGACCTCTCGTCTGCTTGACCCTAAGGGACTAGCGTGAATATTTGAGTTTTAAATATTTTTATTAGGAAATTTAGCGTAGGTACTACTTCTTACTCCTGCAATGTCTTCCTCACGTCACATACTCCATATTTATTATTATTTCATCCTTTGGATGTTTTACATCACAACATCGGCCGGCAACGGATATAACTTGGAGCTATTACTAAAATCTTGCGGAACAATTTTAATCAAAACAGTTGCTGAGTTTAACGGCACAAGTAATACAATATCACTTTGGTTTACAACCCTTTGAGCCGACCACAGCATCATAAAGATTAGGAGCCCTTTATAGAAGCGATTGAATCGCAGCGATTGTCTTGTACTATTACAGAAACAAATGACAGCTGGCTAGTACTTCATTTTTAATTTTTTCCTCTAATGTGGCTTATAGAAGCCATTTCTTTGATACTATACTAAGCCCTCCTCTCCGGGAGGGGGCAGTAAGCCACCGCGAGGGCCCAGTGCGGTTGGTAGAATATGTCACATGTCTAATCAGCCCTTTATATTATGTAGTTTTCAATTAGACCATTATTATTACTGTTTACTGTAATGTTGCATCATTCTACTGCGGGAAGCGTTCCCCCAAGACTTCCAGCTGCATTGCATTATTTTTGTGTTTCTGTGACTATGAAACGTTTTTTCTTTCTTTCATTTCTTCATTGTAACATTTTCGAACATGTCTCTTTAGAGATATTTTTTAAGGAAATGAGATAAACTTTGAAAAAAATAATCTTATATTACAGACAAAATTCATTTGGTTACCCAAAATAATAAATAAGTAAGCTACGAGTAGTGTTAGTACTTACATCTACCAGGAAAACAACAATAAATATAGCCCATATAATATTGACATATTCAGAACCCCTGTGAAACCGCCCAAATCCTGTCCCAGTCATTCGCACACCCCGCAAGACCCCGCTAGCTAAAAAAGACGTAATTAGTATCTATAGAAGACGGCACGACCACCTAACAGTCGCGACATGAACAGGGTCCCTTAAAACTCGTCCGAAGTGGAGCATATAGTTGCTCTACTCCACCATAAACAAACTATTTCGGTGAGCGCCTGAAAGTAGTCCCGAAATAGAGCAAGTTGCTATCACAGCCACTGTTGGAAGTTCCACAGACAGCGCCGGGCTTTTAGCTTTATTCGTTTGTTTGTCGCAAATTATTATTATATGTGTGGGTAGTTTCGGTGTTCATAATTATTGTATGTACATGTTCTGAAACTATCGAAAGTTTGTATCACTAAGTCGTTTGGAGTTTTATGTTTTACTACTTTTACTACAGCAAGGCTCTTACAACACAAAGTATGCCGAAAAGAACACGTTTCTTGTATGGAGAACCCCTTAAATTTTTAACTTTATTTTATTTGTCTATTATTTGTTGTTATAGCAGCAATAGAAATACACACTGTGAACATTTCAGCTCTCTACCTATTACGGTTCATGAGATACAGCCCGCTGACAGACAGATAGACGGACGGACGGACAGCGGTGGCTTAGTAACAGGTCCCGTTGGCACCCTCTGGGTAAGGAACCCTAAAAACTACCAACTCCGAGGAGACATACTAAGCAAACATTTTGCTGCTTTTGTGTGTGATTTGTTTCATAACAAAACACACTGTTTTTTATCCTATTTTATTCTAAGTACATACTTAGATGTAGGATTAAAATAGGATAAAGTTAATATAGAAATCACTTAATTTGTATTCAGCTGTGGGGCTGCGCCAGCCAAAGCAATCGTCAAATCATACAAAGACGTTATTAGACGTTTTCTAGTTACGTAGCAGTTTAGATTATATTTATAAGACATGTTAGCCAATAGGGTAGATTGTAATGTGAATAAAGGTATCACCGACTGTCATGTGATGACTACCGGTGGCCTAGTGGTAACGGCCCCGACTTACCAGTTGCAGGTTGTGGGTTCGAACCTAGACAGGCGCTTGACTTTGTGTAAATAATTTCATCACCACTGCTCACAACGGTGAAGAAAGACATCATGCCGAAGACACCTACTACCTTGCTACCTATGCTTAGTGAATAGTTTATTAATTATACACAAAAATACATAACATGAAAAAGATACATCAAAGACTACAAAACTACTACTATTACTAGTACTACTATTACTTTGTATTGTTAGCTGTAAGCCATCTAAACACAACAAATACACCTAATAACATTTTTTAAACTTAAGTTACTCAGCATTATTTAGGAATCAATTTACTTTATTATTGGATGCATTAGACTTATAATTGCTTGTCTTGACAAAAGGCACGTAGTAATAGTGAACTTGTCTGGCAATGGTAGCAATGGCAATGTTGGCTCAGAGTGACGGCCGCGAGTTACGGGTTCTAAGTCGTGGGTTCCAACCCAGACAGGCGCTTTACTTTGTGTAAATCATTTCATCACTGCTGCTATCAAAACAGTGAAGGAAAACATCGTGCGGAAACTGGCATGTCCTAAAACCAAAAATTAAAAGACATGTATCATCTACCAACTGGGCCCGCGTGGTGGATTACGGCCCACTTCCTCTCACAGAGAGGAGGCTTGTGTCCCAGCTGTGGGAATATTATAAATGCTGATTATGCTTGTGCTGGCTGTCTTGTATTGTATTGTATAACGGGCTGGTGTCCGCAACTCCACATCCAAGCGCGTATTTTGCGTGTCATACTAATACTATACTTACCAACATATTTTCAGAACAAAACACACTGTGCAATACCAAGACAAGTACCTTATAACAATGTTATGAGGAAACCGAAGAAGCACCACATACATACATGCGAGTACCTACAGTAGGTAGAATGATATGAAAGCCGATATGAGAGACAACAATCTAATCAGCGAGACGTGGAATGGAGCACAGTGGAGGTATTGAAGATACAGGACAGTGGAGCCTTGTGATTGGCTGCAAACAGGAACTTAGGTATTGTGTAAACTTTATTATATGTATAGTAGAAACAGGACAGGCGTAACTTAGAAGGGTCTTAAAATGTACATGTACACATACCTACATTATACGTAGTAGGTTGACAGAATTAAGATATCTGAAAATCGGTTCTTTTTTGCAATGGACTTCAGTAGGCTGTGTCCTATTAGTGAGTTACAAATCTATCTTGAAAATAAATGGCATTAAATTAGAATGAAGGCTGTAACAGACAGGTGTCTTTGCTTTGATTTTCATCCAATAACTCTGATTATTTAGAGAATAGAATTTTTTTATTTCAGACAGAAATCTAACAAGTAACAAGGGGTTAGTAACAGTTTTACTTAACTTCTAGTAAGTACCAGTCGGTTACTGACACAGATTAACATATACAATTAAAACTCAGCATAGAGCACATCCACCTTTGTATTAGTTTCCAAATACTTTAAAAACTAAAGACGTTTTAACTTAAAACTGCTTGGTTGGCATCATGGACCGACATAAATAATTTTAAATTCCATAAATAATTTCATGCCAAGGCCACAGCCTAAATAAATCTAGCCAAAATGCGTCATGCCAACACCCTCGCTGCAGCCATAAAACTCCCACTTCCGTCAAACGAGGTGTCAGTCGCGCGTATTGGCAACACTGGCGGCTATTTGTCACGGGTACCGCTAGGCTGTGTGGGCTGTGTCGCACATTAGCGGGGGCGCGACATAATCGCGTTTTGTCGCGACTTCTGCCAACAATGTCGCCGCGTGAATGTGTATGAATATGGAAATTCGTGTGAGATATGGCGCGGGGTTACGATTGCTGCATCGGTTTCCTTGTGCGATGATACATATTTTTAATTTTTGGGGTATAATTTTATTTCAATCTAGTTTTTATTTTATTTGGTAGGGTCTCAGTCTAGTAGAACACAAGCATGTAGTCTCCAACCGTAAATGTTTGGCTTTCTAGAGCGTCGTATCTGTCACTCACACCAGCACGCGTAGCATGAACACTTCTATCTCTACGAAGAGTAGACACATTGCTTTCTATACAAAGTGACATTTCTTTTCTTCATTTTTGACATGCCGCCTAGAAATCTTTCTACAATCTGTCATTTTGTCTTTCGTTTCCAACGGTCTTTGTCTAGGTCCTTTTTTATGTAGACTATTTCAGAAGAAAGTTTTCTATCCCAAATGTCAAAATCACACTGACAACTGACAGTTGTCTAAGGTAGTGAAGAGATTTTGTAATCGCTAAAGACAGTAGAAAACTTTCTACTCGACAGCCACAAAGTATATACGGTTATCTACAAAAACCCACGAAAAAAAAAAAACAAAATTCACAAACTTCGGTCTCGGTATGTAAAGATGATCACCCACCTACTGTCCAACCGTGGCAAGTGTAGATTAACTTGATCTATCAACTTGTGCGGCTGTTATTATTTGGCCACGTACCCCTCCTTATAATGTGACTTAATATCAGTAAAAATTAAGAATCAAAAATAAAAAAAAATCGTTTGGCAAAAGAAAGAATTCTGAGTCGAATTAAGTAAAAGAGTGAATTTCGTAAATAGAGCAGTTAACTCTTTTTACTTTGCTGCCGTCGTACTGTCTACACGGAACGTCATCTTTGTCTACTCTACCGTCGACAAACCGGTGCTCATGCTACGCGTGCTGTGTGACAGTATCTTTCTAAAGCTCGATGTGTCATATTCACGCCCAGTGTGTTCCAACGACTTGCTGTGAAAAGCCTGTCTAATTCTAAAATACCAATATATCTTCGATTTTTTGGTTCTAGGACGTAACGGCTTCCTCACGATGTTTTCTTTCACCGTTTTGAGAGTAGTGGCGATGAAATTATTTACACAAAGTAAGCCTTCCTGGGTTATAAATCCAAATATCCAAAAGAAGAGATAAAAATATCGGTTTTTACTTTTAACGAGTTCAACTTAAACCCACCACCAAACCTGAATACTTCAAACTTTTCAGATATTCACACCCCGCATAATCTAAATCCATATCACTTCCGAAACACTTGAACGATACTATAAAATTAAACCATCAACTTAGCCGAACAACTTAGTTCCGCACTTTTCCGCCAGTTGCACATAACTTTACATTGTTATCAAAAGTACAAACTTTTGCACACGAACTGTGACGTCAGCAGAAAGCCTCAGAACGCATAAATTGTGCAAATGTGCAACTGTGCAAGAACTGCGGATAACATATATTTTTACTGCTAGAATCGTCTTCGCGGAATACACACACAATCTCTTAAAACTTGACTCAGTACATAGGTCTGTGTTCATGAATGATACAAGTTGAGGTGAAGGGGAGAAATATCTGACTGTAAACTCAAACTCAAAGAATTTATTTAAATTAAACCTTGTACAGGCACTTTTGAATTGTAACAAAAACACACGTTTACAGTCAAAGAAATGTATTGTTTAGCAGACTGACACATGCAAATAGCGGTGTTTCGCGACTGAATGATAGTTGTGATTCTTATAAAGGTACGGACAATTTAAGTTGAAAGTGAAAAGGGTATGCCGTATAAATATGTGTGGTACCTACTTGTTGAAGACCATTTTATTATTATAATGTTTCTCTGTTTAGCAGTTGATTTTATTTTGTAATGCTTTTACATTGCAATCAAATAATTACCTGAAATAAATGAATTTATTATTTAGTAGTGTGTACATAATATATATTTAGTAAATTATTTCTGTCATTCGACTAAAGCTCGTATTAGCAATCCCGGTATATCTACTCTGCTCTTGCAGGCACACAGTTGCTGCTTGTGTTCACCAGCAATAATCTTGGTCGCCTTTTACGACAGACACAAGAAAGAGACAAACAATAGGTGTTATAAAGCGTAGGAGCTCTCACAGAAAGCCACAGCATGCACAGACGCGTAAACTGTGCAGTTGTGCTCGCAATAAATTGTGCTCCGGCATCAATTTTTTAGTATCCGCGGTGCGGTCAGCTGATCAAAGTTGCATCGCTTTGGGCATGCAGCTGTGTTGTGCCATGTAGTTTGTACGTACTGGAATATTCCAGATGAATATTTTCAAAGAATAAATATGTGAGTTTTGGAGATGAGTGTAGCAACAAAAATGGTATAGAACGGTTTTCGGCACCGTTACTAGATTCTAGGTTAGGTAAAACTAATTTAGTCTTAATACGTATCGCCGATATTGGCGATAAGTCTGCGAATCCGAGATGAGCGAAGATCGTCACAAATGGGTGCTTGAAGACGTGCGTCGTGACGTGCGTGACGATTTGGACTCGTTCCTGACCGATTGACAGGAGAAGACAAAACGGAAAAGAAACAAGGAAAACTTTAGGGGAGATGTTTGCCCAGCAGTATGATAAAAAACATAACCCTCCTTCTGACGCAGTCGGGTAAAAAGATTAATAAAAACAAAAACATTATCGAAGTATTATAACATTTTCAGACATGAGATAAAACGCAGTTGTCGCACGTTTTTGGTTGATCACAAATCGTCTCGAGCAGTACGCACAGAAAAAGAAGGATTAGAACCTAACAACACAATTCAGCATAATTTTAATAATAACTCATTTATTATTTAGCGTTATTAAATAATTCCAACATAAACAATTATTCTAAACAAATAACTCACGTTTTAGCAACTGCTGCAGTAATCTGTGTTCAACTACGCATCGGTTTGCAACGATAACAGTATTTACGTTGCAAATCGTTTGGAAACGCCGGATAAATATTGTGGACGATTTAATGATGATAGAATTAGAGTATAGTGGTAGTGATAGGGTTTTATATCCTTCATGTTTGTATAAATGATGATAGAAGATGTTAAAGCAGTGTTGTACCGAGATGTTATCCTTACGCTTTCCTTTTCGGTTTTCTTTGAGCTAACCATCCTCCTTCTTAAAGTTCCCCCGCTTATGACTCGTACGTACCTGTAAACAAAAGAATAAATAATTTTAATTTATCCATCATTGTTGTCAGTGTTACATAAGACAAACTATATAAATTGATAAAACCAAACTACTGAATTCTAATACGAGATAAACGTTTTCCAAAACGAAAATAAACCACCATCTATGCAAGTGAATATCAATATTCAATTCGTAAAAACCAATTTCCCAGCACATATAAAACAAAATTTACAAACATATTGAAATGTTTCATGCTAAAAACATTCGGATATGAAAAGTCCTAGACTGAAGGTAACAAGACAGATATAGCTCAGACTAAAGCTAGCTAGACAGAAAATAGATTGAAGTGGTGTGAGATACGATGCCGGCACTAACTGGAGGTGAACGAAGATATTCTGTCAGTTCTACTTTGTGGGAGCGCTTACTGACGATTCTTTGTGTTTTACTAAAGCTGCTAGTTTTTGTAGCAGCAGACAGACACACGGAATATTACCATCCCTTTCGAGCACTCAGTGATAGATTCTATTATAAAAGTAGATTACTGACGCTATTAACATCGTGATATTCTAACCGGATCCCAGGATCAAGTCGCGAATGCGGAGCGTAGAGTCCTTAATTGGATTCTAGGGATGGGAAAAGAGTTATTTGGTTTTTCCGTTAGAAAATTTCCATTAATAGCTGGATTTAAGACAGATGAATGTCAATTTTCTCGCACCTCATTACATAGGACGTGAGAAATACATAACTAGCGAATTGCGTCAATTATACATCTGCCTACCGCTTCGGGTATACCTACAGACATAATGTAATTTTACGTTTTTAATTTAAACTCCACAAAACCCAACCAGTTTTTCCGCATTGATCAAACAACCAGCTTCCCTATCTATACTGTTTGCTAGTTTTACGACACACAAGCACAATCCAGTACAGCTAACCGGATGACGTCGCATCCTTTTTGCCCGTCACATCTCATTCTCGTCGCTGTCCACGTAAATTAAATTTTTATCGCATGCACACTCCATAAAGCAGGCTATGCCTCTCCCGTTACTGGCTTTGTTTTTATGTAATACTTTTATGTGCTTCGAAGTGGAAGGTTTTAGTATTTGTGAGAGGTTCTCGTTTTTATTGGACTTCCATAAGATTGGAGTATACATATAATTGCTACATCAAACGGATATCCTTCAACTTTAGGCGTAAACCTGACATGATGTTTTTACTCGGAACTTTGACGATAACATCGTCTATCGTGTATTCTGTATACATTTTTCGTATCGTTATTTCGGTAGTAGGTTTTTTTAAACAGACGAAACGAAAGGAGGCACACGCATAACTTTTTACAGAATGGTCCGATTTTGATAATTATTTTTTTATTGAACTGGCTATATTTCGAAATTGTCCATTTAAAAATTGAAAACCAAAATCCACCCCTAAGTGTAGAAAAATAGGAGTTGATTGATTTATCACCTACTGAATGTTCACTTGTGAACCGATTGTGTTGAGGCTTGGCACACTTACATATGTAGTTCTGATGCCGCTTCAACAAAACAAAGACTGACCAAATCCTCTTTTTTTTCAATTAAGATTTAAAAAAGAAATAATAATAAAGACCTAGAGATCATCTGGTGAAGGAGATGGAAGACAGTTGAGAGAACTCCTCAGCAGTTTACAACAGTTACATCGTGTTTGGATTTATTTCATTCATCTTGATGAGAACTTTCGACCTGCCCGGGGTATGACTGTCATCAGGTTTGATGATGGAGACGTAAGGCCGTCGAGGGAAGACCCATCTATTAGCTGTGAGATCATACTCAATGAGTCGGCGCCATACAAACATAAAGATCCCAAGTAAAATGATAGCAGCTGGATGGATCTTCATCATCTCATCATCATCTGCCTAGCCTTTTCCCAACTATGTTGGGGTCGGCTTCCAGTCTAACCGGATGCAGCTGAATACCAGTATTTTACATGGAGCGACTGCCTATCTGACCTCCACAACCCAGCTATTGGGTAATATGATACCCCTTGGTAAGACTGGTTGTCAGACTTTCGGGCTTCTTACTACCCGTAACGACTGTCAAAGATCCACGAATGACAGCCGGGACCAACGGCTTAACGTGCTTTCCGAGGCATCGGATCTTCGTCGACTCAAAATTAGTAATTTACATTAATTTAGGAGCTTAGTTAGACTAAAAGGTTTATGTTTTGTTTTTCAGTTTCTTTTTTGTCAGTTTAAGTTTTAAACTACCTATACTAAACGTGATTGGGAATATTGGCAATACCTACAAAAAAATATGTAGTGGACTCGCTAACTATTTTGTTTAAAACCATTAATCGTTTTTTGGGTATTTTATTTTATTTATCTTGAATATAGACCATAGAGTCCATAAAATAGTTGTAAAGAAGGCGTAATATCGTTAGTAGTACAAACAAAAACTTTTTTACAAAAAAAATAACCGACTTCCAAAAACACTATAAATAAAGAGAAAAATAACTTTAATTTCGGAAGTCAGTGTCTTTGGATTTGTATTTTAGTTTTTTGCCACCGACTTCCGAAATTAAAGTTATTTTTCTCTTTATTTATAGTGTTTTTGGAAGTCGGTTATGTTTTTTGTAAAAAAGTTTTTATTTTTCACTTTTTAGCGGGTCAGTTTGTAATTTACCTAAGTTATAATAGCCTAATGTCAACTGCTTATCACCTTTTACAAAATATTGCTTTGCTAGATGCATGGATGTTAATTGTTGAGGAGTTCTCCTAGTAAGAACCGAGAACTGGAGCTGATTGAGAAGTCACCATCAGCTCCACTTTACCATACGCATTGTAATGAGCATAAATTGCTTAGCAGCCATATTAAAGTAATCGAATCGCAACCCGTGAAATATTTGTCATTGAGTAGTGCCATTTGTGGTCTTCATCATCAGCTCCACTTTACCAAATCATAATTTCCGAGAGCAAGTGCTCAAGTTACTTTAATAATATACTTAGGCAAGAAAAAATTTGCTAAGGGCCAAGTTTATGTTACGCTTAGTCGTGTAAAGACGCTGTATGACAATGTATTATGCGACTTGGAACCTACCAAATTGCTAAATAGACTACATGACGAAAAGGCATTGCGTGAAATGCAACGATTGAGGCTTTTATAAATCATCATCAGCCAATTGCAGTTCACTGCTGGACGTAGACCTCCCGAAGTTTGCGCCAAAGTTCACGATCCTCCGCTTCTCTCATCTAGCCACTACCACTACCGGCAACCTTTGTTAGGATAATTATACAGAAGAAAAACTCGCATATTAGTTTTTAGACTAGATGCTGGTAATCCTGGCTGCAGCATCAGGCCAGACTTATGTCAACATTGCATTGAACTTTAAATTTAGTCCTGTTTAAAATGAGCCCAAACACGACTACGGTGCTGTAATTTCAAGGTTTGTACTTTTTCTGATGCTCGACTGGCTTCAGCATCAGGTCTCTATGTACTTCGGTGTTCCTCATTAACAGTACGTTTATCCACACATCGAGCCCTTTTCAATGAGCCTAAACACGTATACATATATCTGCTGTTAGTTGTCGAGGAGTTAGGGACTCTGCAAACTATCCTGACTGCAGCATCAGGTCATAACTTGATGATCATGAGACCAAATGTGGCAAATGCCCATCAAACATCAAAACAATTTACTAAGACAGTCCTTGCCTGTTCGAGTAACTTCTTACTGTTAAGGAGTTGAACCTTCCATCATCAGCCCAGCTAACTGAAATGGTGACAACCGTACGCAAATACAGAAGATACTTCATAAAATATGCGAAAAACTATAAGTGAGCCTATAAAATTTGAGGGTTGCTCTCGATTTCTCTAAGATCCCATCATCAGATCCTAACTTGGTGACAATGGGACCACCTCAGAAATATCTACTTTCGAACAAAAAAAGAATTTTGAAAATCCGTCGACAATTGGCGGAGTAATCGATGAACAAACATACAAAAAAAAAAAAACATACAAACATCCGAACATAGTACCTCCTCCTTTTTGTGAAGTCGGTAAAAATAAAAGGTATTAGTAATTTGTTAGTAAACAAAACAAGTTACACAATCACTACTTATTCTATTTCCTATTAAGACCAAACTAAAGCCCCGCCAGCTAGCGCGGGCTCTCTTAGTCCGCCAGACCAAATGTCAGCCATGGGCAGCCAATTTCAGCGGAAACTAGCCGTCTACGCGGGAGATATTATACGGCAATCCGACACGACCGGAGAGAGATCAGGCGCAGGACCAATGGCTTAACGTGCTTTCCGAGGAACGGGGGTATCACACCACCAACTTCCAAACTCTGGGCTGTTACTAAGTAATTTCAAATGGAAAAACTAAATAACACATTTATCCTGACCTGGGAATCGAACTAAGGACCCCACGCTCAGCAGTATCACCTGCCCAGTAGACAGTAAATGGAATATCAATTTAGCATGCTGACGTTCTGAGGACAGTGTTGGTGCTACGAGCACGGACCCTGCTCATCATCGATGCAGTTGATTATAACCTGCGTCACTAAGTCTTTATAGCGTTAAAATAATAAAGTCATTCAGTTAAGCTAGTCTAAAATATACCTCGTTTCTATAACGATCCCTTCAAAAATTTTCACCTCTATTCGCCTCACTTAACAAAAATCAACGACACGTAGGTAGGACACATGTCTTCCCCCGTCGTCGCCTCAACTCTTATTAAGTCCCGGATAACATAATAGTCTTTTAAGTACTGCGCCTGAGGGGGAAACTTCACTAATAGTCATGCTTACCCCCGCGCGACATTACCTTGCTACACCTCGTAGCTCGGCTATTAAGGACGGGGTGTAATCGAAAAATTGTGAAGATTGTGTCCCAAAGTGCATGAGATTTAGCGTCTGAAAGATTCGACAAAAGATCTTAAGGTCGCTGGGATCTTGAGGCTTTTTGTATTGGAAAAAAGAGGTCCATCCTCTTTTTACCCGACTGCGTCAGAAGGAGGGTTTTTCGAGTGTATGTATGTATGTATGTATGTATGTATGTATGTATGTATATTTCTTTGGCACGCTCTGTAGCCTAAACGGCTTGATCGATTTCAGCTTCAGAGGTGCCGTTAGATTCGTCTTAATTGTGAGAGTGACACTGGGTATATCAAAATTGAAAAAAAATTAAAATGGCCGAGTTTTGGCGCAATAAGTCTTCAAAAAAAAAAATTTTTTTTCTCGAAACCTATCGAGTGGGGTATCAAAATAAAGGATTTTAAAAGGTGATTACAAAAATATATATAATTTATATGGTTAAAAGTAATTCGGAGTGACAAATCGTAAAAAACACGTATCAAGAACTAAATCGTTTGCGAAACCTTTCACATTTGTAAACTAAAAAGCTGGAAATAAAAAAAGTAATTTAAAAAATAAAAAAACCCGACTGCGAAACTGAAAAGCTACAAACAAGCCCATTTTAAATTAAATAAAAGTTGGAAGCAGGCGGGACCCATACCATTTTTATTATATTTTCAAATTCAAATGGGTCCCGCCTGCTTCCAACTTTTATTTAATTTAAAATGGGCTTGTTTGTAGCTTTTCAGTTTCGCAGTCGGGTTTTTTTATTTTTTAAATTACTTTTTTTATTTCGAATACAATTTAATATGAGAAAAAGGGATGATGTTTGTCGCAACTAAAACGCCCCATGAAACATTTGTATTTGTAATATCATGTATTTTCGACTGCCACATTGGTGTAGTGGTCGCCAGCACTGCTGTTGAGCATGAAGTCTCGGGTTCGTTTCTCAGGTCGGGCAAAGTGTTATTGGGTTCTTCCATTATAAATGATCAGTAGCAGCACGGAGTCTGGATTTGTACCCGGATGATGGCAATAGGCTCGTGCCCTATGACATGGGACTTGAACATAACTAACAAAGTGTGGGTGTACTCTGGCACACCTCTGCTGCCTAACCCTTCTTAGAGAACAGGAGTGCTGTTATGTTATTTGCATCTTAACATTTCAGTTGTGATTGCTGTCTCAGTATCACTTATTGGCAAGGAACACAGCCAGGTCAGCAACTACGAATACTTTTCATATGAAAACGTACAACATATTGAACGAGAATGATATAACAGCTTAAGCTGTTACGTGAGCAGCTACGTGATAAATAACAAAAGGCTTTTAACGTATTACGGTGTACGGACGAAACGTACATTTTTATTAAAAACAAATTGTTAAGTGAATGGAGAATACAAACGGAGCAACATGAATATGTACCGAGTAGAGCTGAACAAATTGTAGAGGAGGGTATAAATCTGGCAGATAAAGTGTAAGCCGTTGAGGTTGAGACTAATATCATTATCATTTTAATTTGAAAACAGTGAATTTAAATAAGCTATTTTCTAAATGCCTTCTTTACATGCGTGTAAAAACGAAGATATTTTTTTATTAAAACTGTACTTTCACACAGCACAGCACAGCAAGCACAGTTTTAATTCAAAAATCCCCGACCCAACCGAGCAAACCTAGATTTACTCAGGTCATATCGATCAAGACCAACTTGAACAAATAACTGAACTAAACAGATAAATTCATATGGCAGTCGGGGACCTCTTAGGATAGAAGGTGTTCCACAGAACGGTCCCCCGACTTCCATATGAATTTATCTGTTTTAGTCTCGTTACCTAGATTCTTTAAGTTGGGGGTTTTTAAATTATTTGATCTTTTTCCAATTACTTACATTTAATTTTATTATTTTTTTGTGTCGGGGGTTTTTTAAATTTTTTATTAAATTTTTTTATTTCATGCTTTTTGTAGGGACTCCTTAATTTTTGTACATATTTCATTTCTTTTATTTTCTTGTGTTTTAATATTCAGGTAATTTGGTGTTTAATCAGTTATTTTATCTGTCAAAAAATAATTAGTTGAAGAATAATTTTTAAGACTAAACAGATTTTTTTGATTTATTGTATCCTTTTTCTAGTTCTTCTTTTAGTTATTCAATTTTCGTACAAGTATTTCATAGCTTTTAGATATCTTAGGTATTTCAGATCTAGTTTATAAAATGGGGCTGCGACACTATCTGATGTAGAAATACCTAGGTACGCTTTTTAAGTAGGTAGGATAATTCCATTCGTAATAAAAATAGTCAAACTCAGTGATCGTATTTACCAGTCATCACTCCACTTTCCTCATCATTGTAGAGCATTGATCAGACAAAAAAATATTTTCAAGTTTTTAGTTTTCATTTCGTAAGTTAATATTCCTCATTCCCTTTCAATATAGTGTACATTATTCTACTTGTCAAGCCCTTTCATTTGATACCTATATTGAAGGAGTTGTGAAAAATAAATATAAATCGCCATTTTGTGGTGGCGGCCATTTTGGATTTGAAATTTGTAATAGCATATAGTACTATTAGTCAAGCCCTTTCATTTGATACCCATATTCAGGGAGTTGTGAAAAAAAATGTAATTCGCCACTTTGTGCTGGCGGCCATCTTGGATTTAAAATGTATCATAGTGTATAGTATTCTACTATTCAAGCCCTTTCATTTGATACCCATATTAAGGGGGTTGTGAAAAAATATGTAGTCCGCCATTTTGTGGCGGCGGCCATCTTGGACCGATTTTCATCAAACATAGCTAAGAACACTCCCGACAATATCACCTTTCAAACAAAAAAAACAAAATTAAAATCGGTTCATCCGTTCGGAAGCTAGGATGCCACAGACAGACACACACACACACACACACACACACACAGACACGTCAAACTTATAACACCCCGTCGTTTTTGCGTCGGGGGTTAAAAACCAACATGGGCACTTGTGAATACGACGGAAGCACGGTTCGAATTGGTCGTTTCCAATATTAATATTGATGTACATAGTTTAAGATACAGAGGCTATAATTTTTTCCCGATGTGTGGAAAATGTGTTCTAGAAAACATAATGTGCGTCTCAGGATCTAAAACTAATTTATTTATTTATTACATCATGGAAGACTTACAGCTAAAAGATAACAAAAAAAAAGGAAAACAATAGTCGACAGAAAGCCAATTACAAGTCTTCACGTTTAGACTTATAATAGAATTTGTGTTGTGAACATACAAGCAGTAACATAACACTTTATGCTCTATTTAATAGTCAGAACTATTGAAATAACTAATTTGGGACAATTCGCCGTTCTTCCGAGACTCTGCAGGCAATACAATGAGTTGTCAGCGTTGTGACCTGGACATTACACTTTTTTTTTTTTTTTTTGCGCGGATGGGAAATCATCAAATGACTCCTCCCGCTCTGGGTGGAGCGGAAGGGAGTGTCAGACTCTTTCTGACTAAAACCCACCCGTGTTCCTTCCTTAGCCCTTTATGTTCCGGGCCAGCGGTAACCCTTTCGGACAATCCCGCTGTGGACATTAACCCTGCCCATTTCAAAATACAAAAAGAATTTAGCCACCGCAAAATAACTAAGTAGTAGTAACTATGTTACTTCTCTCCGAAATGTGAAATAATTATAATTATTTTTAAACTGAACAATAATGTAATATTAATGCTCAATCTTGACATACTTATTCATTTTATTTTTTTCCTCTTAATTTTATAATTTATATTCATCATTCGTAATTTATTTTCTCTATTCGATAGATTGATAAGGGCCAAGACTTTGTTGCATTAGGTATATGACGATATATGCATGTATCTCACGTAGCCTGCTCATCAGTTACGAAACATGATTCTTTTCATTTTGAGCTCGAATGTCATCATGGTAGTGTTTCGACCGCAAAATATTGTGAACATAAGCGCAACACCATTTCTTTATAAATGTTGTAAACCACGTGTAAACCAAAACTTAAGTAGTGGTTCGGCTGTGGCTCGAAATAGTTAAAAGGGCTGTGGCTAACTGGCTCATAACATTGTGTACGACTATTATATTTGCTACATTACGAATTAACTTAAATTGGCTGCTAGATCCAAAATCTATGTTCACGATATTATTATACGGAATCATAGATGAACGCTCATTTGTACTGGAGCGCGTTTTCTGTACTAGAGTCGTTTGCTCTAAAGTAAGACACTAAATACCAGCAGAGGACATAGACGAAGTGACATTATATCAGCGATAACGATGACGAAAAATAAAAAATTGTATTGAATTGACATAATTATTTCATGCTACCAAAAAGCTTTAATATATAAATTCTGTTGAAAGTCGTTGCAGAAACACAAAACGCTTTAAAAGCGATTGCCACGTATCTGCCCTCAGGTAGTTATTATTTTTTTATATCAGTAGAGAGGAAATGAGGAAGAGGAGGAGAAGGCCTTTACCCAGCAGTGGGATAGCATCAGGCTGATATAATAATATCAGAACAGAAAAGAGCGTGTTTGGTAATGTTGTCGTAAACCAGCAGTGGGGTAGCATATAAGCTGATATTAATATCAGAAAAGAGCGTGTTTGGTAATGTTGTCGTAAACCAGCAGTGGGGTAGCATATAAGCTGATATTAATATCAGAAAAGAGCGTGTTTGGTAATGTTGTCGTAAACCAGCAGTGGGGTAGCATATAAGCTGATATTAATATCAGAAAAGAGCGTGTTTGGTAATGTTGTCGTAAACCAGCAGTGGGGCAGCATATAAGCTGATATTAATATCAGAAAAGAGCGTGTTTGGTAATGTTGTCGTAAGCCAGCAGTGGGGTAGCATATAAGCTGATATTAATATCAGAAAAGAGCGTGTTTAATAATGTTGTCGTAAACCAGCAGTGGGGCAGCATATAAGCTGATATTAATATCAGAAAAGAGCGTGTTTTGGTAATGTTGTCGTAAACCAGCAGTGGGGTAGCATATAAGCTGATATTAATATCAGAAAAGAGCGTGTTTTGGTAATGTTGTCGTAAACCAGCAGTGGGGTAGCATCTAGGCTGATATAATAATATCAGAAAAGAGAGTGTTTGGTAATATTGTCGTAAACCAGCAATGGGGTAGCATCTAGGCTGATATAATAATATCAGAAAAGAGCGTGTTTGGTAATGTTGTCGTAAACCAGCAGTGGGGTAGCATATAAGCTGATATAATAATATCAGAAAAGCGAGTGTTTGGTAATATTGTCGTAAACCAGCAATGGGGTAGCATCTAGGCTGATATAATAATATCAGAAAAGAGAGTGTTTGGTAATATTGTCGTAAACCAGCAATGGGGTAGCATCTAGGCTGATATAATAATATCAGAAAAGAGCGTGTTTGGTAATGTTGTCGTAAACCAGCAGTGGGGTAGCATATAAGCTGATATAATAATATCAGAAAAGCGAGTGTTTGGTAATATTGTCGTAAACCAGCAATGGGGTAGCATCTAGGCTGATATAATAATATCAGAAAAGAGAGTGTTTGGTAATATTGTCGTAAACCAGCAATGGGGTAGCATCTAGGCTGATATAATAATATCAGAAAAGAGCGTGTTTGGTAATGTTGTCGTAAACCAGCAGTGGGGTAGCATATAAGCTGATATAATAATATCAGAAAAGCGAGTGTTTGGTAATATTGTCGTAAACCAGCAATGGGGTAGCATCTAGGCTGATATAATAATATCAGAAAAGAGCGTGTTTGGTAATGTTGTCGTAAACCAGCAGTGGGGTAGCATATAAGCTGATATAATAATATCAGAAAAGCGAGTGTTTGGTAATATTGTCGTAAACCAGCAATGGGGTAGCATCTAGGCTGATATAATAATATCAGAAAAGAGCGTGTTTGGTAATATTGTCGTAAACCATCAGTGGGGTAGCATCTAGGCTGATATAATAATATCAGAAAAGAGCGTGTTTGGTAAAGTTGTCGTAAACCAGCAGTGGGGTAGCATCTAGGCTGATATAATAATATCAGAAAAGAGCGTGTTTGGTAATATTGTCGTAAACTTCACAATTATACCCACTTTAAATACATAACACAGTTAAAATGTATACGTTCAGCTAAACTGCACTATCACGCAGTCTGAAAGTACATCTTTGATCAACTTTATGCGTATTGATAACAGCAATAACGGAAACTATAGCCTCAAAGAGAAAGGGAGGAAAATGCTGCGTCATTTATAAGCACAACTTTTGTTTTGTTTTATATTGTCATGTGTTTTCCTCTACCAGATAAACTCCGCGCCTCG
This sequence comes from Mesoligia furuncula, assembly GCA_916614155.1. NCBI lineage: Eukaryota > Metazoa > Arthropoda > Insecta > Lepidoptera > Noctuidae > Mesoligia > Mesoligia furuncula. Next base: position 19,843,295 of record OU744816.1, read on the forward strand.
GCATAATGTATAGCATAACATAATACATCCCTTTTATTATGTTGCTGTAATGAAAGATTTCCGATTGATAGCACGACGAGGAATAATGGCTATTTCAGTGGAGATAATGCAATCAATGAAATTGATGTTCACTTATGTGTATTGTTTTTTCGTGAAATGTCTAGAAAAAGATGTTATTTTGAAGTTTTTAACCGTTAAAGACTATCTGTAACACAATACTTAAGTAAACCAAGTATAACTCTCTCTTAAAATAATTTCCTGTAGTCCAATACCTTTGTCCACAAAGAAATAACTTTTCGACTAGGGTGGTGACACTTCGACAGCCCTATTGTTGGCTTATCTACCACATTTTCACAAAATTTGATTCCTTTATCTTCAAGAAACACACAAATAAAAATCTTTTCACAAATAAAAAAATATTCGAAATATGCAAGCGTAAAATAGAGACGCATCAATTGTCCCCTGTGTGTAGCGCGTAATGGTTGTGTGAAACGTTTTCATGTTGTTTACCGCCGATCTCATGGTAAAAGTGGTATGTGGATGTGATCTTGGCTTCTTCTGTAGTGAATTTTATTGATCTTTTAGGGAAACGGCCAATCTTCGGAAATATTTAAGTGAAGTTGTTGTAGGGAGAAATTGTTTCAATGTTTCTTTTATCTCTAAGGCTGTGCATTGAGGGCTGAACTTTGGTCGATATATCGTATACGTCCCTACTATTTATGTCTTTGGTCTGGATTAAAATAAAAAACTGGCCAAGTGCGAGTCGGACTCGCACACGAAGAGTGGAACCCTTCGTGTGCGAGTCCGACTACCACAAGGCTAAAACGCCGAAAAAAACATGTTTGTTATATGGGAGCCCCCTTTAAATATTGATTTTATTTTAATTTTATTGTTTATTATTAAAGTTAAAATACAACTGAGTATTTTGTGAATATTTCAAGTACCTACCTGTTGCCATTTTTGATATCGAGCAAAAAAGGGCAAAAAATCGCGTTTGTTGTATGGGAGCCCCCCTTAAATATTTATTTTATTTTGTTTTTAGTATTTGTTGTTATAGCGGCAACAGAAATACATACTTTGTGAAAATTTCAACAGTCTAGCTATCGCGGTTCTTGAAATACAGCCTGGTGACAGACAGCAACCTGCCAGCTTACCAGCCTACCAGCTTTACCAAATGTCAAGGGTAGTGATTGTGAGATAATATTGAATCAAGAGAAACTAGAATTCGTCGATGAAACTGTTTTCCTAGGGATCACGCTCGACTCAAGGCTACAATGGGGTCCTCATTTAAAATCTCTTGCAGGACGGCTAAGTTCAGCAGCTTATGCTGTCAGAAAAATCCGTCAATTTACTGATGTAGATACCGCGAGACTAGTCTATTTTAGTTACTTTCATAGTATCATGTCTTACGGTATTTTACTTTGGGGACGGGCTGCAGACAACGATTCTATTTTTATTCTGCAGAAAAGAGCCATCAGAGCCATATATAATCTCCGCAGGCGTGATTCTCTAAGGGAACTGTTTAAGGAAATTAACATCATGACGGTGCCTTGTCAATATATCTATGAAAACATCATGTATGTAAGGAAAAATTTACATCTTTTTAGTAAAAGAGGTGAAAGACATAATTATAGTACTAGAAATAGGGACCTATTAGTTCAACCAGGTTTCAGACTGGCTAAAGTAGATTCATCTTTTATGGGGTACTGTCTAAAATGTTATAATAAAATACCTCCCCACATTCTTCAACTGAATGAGACAAAATTTAAATCTTGTATAAAACGCACACTATGCAGTCAGGCATATTATAAGTTAGGGGATTACATCACTGACAAAAATGCCTGGCTCAATGCTAGTCCTGCTCCACAACTAATTGACTAACACTTGAAAATACTGTTGGAGCTGCTGAAGATTGTAAGACTATCCTTGCATTGTATAAACTCAATTTCCTTTGTATTGTATAATTGCATAGCACAGATGTGAGTTCTATGTAATCTATAGCTACCCTTTACTGGGTAATAATATATCTTTCATTGACTTGAATATTCCCTGGCGGCTGATAGTGTGTCATGCTCACTCAAATGTCTCGCTGGCGGTGGCGTGTATGTTGGATCATTTAGCTCCCTTCAAAGTGGTTGAGCTGAATGGTGCTGATATATACGTCATGTTCGTGAACGGGCGCCGTCAGTTGGGACTGGTCATCACTTAGCCGCCTGGGCTTATTTTAATTGTTTTAATTTTGGATTGTTGTTTTGTTACTATTTGTTGTATTCTGGATGCTCTTAACGCGGACATCTTTTTATTTATTTTTTACATCGTTCTCACATTATATAATCATAAATTCAAAAGAAATGATGTAACAAATGTTTTTGTAAAATGTAATTTAAAAAGAGTGTCCATGGAGTTTCTTGCCCGTTCTTCTCCATAGGTACCTACGCTTTGAAATGGGCAACTAGCTTCATATTTTATGACTGACCGACTTCTTGACAATTCAAAAGTGCCTGTTAAAGGTTTAATTGAAATAAATGCTTTGAGTTTGAGTTTGAGTTTGAGCGAAGTCTTAGTAATAGGGTTCCGTTTTTACCCTTTGGGTACGGAACCCTAAAAATGAGATACATAGTTGGAAAAATGAATAAAAACACGAAATTCATGATGAACTGCAAAATTATGAACTTAGTAAAACGTTAACATATTATTTTGAGTAAAGTACCTATTTTGTTTTGTTTTATGGAGCTGACCCGACAGACGTTGGCCTGTTTTTGATTCGAAAGACACGTGGCGAAATCTATTATCATAATAAGGTTATTGTTGTTTTCCTCGGGAACAGCACTTTTTTTCGGGATGAAAGATAACCTATGTTCGTTTCTGTACACCTGAGAACATATGTGAAAAATTTCAGGATGATCGGTTCAGTGGTTAAGGCGTGAAAAGGTAACAAACAAACAAACTTACTTTCGCAAATATAATAAGTTTTAAAGGATTCTGAAAAAGTATTTTCACGTTTATATTTATCAAAACTCAGGCAGTTAAAACGAAAAACTCGGTAAATAGCAACAAAACAAAAAGAGATAATGAAGCTCAAGCTGTTGAAACGTGATCAAATCTGCTAAGTTTACAAACGATTTCCAGCTGTCTGCCCCTACCTGAACAATTCCAACACAGATATCCAAGCAGGAGTCCTTGCCAACTACAGTGCCGGTTACAAATCCACCATTTGCTCCCGACTCCCGACCCTCACAATATCAGTCTGTCTAGATCCATTTTGCTTATCTACAGATTTAGAATATATTCATTGGACCAAATTCAAATGTGCAAAGCGTACCAATCCATAGGCCTTCCCCTATTCAAAATTTAACTTTGGGTGTATCGGAATAGAGTTTCTTTTAGTGTAAAGCATCTGGTCTTTAGGTACGCGTCTCAAAGGCTTGCCGAGCATCGAAGGTGCTTTATTTTTAAATGAAAGGCAGCGATAAGCGAACATTTTGCGGACTATTGCGGCCCCTGTGTGTACGTTATTATAATGTTCTTTTTATTTTCAATTCGTAACGGGATTGGGTACTGATATGCTTTGAGAGTCTCTCTTGGCATTCCAAAGGGTTTGTGTTGTGCTTGTTCAACCAATACTCGGCGTATGTTATTGAATATTATTTTAGTTATGGGACACATATTCCGGTCATAGTCCTGTCTTGTCTTGCTTCAACAAGTTGATATGAGCGCTTTAGTTAGTAGTAGTAAGAAGATTCTTGTAACTCGGAATGAGTACTATCTCATTCCATTTACCTAATGTTTAATTAGATGTTGTATTTATTACAACGTCAAATTCCAACGCAGAATTTTTCATAGTAGTTTTTGCAGATACATTTTGTCACTATCGTCTATTGAAGAATACGAATTGGTAAAACTATAGCTTCAAAGCTATTTAAGCTTGGGTTCAAACCCAAGATACGCGTTTTAGGCACACCAGAACTATTCATTAATAACTATGAAGAAATTAATTAGAATTCATTTATTTATTATTTTATAATTATGTCGATTAAATGCTTAAATAACTATATTCGTCTTAGGATTCCTATTAAGGAAACTTATTCGATCTAAAACCTGTCCCTGTAAACCGACTAGGCGCCATTGATTGGTAAAGAGACGTTAATGAATCATGAAGTCAAAGACTTTGGCCATATCAAAGACAAAACCTGATCTGGAATGAATTGTTTTTGCTCGCAGACTGCTAAATTCGTCCATTATTGCGCTATTGAAACATGATGTTCTTTTGGCGTCACGTGCAAACTTCGCATCACCCTGACGACACGCAAAATCCTGCATCGCGTAAGCAGAGTTTACCGTGAGACTAGCATGATAATACAACTTCCCGCTACAAGTCTTGAGAACACGCGCACATAATTAAGTCAAAGAAATTACCATCCGAGATCGTACTACCAGGATGTATCCTATGTCCTAACCTAAATCATGGTCTACCTGTGTGATAGATCGTGTGTGTCGTCAAGTTGTCAAAAGGTAACAGACAGCCTGACAGACAAAGTTACCTCATTATATTAGTATAGATAAAATTCCAATACGACGCTTATACTCGTATCTTTACAAATAATACAATATATTGTAGTAGTCATACATCATCGAAGCCAGGCAGCCCTCGAGCCCCAGGCCTCCAGAGACAGCCGTCACACGAAATAAGGTATCATCCGAATAAACAATAAATATTCCTATATAACCTTTATGTATTCCCAGGAGAGTCCCAAAGCGATCACTGTCTTATGCTACATCCATTTATATTATAATGTAAAAGTAATGCTGTAATAGTACATTATGATGCATGTGTGCTATGTTGGTCATTGCACCCGAGGCGCGATAAGGAAGCCGAGTGTGTAATGATCAATGCACACGCGTTTCATACGGCGTTTTTCAACGCACTTGCGAGGAAAAAAACAGACCTCAAAGTATTGTATATATTAACTTTTAAGGAAGATGGCTGGTTTTTCACTGGCAAAACCGCTAAACAGCCTATATAAAAAATATAATAAACACAAAGTAATGTTTATACTGATCGTAGTGTTGTCGTATGTGAAATTGTAGTTTAGTTAGTATGGAATTAGAAAGTACTATTGGCATAGAGAAATATACATTAATTCAGTGAGAATTCGCTATTATTGCGAATTCTCACTGAATTTGAACGCCAGTCAGGGTCTTTTCCGTTTGGTTCCGGGAGGGACCACGGACAATTTAAGGTAGGTAAATAAATTTTAGTTCATTTTGGGACCAAGGACAATTCAGACTATTTAAAAAAAGTAAAATATGGCCCGCGGATTCCTTTTGGCACGAAGTCTCTTTGATGAGATTAAAAAAGCGCACATATCCGATTAGTAAATAGTTAACTGTGGCGTTACCGCTACATAAAGTAAAAAGTACGTCTCACTGATGGCGCGTGTGTTGGATCATTCAGTTCCCTACAAAATGGTTGAGCTGGATGGTGTTGATCCACGCGTCGTAATTGTGAACGGGTGCGGTCGGTCGTGACTGGTCATCTCATAACAGCCAAGGCTTATTTAAAAAAAAAAAACACAAAATATGAAACAATTCTAAATATAAAAATTTTGAATTGTTTCTTAATTTGTGTTTTATTTGTTTACATTGTTCTCACATATAGAAGCAACAAGAATAATGTATCCAGGATTTTGTAATATCTTGATTTAAAAGAGTGTCCATGGAGTTTCTTGCCCGTTCTTCTCCATAAAGATCTACGTTTTGGAAAGGGCAACTAGTTTCAAAACTGACCGACTATTTAATTTTGACTATTCAAAAGTGCCTGTACATGGTTTAATTGAAATAAATGCTTTGAGTTCGAGTTAGAGTTTGCATGCGTGTTTAATACACTGCATTATGGACCTAAAAACGGTTCACTAAGAGCCACTTTATGGGCAAGTATGTTGAAAATTATTATTGTTTATGTTTTGGGCCCGCTCGATAAATATTATGTTGTAGGTACATATTTTGACCATTTCTTCACATTCAAAGGAAGGATCATTGATCATCCTGCTTTTGTTCTGCACCATGTTTTAACGCTATCAATGACTTTTCTCTTCTCGATTTAAAATGTATCTACAGAATGTATAGCAGAGATTACAGGCGTGATGTTAACGGGGAAGCAAAGGAAGGGGTGAGGCAGAGGTGTACTCACATATATCGCCCGTTATGTTGAAGTCCCTGTAACAGGGGGCGAGTCTATTGCAATCTCATCATCATCATCATCATTTCAGCCGAAAGACGTCCACTGCTGGACATAGGCTTTCCCCAAAAGAGGGGGGATTGCCATAATCGCCACGCTTGGCAGGCGGGTTGGCGATCGCAGTATGGTATGGTGGTGGAATGCATAGAGAACGCTGCTGCCCATTCTCCGGTACGCCCCTTAGTCGCCTTTTACGACACCCACGGGAAGTACGGGTTGGTGCTATTCTTTAAGTCCGGCATCACACAGACAATCAATTGCAATCTACTGGGCACAAATCTGCTCCAAGCTCTTACTGAGGGGTTCCTGTTGAGAATGTACCGATGTTGGAACATCGCATATCGCGAGTTTGAATCACGTTAACGTTGCCTTGCGCTAATTTGTAAGGGATAATTATGTTGGACCTTTCTATCACGAGGATATTTCAGTTTCTATACAAATTGAAATTTACGTTAACGCAATTTTATAAGTTTAAAAACTCTCAAATGTCATTCAGGTTATGAACAATCACCACAAGCGATCGAAATCTAGACCACAGCTAGTATAACAGATAAATCTATGACACGAATATTAAATCGATTTAAGAATCGAAAACCCCCACGCTCACGGAGTAGTAGGCGGTCACCACCGAAAGGACACCTAAATCAATTCGTAAACAACTTAACTACCCTGAAATTAATGTCCATTAAATAACAATTCAGAACTCCTCTTACGTCAATTACTAACGACATTATACTCAAATGGATCGGCATTCTAAACAAACCCTCCCCCTCCTCTTACTCCCTCCGCGGGCCCCGCGTGGTCCTCTAAATCTCTCAACCGGCTCGAAGGACCAAATACTTGTTTGATACACTCCCTAGTGGTCCACCGATTCTGAACTATGCCAATTTTGACCGTTGCCCCTGATTAGGTAAAGGTGAGGTCCGAAGTTATTTGTGGCCGGTATCTAACTATGTTAAGTTGGTCGTTGCGATACTTTTAGTGTTATTGACTCTGAAAATCTGAAGTCTTCCGATCGTGGCTTTGTTGCGGCTCTTGTTGTAATAAAATATTTTGACTCGAAAATGTTAATCATTTTGAGCACATTTTCAGGAGATTTTCTTCTCAGACTCTTATTTGAAATGTGGGCAAAGTACACGGAACGAAACTTGAGGGAAGTAAGTCAGCTTCAGGCAACATCTACGTTGAAGTCGGAGGTCTTGTTTAACTTGCAAGTAGAAATTCACCGTATATTTTTAGAATACAAAACGGCTATCGATTAGGTACTTAAACGGCCCGACTTACGAAATGTAGGTCGCGGGTTCGAACCCAGACAGACGCTTTACTTTGTGTAAATAATTTCATCACGACTACTCTCAAAACGGTGAAGGAAAACATTGTGAGGACCAAAAATAAAATTTTAAGACATGTGACATCTACCAACCCGCATTGGTCCCGTGTGGTAGATTATAGCCCACTCGCTCTCACAGAGAGGAAGCCTGTGTCCGAGCACTGGAGACAGCATAGGCTGATTATGCTTCTTAAGCTTAGTTGGGAGGAAGGGAAAAATGCATAGACTAGGTACATGACTTTAACAGTACTGAAGAAAATTTTAGAACAATGAGACACAACTTTAGTTCAACACCATAGTGAAAAAACTGTAGTTCAACACCATACTGAACAAACTTTAGATCAACACCGTACTGAACAAACTTTAGTTCAACACCATACTGAACAAACTGTAGTTCAACACCATACTGAACAAACTTTAGTTCAACACCATACTGAACAAACTTTAGAACAACACCATACTGAACAAAGTTTAGTTCAACACCATACTGAACAAACTTTAGATCAACACCATACTGAACAAAGTTTAGGTCAACACCACACTGAACAAACTTTAGTTTTCATGACCGTGGCAACTAGAATCAACTCTATTTTCTATTTCCTTATGATATTGGAAAGTTCTTTTTAAGAGCGTTTACGCCGTACGGCATTTCATTCAAACTTTCAAGCCCTTATTTTTCGAAATGAATGAACAAACTTTAGTTCAACACCATACTGAACAAAGTTTAGTTCAACACCACACTGAAGAAACAAGACTAAACACCAGTACGTTTAAGCCGCAATCTGGTTCACTTTCCAAAAATCAGGGTTAGTAGCAACTCTAGCGGACAGTGACCCAACTCTAAAGTTAGTATTCCCAGTCGCCAGCGAAACAAAACAGATAGAAACAGAAGGTCAACTACATCATGCAATGTGCGAAAACACACCACATATTATATGTTTTCATGACCGTGGCAACTAGAATCAATTGTATTTTCTATTTCCTTATGATATTGGAAAGTTCTTTTTAATGGCAAATTTAAAATAAATAGACTTTGACACTATCGTCAAGTTCAGCAATATTTAGTTACATATTGTCTACAGTAAGCAGATTCCAACGTAGCCACTCCCTTTACACCATTCATTTCTCAGCAGGCAACTCATAGTCGAATCGGTGTTTTAACTTTAACGTTCGCTTAGTCGTTGCCGAAATGGTTTTTTTTTTCGCTACGTAACGGTTTGATGTTTTTTTTTTAAATATTTTTCAGTGCATTTAGTGAAAATTGGGCAATAGACACGCTTCCGAGGCACTGAGGGGTCTCGCTATGTAAAGATGGTCACCCATCCACGGACCAACCGCGGCAAGCGTAGCTTAACCTGATCGATCGACCCGTACGGCTGTTATAACTTAGCCAGGTGACTCTTAGCCTTTGGGACTCTTGGCCGCCCAGGGACTGCGGGACTGTTGTAGTGTCACACCTTTGGTTTGTGTCGCTATTGTATGTAACGTGAGATAGATTCTTAAATGAATCATCTCAACTTAAAGCATTTATTTCAATTAAACCAATTACAGGCACTTTTGAATTGTCAAGGGGTTGGTCAGTCAGAAAGATGAAGCCCATTCAAAAGCGTAGATACCTATGGAGAAGAATGGGCAAGAAACTCCATGGACAATCTTTTAAATCAAAATAATATGGTTACAAAGTCTTGTTTACATCATTCATGTTAAAAATTATGCATGTGAGAACGATTCAGAACGTTAAAAGCGTCCGTAATGAAAAAAAAAAACAAAAAAAAAGCCAAATTAAAATGAATGATTTGATTGTAACTTTTTGCATAATTATAGTGGTATATTGATTTTAATCACTGTAACTGCTTCCATTGTGTAGAATTTTGTAGAATAGATTTTATAGAATATCAAAAGCTGAAGCACCTCAAGATACGAGGAACTTATCACGTGTTGTCACTTATCATATGAATTAAAAAGGTCGTATTGGTTCCCCGGATTTGAACTCAGAACCTCAGGCATGAGAGAGAAGGACTTAACCACTAAGCCCTAACGACTTTCATTTACATAATTATTCAAAATCAAGTAATTTCACAAACCATCTTGAAAATACAAATCAGTAGCACTCTCCACTGAACGCCAAGTGTTCGGATATTTCACTTAATTATATTAGAAACATTTGCCGAGCGGTGTCGAGTAGTGCCGAGCGGAGCCGAGGTCGCATCGAACGCGGACGATTCTTAATTCAGATAGCTTCAAGTGAAAACGAGATAACAACAACGTTAGATAGAGATAGATAACTTCAAGTAAAGTGAGATGTTTGCTATCGGATGAATTTGGCTTTTATTTTTAAAAGGTGGATTAAAGGAGTTTGGTTTTTGTTAGGTAGTTTTTGATTCTGTAATGGAGAGTAGTTTTTTTTATTTACTAATTGTGTTAGAGTAGATTTTATATTCTAGTGGTTTCAAAGTGCTTTTTTATCTTAAATTGTAAATAAAGTCAGGGAAATTCATTCTTTAGCTATTCGACAGACTTTGTCAATTTACCGTGTTAAAGCCATTTTATACAGCAGTCAAAGAATTACAGTTGTGATTTGAATAATATAGTCTGTGTGGTGCCGGACTTAAAGAATAGCACCACCCCATACTTCCCTTGGGTGTCGTAAAAGGCGACTAAGGGGCATACCGGAGAATGGGCAGCAGCGTTCTCTATGCATTCCACCACCATACCATACTGCGATCGCCAACCCGCCTGCCAAGCGTGGCGTTAAGTTGGTAGTCAATTTGCTTAATATTCAAAACCCCTGACTTTACTAAGCGTTGTTTGGAATAGAACAGAATGCACTGTATTATGAACACTTTCAATATTACAGATATAAATGTAAAAATGGCATAACATGTCTTGAATCCATAATATTATGACTGTTTTCATGACTACGTTCTTTGACGTAATACAAATGTCTTTAATTATGAAAAGGTTCTGAGGCTTTCATAGTTTGCACGCTTTAAAACTTCCATCCAACACTATGTAGGGAGTTTTAATTTCATATGAACTATATCTCATAGTTTCACGATAAGCATACCTCCCAGTACTTACCGCAAAACTTTGCTTCGATCAAAACTGCAACATATTAAAAAACTTTTCAGGCGTACCTCAGCGCTTACTAAACAGCTATGTCAGATTGTTAAGCGGCTGGAAGGGATATTGACTCGGAACCCATAACCATCTTGGAATTTTGATTAGTCATGCCTTAATACCGAATGATCCCTCGACGGGTCGCTTGTATCAGTTGAAGCAAGTGGTATTGACTTTGTACCTCGACGGGCCGCTTGTGTCAGTTGTAGCAAGTGGTGCTGGCTTTAAAACCTCGACGGGTCGCTTGAATCAGTTGTAGCAAGTGCTATTGGCTTTAAAACCTTGACGGGTCGCTTGTGTCAGTTGTAGCAAGTGGTATTCGCTTTAAAACCTTGACGGGTCGCTTGTGTCAGTTGTAGCAAGTGGTATTCGCTTTAGAACTTCGCTGAGCATTGCTGAAGTCTATACGCTGGGTCAATTAATGGATGAATCTTTTTAGTGGGCAAATTTTCTCGTCGTTTTTTAAAACTGAAAATTTTGAGTGCCCTATCAAGCTGTATTGATTATTCATTGTCAATAGGTTTAACGATGTTCTGGTCCTTGAATCCAAATTAAGAGAGGTTTCCAAAAACAAGATAATTATACTTACGTTTTGTTCAATTTAGTTTTTTAAAGTAATACATTTTTATTTTTTTTTGGCTTAAACTTACAGAGAAGTAGGTAAGAGGTGCATGTAGCACGTCTGACTAACCTTTCAGTAAATACAAGCATTATGTTATGATATTCGATAATATGCCTATGTCTCGATACACTCCGCTCTCTTCGGGACCTCGCCCTATTTCTCGTTGAGCTGTAGGACCTCGGAATGTTTCAATTTGCCACCATTAATGCTTGCGGATAACAGCACAATTATATTATCCAACGGATAACTGTTAGTTAAGGTTTAATTTAAACTGAATTGCTGACTTTTAGTTATGAAGCCAGAGCCAATATTCCTGCAGCTGGTCTTTAAATATCCACACACACACTCAGTGAGACACTGGACTAATTACTGGAAACTTACAGTCTCCCGTCGTCATTGTTTAATGGCCGTGCTTTAGACCTCACATATCAATAACAGTGCCGAATTTTACACATATGTTAATATATTATACGATTTAAAATCCGTTTTCAGAGTTTTTTTAACGTAATTGACTCTCATAATTATAATGGTGTAATTGCCAATATTTTCAAACCCTGTTGTCGAATTCTAGCGAAAAAGTTGGTTTATTAGTTGCCAGAAAGTACATGAAAGTATTTTAAATGTAAAGTATCATCAGACTCTCACAATATCTAATCCTCATTGTATCTGACACTCAGCACTTCAAATAATTGAACTGACAACAATATTCTTGAAGCTACCTCACTCAATGAAGTACTCATCAAAATCAATAGCCGACCAAATTAAATTTAATTAAAGAGAAGTCGTGGCAACAATCCTACAACGGAATTTATTACCAAATTAAGAAACGCTGACGAGTTATTATCCAGAAGGAGTTACCGGACGGACGAACGCACCCGAACGGTTCCGACTGCGGCCGAACTGTGACGAAGTTTGTGGCAGGTAGAATGTTCGAAATATTAAATATTAAATGAGTTTGGTTTCAAAATGAGTTTGGTTTCAACCGGTCGCTGGTAATTGTTGGTTGCTTCGGGTTTGTGTCGCTTGGATTTGATTTTAGACTGGAATTACTTTTAAGTGATTGAATAAGTTAATTTATAACTTCACCAGTCTTTCTTTAGTGTTTAACAAAATTGTCGCAGTTGTTATTGTGTAACTATAAAATATGTTTTTGTAGTTTTAAGCTGTATTTATCGAGGTCTAAGGGATTAACCTCGTAACATAAGATAATGTGTGCGGCGGTACATGTGCCAAATGTAATGGCATTGCTTTGGCCTTCTATATCGATCAATGCTCCAAATAGTTTAGTAGAGTTAAATAGTTCCGTACAAGGTTGCTCTACTAATCTGTGTTTTTTTTTTTCTTTTATTTGTGTTATCTTTGCAAATTCGTTCTGAAAAAATACTTATAAATAAAAGAAATAATAATAACAACACAAATGCGAATTATTATGTAAGAAAACACACTTTCTTAGTTTTATTATAAATTCTTTTTCATCAGTGCTACGCCGTAGCTCACCTTGTGCTACGCCGTAGCTCACGATGTGCTACGGCGTAGCTGACGATGTGCTACGCCGTAGCTCACCTTGTGCTACGCCGTAGCTCACGATGTGCTACGGCGTAGCTGACGATGTGCTACGCCGTAGCTCACCTTGTGCTACGGCGTAGCTCACCATGCGCTACGCCGTAGCTCACGATGTGCTACGGAGAGCTTGCAGCGGGTTATAGTTATGTAGCTTTCGGAACGATGATTCCTCGTTTTCATGAATAGATTTCGTAGAAAATATTTTTTAATATATGTGGCAATGCAAATGGTATAACCCTGAATAAATACTAGAATCATATTAAATATGAAAAATCCTATTTATTTCCAAAAGCAATGATAACAGAGAAAAATATCATATCATCGGCCATATATAACATAGAACCAAATAAGTAAGCGAAAATAATACGAAAACATTTCGCACATAACAACCAAATCAAAGCATTAAACGATTCCATACATAAACCAGTAACAAATAGCGAAAACAATTGCGGAGCTAAACAACGTAACGATCGTAGAGATAAAACTAAAATATGAATAGTAAACGTTACGTACGTTACGTTGCGAAAAAACAAGACTTTTCTACAAAATGGCGGCACAATAAATGTTAATATGTGCGCACTAATACTGTTACACACAGTAATTGTTTAAGCAAATGAAGACATTGAGTATATATATAACAGTAGGTTCACTATAAACGAAGTCATTTAGTTTTCTGAGAAACGCCGTACGACATTTTTTTGCATTAACATCGTCGCTTCGAATGAGTTGCGGATAATCGTCTAATGCTTAAAAATAATGGTTTAACAACTTACTTATAAAATCTATAATTTTCACAAAAATATTCAAATCCTGGAATCGATTCCCGGTTCGCTCGGTCGTGGTATTAAAATGAACGCTCAGTCTGGATTTGTGCCCGGTTGATGACACTTAAGCTTAACTTGCATGGGGCATGGGACTTAAACTATGTTTAAGTAGCCACGTATGGGGGGCGAGGCTGGCGAACTGTTGAAATGTGAGGGTACAGCTCTGGCTAACCCTTCAGGCATTATCTTTGCATGTCAAAGCATGATCTGTTTGTCATTCAAATGTCAGATTTTCAAGCATTTTATTAGTCGTGACTATTGACACGATTTTATTGGACCGAACGCAAATATATTCATGTAACTACCGAGGTATTAGCTGTAGGTGTAAGATGTTTACATTAGTCGAAAAACGTCTTTTACTCGATAAAACAAACCTTCTGCCGCAACTATTCTGTGATGAACCAGAACAGGGCTACCCCACTATAGTGAGAAACGAGGACAAGAAAAAACTATAACAATTCGTTTCGGTCATTATACGGGACACAAATCGAGTTTTTCTTGAGACAAAGTCAGTTCGCACGAGACGCTTGGCACCGGACCAAAGGCAGTCGTCGTGGCGGTGGTCCAAGTGAGAGGAGATAGCGAGTTTATGTAACGACGCGCTCAAGTAATAACATTTAGTGGGAAAATAGAAAGACACTTGGAATAAAAGCGTTGAAAATAGATGCTTGGGCGAATGATATATTAATACTTTTAGTTTTATGGGGACGTGTTAGAGAAAAATATGTTTTGCTATGTGAATGCGGTTTGTGGACACTTTGATTTGAATCAAAACAAAAAAAGGACTAAAGAAATGTTCTACTAATACGTAAAATCTTAATCTATTGGGAATAGTCCAGACAGTTATACTTCAGTGAAGTAATCGATTTGTAGTCATTCAGCAATAGTCTCGTTGCTTGCCAAAAGTTTAATAGATTTTAAATCTTTTATTTTCTGTTGATATTTTCTATTATTGAATGTTCTAAATTAGACTACTGTTGCTCCTTTTTAGGGTGCGGTAGTTAATATGTGTAAGCGATCACATGTGTACGGTTTGATTAAAAACAAATACATTAAATAAAAGGGGAAAGACATTTCTTTTCTCTTTCCCTAAATCTTTGTCAGTCTCGCGACATGTGTTTCGCTGTCGTGTCATGAGAAGTCTATAATTATCAACAGATTATGGCAATATTAGTCATCCAACTTGCTAGCTATAATGGGAAAAGTCTAGAAGGAGTTCATGGAAATGTCTACATCTAGTCACTGTAAAAACTTTTTTTATTACTTTTTAACTCCTGACGCAAAAACGACGGGGTGTTATAAGTTTGACGTGTCTGTGTGTGAGGGGGTGCGTGTGTGTGTGTCTGTCTGTGGCATCGTAGCTCCCGAACGGAAGAACCGATTTTGAATTTGTTTTTTTTTTTGTTTGAAAGGTGAATTAGTCGGAAGTGTTCTTAGCTATGTTTGATGAAAATCGGTCCAAGATGGCCGCTGCCATAAAATGGCGGATTCTATATTTTTTCACAACTCCCTCAATATGGATATCAAATGAAAGGGCTTAGATAGTAGAATACTATACACTATGATAAATTTCAAATCCAAGATGGCCGCCACCACAAAGTGGCGAATTACATTTTTTTTATCACAACTCCCTCAATATGGGTATCAAATGAAAGGGCTTGACTAGTAGAATACTATACCCTATTACAAATTTCAAATCCAAAATTGCCGCCACCACAAAATGGCGAAAGACATTTTTTTTAACAACTCCTTCAATATTTATGTAGGTATCGAATGCAAGGGCTTGACAAGTAGAATAATGTACACTATATTGAAAGAGAATGAGGAATATTAACTAACGAAATGAAAACTAAAAACTTGAAAATTATTTTTTTGTCTGATCAATGCCCTAGATTTATGAAAAAGGTTACTTAGTGTTAGTGGAGTGATGACTGGTACGTACGACCACTGAGTTTGACCATTTTTACGAATGGAATTATCCTACTTAACAAACGTATTTCTACATCAGATAGTGTCGCAGTCCCATTTTATAAACTAGATCTGAAATACCTAAGATATCTAATAGCTATGAAATACTTGTACGAAAGTTAAATAACTAAAGAAAGAACAAGAAAAAGGATATAAGTAATAAAACAAAAAAATCTGTTTAGTCTTAAAAATTATTCTTCAACTATAAATGAATACTTAATTATTTTTTGACGGAAAAAAAACCTGATTCAACACCAAATTACCTGAATCTCAAAATACAAGAAAATAAAAGAAATGAAATAAATAAATTAAGGAGTCCCAACAAAAAGCACGAAAAAAAGTTTTTTTACCCGACTGCGCGACGCAAAGGAGTAATGTGTTCATCAGCCTATGTATGTATGTATGTATGTATGTATGTATGTTTATATGTTCCTTTGAAGCACTATACAGACCAAACGCCTGGGCCGATTTTTATGATTCACACGTTAATCGATTCCTCTTAGTCCGGCGAGTGTCATTAAAGACGTGACGTTAGTGAAAATTCAATATGGCGACTACTGGACGCCATATTAATTTTTTTTTTTTTTTTTTTTCAAAACCTATCGAGTGGGGTATCAAAATAAAGGGTTTTAAAAGGTGATTACAAAAATATATACAACATATATACTTAAAAGCAATTCGAAGTGACAAATCGCAAAAAAACACCTACCAAGAACTAAATCGTCTGCGAAATCTTTCAAATTTGTAAACTAAAAAGCTGGAAATAAAAAAGTTATTTAAAAAAATCAAAAAACCCGACTGCGGTAAAAAACTTAAGTTAAAAGAAACTGAAAAGCTACCATTTTTATTGTATTTTCAAATTCAAATGGGTCCCGCCTGCTTCCAACTTTTATTTAATTTAAAATGGGCTTGTTTTTAGCTTTTTTTTTTTAGGGTTTTTTGATTTTTTTAAATAACTTTTTTTAGGAATGATTTCGTATGGGTCAACTTACTAACCACATGAAGGAATGAAAAAAAGAAAGAAAATATGTATATCTTGTCGTAAAATTACGTGCCTATAAAAAAACAAGTTTGCGTGATTAGAGAAGGCAGGAAGACTCTTTTAAAAGGACTGGAAAACTGAGGAATCTATATATGAACCCGCCTCCATCTTACGTCACAGACCGCCCTTGGATAGGAATTTATTATTAAGTGCTGCTACCAAACGGGTTCCGCTCTCTTATTTACGCGCCGCGAAATACGTCTGGCAGCCATCCTAACTGATACAGATAGATCCACATGCTGCGTAAACAGCCAGCAAATTGACAGGCCGGCGGCAGTACACCCAGCGTGATGTACGACACGCGGCTACTCTGTGGTTCGAAAGAAGGGCAATATGAATATATTGAGCATGTAATGTGTTGAAACAACGGCGGAATATATTAGGAAATAGCAAGTCATATTTTATAAGGGAGTTGAATAAATATTTTGTGAAAATCGAAGGAAGATCTAGGTCTTTTTGTACATGTTTTTTTTGGGCTTATTCCTCTTGTTTTCGTCGTCTGCTAGATTTTTAAATAACATAGGAATTTAGTCATATGGCTCCTGTGTGAAAGATAGTATAGCTAGAAATGAAGTGACTACTGAGATGATGACTACGACTAATAGAGAAGTATGGAAATAAATTGGGATAAGGGCAACAGAAAGTTGGGGATTTAGATCGATGGCATCTCTGTAGTTTTGTCTCAAAAGTGTAGATGATTTTCATTTTTTTTCCAAAATGTAGCCACTGACGAACCAGTCAGGCGTTCACTTGTCTTGTATCTCTAACAAATCACTACAACCATGTTCCCAGAGAATATTCCGTCATTTGATTTATTAGCCTACCTACAAGGTATGCTACATAAATCGTTTCTTCGTGTCTGATTGGTTCCCGGATCACAACTTGTCATAAACTAGTGACAGATTGCAGTCTATAAGTTAGGAACCCCGGCGACTGGCGGCGCTCGTATTTCATCTGCTTCCGTAAATTCTTCTGACATGGCTGACAACTTGCTTGGCCGGAGACATTTTTCTGTATGTTTCCTGTAACTGGCATTTGTATTGTAAGAAAGGTAAGTTTAGGTATGGTCTGTTCCAAACGTATCTGGTGGGAATGTAAGCAAATGGATCGGAAAACATTCCTGAGGATACCAATTATTTACAAATTGAGTGCTAGAATTAGATTATTTCAATATTTGATCCCAAAATTGTCAAATGAAAAGCTTTTAAGTTTTAATTTGACAGCTGAGATTAATTTTTCAATTACAATGTTGTTAGTCAAAGATTAATTGTTGGAAAAACTGGTGAGATATAAAGTTGAAACCTTCTACACATTAATGTGTTACTAATTCCCGTTAGAGAGTGATTGCGTAAGAATGAAACCTGAACAGGGTTTGTTTACAATTTCATCACATACCTTTGGAACACACTCTATTGTCTGTAAATTTGGGCGGTATTAATTGCTTATTAGTAGCCCTGCTGGGTAACATTCCTTCCTGCTCCATAAAAGAAATGAGCATTGATACCCAGCTTGCTAACTGCTGTTTGCGAGTTCTACTGAAATATTTTATTTATCCTGCTAAAATAAAAGACAAAATCAGGGGCATAAATGAACACACGGGACACAATTACTCGCGAGGAAATTTAAAAACTGCTTCCCAAACCGAATGAACAGAGAATGTCATGTAGCGCGCGGGAGGAATGCGCGCGAAATGTAGCGGGATGAAGCAAATGAAGCGCTGTGTCGGAGCCCAATCATATGATGGGGAACAGGCCTCCTCCCCCCTCCCCTCGGCCCCCATCCGCGATCTCCCGTCCCATTAGCGAGCACGTTAAACATTTAATTTTTATACAAATTGCTCGCAAATTAAAATGGCGCCGAAATCTCGGCGAAACAATTTGACGGCGGCGCGCTTAAAACTTTTTTCAATTAGTTCGGATTGCGGATCCAATGATTTGGTTAATTTCCTCAATAATTGGTCGCGTTGTGTTTTGTTATTAATTTATTCGGAATCCAGTTATTTGACGCAGATTTCGTTGCTTTCTGGCATTTTGAATTGTTGATTTTCGTTTCTGAAGGTATAATGAAAGATTCTTGTGAAATTGTAATTTTATAACAAAACGTTAGGGCAACAGATGTTATTGTTGTGATTTGGTGTTTGGACAAGGTGTTATTTGTATATAGTTAATACAATTTGAACAGGCCGAGGTATATAATGTACAAACAATATTATTAATGTGATTTATGTTCTGATACGGTTGACGCAAATAAATATCATAGTATTTTTTACAGACTTGCAGGAATCTGGAAGTATGACAATTTAATAATAGGTACTTAATATAGTTAGGTACTGTTAATGTTAGCCTGCATCAGCCCACCGCTGGGCAAAGGCCTCTTCCCATGACTTCCAACTCTTTTGATCCAGGGCTAAAGTGGACTACTTACTGGTCGTTTGTTTTCTCCAGCTCATCCCGCCATCTTCTACAAGGTAATAATGTAACAGTGATTGCTGTAAAAGTAAAATGTTAGCGACTCCGAGTTAAATAAATATCTCTAGCACGACAGGCAGAAGTACCCGGGAGATTCGCGGTTGTTGTTGTTGATTGTTGTTGTTGACTATTTTGTCTAATTTATTTTATTTGCGCAAAAAGACAGCGCAAGATGAATTTATAGTATTGAAACCATCACAAACGAAACCACTCCCTTGATATTCTAAACCCCCATAACTAATAAAATACCGTTATCAGTTAAAACGCACCTCCCATACAAATGTGCGCGCGTATAGTCGCGGAGTCTGCTCATGATTCAATAGACAGTAACGTTATAGAAGTTACACGTTATCGGTTATCTGTAACGGTTATTGTAGCTAACTGTAGTTACTGCAGATATCGCTGTAATGTCCCAAATGTTGACGGTGCTCTTCGAGAGAACCAAGCTTTCGTAATGTTACGATTGTGTTCCCCGAAGGGGTTGGCAAAGGTATAATCGCCACACATATTCCTCTAGTAATGTTATAAAATCTTATATTATAAAAACCTGAAGAGTTTGTTTGGTTGAACGCGCTAATCTTAGGAACTCCTGGTTTAAATTGAAAAAATATTTTTGTGTTGGATAGTCCATTTATCGAGGAAGAGGAGGCTATATAACATTACGCTACAACCAATAGGAGCGGAGCATCAATGAAAAATGTTGCAAAAACGGGAAAACATATTCCTTTTGAGAGCTTCCGTTGCGTACGCTGCGTAATCGGTTAAAGTTACGGAAAAATCATGTATGACGGAATTGTTTCCCTTTAAAAGTTGAAAAAAAAAGTCCGCGACTGCACAAATATGTCCATCCATCTAGGGTTCACTCACTATAACCTTTTTTATGGGAATCATAATGCATTATATGGAAAGGTGTTTTTATAAACATGATATTAACCCATATCCAAATAATTACGTTTTTTATCACAAGACTTTCAAGATTACTTTTATGTTCAATTTTAAACAAAATTGCCCTTGACATCATTTGATTTCAATGATTTTCTTAGGAGATAATTATCATGGTTTTAAAATAACTCCACAAGGCGGCCGGTCATGAGCTATCTAGAGCTATAGCTTTATAATATTAGTACCTATAGATTACACACCCACATTTTATAATACCCCAGTACTTTTACCCAGCGTTCCTTTATTATTCCTCTTCTCGTGACATTTTTTACTATAGTTCTACTCTTACTGATCATAGCGTAATTTGTCTAAAATAGCTTCTTATAGTAATGGACTATGTAATAATCTTAAATATACTTTAGTAGGTTTTTTCCTCAATTAAACGCGGGTGAAACCGCGGGGCATAATCAGTCCCTTATAATAGAGGGCCTCGAATCTATTGCAGGTAGGTGACAAATGTTTACTGCGAAATCTTACGATTTATCCCGATCCAGGAATGGATCCCAGGACACCATGCTTAGCTGTCGTACTCGCAACGACTTCGTTTTTTTCCTTTCGTGTCCATGGTACCCTTCTTGGTTTTTATATTGTTTGAGCCTAATAGGTGGCCACGTTGATTGTGGCATCAGTGGCATCCTGTAGGTCATCCGAGGTGCAGGTGAACGGGCACTTAGGACACTCCAACAAATGGAGCATGATCTGATCAGAAGCACCGCACTCGCAACCACTGAACCAACGAGGCACTTGTAACACATTTTCCAAAATTATGTAAAATGTTTCACCAGACTGTGTTGACTATAGTTTCACAAAATATGTACATAACTCTGTAATAAACTAGAGCACAGCGCACTAAATCTTAATAATTCCATGTAAAAGAGAGCGTTAGCATATTGTTGGCCATTCTTTTCTCTCAGCAGTAAATAATTCAACTCAGTGGAATTCTAACTGACTCGCTGGAGAAAGCTCAGACTTCTTCAAATGAACTCATATTTTTTGTTATTATACTTCGAAGTCATAAAAACTGTACAAAGAATAAGGCCGAATATTCGCTGGGGACTCGTGTTTATTTATTTATACTTTTATGTATTATGGCTGAAGCTAAGACGTGGTTTAAGGTTTCTTAAGTATCGAGTTATGAGTTTAATGAAAAATTGGGTTTTGATTACACCAAATAAAAATCAATTAACAAAAAAAAATCATAGCAATTTGTCTCAATTAACACACCATACACACACCATACACACCGACCTAACCCTCTCAACGGCGATATAATTGATCGCGCTGTTTATACCAACGTATCAGCGACCGACTCCATTACAATCGCACAATAAAACGATATAAATGAAAAGCGAGGGCCTCACGGACCCGATGACAATGTGTAGATAAAAACATAATATATTGGCGCGTTTTTAATAGCAGCGGAGGGTTGGGTGTCTGTACTGAGATACTGGAAAATTGGATTTTTGATAATAACGTGATTGGGGTCCGAGAGATCCGGCGGCCGGCATTCCAGTGATGTGCTGATTTAGGTCTATGCTCACCTATACTGGAGGATGAAAATATGTTTGTGATTTCGTTCAGTGAGGAATTGATTTCTTTTACCTGCTATATTCAGTATCGCGGACGTTCAATAGGCATTTATTTTCACAAAACAATAATCCCACATTTTGTCCGAGAAGGAAAGCAGAGGTTCATAGTTTATAGTGTGACCATATTTTGCTATTTATATTAAAAGCCACGTCATTGAAACATAATTAACATTTCATCTTCATCGCCTTTCAGTAAGCTAAATTAGGTTTCCTGTAGGATGTCGAATAAAAAGTTTAATTACCTTCATAATTAACATCTCAGTTCACACAAACAAATTATAATCATCATTAGTATTCCCCGAAAGCCTAAATATTTTTAAATTAATGTTATTAAAGTAGAAGGAGGCAGTTACAAATGTCCGCGAATCGGTTAAGTTGGCAAATTAAAGAAAACTTTGTGTATTAATTAATATTCAGCGAGCGAGCCAAGCACGCCGAGTGAGGCCCGCCGCGAATTGACAAAAACGGTTTATTAAATTAATGATCTTTTTAATTTTGGTAGCTTTCTCTTGTTTTTCTATATTACCTGTTGAGCGACGAGCGACTTCGTATTGGCATTTTCTAGCGTAGGTGTATAGCGGGCATTGCGTATATGTTCAGTAAATGTTGCGTAGTGGATGAGTAGATGCCGCGTAGAGATCACGTAAACGTTACGCAGTAGTCACTTTTTCTAATTCCGTGGTTGCCGCTAATGTGACATAACTATGTTATTTTAACATAACAAATTCAGCTCTGTCTGTATGTCAGTTACCTTTTCACGCCTTAATGGTTTCCACAAGGTGGACCATGATCAATTTTAAGACATATAATACTTTTTATTCCAGCAGTACGTTCCTATGGGATAATTTTCGACCTTCACCCTGGTTATGCCGAGGGAAAGAGCTAGTATATTATGAAAAGGTATTCCTAAAGTTATCAGCTCCGCAATACATAGCAGTAACATCCGTTGCAGTTGGGAGGTCGCGGTGGACACAGTCGCGGCTCACGTGACGTATGTGTCTAACGAGTGTGCTGTCATGCAACAAAAATATATAGAAATACGAGTACTAACTAATATTACAATTTCTTGCACATTCAGTCTTTCTCTAACTAAGAGAGCTTTCTCGAGTCAAGATTCTTGGGCCTGATTTTATGAAAGAAGTATGCATCTTTTACAAATATTAAATTCATTCATTTATTAACTGACGGACAAAGCACAGCCTAAACCGCTGGGTCTACTAGCAAGATCACTATATAAGGAACTCTTGTGCACCTTGCACAAGAGTTCCTTATATAGTGAAAGTGTCAAGTACCAAGGAAGCATTTTTGAAATGCATCCCTTAAGGAGTTAAATAGGGGATGATTTGTATGAAAGTGGGCACACGGCTTGTACACTAAACATAAGGTAAGTGTATTTCCAATTAGCCATGATTTTGATTCGTTCAGCGTATTGCAAGGGTTAGGTTCAGCTCTTATGTTGCGTTGAATGGATCTTCTGCAGTTGCTTATTGTTGGTACTGTGTCATGGAGTCCCTCTGTAATGCACTTATTGTTACATTGTAGTGCTTAGCGGGGATTTGTACGAGTTTTGTACTGTACAACATTTACACGTACATAGCGTGTACGTGGCGTGATTGTTTTACTTCTGTTGCTTCCAGGGTTACTCAGATGTTATTCGATCCCAAGACAGTCTAATATGAGTAAGTTGATTCTCATTTATCCAATCCTCGAGGCAGTGGTGGCCCAGTGGCATCGGCTGGAATTGACGAGTTATAGGTCGTCAGTTCGAACCCAGACATGCACTTTACTTTGTGTATTTAATTCCTTTGTAAAATATTTTAAAAGAGTAACGGTGGAGTTTCTTGCCCATTCTTCTCCATACGAAAACTACCTTTTGGAATGGGCGACTAGAATCAATTCTATTTTAGTAATTTTTGACGTTCAAAAGTGCCTGTTAAATGCCTATTTGAAATAAATGCTTTGACTTTGACTTTTGACATCACCACTGCTCTCAAAACGGTGGTGGCAAAACATCGTGAGAAAACTGGCATGTCCTAGATCTAATCATTCGAAGACATGTGTCATCTACCAACCCGCACTGAACCCGCGTGGTGGATTATAGTCCCTCTCGAACAGTCCGCAGCAGTCTGTGTCCCAGCAGTGGGAACATTATGGGCGCTGATTGTGTTTTTGTTTCCAATCCTCATTGTTTAAACATGTGTCATTGTTTTGTGCCATTTCAACAACCATTAAATACCTACTCAAGTTATTATTCATCGTCATCACCATCAGCCAATAGCAGTCCACTGCTGGACATAGGCCTCCCCTATTGCACACCATTCAACTCGATTTTCGGCAACTCTCATCCAGCTGCTACCAGCCATCCTGAGAAGATCGTCGCTCCAGCTAGCTGAGGGCGTCCTACCTTACGTTTACCGATTCGCGGTCTCCACTGGAGAACATGTCTACCCTAACGGTAATCGGTTTTACGGCTATTATGGCCGGCCCATTGCCATTTCAGCTTGCTTATTATGTTAGCTATATCGATAACTTTGGTTCTCTGCCAGATCACCTCGTTGCGGATTCGATCCCTCAGAGAGACTCCAAGCATAGCCGGCTCCATAGCTCGCTGAGCGACCTTGAATGGACGATGCGGCTGGTCCATAACCAGCTGTATCGCGTGTGTCCACGTTTCGGCTCCGTAAGTCATAACTGGCAGGACGCACTCATTGAAGACCTTATATAGTCTTTAGGTTCTGTGGAACACGCGACGAGAAGACTCGACGTAGATTCCCAAACGCTGCACAGACCAGTTGAATTCTTCTGTTAGTTATTATTCATCAGGTTTAAACCTCGAAATAATAATTAAGATGTATTCGTTCGAAGAGGAGAGTTATTGTTAGTTTTTTTCTATCCATTATTTTATACTACACCTACATTTACCGTGATACGTATGTTTGTTACGTATTGCACTTATAGAAAATTGCGATGCCAAATGCAAGAATACAATGTGTAAGCAAACACTAGCAAGAGACACAGAAATGTTAAAGCAATTTGATCCGTTTGCGCTGAGAGCCGGACAATGGCGCGCCCGAGCCGTGTCCGGTGTCTAGTGGACACTATATATCGGTGTCGGACACCGCCGGACACCGCCGGCCGCCACCATGTCCGGCCGGACTTCCAGATAAGCTCGCCACTGAATTATTATAAGTAGTGTCTTTGCGGGACAAAATTAGGTATGGAAGTAATGACTGCTTGTTTTTGTGGGCCTTGTTACGTAGTGGTTACGTAGTTGTAGGCACATCGTAGCAAGCTATCATTTGTCTCACTTATGCCAAAAGTATTTTCTTATGCGGAGAAGGAACGATCATTAATCACCTCGCTTGCCCACTTTGTGGCGGTGATTTCAGCACATGACTGCTTAGTTTAGTACCTAATGCTTCGTACTCGATACTCACACTAATACCTCGCTTGTAAACTTGCTGAATAATTCCGCTAAGTAAATAGGATTGGCTTGTATTCACTTTCACCAAGCACTGTTTCAGGTATTTAGAACGGTTGTATTTAAAAGATCACTTGTAGCGAAACGAACGCCCATTGTGTCACACTATGTAAAATTTCTACATTTAATTCGTACTGTGTACATAATAAAGACTATTCTATTTTATGAGCTATCGGTCAGTGGGTCGTCTACTTTGAACCATGCATGATTGTAGATACTACCTGCCAAACATGATATCCTCGGAGGTATGCACTGCAATCTACGTCATTACAACCGTCACCGAAGCATCACTAATGGAAACATTAACCTTTCCAATTAGGTTTACCTACTGTTAACGTGACTGTGCTCCTGGTACTATAGACTTTGACCAAATCGGTCGGTTTAGCTAAGATGGTATGTTTGGTACATATTTATTTTACACTACTTAGTAATGTGCTATGACCATCCCATTTAATCTTGTTGTTGGTGTACTTACTACTACTTTTTTGTAATAACAGACAGCTACAGATATACGCAACCTTCACAACACCCCAGCGGTTCCGCCGAGAACAAGTGTCGTCTGTATAGTTACAAGAACTATAACTTAGACGTAATGATGATTGGCATGTAGTTCCTAAGTATTTGTATTTGAATCAAAACACGTTCACCGTGTCTTCACATTAAGAAGGTTCTATAACAATCAATGGTCATCATAAAACTAGTTCAGCTGTTGTCTTTTGGTGAATACCACACATTCCAGTACTTTATTTAATTATTGTTTTCATTTTTTTTTTTGTTTTTCTGCTGTCGGTGTACCAAATTAATAGATAAACTGCACAGAATGGGCACTGGGCAGTGGGCAGTCGGCCGGCTCACGAGACGATCGATGTGACTCGACTGCTCCCAAATAATAAACAATGTACTCGTATGAGATGTAGTTCATGTGGCGACCGGCGTCTTCTGTGAAGAGGTATGTTTGTATAAAAAATCAACATTTTTAGAACTGTTCCTAAGAAAAGAAAATGAATGAAAGTGGGCTTTGGTAGTGAAAAGACCGAACACTGCCACTTAAGTTTGGCAATTCTTTGGGCTGATTGTTTCTAAATTAATATTAAATTACCATTTATAATAAAGAAATGTCATTGTTTTGTCGAGTTCTAAAAACCATGCGAAACACGGGCGGTCTTTTATATAAATACTGGCTGCGCCCCACGGCTTCACCCGCATAAATGTCGATCCTGTGGGAATATCGGGATAAAAAGTAGCCTATATGTTAATCCAGGGAGTCAGCTACCTCCATACAAATTTTTATCAAAATTGTTCCAGGCGCGATTGAGCGTAAAGACGTAATAAACATATAAACACACACACACACCCCCCCACACTCACACACTCACAAACTTTCGCTTTTATAATATTAGTGTGATGGCAATTACCTAAAAGAGGCTTATGCCCACTAGTATACTCAGTAGGTTTAAAATAATTTGCTCTGTAGGAAAAGTGAAAAACGATTTCTGAATACATGAACCTCAGTGCCTCTTAAGTGGCTTAGTTCTTCCATTGAGTCTTTTCAACAGTGTCCACGCAAGATAACACAATATTACGTAATATAAAGCTCTGTATAGGATGCACTAAGTGCGTCCACTGGCGTCGCTCGGGTTACACGTACTAAGTGAAACATGACGCTTCATTGTCTGAACATGTCGGTATGGATTGTGTTACATGTTAGACAAAGATTGGTCAAACATTTTATACAGTTACACAGGGTTTCGAAAAATAAATGTTAAGAGAAAAATGGTTTACCTAGGTATTTATTTTGAAACAACATTACACGTTTTAACTTTTATCTGCTATAAGCTTTATGATCGATGGCAATGACAAACTTCCAAACAAACTGTCATCCCATACTTACCCTTTTAGGGGATGAATTTACAAAAATCAGGAAAAAGTGCTCACCTATGTTACTCAACCGACTCATGTGCTAAATTTCGTGCTTCTAGAGCCAGCGGTTTAGGCTGCGCATTGTCTGTCAGTGAGTGAATAAAATATAATTTTATTTAGAGAAAATGAAAAAAAAAAACAAAATTAAAATGTTCAAAATGCTTATGCGTGTAATAAACTGACAATGCTGTTGTTACCTCACAACATGTCGCTTGGTAGTCTAGCTAACAATCACTGCAATTTATCTTTTGGACCTGTGAAAACGTTTTACTGATTAATTACATTGTTATAATGCCGCTTTACAAATATTAGGAAACATAGACATAGTTGAGGCATGCAGTTGGGTTCATTCAACTCTCATCTATGTAGCTGCTACCATGTGCTATTCTACGGCCAATATGGTCGGCCCATTGCCACTTTAAGTTGCTTACTCTATAAGCTATGCACAATAACTTTGGTTCTCTGCCGGAGCACCTCATTCCGGATTCGATCCATTAGAGTCCAAGCATACAGTTCTATTCGACTGTATTCAATTGTTTGTATACTTTATACAACACACCTGCATAGGTATACAATGTACATACGCTATATGCAATCTACTCTCGGTATTAAAAACAAACTATTGAATATGAGTTTTTTCAAATAAAAACTATCGCTATACGAGGGATTTTATCACAAAAAAATACGGCGTTGTATTTATCTAACCGCTGCACAAACATGTAAGGATACTTCCGCAAATAATTTTTGATATTTTTATAGAGGTAAGAGGAACATGGTGTAATGTCACTCATCCTCCGTAGAAAAGGGAGGATCCATCGACCATGTGGGTGTCCTGTCTGGTGGGCTACTCCTCGCCGATTGATGTCGGGATTAGTGGTGCTATAAACTTTGCTTGCGCGATATAGGATTTTACCCACAGACTTAGTGATTTTACCTGGCGTCAGTGAGATGCGTAGTTCGAATGTGGCGTTGTAGATGGCGCCACATTCTTATCGAAAGCCACCAGCTGTTCATTTTATTTTTATACGAATTGACAACTCGTCTCACGGTTCGTTTAACATCGACAAAATGTTTTTCTATGATGTCCATGATATTTTTCTATTTTCACTGCGAAAGAAGGCAAGATAAGAAGGCTCATCAGAATTTTTGTGGTCAACGTTTGAAAACTATTATTTATCGAGCTGGCCACTGACAAGTTTTAATTATGCACACTGATAATAATAATGTACTTCCACTAAAAAATGTATATAAAAATGCCATTCACTGGTATTTTTTTAGCTTAGAGAACATACCCATTGATACAAAAGAGAGTTAATTAAAAAGCAACTATTCCGGTCAGCTCACACTGATTGACACGTTAACCCTCAACTGTACACAACTTTGTGGTTAAAAGGACCAGAAGTAACCCTTCACGTGAAGGCAGATGAGATTCAACCCTCTTCGCGCTGTCAAACCGACTGTTTTTCCCTGACAATAGGTTGAAACGCATTGTGTGACTTTAGGTCCGTGGGGTCATGTTTGCTGGTCTGACGTGGGTCTCTCGCTGTGTACACAGTGGGCCACTCTTTGTTGCGTAGTATGGCGGTCGGAACTTTTGTCCGTTTTAAATTCGGCATGAATAAAATGTTACACGTTTGAGGTTGGAATGAAAAAAGCGAATGTAGTAATAGTTTCGTGAATATGGTATGGAATTGAAAACGGTTTTATTGGTTTTGCGTTTGTGCTCGTCGGCAATGGCTGAGCGATTCAAATCTAGGGTACGGGTTGAGGATTTCTTCTTTCTTACAAAATTGCAAATAAGTGTCAAACAAAGTCGATTTTCGTGACTGTCTGTATGACTGCTAACGTACTTGACTTTTATTTGTTTAGTATATGAACTGGTAGATGTATCTGTTTAGTACATTAATATTCAACTTAGATATAGCACAGAAATGTCAACATTTTTCATGTCGCAGTATATGAATAAATAGTTCGAAGTCAGTCAAAACATCTTCCATCAAACAAGCCAACTTAACTCCCTATCGTAAATTACATTAGAAATTGAGCTCCTCCGACTTCCCTCTTAGGACAGATGCTCTCAGGACACCTGCTCTTAGGACAGCTGCTCTCGAGGGCCAACTTAGCCCCAAAATGTCTGCCTGCTGACTGACACAATCTTAAGATACTTAAACAGTTAAAGCTTGTTATGTCAAACAGCTGAAAACCTTTTAGACTTCCTCTGGGATTAAAGATAAGTTTGTTGTAAATCTTCTCAATCTATCTGTCTGTTAATAAACTTTGACTATCGTAGTTAGATTAATTACAGTTCAGTACAATAGGCTGCTCCTAACTCCGGCTCTCAGCCTTCCTTATTGGTCTGAATTAAACCATATTTGAAATACGAAACAAAATTAATCTTCAACTTAATTCAATGCCTATCGACTTTGGGTGTCGTGATAAGAACAATAAAGTTATCAAGTACCTATAGAAATGGAAAATATAAAAACGCAGCTTTCTACTGACTGTAAGGAACAAATAAACTTTGGATCCTTAATCGAATCGCGTGATTATTAATCGTATTAATTTACAAACTTACATCCACAGTTTTCATTGCCGAACATGACCACAACATCAACACATTCGAAATAATCAGACAGCCAATCAGGATCCTCACAGCCACAATAACAGAACAACAGACAGCCTATACTTGCGGTATTGTACCGCTCCCGTACCGCTTGTGTACCGCTTATGTGCCGCCTGTGTACCGCTACCGCGCCGATAATACCGGTGACGGCGGTCTGACAGCAGCCGGAACAACTGTGTCTCATTCACAACGAAGTATACACACACACGCACACGCACATTCTACATTGACATGAGTAACTGTTGTAATTACATCATATTAAATGTGTTTGTTTTATGTGTGTGTGATTGGAATATTCTGAAATTAGTTCCATATTTTAGTGGCTTAGGTATAGTTGTCCTGGTGACCTGGAAGTTGAAGGACCAGATTCTGTAAAAGGACCAAGGTCGGAGTTAAGGACCAAGGTCGGAGTTAAGGACCAAGGTCGGAGTTAAGGACCAAGGTCGGAGTTAAGGCCTGTGCGATAATTAAGTGGGTTTGTTAATTGTATGGTACTTTCTTTGAGTCTTTATAACACGGCTGTCTAAAGTAGGAAAGCAAGTCATCATCTGCCTAGTCTTTTCCCAACAATTTTGGGGTTGGCATGCAGTCTAACCAAATGCAGCTGAATACCAGTATTTATAAAGAGTGACGTAAGTAAGGTAGCAAACCTGGATTGACCATGAATAGCTGTTCCGCGTGTACCTATTTTAATGCTTACAGGTAGCGGCCTGTGTGCAAGATTTTTCATTCAAGAGAAGAAGGAAAATTTTCTAGTGTTGCAGAGGGTCAACTTCTGTATTTTTAAGAACAAACCAATTCTATCTCAGTATCAATCATTAAAGAATTTTTGACTTTAATTGTCGCTGAAATGATATTGCGACTTTCGACAAGATCTTGAACTTTTTTGATATTACGGAAATTGGCTTTTTGATATTCTTGCATAATATTATTATAACTTAGTAAATGCAACAAAATACCGACATAGCAACACTCTTGCGTTACCATGTGTAATGTGGTTAATTAATTCCTAACACACTTAACCTTTTTTACAATTGAACACTAAAATATTCATATTATATACAAGTATAATAAAAAAAGGAAAAGAAAAAGATAGGAGCTCATTGGGCACCAAAAAATTCGTCCGCATCGCTGTCAATGGGATAAGTGCCCAAAAGGCGGCAGCATTACCACGTTGGATGGCAATACAACTCAACAACAACAACAACAATTCTTCAACTCAACAATTCTTTGGGCTATAAATAGGCCAGCCCTCTGGTCACGTGAAGAGTTAACCAACCGCTTGGCGGTAATAATTAATTGTATTAGGTTTCTTTCGTTTGTTTTACTTATGTATATATTTTAAGGTTTAACACATTGAAGGACACTGAACGAGACACAATAGAAGTTTTATTGTTATTATGTCGAGGGGCGTTAAGTGCCCCGTAAAGTGTTAAAAGTCTATTATTTAATATAGAAATGTAAGTGGGGTTCTACATAGATTAAGAGTGAAAGTGTAAGGTATGGAAACCTTATATTGTTTATGATCTGTCAAGGTGGCGGTTTTCAGAGCGATGGGCTGTCATGGCCGTGCTGCATACACCGCATTACTACATAGCTACATGTTGTGTTACTCATACATTTCACCATGCGTACACATGATGTCGTCACATCCGCACGCAGCCTCCATGGAGCGATAAACTTCAAAGTAATGTCCATAACGACAGCGGAACTCTGTTCACGAGCCCATGGCGCACGGCGCATGGCGAAACATAATAATAACGAGTTTACAATTATGAAGGTGCTCATTATATTTATGTGTGAGAGGTTTTTGCGGCATTTTCGGATGGTTAATCGCTGGCGTAAGCTTAAATTGGCACTTGAAGAGTTGCTCTGAATTCCCTGAACCCCTATCGAGGGCTACATAAGTCACTTATCGCAATTTGTACGGCATAGTACTGTAGATTTAGAAAAATACAGGTTCATATTAGGTAACTTTTTGTGAGTTATTCGTTTGATTATTTTATTTGAGATAAAAGTGTTTAATGTTTAATTATATAACTCAGTTGAAGCCACAGGTAAAACAGACAGAAATGTGTTAATGGAATCAATACATTCCTTATTTTATTAATTTAGTAACTCAAGGATCAATTTATTTATTATTATTTATTTCTTTAATTAAAACGATTTAAAATCAATTACAGAAATCAACGACACAATTTGTATATACACATATACAAAAAATAAATATAAAATCATCAAGTAATTAAAAACTAAAACCCGACTATTGAAAAGGATGAAACAAGAAAGTACCTTCCCGTGGTCGGTAACATACTTATAAGCTAAAGTACCTTCCCGTGGTCGGTAACATACTTATAAGCTAAAGTACCTTCCCGTGGTCGCTAACATACTTATAAGCTAAAGTACCTTCCCGTGGTCGCTAACATACTTATAAGCTAAAGTACCTTCCCGTGGTCGGTAACATACTTATAAGCTAAAGTACCTTCCCGTGGTCGCTAACATACTTATAAGCTAAAGTACCTTCCCGTGGTCGCTAACATACTTATAAGCTAAAGTACCTTCCCGTGGTCGGTAACATACTTATAAGCTAAAGTACCTTCCCGTGGTCGCTAACATACTTATAAGCTAAAGTACCTTCCCGTGGTCGCTAACATACTTATAAGCTAAAGTACCTTCCCGTGGTCGCTAACATACTTATAAGCTAAAGTACCTTCCTGTGGTCACTAACATACCTATGAGCATAGCTTATGAGTATGGTAGCGACCACAGGAAGGTACTTTCTTATTTCACCCTTTTCGGTTTTAGTTTTAATATTGTTTTTTTTTTTGGGACTTATTTCAGTAATATTTATATTTGTCAAATGTGCTAATTAAGCCCTTTCATTTGATACCCCACAAGTCACCACCTCGAAAAAAATATTTGTAAATTAAATACTTATTTATATCATCTAGAGGGCGCCATATTGAATTTAGTGTGACGTCACATAGCTTTTAACCAGCGGACGGTCAAGACGCTTCCAACGATACCTCATTTGTCAAATTATTATAAGCACTCTTGAAGTTATGAGGGAACAGATCAGATGAACATACATACATACATACCGGTCAAAATCATAACCCTCCTTTTTGCTTCACCGTAGTCGGGTACAAAGTTAACAACACTTTCATAAATCCGTCTCACAGTACTTCTAACATGCCGACAAAATCTTCATTCATTTGTCCGCAAATCGATCTTTTAAAACTTCTTATTTATAACTTTAATTTTTTTTTTGTTTCAAACTGTATTCCGTAATATTAATAATTAATAGGCCGTTTATAGACCCTTCCTCTTTTTATATTCCGTTAGAATAATAATGAAGTTCTGCCGATTTTAAGTCACCCGGCTTCCAATGAATATTTTATTATATCGCTAATGAACGAAACAGACGAAGAACGCTTTACAACTTTACTTCTCACATCTTTACTATGAGCGAAACTTCTACTGAATTTGCTTCAAACTTAAGTTATTTCAATGAGAACAATAAATAAAGAAAAATAACAAGTCACGAATATTCTGCAAACCAACATAATTCAGTTCTGTACAATCATTTAGTTCAACATTGTTGTAAATGTTCATAACATCAGCCGACTACGGGCTCTACGCCGTAGCGGCGTAGAATCGTAGCTGCGTAGCGGGCCTACGCCATAGCGGTTCTAAGGGTTGTGCCATTATTATGATAATGGGCTATTATGGCAGATATCATTATCTTAGCAAGAGTGACTGAGATCTTTGGGGAGGGGTTACTTTATTAATTTAGTCCGCACCACTTAGATAATTATTTTCAATTTTGCTGCTTGAAAATTTGAAGTGGTGTTATACAGCAATTCCGTTGGATGTTGAGACAAATTGACTTTATACTTAATGCGCGAAATATTTTAACGTCCTAAATCTGTCTTTGCTAAGTTAAGAGTATCTTAATAGCGTTCTTCTTTTAC
Organism: Mesoligia furuncula; assembly: GCA_916614155.1. Classification (NCBI taxonomy): domain Eukaryota; kingdom Metazoa; phylum Arthropoda; class Insecta; order Lepidoptera; family Noctuidae; genus Mesoligia; species Mesoligia furuncula. The sequence goes on from OU744816.1 coordinate 19,876,999, forward strand.
TTAAAGGCTTTTAATAATTACATTAGCGAGCGCTTTCAATTACAAAAAAATCCTGGTGAAGTGGCTGAACTCTCACTTTCTAACTTACCTAGTTATTTAATATCAATGAAGAAAAAAATATATATTATAGGAGTACAATATATATTTTTTTCTTCACATACATACATATTATTATTGTTATTGGAGAATAACAATAATAATATGTCCCATTCAAAGAACCGGCGAGAGCGTCCACGTACACTCTCAAAAACTAATCCATAAATAAAATATGTACAATCACAAAGCATGATCGACACCTCGAACTACTTACAACGTTACGTGCTTATGAAATATAGTGTACAGCCGTGAGTGTGCGAGGGTGACAAATTGCGGGAACTTTGTGGAGGCGCGGAGAACCAAACTTTGGTCCTTAGGTCCCTAGGGCCAATGTTTGTGAGGCTCTAGGGCCCAATGTTTGTTGGGCTTGGAAGAAGGGTGTTTGCTTTGTCTGGGTTGTTGGAGCTGAGGGAGGAGCTGTCAGTACGCTGTGCTCATACGTGCCTGAGTTTGGGGATCATGTTTTTCTTGACGAGAAATTGTTGGTTAATTGTTAGAAGCATTAATAATTATGTTTAGCGATTTTGTTCTCTAAGATCATCCATTGATCATAATTTCTTACCTTTTTTGGGTTCATTTTGTAGTCTAACGAAAGATGAATGAATATCAATATTGAGTGCCTGTCACATTTGACCTCTATTACTGAAATTTATAGACCTTCAACAGTCAACAGTACATGACTTATTGTGGTTATAATATTATACAATACCTAACTTTTCTAAAAGTAACTTCTTGTCAAGCACGTATTATAATATATTTGGGTGTTAGTGACCAAAATAATTCTTAATTAGTTTACTTACACGGCTGAAGATTTAACGTTCAATTTAACACGCCATGAACTTGTGTGATGTACACAAAATGTAACCCATCTATAAACTGACTATGGCTTACCGTAGTCGGTTTACAGATGGGTTACCTTTTTAGAGGTTAAGCTATACTTATATAGCTTAACCTCTCAGAACTTTGATCAGCGTGGTTGCCTTTTAACTATGAGACTCTTTACTCTATTATATTCGCTACATCGTAAATCACTCTATATTTTCCTTTGATATTTCTGAAAGCATACTTAATAAGTAATAATCTAAGAGACGGTACCTTCTAACAAGAATTGAAATTATAGTTTTAAAAAGAATGCAGAAAATCTTGTAAGAAAATATTCTGAGCACAATTTCAACTTCATATTGTATGTATCAGCAAAATGTGCTTTTTAATATAAAATTGAATTAAAGAATATGACACTTTATTTTCTATACAATGGACGTCAGAGTCAGACTTGTGACTACAATACAAATTCAAATTATTTATTAGTCACAATTTGTACATGAATAGAATAATCGGTGACCCCCAAATGACGACGGACAGAGGTATACATGATGACGTGTAAACTTTTCAATTATTATTAAAATTAAACGAAACAGTCACTGTGTATGTTGCTATGCTGCGATTTCTATAAAACATAATGACAACGTTATTTTTCAACTTACGAATTGTAAAAAAAAAAGGTCAAGTGCGAGTCGGACTCGCGCACCGAGGGTTCCGTTAAAATTTACGGTTTTCGGATTTTTCCCTTTACTTGTGCTACATGACCTTGCTTCTTGCCAAATTTTATGATTCTAGGTCAACGGGAAATACCCTATAGATTTTGATTCCGGGACATAAACGCCCGTATCTTTTGATTGCGTTGACTTAGAAGTTTGATTTTTTCATTGCTTCAAGAGAGTACAGCCTTGAGTATTTGATATTAATTTCAACTTGATAACTCCACGCGTTCCTGAGAAAAAGGATCTTGACTGACGGACAATGAAGTGATCTAATAAGGGTTCCGTTTTGCCTTTTGAGGTACGGAACTTCAAGAAAATTATGAAATGGACCTAAATAACGCCCTCGAAAGTATAACAAATTGGTTAAGGGCAAACAATCTAAAAGTTAACATTGACAAAACATGCTATGTGTCCTTTGCAAATAAAAATAAAAAAAATAAAAAATCTTCAAGTACATCATAAGGGTGAAACGGTGAAGGAAGTCAAGACCATAAAATTTCTTGGCTTTAAAATTGACTCTGGACTGAACTGGAAAACGCAAGTTGACCATGTTTGTAAAAAACTAAATCAGTTTTCATACGCCCTCTATATGTTACGAAAAGTTACAAGTGAGAGTACTTTGCTGAATGTCTATCATGCATATGTGGGTTCCACATTAAGATATGGCATCCTCTTCTGGGGTAATTCAGCAAACAGGGAGTACGCTCTTAAAACCCAAAAAAAAATGTCTCAGAAGTATATGTGGCCTTAGAGAGACTGACTCATGCAGACCAGTATTCAAAAGATTGAAAATCTTGACCTTACCTTCATTATATATATTCAAAGCAGCAATGATGGTAAAACGCGATATAGGTAGTTATGAAACATTGAGAAGTGCGAGACACAAAACTAAACTTAGAGGCTTTATTATGTAGAACTGTAAAGTATAAATCAAGTGTGTTTGGGATGGGAATAAAAATTTATAACAGACTCCCAATTTGTATTAAAATTATCCCGTGCTTGAATATTTTCAAGGTCAGGCTTAAAGAGTTTCTTTTAAGTAAAGCTTACTATTCAATTAATGAATTTCTGAATGACCGAGCTATTGATTAAATATGTATAATACACTCGAGAGCAATGAATCCGGGTCACTTAAAGAATCCTAAAAATCTCGGAAACTAAAAATGCTAGGTTAATGCAATAAATTGTATTTAATAGACAATGTAATACTCCTTAAATGAAGGTATTAAAACTTCTTAGTTATTGTTAAGTTATATCATAAAAAAATCAAATTTGAAAAAGGGCCACTTTCGAAGATGGAACTACGAAATTACAGCATTTGGTTTTGCTTTTGTTTGTAATCTGTCATTTATGTGGGTACATAAACCATGTTGATAGTGCTCTATGTTCATTATTCAAGCTGAAATTATGTCGCTTACGCCTGAAGAATGCACCAGAATACTTACAATGCTGGAAACCGGCCGGAGTCAGCGCGATACAGCCAGGACTGTCGGTGTGTCGCTGTCAACAGTACAAAGAGTTCTCCGACGTTACGAAGAAACTGGTTCTAACCTACGCAGACCAGGAACGGGCAGAACCAGGTGTACCACAGCACGAGAAGACCGATACTTGGTGAACACCATGCTTCAAAATCGCTTTCTCACAAGAACTGAACTCACAAATCAGTTTCGACGCCTCGGAGGAAGTAACCCAAGTGCATGGACAGTAAGACGTCGGCTTGCTGAATCTAACTTAAAACCCCTTAGACCTGCAAACGGCCCTAAATTGGAGCGTGGGCATCGTATTTCAAGACTAAGATATGCCCAGAGCCACGTAAATTGGAGTATTGAAGATTGGTCAAAAGTTATGTTCTCCGACGAATCAAAATTTATGCTCTACAAGCACGATGGAAGACACAGAGTGTATCGAAGACCAGGGGAAAGATTCAAGCAAGCATGCATCGAAGAAAAAGTAGCCTACGGTGGTGGGTCTGTACTTGTGTGGGCCGGAATTTCTTCTGAAAGTCGCACAGAGCTGGTGATCATAGAAAACGGCTCTTTAACTAGCGTAAGATATGTGGAAGAAATCCTCAATGATCACGTTGGTCCATTTATGGTCAATTTAGGTGAGGATGCTATATTTATGCATGACAATGCCCGACCTCATACAGGTAGGATTGTGAATGACTACCTTCAAGAGATGAACATTACTCGTATGGAGTGGCCAGCGCGCAGCCCGGATATCAACCCGATCGAGCATGCTTGGGACGAGCTAGGCAGATGCGTAAAACAATGAAATCCTCCCCCAATCACGCTTCGTGAGCTCAAAATTGCTCTCACAGAGGAATGGGAGAATATTCCCCAAAATCGTATAAGGAACTTGGTGTACAGCATGCCAAACCGCGTAAACGCAGTAATGGAAGCACGAGGAGGCAATACGAAGTATTAAAATTCAAGAAAATCGTAATAAAGTTCAAAAATTTCATGTTTCCTATTTTTGTTTTAAGGAGAGATCAGCAGTTTTTTTCTTTATGTAATTTTGTGTTAATAAAATGTATGGTGACTCATATTTTTTTTACTTTCATTTAAGGAGTATTACATTGTCTATTAAATACAATTTATTGCATTAACCTATCATTTTTAGTTTCCGAGATTTTTAACATTCTTTAAGTGACCCGGATTCATTGCTCTCGAGTGTATAATGTAATTATAAAATTCTCTCTCTTCAGGTAATTATAAAACAGCTAAATTGACTGTTTAATGGTATTATTATGACTAATTATTGTATGATTATAAATTACGATTATGAATTCAAAACGAATTTGACTATATTGAAGTAAAAAGTGTCCATGATGTAATTTATTTTAATTGAAATTGACATCTAAATAATATTGTATCCAGTCATGTATTTTATATTAATTGAATTTGACATATAATTATTATAACCGGCGTAATTTATTTTATTTTTAATTGGAAATGACATGTGAATATTGTAGTTAGTGTAATTATGACCAGTGATGTATTTAATTTTATTTTGTTTAATTTATTATTATTTTGAAACTTTGTACACCCCATGGGTATGTTACAGAGATACCTATTATAACAAATAAATTTAAGAACTGACCATACACCTGTGACAAGCAATAAATGAATTTGAACCCTAAAAACGTATAACATTTTCGGTACATGTTGAAAATATAATTTGTTGGTATTCTGATATTGTATTTAGTCAGTAAAAATATTTACTATCTATGATTGTTACTACTAAGAACATACTTAAATGTACGAGTATGTCCCAAATAAATAGAATATTAATAGCAAGAAGCTGGCAGTATCATCACAACGGTAATATTTTCTCATTGTTTGTCTTATTTCGTTTTTAGTAAGTAGGTATATTTATGTATATTTATTTGTGCTTATATTAATATGTAATTATGTATATATTATATTCATAGTTTTAATAGGTTTATGCGTATCTTTATATTTAAAATATTTATTACTCAATTTTCATAATTGCACCTACCACTGTTTGCCTCTGCATCAACCAAAGGTTGACTGGTAGAAAATGCCTATGGCATTAAGTCCGCCTCTGTACATTTATGTGCTTGAAGTATTAAATAAATAAATAAATAATAATAATATTCGCTATTCAACATAACATTCCAATTACAATATATAAGTACCCGAAATCATAGGTGCTCAGTTGCTTGAGAGTTTAAATAAAACTGAAAAGATTTAAATCTGAAAGTTGATTGACTTTCATCCACTTTCAATGCATCCGATTCTGAGATCAACAATAAGATATCCTACTAATATTATAAACGCGAAAGTTTGTGAGGATGGATGGATGTTTGTTACTCCTTCACGCAAAAACTAATGAATGGATTTCGATGAATTTTCACAGTAATATAGCTTATACATCAGAATAACATATAGGCTACAATTTATAAAGATTTTGTGTGATTTGGCCATAATATATAGATAAGTATCAAGTAAGTCGGAAAAATTCCTGCCCTCTGAGAGCTATTTTGGCGTGCGCTGCGTAAACCGTTAAAGTTACCCGAAGATAATGTATCGTGGAAATGTTTGTCTTAAAGAGTTCTAAATAAAAGTCCGTGACAGCATATGTCTCCCTTTTATGTGGAAGTCATTATATCCAAAATAGTGAGCCATAAATACATTTAAATTGGATACTCTTTTTACAATGCATATTTTAGAATTTTTAGTTAATTCTTATCAAAATTAATACATTTATCGCTTTCGATATTTAATGTAGATAAACTTTGTCTTTTACACTAAGCAATTTGGACGAATACTTTAAAAGTTATCACGATAAGATTGACCTGAGTGGAGCGCACATGAGGCAATGACGCGCGCCCTCACCGAGTGCGCGACCAAGCCCCGAACGTGGGCATGCAGAAGCGTGAGGCACAGAGCACTTTTTAACCGACGTAAAAACGGAGGAGGTTCTCAAGTCGACGCGCATATTTTTTTTTAAAAGTATGACCACGCAGAACTTTTTATAATACCTACTGGGCGTGAGGGCAGACCGGCAGACGTCGTTGACGGTTGTGTTCATTTTGCGAAGCGATTTATTAATAACTTACAGTAGGCATAATTATAATTTTTAGGTAGTATATTTTAAGTACAAATATAGATCCGTTATTAATTTAATTATTATAGTCATATTAGAATTGTTTTCTTTGTTTGTATTTTTAGTTAGTTAGGTACAGGTTGTGTATTTGTACGTATTAAGTAAGTACCTAAATGGATTCGTTATTGTTTTCATTAATTAGATTATTACAATTGTTTTTTTTTTGTGAGTTTAAGGATAACGTATAGTTTTAGGTTTAGGTTGTGTTGTAAGTAAGTAGAGAAGATAGATTCGTTACTGGAATTGTTTTAGTTAGTTTAAAAATTACTACCGATTTTGTGATTTTTTAAATAGTATTCACAATAATGACGCGAAAGCGTAAATCTAATATTCCACAAAGCTCTAATAAAACTCGAGCTATGAAATAGCTAAACTTAACGAGATGTCTCAACAAACTGAGTTTCAAAGGTTTGAATAGGCGGCGCGTGAGGCGGCACACAGAGCTACTGTGAGACACCAAAAGTCCCAAGATCGGCAACAACACGCTGAGCATCTGGCATCTCAACGAGCTGCTGAAACTCCAGATCAGTCTCAACCTTGACGTCAATGGCATGTTGAGTATCTGTTGTCTCAACGGGCTGCTGAAACACCGGAACAGTCCCAAGATCGGCGTCAACAACACGCTGAGTATCTGGCATCTCAACGAGCTGCTGAAACTCCAGATCAGTCTCAACCTTGACGTCAATGGCATGTTGAGTATCTTTTGTCTTAACGGGCTGCTGAAACACCGGAACAGTCCCAAGATCGGCGTCAACAACACGCTGAGTATCTGGCATCTCAACGAGCTGCTGAAACACCAAAACAGTCTCAACCTCGACGTCAATGGCATGTTGAGTATCTTTTGTCTTAACGGGCTGCTGAAACACCGGAACAGTCCCAAGATCGGCGTCAACAATACGCTGAGTATCTGGCATCTCAACGAGCTGCTGAAACACCAAAACAGTCTCAACCTCGACGTCAACGGCATGCTGAGTATCTGGTGTCTCAACGGGCTGCTGAAACACCGGAACAGTCTCAACCTTGACGTCAACGGTATGCTGAGTATCTGGTGTCTCAACGGGCTGCTGTAATACCGGCACAGTCCCAAGATCGGCCCCAACAGCATGCTGAGTATCTGGTGTCGCAACGGGCTGCTGAAACACCGGAACAGTCCAAAATCAGCGTCAACAGCATGCTGACTATCTGGTGTCTCAACGGGCTGCGGAGACATTAGAACAGTGTCAAGCTCGACGTCAGCAGCAGGCGACTTACATGGCATCCCAAAGAGCCACAGAAACCTTTACAACGGCTGAATCTCGCAGACGCGTTGTTGTTACACGATTATAAATGTCCGTGACAGCATATATCTACCTTTTATGTGGAAGCCGTAAATAGTGAGCCATATCGAAAGTACCTCTTTCTGCATGTTACCTTTTCACACCTAAACCACTGAACGGATTTCGATAAATTTGGCAAGTAGATAGATAGCATCCTAGGGAAGGACATGGGCAATTTCCGACATCCACGCGGGCGAAGCCGCGGGCAGAAGCTAGTATTTTATATATACAAGAGTGAACTTAATAAAATTATGATTAAAAGTAAATGAAATACTCGTAAACTCACTGACCAACAAAATTGCCTGAGAACTCTTCAACGAACAAACCCTTTAATAAATACAATCAATAAAAATACTAATAAAAGCTCCAGCCAATCAGAGCGCGTTGTCGAGATTAAATAATTCCGAGCGAACGGAGTGGCAAGTTAGAGAGTGAACAAAAATATCAATGAACAGTCCCAGCGTGTGCCTGTTGCGATTGTTATTAACGTGAGCTGCGAATAACTGCAGTGGAGAATTCATTAATTGTTTTTTCATACTATATGTAATTTAATAAGTTTTCATACATTGAATGACACTTATATGGGATAAGAGCTTAGCAGTAATTGTAATTGCTTGCCACTTACAGTAACTTGCTGCTCTAATCGCATGAATTATTATTTATAGATCGATCCCTACCTACCCGCGCCGTGTTAGCGCATCAAGCTATTCGCTGTTCGTGTGTGATGGATGACGACTGGCTGCCAAACGATCGCGATCAATTGCGACGTGTCACGGAGACGCATGCATGTTTAAACGTAACAAGTTGCCTCAAGTTGAGACGTGCTCAGGTAATGTACTGTGCTCCTATTGGAGGGTAGGCTAGGAGTATGTGCTTGTCGATCGAATGATATCGTTCTGTATTTAAGAAATGGAATAAAATGATATTTAATTTACTTAATATTTGAAAAAGAAAATTTAAGCACTTATATTTCTCGTATATCGTAAGAATGTTTACATCGTTTCAGCCGATAGACGTCCACTGCTGGACATAGGCCTCCCCCAATTTTGGGGGGGGTTTGCCATAATCGCCACGCTTGGCAGGCGGGTTGGCGATCGCAGTATGGTATGATGGTGGAATAAATAGAGAACGCTGCTGCCCATTCTCCGGTAAGACACTTAGTCGCCTTTTACGACACCCACGGGAAGTAAGGGGTGGTGCAATTCTTTAAGTCCGGCACCACACAGACAAAGAATTGTTTACACTTTGCAGGAAATAACTACAAACATTTTGTTTCAAAGTTGAATCAAAAAATACATGCGAGCAGCGGCGGCCGGCAAAGTTAGTATGAAAAATCCATATCTGTCGTGTTTAGCGACCAAATTACTATGAATACTCATTTAACTATCGTGTAATTTTTGCAGACCGCTACAGTAATGTACTACGCATAACAAGGCAAAGCCCCTGTGGAAATCGTGAGTGATTGCTCTGATAGAAAGCGAAATTTCCCAAAACAAAAGACATTACAAACACGTCAGATTCGGAAAAGGCGTCGAGTGAGAAATATGTACCTACATTAAAGGTAACACGACTCAATAAAGAATCCCTAAAATAACAACCACCAAATCAAATACTTCCTCCAACGTGGTAACCATGGCAACCAACTATCAGAATCAAAGTAATCCAACTTTAAATGATCAAGTACAGTCAGCGCCGAAGAGAACCAATCACGAGCCCCCAAAGTGGAAATTATTCCCTTTGCCAATCCGCAGATTAGTTTCAAGAGGTCCTAAACACGAGTTAGTCGATTCGGAAAGGTAATTAGTTTAATTCGAACGATTTGTTAGAAGGGGTCTCACAGCAGGCGGGGTGAGGTGTCACCGCAAGCTGGGAGCGACGCGTGTGTGTTGAGAGATCGCGTTGATTGAGACGTTAGATTGGTAATTAATGAATATGGGGTCGTTAATTGGTAATGCTTTGGCTTAACGTGATATATTATAACGGGTGTAAATACATTACGAAGCTGAGGGTCACATGTTGTTATAATGCAATGATTTTTTTGTACGAAGCCATTCCTGGAAACTGACTGGTTCGTTATTGGTGACGAAAATAAAACTTGTTTTCGCACAAGTAATCGTAAAAAATGTTTTCGTTTTTACGCTTTTTTGTGCGATAACAAGTTTTTATTAACTAAACCTAAAAAACCCACACGTCACTCATAAGGTGATAAACACACGAAAGCTCAGATTTGTTCAGCGCGGTTTATCATACCAAAAATAAAAAGTCGGTCTGCGGCAATTGTCTAATTCAATGTTAGTTGATAAAACGAACATTATGCGTAGATTTCGGCTTTCTGATGGGGCTTTTTACACCCTGTGTGTAGGTAGGTCCGACTTGACGGAGGTATGACGGACAAAGGACGCAGATGTGACCCACAAAGGATTAGTGAGACGACGCGCAAGTACGTGACAGCGGTATTAGGATCACAGGCTGGAGAATGAGGTGGCTTTAGGTGGGCTGGACGTCAATGGAAGTTTATAAGCTGATGTGATGAAATATTGTAGTTCAGTGGACTTATAATGAAAATGTAACAGTGCCGGGCTGTTATGGTTCACGGAGCTTTAGGAAAAGTTCGACTTTGTAGAGCGTCGTACCTGTACCTCACACTTGTGTGAGATCATAATCTTTAATAAAAAAATAAATGCCTATCATTGCTAAGTGCATCATTTGAAAACGGCTAGACCGTTTTTTTTTTTTTGTTTGCAAAGGTTTTTAGGGAAAAATGTAAAAGTTCGTTTACACTTTTTCGTTCATTTGTACGGTAAACAGGGTGGGTCAGTTCCGTACTATTTTATCATATTTAGATATCTATGCCCACCACGTTTGCGGAGTTTCGGTGACTAATTAAATTTGACCTTGTATAAGTACCGCACTAAATAAGTACCTAACCTCACAGCTTACTGGCTACTTGAGTTCAATTTTTTTGTGCTTTAGTGTTAAGGCTACAGGTTTTTATCAGAGGCCCTGAAAATTTGAAAATTCTGGTAAAACTGGAGCTGCTTTTTTCTGTGAGATATTTGTATGACCTCAAGACTATCATGTTTGGACAGGCCAACGTCTGTCGGGTCAGCTGTTACAATATAATCATTAAGAGCGTTTACGCCGTACGGCAATTCATACAAACTTTCAAGCCCTTATTTTTCGAAATGAATGAACCGATTTCAATGAAACTTCATACGCATAAGCAGGATACAAAGGTCTAAAAAGTTAGTAGAGAACATTATCGAAATGTCTTATTTAAAAAAAAATTACTGGAAATCTCTGTTTCTATGGAAAATTTAAAATCGGTCAATTTTGGCTGTAACACTATTTTTCGAAAATGTTCTCTACTAACTTTTTAGACCTTTGTATCCTGCTTATGCGTATGAAGTTTCATTAAAATCGGTTCATTCATTTTGAAAAATAAGGGCTTGAAAGTTTGTATGAAATGCCGTATGGCATAAACGCTCTTAAGAAAATACATTTATTTGTTATGCTTCCGCTGTCCGCCTGCTCATTGAGATGTAAGCGAACATCGCTATTTAACTCAACTTAGCACGTTCAACTTAATCGATACAAAACTTAGGTGTTTGGTTTACATTGGAGTGTTTCGAACTAATTAATAAATTTAAGGTGGTCTTAGCATTATAGATGAGTAGGGTTCGTTAATGTCTATGAGGCTTAGATAAAATCTTGTTTAAAAATAGGTATCATTGTGATGTATTCCTTGATTATATTTTAATTAAAACATACTTTTAAATGGAATCGTCATCACACACCACCAGCACTTGTGCTTTGTATAACTATTTCGATATGAGACTGTAATAAAATGTCATTGAAAAGATGTTCTAAAATACATAATTATACTTTGCAGTCAGAGTGTCTTTAAGCCATTATGTCTTCGCTTGGTCTCCCGTTTTAAACTAAGTTATTATGTTTTTGTGTTATGTTCGCAATTTTGTAATGAGTGTCAGTACAGTTTGGTTTCGAGTATTTTTACTATTATATTTTTTTAAACTTTATTCCGACAGTCATGAATACGAATTTCAAAAAACCGATTTTCAATAGATCGAATAACAAAAAGTCCGAATTAATGCTAATTCGAAACATCAAAAATACGAATTCCGATTAATTAAAATTCCGAAATAAAAACCCCTTGTAAAACTGAATAGCAAGACAAATATACATACGAGTAGAATACGGAATTTCGACGCACAAAATATCGATAAATGCTAATACGATGCTACAAAATTGCGATGCACGATACTGCGAAAGACCGTCTCTGCGACGCCACTACACTTCGATGCACGTTACCGCGATAGATCTTCATTGCGATACTACTTGACTTCGATGCTTGTTACCGCGAAAGATTTTCACTGCGATACTACTTGACTTCGATGCACGGTAAAGGTATTGTCATTCGCTCGCTCTTGCATCCTATGTCGACGGAGCCCCGCTTCGCACCCTGTTTCTGTGTAAAGGGTTTAAAGTAATCTAACTAAACTTAATCTCGGGGTGCCTTACGCTCGCTTTTGCATCCTACGTCGCCTATTGAGTCCTACGTCGCTTATTGCGTTCGTTCAATTCGGGTGCGGCAACGATAACGTAAGTATAATAGCGAAAGAAGAAAAGATAATTCCGAAATAATTCGCAGTATTGAAAATCGGAATGTCGTTTTTCGGACCGAGAACCCATCGAGCATTTGATTCTTCGAACATAATATACGAAAATCAGAAAACAAACAAATCGCATTTATGACTTTCGGTAAAATAAATTTCGTGATTTTTAGGGTTCCGTAGTTGCTACAAGGAACCCTTATAGTTTCGTCAAGTCCATCTGTCTGTCTGTCTGTTTGTCCGAGGTTTTGCTAAGAGACCGTTAATACTAGAAAGCTGTAATTTTGTAGGAGTGCGTATATTAATTACGCCGATAAAGTGATAAAATAAAATTTTGGAAAATATTTTTTTTTAGGGTAGCTCCCCTACACGTGAAGTGGGGATGAATATTTTTTTCGTCGTCTACCCCATCATGTGGGGTATCGTTGAATAGGTCTTCTAAAATAAAAAAAGTAATTTAAAAAATAAAAAAACCCGACTGCGAAACTGAAAAGCTACAAACAAGCCCATTTTAAATTAAATAAAAGTTGGAAGCAGGCGGGACCCATTTGAATTTGAAAATATAATAAAAATGGTATGGGTCCCGCCTGCTTCCAACTTTTATTTAATTTAAAATGGGCTTGTTTGTAGCTTTTCAGTTTCGCAGTCGGGTTTTTTTATTTTTTAAATTACTTTTTTTATTTCCAGCTTTTTAGTTTACAAATGTGAAAGATTTCGCAAACGATTTAGTTCTCGGTATGTGTTTTTTACGATTTGTCACTTCGAATTACTTTTAACCATATAAGTCATATATATTTTTGTAATCACCTTTTAAAACTCTTTATTTTGATACCCCACTCGATAGGTTTCGAGAAAAAAAATTTTTTTTTTGAAGACATTTTGCGCCAAAAATCGGCCATTTTAATATTTTTTTCAATTTTTATATACCCAGTGTCACTCTCACAATTAAGACGAATCTAACGACACCTCTCAAGCTGAAATCGATCAAGCCGTTTAGGCTACAGAGCTTGCCAAAGAAATATACATACATACATACATACATACATACATACATACATACATACACTCGAAAAACATAACCCTCCTTCTGACGCAGTCGGGTAATAACTTGGCGGTTGCTAAAATAATTTTTCGATTTAATGCATGGTGTATTACTAAATATTAAACTTTAAAGTGCAATTTTTTGTTCCAGTAGGGCGTCCCTCTAAAACCTGAACTGCTGGCTTGAAAAATCTGGAAAAATTCACGATGATAGTGCATTTCATGAACTTTAAAGGAAAAGCAGTTAAGATAACTTTATTAGTTTAGCAGTAATAGTCGTTGAACTTGGGTGTTGGATAATTTTGTACCAAATACAAAATCCTTAGCATTAATGTTTTAAAGCGACTAAGATGAAGTAGTTTCTTGTTTATAACGTGTAAAGACTTGTAGTGAAAAAAAAATGTTTTTTTTTTTATATTCAGAATAAAGAACAACAGAATCGTACTACATTGTGATAACGGGCTACTACGGAACCCTACACTGTGCGTGGCCCGACAGGCACTTGGCCGGTTTTTAATAATAGACATTATATTTCTTCGTCATTTCAGCCGATAGACGTCCATTGCTGGACACAGGCCTCCCCCAATTTTGAGAGGGTTTGCCATAATCGCCACGCTTGGCAGGCGGGTTGGCGATCGCAGTATGGTATGGTGGTGGAATACATAGAGAACGCTGCTGCCCATTTTCCGGTACGATCCTTAGTCGCCTTTTACGACACCCACGGGAAGTAAGGGGTGGTGCTGTTCTTTAAGTCCGGCACCACACAGACCTAATTAATTATAATTCTTAGGTATTATGAAATTCGGGCTTTTGAAAATCGGAACATCGAAATTCGGAATAAAATATTCCGGACTATTTGGGTGTTCCCTATATTTTCGCTCTTCGCTGTAAGTGTGGCCTTGCCTTAACTAATTTACTCGCGAGCCTCTAAACAAAGTAATCCTTAAAAGGTTTCTTCCGAACATTAGTTAAGTGATTTTTTACTAAACGAGCCGAAACACTTTAATTTTGTTAAAATGTATCACCATTTACCAATTTATTGTACGTTTTAATTAATTTGAAATAGGTACTAATTACCTATCAGTAAGTAAAAGTATGTAAAAGTAAAAGTAAAAGTAGTAGTAGTCTGTGTGGTGCCGGACTTAAAGAATAGCACCACCCCATACTTCCCGTGGGTGTCGTAAAAGGCGACTAAGGGTCTAACCGGAGAATGGGCAGCAGCGTTCTCTATGCATTCCACCACCTTACCATACTGCGAACCCCCCCCCCTTTTGGGAGAGGCCTATGTCCAGCAGTGGACGTCTTTCGGCTGAAATGATGATGATGATGATGAAGTAAAAGTATTTAAAAAAATATTGTTTTGACGCTGAAATCGAAAAATATATTCTCGAATTTTTATAAAAGAAAATGGCACATCTGTTAACAGAACAATCCATTTAATTAATTTTCCTTTTCGATGGTAATGAATATTTGAGCGGTGTGTCTTTTTTCATACATATGTGGCCAAACAATGTACCTTATGAACAAAAGTACTGAAATACAGGAAAAAAATCGCAGGTTCTGAAAAAAAAAATATTGGATTTATTCATACCGTGGGTTTATTTATACATTCGTACCACATGAAATTGTCGTTGAAAGATGTTAATAACTTGCAACCCATGAATTAATTTGGCGATCTAATGATACGTTCTTCCGATGATGCGTTTCGTTACTTCATTATTTTATAAATGTAACATAAAGAAATTATCCTAAAAATATTATCTTATTTTTGTATTATTATAGTTTTTTTGATTATTGTATGCGTTTGGTCAGCTTTCTGAAAGGCCAAAAAGTCTGTGGCCAAAAAGACTGTGGCCGATAATTATGTATTTTTTTTTATTACTTCTTGCTAAGTACCAATAATTTCATCATTCCGTTTCGGTTCCTCGCCTTTGTTCGTTGGTTTCCCGTCTCTTGGAGTGCTATTTCGTGCGTGATTTCATAATTGTTGATTTGGCTATTTTTCCCAGGACTTTCGATTGATTTCTTACATCTTAAAGACCTAGTTAACTCATTTAGACTTGACACTTATTTAGTTTAATTTGACAGCTGTGAGCTGTCACTGCTGTCCTGAACGTTTCGTTTGAACGCAGTTACGATGTGAGGTAGTGATTTTTTAGGGTTCCGTACCCAAAGGGTAAAAACGGAACCCTATTACTAAGACTTCGCCGTCTGTCCGTCTGTTCGTCTGGCCGTCTGTCCGTCTGTCCGTCTGTCCGTCTGTCCGTCTGTCCGTCTGTCCGTCTGTCCGTCTGTCAGTCACCAGGCTGTATCTCAAGAACCGAGATAGCTAGACAGTTGAAATTTTCACAAATTATGTATTTCTGTTGCCGCTATATCAACAAATACTAAAAACAAAATAAATTAAATATTTAAGGGGGGCTCCCATACAACAAACGCAATTTTTTTGCCCTTTTTGGCTCGATATCAAAAATGGCAACAGGTAGGCACTTGAAATATTCACAAAATACTCAGTTGTATTTTAACTTTAATAATAAATAATAAAATTAAAATAAAACAAATATTTAAGGGGGCTCCCATACAACAAACATGTTTTTTTTGGCGTTTTTGCCTTGTGGTACGGAACCCTTCGTGTGCGAGTCCGACTCGCACTTGTTATTTATTAATCTATCAGATATTGTTGGATTTTCAATACTGCTAATAA
This sequence comes from Mesoligia furuncula, assembly GCA_916614155.1. NCBI lineage: Eukaryota > Metazoa > Arthropoda > Insecta > Lepidoptera > Noctuidae > Mesoligia > Mesoligia furuncula. Next base: position 19,892,963 of record OU744816.1, read on the forward strand.
CATAATTTATTGCAAGGAATTTAACTTCTAATTTGTACCTCGGTACAAGTTTGGCCGAAGAAAAAAACAGTGGCACGCCGGGAGCACTCCCGGCGTGCCACTGTTTTTTTCTTCGGCCTTGTTTTTATGTGTTTTTTTTACACTTCTGTCGGCACCGACAGAAGTGTAAACAAAACACATATTAATACTTTGCCATTGTATCCTGTATACTTGTGGCTAAGTTTCGCTAGCTAATTTAATTTGATCCTGTATACTTTTGGCTAAGTTTCGCTAGCTAATTTAATTTGATCCTGTATACTTGTTTTAAATTTTTGATATTTTGGAATCTTACGAATTTTCTATCAGGGTCACGTGTCCTGACGCGAGTTTAAAATTTTTTACCCATTACAAAAAAAGTGTACAACGCCGCTAAAGAAGTTTTCACTTCAAAAACACCTCCTTTATTCAGTTAAGACACTGACTTTACTACCAAAACTGCTTTTTGTATTGTGGAATGTTCCAATAGGTACCTCACGCGTGCGGGTTGACGTTAATTTTGGCGGGAAGCTAGTGTGACGTCATCGCATCGATCATGGCCACCGCGCGGTAATGACAAGTCTTTTATAACAAAGATCCTATTATCAGCCAGTCTTTTGTAACCGAACCGCAGTGAAATATTGTTTGGAGAGAGTTTTTATAAAAATTAAAAATGATTGAGCTTCATTTTTTATCTATTGTCGTGATCCGGCCCACCGCATGTTCTTTTTTAATTGCAAAGGTTTTTGTTATGCACCATTGGTGTCATCGTCATCGATATTATTAAGAAACAAACATTCTGGCGTAAAAAAACTGTATTTTCGTATCATATTGCAAATCGTTTGATATCTAATTAAAAGATTATAGAACGGTTCCTGGATTATGAGGTTTTCTCCTTCAGCCACCACCATTTACCTGACCAGTGGCAATGTAATTAATTAAACCTTCTTTTTTTTTTCCTGAATCCGTTCGCCCGCATGCCTACCTGTGTTCAACCATATATTACATACCTGTAATAAGAAAAATACGTTATTAAATACCACAATAATACACAATACATTAATAGTATAAACTTGTACCAAAAACTGTTTATTTACGAAAAACAAAACATCAGCAAAAATATTAATACGTAATACACGGCGCGTTTTGTCAGCAAATTACAAGTTCAGTTGCTTGTAACACGCAATGTATCGGAAATAATGCGAAATCGTCGTAATAATGCGACACATAGTTCTTATATATTGTACTGCATATTCAGGTCCAAGTCACAACAAAAATATTAGAGCACTAAGTTTTACACGAGATTTCACCTGAAAATGATGTCCAATATCCATTGTGAAAAATATTTGCCATAATCACCACACTTGGTAAACGAATCGAAACAAGAGCTTTAAGAGAGCTTTAATAACTTTAAGATATGGCGTACACTATGCAATATGAGTCTGTGACTGCTGAGCGACTAGACGCAACGACAGGTTGCAGCTGATAATTTTCAAATAATTAGTTCAAAGCCCCGAAACACTTGGCGTCGAGATGCAACGATAGGCTAGTGGAGTCTAAAAACTCAAAGAAAATGCTCGCTTCCTGCACCATGTCTATCGTAATGACTAGTAGCAGATGCAAACAACAGCTCTGAGTCCAGTATGACTCCTCCCGCTCTGGGTGGAGCGGAAGGGAGTGTCAGACTCTTACTGACTAAAACCCACTCATGTTCCTTCCTTAGCCCTTTTTGTTCCGGGGTAGCGGTAACCCTTTCGGACAATCCCGCTGCCCCGGCAGGCTTCGGCCCTAAGGGGCCTCTCAGTTTATGCTGACATCTCTTTGAGGCGCGCGTGGAACAGGTACACCCTGACACCCTGGATTAAGCTACTATAAGCTACTTTTTAGGGTTCCGTAGCCAAATGGCAAAAACGGAACCCTTATAGATTCGTCATGTCTGTCTGTCTGTCTGTCTGTCTGTCCGTCTGTCTGTCCGTCCGTATGTCACAGCCACTTTTCTCCGAAACTATAAGAACTATACTGTTGAAAATTGGTAAGTAGATGTATTCTGTGAACCGCATTAAGATTTTCACACAAAAATAGAAAAAAAACAATAAATTTTATGGTTCCCCATACTTAGAACAGAAACACAAAAAAATTTTTTTCATCAAACCCATACGTGTGGGGTATCTATGGGTAGGTCTTCAAAAATGATATTGAGGTTTCTAATATAATTTTTTTCTAAACTGAATAGATTGCGCGAGAGACACTTCCAAAGTGGTAAAATGTGTGTCCCCCCCCCCTGTAACTTCTAAAATAAGAGAATGATAAAACTAAAAAAAATATATGATGTACATTACCATGTAAACTACCACCGAAAATTGGTTTGAACGAGATCTAGTAAGTATTTTTTTTTAATACGTCATATATCGTAAACCACAATTTACCATTCATTCAATCAACTCAAAAATAAAAAAAAACATTTAATTTCATAAACATAAACCTTATGCATAAACCCGGATGTTACGGAACCCTCGGTGCGCGAGTCCGACTCGCTCTTGCCCGGTTTTTTTTATTCCGATATTCTCACGGGATCGAAACTTATGCGGGTAAAACCGCGGGGCGCAGCTAGTTGTTTATAAAATTGGCTAGCAACAAGTATATACAAGTCACAACTACCTACCATTCTATATTGTATGAAATGGCTATAACGGCAAATTAATGTAGGGTGTCAAGTTAACAATTAACTTCTATGACTGTACATACAATTTACAAAACAAAAGATTTCTCTAGCTATGTATAACAATTTTATTAGTATGATACATCGACACGGATAGTCAATCCAGTCTCCAAAACATTTTTCGCTCACACGCATGAGACGATAAAATTGTACCCCGGCCTTTAGCGTTCAGTATGAAATATGAAGATAAATTAATGTATTGAGAATAATAAAACTGCGATGCTGAGGACGCTACATTGTGTCAGATTCGTCTCGCTCGTAAACACATAACGTAAAGAATTTACTCCTAAATGTATTAGTGTCGGCTTTTAACGTATTTTCTTAGAAAGTCTTCATAAATATCGATGTTTCGTGTATAATGTGTATGCTCTTGAAATAATAGCTGAAGCGTGTTCGTTGCTTGCTTAATGTAGAGAATTAACAATATGAGAATGTTCATCGAAGTGTTTAGTAAATCAGCAATGGATTTGATGTGATCAATCAAGTGCGTTTGATGTCGATCAGTTTTTTTAGAACGATTCAGTGATTTCCAATAATAATTCGAGAGTTTGTGTTTTTTTAGGGTTCTGTACCAAAATGGTAAAACGGAACCCTTATGGTGAGACTCAGTCTTTCTGTCTGTCTGTCTGTCTCTCACAGCTGGATATCTCAAGAACTGCTAATGCTATCAACTTGAAATTTGGAATAGATTTAGATGACGTTTGTCCAACTATTTTGCAAATAAGAAATAAATAAAAATATATGTATATTTTTTTGCAACAGAGACTGAAAGGTCTGAAAAATTCGAAGTGAGACTACTAGAACATGTGGAGTATCATAAAAAAGAGCGCAGTTTGTACATTCTCAAACATTTTTTTTTTAGGCAGCACATTTTTCGACGTTTGATGAAAAATGTAAAAAATACCGTTCCCTCCCCCCCCTAAGTTTGCAAAGAGAAAAATTTGAAATTATACTATGTGATAGAAGTTTATGTACAGATTACAGGAAAAATAAAACAAAGTCTGTAAATAGCACACTTTTTCAGAAATCATCAACGAAAGTTACATTAGTTCCACTATCGATCGCTGACATAAAACTGGAATATTCTACACAGTGTTAAAATTCTCTAACGAATATAGGCCTCGTCGATGAAAAATTAAAAACACGATGGTACGGAACCCTCGGTGCGCGAGTCCGACTCGCTCCAGACCGATTTTCTTTTTACGATGCTACAATACATACAATAAATACTTACAAAAAAAGCTTAGCTCTGCAGCATACGCCGTTAGGAAAATTCGTGATTTAGAGACAACCCGTTTAGTTTACTTTACCTAGTTATTTTCATACGTGTAAAAGTGATTGTAGAAACCTACTTACAGAAAATAAATCATTTATCATATAAACAGAACTTACAATTTTAAGGCGTTAGGGGTTGAACTGTCGAAACGCTATAAATTTATAATCATTGTTTATAAGTATTTTAATGGTCATAATACAAAAAAAGTATCTGTTGATTTAAAAAACCGGGCAAGAGCGAGTCGGACTCGCTCACCGAGGGTTCCGTAACATCCGGGTTTATGCATAAGGTTTATGTTTATGACATTAAATGTTTTCTTTTTATTTTTTTATATTTGAGTTGGTTGAATAAAAGGTAAATTGCGGTTTACGATTATGACGTATTAAAAAAAACTACTTACTAGATCTCGTTCAAACCAATTTTCGGTGGAAGTTTACATGGTATTGTACATCATATATTTTTTTTAGTTTTATCATTCTCTTATTTTAGAAGTTACAGGGGGGGGGACACACATTTTACGACTTTGGAAGTGTCTCTCGCGCAAACTATTCAGTTTAGAAAAAAATGGTGTAAGAAACCTCAATATCATTTTTGAAGACCTATCCATAGATACCTCACACGTATGGGTTTGGCGAAAAAAAATTTTTTTAGTTTCAGTTCTATGTATGGGGAACCCCAAAATGTATTGTAGTTTTTTCTATTTTTGTGTGAAAATCTTAATGCGGTTCACAGAATACATCTACTTACCAAGTTTCAACAGTATAGTTCTTATAGTTTCGGAGAAAAGTGGCTGTGACATACGGACGGACAGACAGACAGACGGACAGACAGACAGACAGACAGACAGACAGACAGACAGACATGACGAATCTATAAGGGTTCCGTTTTTTGCCATTTGGCAACGGAACCCTAAAAACGATACCATTTTGATAAGGTAAAGTGGTAAAGTTAATATGAATCTGACAAACGCGCGGTAATAAAACATATGACCTAATCTATGTGCTAATCGGTTCGCATTGTTCAACTTCTAACCCTGCCTACCCCGGGGCATAGCGTGATCATAATTAAAGTACGACATAACCGGCGTGGGCTGGCTAATAGCCACATATCGTTGGCACGGGTATCGAACCGCCGACCATTTGGCTCGCCTTTGCAACTACTCCACCACTTTATGCGAGCCTTGTTTTTATTTATAGGAAACAAAAAGTCGCGTGTCCCTAATAATATTGTACGAAACTACAATTGCCTCTTGGGATGGCAAAGTGACACAAGATATTAAGGTCATCATGGACGAGGTTGTGGGTTCAAACCCAGGCAAGCACCAATGTGATTTTTTCCATTCATATACTTTCTGATTTTATTTTGGACGGATCGGTGAAGAGAAAACATCGTGAGGAAACCTGAACTTATACACAGAGTTGCACAATCAATTCAGTTTATGGAGTCCATTGCTGGACATAGGCGTCTCCCAGGATGCGCCACAACACCCTGTCCTCCGCTTTCCGCATCCAGCCTGTCCCAGCCACATTATTTAAATCGTCCGTCCGTCCAGCTGGGGGCGTCCCACACTACGCTTGCCGATACGTGGTCTCCACTCCAGAATTCGTCTGCTCCACCGGCCATCGGTCCTTCGACAAACAAGGCCACACCACTGCCACTTCAAACTCAAACTCAAAACATTTATTTCAATTAAACCTTGTGCATGCACTTTTGAATTGTCAAAATTAAATAGTCTGTCAGTTAGTCGGAAAGTTGAAGCTAGTTGCCCATTCCAAAACGTAGATCTCTATGGAGAAGGACGGGCAAGAAACTCCATGGACACTCTTTTTAATCAAGATATTACAAAATCCTGGGTACATTATTCTTGTTGCTTCTATATGTGAGAACAATGTAAAGAAACAGGCCAAGCGCGAGTCGGACTCGCACACGAAGGGTTCCGTACCACAAGGCAAAAACGCCGAAAAAAACACGTTTGTTGTATGGGAGCCCCCTTAAATATTTATTTTATTTTAATTTTATTAGTTATTATGAAAGTAAAAATACAAGTGAGTATTTTGTGAATATTTCAAGTGCCTAACTGTTGCCATTTTTGATATCGGGTAAAAAAGGGCAAAAAGCCCCCCTTAAATATTTATTTTATTTTGTTTTTAGTATTTGTTGTTATAGCGGCAACAGAAATACATAATTTGTGAAAATTTCAACTGTCCAGCTATTTTGGTTCTTAAGATAGAGCTTGGTGACAGACAGACGGACGGACGGACGGACAGACAGCGAAGTCTTAGTAATAGGGTTCCGTTTTTACCCTTTGGGTACGGAACCCTAAAAAAGACACAAATGAGGAAACAATTCAAAATTTAAGATTAATAATAAGCCTTGGCAGTTAAGAGATGACCAGTCTCAACCGACGGCGCCCGTTCACGAACATGTTGCGTGGATCAGCAGCATCCAGCTCAATTAGTTTGTAGGGAACCGAATAATCCAACACACGCGCCACCATCGGTGAGACATTTAAGTGAGCATGACACGTTCTCAACTGCCATGCTCTTTCAAGTCAACATCAAAAAATCATAATAAACGGAAACATGGTTCTTACATTTACAAAATTTAAAAAACGCTTCGAAATTATACAAAACTATAGTTTGCAGTTTATTTAAGAGGTTAATAGAATTTTACTACCAAACAGGAAGAGATATTTAATGTTGAAGTATTCAACAATAAAAACTTGATGGAATAAAATAAAAAAAATATGTTCGTAATATCAGAAACATTTAAAAAGAAAAACCGGGCAAGAGCGAGTCGGACTCGCGCACCGAGGGTTCTGTAACATCCGGGTTTATGCCTAAGGTTTATGTTTATGAAATTAAATGTTTTTTTAATTTTTTTATTTGAGTTGATTGAATGAAAGGTTAAATGCGGTTTACGATTTATAACGTATTAAAAAAAAACTACTTACTAGATCTCGTTCAAACCAATTTTCGGTGGAAGTTTAGGTACATGGTAATGTTCATCATATATTTTTTTTGTTTTATCATTCTCTTATTTTAGAAGTTACAGGGGGGGGCCTGTAACTTCTAAAATAAGAGAATGATAAAACACACATTTTACTACTTTGGAAGTGTCTCTCGCGCAAACTATTCAGTTTAGAAAAAAATGATATTAGATTAGAAACCTAAATATCATTTTTAAGGCCTATCCATAAATACTCCACACGAATGGGTTTGATGAAAAAAATTTTTTGAATTTCTGTTCTAAGTATGGGGAACCCCCAAAATTTTTTGTTTTTTTTTTCTATCTTTGTGTGAAAATCTTAATGCGGTGGTTCACAGAATACATCAACTTACCAAGTTTCAACAGTATAATTCTTATAGTTTCGGAAAAAAGTGGCTGTGGAATATGGACGGACAGACAGACAGAAATGACAAATCCATAAGGGTTCCGTTTTTTGCCATTTGGCTACGGAACCCTAAAAAGGAAACCTCTCCCAAATATTGAAATTTTAACTAGTGAGCCCAAGAGCCTGTGGAGCAGGACCAGCATTAAGCCAAGCATATACGATATAATCATCCAACTTGTAATACGTATGCTTGTCTACATAGTGTGGGTTTAATGCATGTTTTAAATTTCTTCTCATTTAGTTGAAGAATATCGAGTGGTATTTTATTATAACCTTTTACACAGTAAACCATACGTGTTTCCTTTATATAATGTGAAACGCGGTTGATCTAATTTGTCCCTATTTCTAGTGTTAAAAATTATGCCTGTCACTTCTAAAAAGATGTAATTTTTTCGGACGTCAGTTTGCTTACTCTGCAAGCTATGTCAGTAACTCCGGTTCTTTTCCAGATAATTAAATTCCTAATTTTAGCCTTCAAAGAGACTAAGAGCATAGCTCCATTGCGCGCTGAACGACCTTGAATTTGTGGACCAGCCCGACCATCTGTGTCCACGTTTTGGTACCATATCTTATGACGGGCAGGACGCAACGAAAAGCACGGCTGCACTATAAAATCACAAATACAATATTGTTCCAATACTCGTGTGCTTCTGCCCTAAAGTGGTTCTTACCAGTGGCGTCCTGTCAACGAGCCTCATCTAACGATAAGGCTCGACGACACCTCAACGAGCCTCATTGTTATCAGTGGCGTCCTGTGAACGACCCTCACTGTTACCAGTGGTGTCATGTGAACGAGCCTCATTGTTACCAGTAGCGTTATGTGAACGAGCCTCATTGTTATCAGTGGCGCCCTGTAAATGAGCCTCATTGTTACCAGTGGCGCCCTGTGAACGAGCCTCATTGTTACCAGTGGCGCCCTGTAAATGAGCCTCATTGTTACCAGTGGCGCCCTGTAAATGAGCCTCATTGTTACCAGTGGCGCCCTGTAAATGAGCCTCATTGTTACCAGTAGCGTTATGTGAACGAGCCTCATTGTTATCAGTGGCGCCCTGTGAACGAGCCTCATTGTTACCAGTGGCACCCTGTGAACGAGCCTCATTGTTACCAGTGGCGCCCTGTGAACGAGCCTCATTGTTACCAGTGGCGCCCTGTGAACGAGCCTCATTGTTACCAGTGGCGCCCTGTGAACGAGCCTCATTGTTACCAGTGGCGCCCTGTAAACGAGCCTCATTGTTACCAGTGGCACCCTGTGAACGAGCCTCATTGTTACGTGGCGTCCTGTGAACGAGCCTCATTGATTGACAGTACGGGCACATGTGCGATGTTTTATGGCATCCTGGTACTTCTTTATGATGAATGTTAAACTTTAGTTGCAGCTTTTGAATTGCCGTTTAGGTGGTAAATTGTTATGAGAACCTTTAGGTTTTATGGTAGCCTAGTAATTTATTCTGACCTTTTCTATAATATAACTATAATTAAACGGGCCTTTTTCCTCGAAAAGGGTGAATTATTCTTTTATATCACAAAATCAATACTGAAATCGCCGATAACGGGGCGAGCCTACTCACTGCCCAACTCGGGAATTAAAACCATGGCCTTACGCGAAAGACGTAGGTTGCATTTGCGAGCAGGCGTAGACATATATTTTGCTCAGAGAAATATTTATAAATTTGTGCCTTATTTTCTGTTTTCCTAGCTCTCTACAGGAATGAGTCCAAAGATAATTCAAGGACGTATCAATTTATGATGTTTGCTTCGGTCGGCATTTCGCGGTATTACCCGACTCGGCCTTTCGCAGCGTCGCGGGATTATCCGAGCCCACCGTTTAGCGAGCGCCGCAGTAAGTGGTTTTAAATGTTATCCTTTTCGTGTTTGAGATTTTTTCACGAAAATGGCGGTAAAAGATGGCGGTGAACACTCTGCTTTGGTTTTACTTCTTCTACTGTATTCAATACTTGGTAGGTGTTTTTAGTACTTAAACAATAATGCGTTACAAAAAATGAAACCATTTTCAGTTAAGAAAATATATCGGTGTGTGCTTATATGACCACACCATAGAAGAGAAAACTTACGAATCGAGCCGAATATACGCGGATCAGCGTCACCGACCCGAGCGTGACGGTTCACTTTTATTCACTGTTCAGTAATAGCTCAAAGTACGCCTAAAGAAGTATTCACTTCAAAAATATTTTGCTGTGTTTAGAAACGCTGAAAATGTCTGTAGAAATCAGGTGCGAATAAAATGTCAGCCCTAACACATATTATGTAGGTTGGCAAGTGGCGAGCGATTCCAAGTGAGCCCGAATGAAGCCGAGTGGCATCGTTAGCGATGTATTGTACGAACAGAGTGCTCGAGATGAGAGAAATAGTTATAAATACTAGTATTTATATCGTATGGTAGTATTCAGCCGCAGCTGATGATTCTGGAGAATTACTGCTTACTTGGTAAAATAGGTGTTAAGTAATGTAACACATAAAGTTGACTATCGAATACTTTGGGTTGGAACCATCTAATAATTTAATTTTTATCAGATCTTTTCAAAAAGAGCTAGTATATTCTTCGTAAACAGCTCTTTATTTAAAGAGCCTGTTGAGCCCTAGGGACTAAATGTGATTTGGATTTGAAATGTTGATATTGTTAGTAAAAGTTCCAATCATCAAAGAGATCAATCACGAACATTTTATGACCAAGTAACAGGCTGTATGATAAAAAACGCACGCGAGCCAAATTAAAAAAAAAAGTTTGTGAAAAAATAAAAAACGCGGGGTACATTTATTCGTAATTGTTTACTCAAAGAAACACTCTCGCCTTCAAAATAATTGTTTGCTCCCTTGGCAAACAATCTACTATTATATTTTGAGCAACTATTCTTAAGCCACATTAAAATACCAAAAATACAGTCACTTTATAATCCTTATTTTAAAAGTCGGTTAAAAGCTGGCACTTTTCACCAGCAGCCACTAGTTAGATGACACCGTTATTTTATCACGAAAACATTGATGAGTAAAATATTTTCTAAAATACTCAGAACACTCGAGTTGGCACCAAATAATAATATTAGTTTCTGCATAAGAGTTATTTCTAAAGCAATTGTGCCAAACGTTCAACCCTACTACGCTAGGGGTGGTCTAGAGTGGTCGTTACCGCAAAAATTGTCAATTAAATTCAATTCCATTAAATTTATTCACAAACAATTTACATTGTGTTTGAAATCGTTCCATAGGATAAAAATAATAAAAAATAACATCCATAATACAAGTACCTAACATATTTAAAAATTACCAACATAACTCACAAACTCACAACATCATCATCAAAATTACCATCATGATTATAAAACAAAACAAAAATACCTACAATAAAAACAATGTCAACTCATTAAGAATTTAAGATTATAAATAGAAATCATTTAAAAATAATAACCAAAAAAAATTGGTCATTTAAAAATAATGTCGATTTCACTCTTTTATCAATAATTTCAGTCGGCTCTTTTAACATAACTTAAGTTTGCAGGAGAAAACGCATGGTCATCATAATATTAGATGTCGTCGTCGTATATATTACATGTCGTCAACAGGGCAGAGACACTTATCTAGTAGCAATGCTTAAAGCTTTGTCTTAAATGCATATGTATAAATCAAGCATTTAAAGTGTAGTGGTAACTTATTAAATAATTGCACTGCTTGATATTGTGAACTGTGCTTCACAATGTTGAAGTGAGGATTTATCTTATTTCTCAATTCCTTCCTACGTATGCTCTCTCTAACCAGACTTTTCTCATTCGTCTCATATGCATGTATGTACTTTTTAAGATTAGTCAGAAGGACTAGAACGTAGAGACTGGGTGGGTAGAGACTGGTGGTACTGTAAGAATGTTTAAATCTAAGAAATGTGGACGACAACTCTCTTTGTGAAATACGGACAAGGGTTCGTATAGCTCTTTCTTGAAGGACAAAAGCTCTATGGTAGTTATAATTATAAATATTCCCCCATAATTGTACGCTGTACCGGAGAATGGGCAGCAGCGTTCTCTATGCATTCCACCACCATACCATACTGCGATCGCCAACCCGCCTGCCAAGCGTGGCGATCATGGCAAACCCCCCCCAAAATTGGGGGAGGCCTAAGTCCAGCAGTGGACGTCTTTCGGCTGAAATGATGAACGTTAGGCTCATATGGTTTTGTGTCCGCCCCAGTCCCACTTAAGTTTGACTGCTTATTGAGTGACGCACAGTGGGTCGAAACTGCTATATGAGGGACATAAGATTTTTTACTAATTCCATAAAAAAAAATACGAATCGAAAGATCTGACATTCTGATTAATAATTGTTATGAAATGTTTTTCTCTAAAACTGGTAGTTTGCCCGGAAAAAAATATTTTCAGTTTTTGTTGTATGGAAGGAAACAGAAACTGCTAAAATTTGGCCAAGTCTTGACAGATCCTGCTTTAAAACTACGTTATTCTTATTATTTGGCTTGCATTACACCATCATACCATACTGCGATCGCCAACCCGCCTGCCAAGCGTAGCGATTATGGCAAACCAGAGGGGCTTTGGGGGAGGCCTATCTCCAGCAGTGGACGTCTTTCGGCTGAAATGATGATGATGATGATAGCGCGTAGTATACGATTTTTAAATGTTTATTGTCAATTTCGTCTCGAAGGGTTCTTAACGCAACACGCAGATGATTTAGATGCATCAATGGCGGCTAGTTCCTTTTCCAATCTAATGAGTCATGTGTATTCCCAAGAATTTTGCTTCTGTCACGGTCACAACAATTTTGTTCTCATTTAGTGTTATTTCCATGGTGTCTTTATTACGAGCAGTTGTTTTGAATAACATTATCTTGGGTTTTGTACTTTGTAATTTACAGTAAACTATGAATAGAGATAACTTATAGCTGCATGCAAAAACAACTAGAGTAAACATCAACCATGCCGCAAGTAAGAAAGGAATGAAAATAAGTTAATAAAAGCGCTTTAAATTGATCTCTAAATTCAAGTTCTAAAATCATTACCAGTGAAATACTGCCTCATGGCGACCGCTGAAGTCCGCTGAACTAGTGCTGAGTTCGGTCTTTTTAAGTCGGACAAAGTGTTATTGAGTCTCTGCATTACGAAATTCCCACTAGCATGTATATTAGGTTAATGGCAATAAGCTCGTATTTCACGAAATTAAACATACCTGGCCAAATGTGATCGTAATATACACATCTGCCTACACCCACCGGGAAATATAGTCGTCGTTTTTATGTTGAAAATCTATCGATATTCTGTAGGGCTAGCCCTAACTCTAGGTCGTGGAGCAGCGGACGTCCCGAGTGGCTGTCGTTAGCGACATGCGGATCAATCGAGGGCTGCCGCGCCTCCCCTGCGGCTTGTTGTTCTAGCTATGTGTTGACAACCCTATTCATACGGATATTCTGAGAGGCACTTGTTACAAGTTAAGTTATTGTCAATTTTTATACAGACGTGCAACTTACATTGTAGTGTTACGTATCGCTTTGTTTTTAGTGTTTGAGGAAATGCTTGTTAAAGTTAGTTAATTAGTTGTTAGTTTGATGCTTGTTATAGTCTGAACTTAGATCTTCAACATCATTTCCTTCAACAGTCGGTTATCTACACATTTGATATCAACAAGAACAAGAAGTCATTGGTGAATAAACATAAAATATTTCTAAGTGTGACTGGGGTGTGTATGCACAGAAAGGGCCTCGTGGCTAAATGGTAACAGCCGCTCGGGTCAGTCGAAGGTTAAGCTACTTTTATCACGGTCGATTGGTGGTCGGGTGACCATCCAATACATATCGAGACTTCTCTGTGCCTCAGAATGGACGTTAAGCCGTTGGTTCCGGCTGTCATTCGTAGGTCTTTGATAGTCGTTTCGGGTAGTCGGAAACCTAAAAGTCAAGTAAATCAGACTTATCAAGGTCCATCGTGTTACCAACTTGTGGAGGTCAGATAGGCAGCCGCTTTATGTAAAATATTGTACTACATGCAAAATACTGCATCCGGTTAGACTGAAAGCTAACCACAACATTGTTGGGAAAAAGAAAAGTCTAGGCAGACTGACTGGGGCGTGTAGTGTGCACTGTTAATCTTCAGTACTATTTCCATTGTATTTGCGTCATTGTATCGCGACTGTAATTCAATGAATCGAGATGTTGGCAAAAGGCAATTTCATAGAAACGACATCGATATGGGTATCGTAGAGGTACCATTCTGTCGATAAACGATTATTTCGTAAAACCAACAGACGACGAAAATTGTCGGGGAATTATTCATCTGGAAAGCGATTATTTCGTAGAGCCTACCATCGGTGAAAGATAATTTCGGTAAAGCCTATATATCCGGAGATGGGTAAAACGGAATTTCATTCCGAACTCTCTACGGAGATGTGCTAATTGATTGTAGTATCCATTTCGGCTTTTATGGTGTAACAAGCCGTATGCCGGTGGGAGCTCCCATCGTTAAAAACAAAACACCTTTCATGTAAACTTTCATTCCCTTTTTTAACTACTTTAGGATGAATCTTCAAAAATCTGTCTTAGTACTAACCTTACAGACAACGCACAGCCTAAAGGGGTCTGGCCCTTTAGGCTGTGCGTTGTCTGTAAGTGAATGAATGAATTTAAGGTTTCTGGGAGAAAATCACTTTTCTTTTTTTAGGGTTCCGTACCCTTAGGGTAAAAACGGAACTCTATTAATAAGACTTCACTGTCTGTCCGTCTGTCTGTTTGTCACTAGGCTGTATCTCAAGAACCGCGATAGCTAGACAGTTGAAATTTTCACAAATTATGTATTTCTGTTACCGCTACAACAAAAAATAGTAAAAACAAAATAAAATAAATATTTAATCAAAAATGGCAACAGGTAGCCACTTGAAATATTCACAAAATACTCAGTTGTATTTTTCCTTTAATAATAAATAATAAAATTAAAATAAAATAAATATTTGAGGGGGGCTCCCATACAACAAACATGTTTTTTTCGGCGTTTTTGCCTTGTGGTACGGAACCCTTCCTGTGCGAGCCCGACTCGCACTTGGCCAGGTTTTTCTGATTATCTTCAATCGTCCGCATTTCCACCAGTTCGCTAAATATATCGACTTGCATCTCCCAAACAAAAAAAAGTGCTGTACATCGTCGTGTACATAATGTATGAGCCATTAGGTTCACTTAGTGGACACATGTTCAGTAGCGACGGTAACGAGTGGACACTTGGACAGTAACAAGTGGATAGTGCGCGGCTGTGGATGGCACTCATTACTTGTAGTGTCGGACGGATGGCCGGTATTGTGGGCGCGCTTTCATGTCACTGAAACTACCAGTAGTAGGTACAAAAATATGGCAAGATCGGGTACACTACATAAATAAGAAAAACTTTATTCCGACATTCACAAATACGAATTTCAAAATACCGATTTTCATAATTTCGAATGGTTCAAAATTCCTAATATAACGACTCCGATTTATCATTCATCCTATTTTTATAATTCCGAAATTTCAATATTTCTAACGTGTATAATTGCTATTCTCAAAATACCGAGTTTCAATAGATTGAATAATAAAAAGTCCGAATTAATAATAATTTGAAACATCAAAAATACGAATTCCGATTAATTAGAATTCCGAAATAAAAACGCCTTTTAAAACTGAATAGCAAGACAAATATACGAGTAGAATACGGAATTTCGAAGCACAAAATATCGATAAATGCTAATACGATGCTACAAAATTGCGATGCACGTTACTGCGGAAGACCCGTCTCTGCGACGCCACTACACTTCGATGCACGGTAAAGGTCGCTCGCTCTTGCATCCTACGTTGCCTATCGACCGACCGCAACCATGCAACCGTTGTCACCCAAAGGGTTTGTCCTATCGCGTGTAGTGAGAACTGGTTTGGCCTAGGGGAAACTAGTTCATCCAAAAATCGGGTTTGGCCGGTAATATATATGTATAAGGAGGAGAAGAAAACACAAAAAATAATATTAATACACAAAATTAAATATTAATAACAAAGTAGACGTTTTAAAATTACATTTTACGTAACATAAAGATTTTGAATTTATATACGTAACTGAATATTATACTAATTGAATCAAAATCCTAATATCAGCAGGTTATTCGGAAAATTGAAAATCGGAATGTCGTTTTTCGGACCGAGATCCCATCAAGTATTTTATTCTTCGAACATATGAAAATCGGAAAACAAACAAATCGCATTTATGACTTTCGGTAAAATAAATTTCGTGATTTTTAATAATAGACATTATAATTCTTAGGTATTATGAAATTCGGACATTTGAAAATAGGAACATCGAAATTCGGAATAAAATATTTCGGAATATTTGGGTGTTTCCAAGACGATCTTCTACATGACGTAAGATTGCTTGAAATAAAGGTACGGTCACCTGCAAAAGTGCAGGATACCCTAATGGCTATTTTCCTGTCAACGTTTGAGTTCAAGTTTTCTAAAATAAACTAGATGGCGTTGGTTTCTTCACAACTGTGACTAATTTACGAAACGTAAGTAAGCAGTTGGGAAGAAACGTATTGAGAAAGGAGTCACACAGCTAATATATTTATCTAACTATTACATTACATTTGCTAGCATATGAAAAAATAATAAAAGAAATTGATAGGAATAATTAAGTATGCGCAGTGGCGCCCTCATCGTTTGTTTGGTTATTTCTTACTTACTACTAATAAATTGATATTCAATTTTAACATAGTAGGTTAATAGTTAGGAACAATTTAAAAAAAAAGTAATTATTAATTATAAATTGTTTGAATGTTTGAAGAGACAAAAAGAAACTACAAAAATATTTTGTCATAAACAGCAAAGCAACGCCATCTAGTAACAGTATAATGAAATTTTGTTAGTCGTTAACTGGTTTTACGCTAGATGGCTTCATTTTTCGCTCCACACGATTATATTTCTGAAATAACCAAGCACTTTTGCAGCCCTACTGTACCTATTTTTATCTAGTGATGTTCCAGATCAGGCAATGTGTTCTTATATTTTCGATGTAATTTTTCAGTAACAGCTCGGAGTCTAGATTTGGCTGATGGCAGTTGACTCGGCCCCATTTACGTGACTTCCACATTATAAGCAAAATGAGGGTGAACCCTCTTACTCCTTTGTGGAAAACAGGCGTGATGTGATGTGTCCATTTATGAATACCCAAACTAATTAATGTGGCTTTCTATTCACAGCAGTCTATGAAGATTTCGTGCATCTCAAATAATAATCTTTTTTTACTTTTACGACATAAATATCATAAAGCAATCATGAGAAAGAAAGACAAGAATAAATATTTTATTTGGGACACGCACAGAAAATAAACAATAAAAAATTACATTACCTTTTTTTTTTTTTTTTTTGTGGATGGGAAATCATCAAATGACTCCTCCCGCTCTGGGTGGAGCGAAAGGGAGTGTCAGACTCTTACTGACTAAAACCCACCCGTGTTCCTTCCTTAGCCCTTTATATTCCGGGCCAGCGGTAACTCTTTCGGACAATCCCGCTGACCCGGCAGGCTTCGGCCCTAAGGGGCCCCTCCTCGATGCTGACATCTCTTTGAGGCGCGCGTGGAACACGTACGCGCCGTCCGGCACGGGCCTGGTCCTGATCGGGCGGTGAGCTACCCATTACTCTCCGCCCGCAGGCCCGCGCCTACGGTGGCCGGGAGTCGTCACGCGGTTCCCGACGCCCGGAGCGTCTCCCGCGGCGGCTGGGACGGGAGGCTCTCTCCCTGAGCCGTTCCGCCACCTCCTTCGCTAGCATGACTGCTTCGCAGAAGGAGGTGACTGCCTCCCACTCCCTCTCGCACCGGACCATGGCTTGCACCAGGGCCGGACGCGAGAGGTCGCCGTCGCTGCCAATCGCCTCTACGAGGACACGGCGGTGCTCCGCCCAAGCGGGGCAGACCTCCACCGTGTGCTCCACCGTGTCCTCTGGGCGATCCTGGCAATGGTGACACCCGGGCGTTTCCTCCCGCCTGATGATGTGCAGGAACCTCCCGAAACTTCCGTGTCCGGTGAGGACCTGCGTCAGGCGAAAGGTGAGGGCGCCGTGGCGCCTCTCTAGCCACTCCTCAAAGAGGGGTCTTATCGCCGCTATCGCGGCGTGCCCTGCGCTGGGTTGCGACAGTCGCTCTTTCCATGCCGCCATGAGATCGCGCCGGAGATCCGTCCGCTCCGCAGCGATTTGCCGCGGAAGCGGATCCTCCCCCCGGCGTAGTGCCTCCGCGCGCCACTCATACAGGCGCGCGAGGACTATACAGGCGCGCGAGGACTATACAATATGTATATATATACTATACTATTACCTAATTATAACAAAATCATTATTAAAAAAAAAACAAATCTTGCACAAGTCACCTTCTTTTATTTCTCCATGATTGTAACATTGTAACGGTAAACATTTTAGCGACACATAGAGCAATTCCACCTTCACAGGCATTTAGGTAATCACAAAAGGTATTTTTCCTAAATTCCTAGACCTGCCTAGAAACACCGGCTACTCTCAACACTTAAATATTGAACAGTCCACTAGTCCGGCAGCTGTGCGCCCGGTGTTTAGCGCCATTACCCATTTCCGGCCATTAGGCCCCACCTTTCACCAGCCGCTCGATACGCACTTTCTCATAATGTTTACAGGAAAGATGTCAAACTTAAGTGTAGCGCTGCATCGAGTTTTTGATTTTATTATTAGGTAAAGTTGAGTGATTTAGTGAACCGCTATTAGTTGAGAACTTCCCCTTAAGAGATAATTGACGCTGAGGTGGCGATTTAAGAACTCGGAAGTTTCGTGTTGTAAATAAAGACAGCAATTTATTTTATCAGTTTTTTTAAGATTTAAACGGCACTCTACTATAGAACATTATTTTTAGTATATGCGAAACCCGAAACACGTGTGTTACATATTCGCATAGCACCTAAATCGCTGACAAGCATTTACCTAGTTAGCGCGGATTGCATCAGCCGCGGACACGAGGCGCCGACGCAGCACAACGCGACGCAGCCCGACACCGGACATCGCGGCCTTCGTAAAATCGTCACTTTTGACACAGCATCGGTCAACCGTCGACTACCTAAGCTATTAATTAATATTGTAATTTCTATAAAATAAATTAAGTTAAATAAATTTTGTATTTTTTTCAATCCTCCGGCTACAGCCTTCGTAATTGGCGCAGTCGGTAGGATACTCGCGGGCCGGTTCGCGAGAGTAAAATTGTTAGGATCGCGAGTCACCCGGGTGGCCATCGGGCACCGTTCGAGTATCCAGAATCTACAAGAGCTGCAGTACGGAGGAGTATCCAGACATCGATACGGTGGAGGTACAAAATCATTGCAAGTAAGTACTTTAGAATCGCTCTAGAGTCGCTTCCTTTTATATCTTTAATTGTTATCCTTTATCTTTCCAAGATTTTCCATCCAAGGCAATCTCGGTCACCTATGTTAGGTAATAATAGTAGAATTAGTACTTTAGACGCTAATAGAAATTTAGAGACAGAACAGGAGGATAGTAGTAGTTCAGTTATATCGAGTATGGCTGACTCAATGGATCAAGTTCATAAGGCCCTACGATTGGTTCCGGAGTTCGACGGAAACTCGAACGTACTAACTCGATTCATAAAACTATGTGATCAATTAGTAGAAACGTTTATAAGAGATGAACAGGAATTTCAATTAACTAATTTGGCATTGTTAAACGGAATTTTAAATAAGATAGTGGGACCAGCATCGCGTACGATTAATTCGAATGGTATCCCGGAAACTTGGGAGGGAATTAGAAGTGCTTTGGTTAATAATTTCGCCGATCAACGCGATGAGACATCCTTGTATAATGACTTAGCGCTTTTAACGCAAGGTTCGGCAACCCCTCAGGAATTTTATGAACAGTGTCAAAATCTCTTTAGTACTATTATGACCTATATCAGCCTGCATGAAACGATAGCGACTACCATTGAATCGAAACGCACTTTGTACAAGAAACTCACGTTACAATCTTACCTACGTGGTCTACGTGACCCATTGGGTTCTCGCATTCGCTGCATGCGGCCTGATACAATCGAAAAAGCTTTAGAGTTTGTGCATGAAGAGATGAATACGTTGTATTTGCAGCAGCGCAACGATCATGCTCCTGACAGGAAGTCGCAGCCTCAGCATCAGGTCAGTCCTAAATTTCCTTATGGCCCTATGCCACCGAGTCACGCAGCACCACCCACACCACGTCCTTTTAATTTTCCGCCCCCTAGGCCGTATAACATGCCAGGACCATCGCGACCGTTTATGCCTCAGGGACAGCAACCTGTTCCGATGTGGAAAAGTCAACCCCCTCAATATCGCGGTCCCACACGTACGCAGCAAATCTTTAGTTCACCGCCACCTAATTACACACCCCAGGGACAAGTTTTTAGAATGCCCGGCCCTAGGCCAGCTGCTAGTAACATTCCGCAACCTATGAGTGGCGTAAGTCACTATGTGGCCAAACCATTCACCCCACGTGCAACCCATGACTGGTCTAAATCTGGGAATCCGCCACCTGCAAATTATTTCAGAACACGGGAATTTAATTACAACGATTTTAGTGACCAGTTGCAGTATGACTATTATAGCGATTATTTTGTTAATAATGATTACTATTCCCAAGCATATTTTGAGTATCCCGATTACGCGTTCCCGAGTGCATACGCATATGAACAACCGCAGTCTACAGATTCCTATGTTATAGTAGAGGAGGTAAAAGATCCAATTCCGCCCGCTGAAAAGGAGGATTTTCAGAAGGTCCCCAAATCAGACAAGTCAAAATAGAGATTAATCTGCAAACGCAAAGGCAACTACCATTTATACAAATTTCAAACCCTCCGCTTAAATTATTAATTGATACAGGTGCAAACATGTCCTTCATTAGTCCTACAGTTGTACAAAAGTTCTTATCCCATATACCGTGTAATTATGATCCTTTTGAGGTAACGAATATTCACGCTACCACCAGAAGTGATTATTCTATCACTTTACCGTGTTTTCAAGAATTTAATGAGCCAGGTAATATAACTCTTTTCGTTTATGCGTTTCATAATTTTTTTGATGGTTTAATTGGCTATGATTTATTGGAAAAACTAGAATCTAACATTGACCTGAAAAACAGGCTGTTGGTCACTCGTAACTCTAGTAATCCTTTATTAATGTATGACTCACGTAATAGTAATTTATACGAAGACATAGTACCGGCTAATTCATCTAAATTAGTTAAAGTTCCTATAAACTCTGAGGACGGTGATGTTTTAATTCCCGAACAGTGTGTTTCAAATTGTTTGATAGGTGATTGCGTTACAACTGTAAAAAATAATAGGGGTATAGTAGAGGTAACAAATACGTCACGTCATGACGTAGTCTTTTCTATGGATCGCCCTGTTAGTGCAGAATTATTCAATGTTCAGTGCATGCGCACCAAACAACAGTCTGATCGCGTAAATGAAGTTTTGTCTCGTCTACGTACGGACCATTTGAATCCCGAAGAAAAAGCTAATTTGGAAACACTTTGCGCTCAGTACGCCGATGTATTCTATATTGATGGCGAGCCGTTATCTTTCACGAATCAAGTAAAGCATTTTATTCGAACAACAGATGATGTGCCAATCTACACAAAAAGTTACCGGTACCCATTCGTACATAAGCAGGAAGTTCAGGATCAAATCTCTAAAATGTTAGAACAAAATATCATACGTCCCTCGCAGTCTGCGTGGAGCTCCCCCATCTGGGTAGTTCCCAAGAAAGCCGACGCCA
This sequence comes from Mesoligia furuncula, assembly GCA_916614155.1. Classification (NCBI taxonomy): domain Eukaryota; kingdom Metazoa; phylum Arthropoda; class Insecta; order Lepidoptera; family Noctuidae; genus Mesoligia; species Mesoligia furuncula. Next base: position 19,914,166 of record OU744816.1, read on the forward strand.
GCGGACAAACCAAATGGCGCCTGGTTATAGACTTCAGGAAATTAAACGAGAAAACTATAGATGACCGCTATCCTATACCCAACATTTCGGACGTCCTTGACAAATTAGGTAACTGCCACTATTTTACCACCCTCGACCTCGCAAGTGGCTTCCTCCAAGTCGAGATGAACCCAGATGATATCCACAAAACCGCGTTTACAGTCGAGCATGGACATTTTGAATTTCTCCGCATGCCAATGGGTTTAAAGAATTCTCCTTCAACCTTTCAACGGGTTATGGACAATGTCTTACGGGACCTTCAAAATGTTGTGTGTTTGGTGTATCTCGACGATATCATCGTATTTTCTGTATCCCTTCAGGAACATATGGTCAATTTAGAAAAGGTATTTCAGAGACTCAGAGAATCTAATTTCAAAATTCAAATGAACAAATCCGAATTTTTAAAATTAGAAACTGCATACCTAGGACACATCATTAGTAAAGACGGCATTAAACCTAACCCGGATAAGATTACGGCCATCCAAAAATTCCCACTGCCCAAAACGGCAACTGAAATTAAACACTTCCTAGGTCTGTTAGGATATTATAGAAAATTCATTCCAGACTTTGCTCGCATAACAAAACCTATGACGCAATGTCTTAAGAAGGGTTCAAAAATTGCCATAACCGACCCAAATTATATCAATTGTGTCGAGAAATGCAAAACCCTTTTAATCAATGATCCGATTTTGCAATACCCAGACTTTAGTAAAGACTTTATACTGACAACTGACGCGTCTAATCTTGCCATTGGTGCCGTTCTCTCACAGGGTCAGATAGGTACCGACAAACCCATAGCTTACGCATCCCGCACATTAAACACTAGTGAAATTAACTACAGCACAATTGAAAAGGAACTGTTGGCAATTGTGTGGGCAACCAAGTACTTCCGCCCTTACTTATTTGGTAGGAAGTTCAAAATCGTTACAGATCACAGGCCCTTACAATGGGTCATGAATTTAAAAGAACCCAATTCACGCCCAAAGTAAAAACAGGAATTCTCATCCATCCCCCTCTAGCCATGTACAGTATAATACCGATTATGCAAGATAAGTTTAAGAGCTCCGCCTTGACTATGGTCTTAACAAAAAAAGAGATAGAGAACGTTAAAGACTATTTAAGACAGCAAGAAATCATACGGAATTACCACGAAGGAAAAACAAATCACCGTGGTATAACTGAATGTTTCCTTGCTTTATCACATCACTATTATTGGCCTAAAATGAAAGAGAGTATATCAAAATATATCAACGAATGTAGTATTTGTGGACAAGCAAAATACGACCGAAACCCAGTTAAGCAGAAATTCTCCATAGTTCCCCCTCCAACTAAACCTTTCGAAATTATACATGTTGATCTTTTTACAGCACAAAATGAGAAATTTCTTACCTCGGTTGACGCTTTCTCGAAATATGCGCAGGCATATCATCTCAGAGATGGTACCGCATTAAGTGTCGTTCAAGCTCTTTTAACGTTTTGCACCCATCATGGCGTTCCTTATACTATAGTTACAGACCAAGGACCTGAGTTCACTAATGCATTATTTTCAGAATTTACCCGTCTCCATAAGATACAGCATCATAAGATACTTGCACATACCCCCAACGATAATGGTATAGTAGAGCGCTTTCATTCTACTATCCTCGAACATCTCAGAATCCTGAAGTTAGAAAAGAGTAATGAACCTGTCATAAATCTTATGCCCTACGCTGTCTTAGGGTATAATAGCTCTATACATAGTTTCACCAAGTGTAGGCCTATAGACCTAATAACAGGACACTTTGATCCTCGCGATTATTTAGATTTGAACTTATCTGAGCACCTATTGCAAAACTACTTACAGGACCATAAGAAACGGCTAACCCAAGTGTACGAAATAATAAATGAAACCTCTCTTCATCATAGGACTGAATTAACTGAAAATAGGAATAAAAATCGCGAACCTGAGAGGGAATATAACCCTGACCAACAAGTATTTGTTCGCAATCCCCTAGCTAACAGACAAAAGTTAGCTCCACGTTTTACCAAAGACATAGTCCTAGCCGATCTTCCTATACATATTTACACTAGAAAGAAACGAGGCCCTGTTGCAAAATCCCGTCTAAAGAGGAGCCCTAAAGATTCCGTATTGTTGCAGGATGTTACTGTTGCTGCTACTCCAAACGACACAAGGACAAGAAGTAACGATTGATCCTTTAGGAAACGGCCCTGGAATACTACCGTTTAATCTAGGAACGACGCGTATAGTTTCTCACTATCATTCATTTCTTAATTATGTTAATCTCAATAGTATACAATCTCAGTTAGACACAGTTAGTACCAAATTGACTGGTTTCAGACATAAATTAAATAATAGGACATCCCTATTATTTGAACCGCATATGAATTACCTTACATCTAAATTAGCTAAAATATCTACCCAGCTAGAGTCATTCGAACATCATCGTCACAAAAGAGGACTTATCGATGGTCTAGGTTCCGTTATCAAGAGCATATCCGGTAATCTTGACCAAACTGATGCAATTAAATACAATAATGCTATAAGAATCCTCCAGGAAAATGAGCATAGGATACAGTCTCAACTTAACCAGCATGTTAGTCTATCTAAAACTTGGGTTTCACAAAATGCCAACTTATTAACTAATATAACTAAAAACCAAGAGAAAATAGGTAATGTTTTAAATCAGATAATTAATAACACGGTAAACTCCGACTACATCCACTATGCCCATATGGCTCAATACCTAACCATCTTAAGCGATAACATAGATGATCTGTCAGGAGAACTCCATAAACTAGAGTACACTTTAGCCTTCATACGTGCATTAAGCACACCGCATATGGTAATTAGTATAGCTGAGATTAGGAATATGTTAGATAAATTAAGGATTTTATACTCAAACGATGAAATCCTTGAACTAGAATTAAGAGACTATTACGACATAATTAAACTAGGATACTTCTACATAGGAAATCAGATAGTTATAGTATTTAAGGTGCCGATTGTCTTCTCTCCCATCTATACCCTTTATAAACTGTCCATTGTTCCTAACAAGAATAATAAAATCCTTGTACCTACCTCACCTTTTATCGCGATTTCTGGACATGATTCTATGTACATGGAGGCTGAATGCCCGAAGGTAAATTTTCTGTACCTCTGCGAAGCAAAATCAAAGTACAAGACCGAAGACGACCCGGATTGTATCCAGCATCTGATCTCCAAGCAAGAACTTCTGCCATCTTGTAAGCTGTCCTCTGTCGCCTTGAAGAAAGAAGCTGTAGAGCAACTCGACGAGGAACATTATACCATCAGTTTCCCACATCCAACCAAAGTGAAGATATTATGCAGACAAGAAATATATAAAACCCTTGAAGGAAGTTATCTGGCTATCATCCCGCATAACTGTCATATTAGAACGCCCGAATTCACTATAGCGAACTCTAACAATCACATCAAGGGATTCGCTCTGGAGATTACGCAACTGCCCACATATATTGAAGACTTAAAAACGTCAAGCGAATCACCAATCATACTAAACTCTGCTGACCTAGAAAACCTGCACTCAATAAACACGAAGATCATGCTACAGACTCCAGCTAAACTAAACGAAGCAAGCGATACAGCTCTCTACCATACCACGATTCCAATCTATCTAATACTATCCGGTGCAAGTGCACTCATCATCGCACTGGTGGTGTACCGACGACATCGAGCGAAACGTCTTCATAAAAGTCAACCAAAGGAAATGGATGATGCTACATACTCCGGAAATTATGCTGAAATTCAAGAACAAAATAGAACCAGTCCTGACAAGATAAGAATCGATCACAGCAACACTTCATCATCTCTCCCACACAAGATTTCGAAATAGTTGCTTATCTTCGGGGGGAGGTGTTACATATTCGCATAGCACCTAAATCGCTGACAAGCATTTACCTAGTTAGCGCGGATTGCATCAGCCGCGGACACGAGGCGCCGACGCAGCACAACGCGACGCAGCCCGACACCGGACATCGCGGCCTTCGTAAAATCGTCACTTTTGACACAGCATCGGTCAACCGTCGACTACCTAAGCTATTAATTAATATTGTAATTTCTATAAAATAAATTAAGTTAAATAAATTTTGTATTTTTTTCAATCCTCCGGCTACAGCCTTCGTAATTCGTGTCTAGTATTTTTATGAAAAGAATCTGTGTACAAAATTTCAAAACTGTATCATAAAAAATCACAAAGTTATCTGTTTGTCCGTACAAAAACTCACCCGCGCCGCTCGCGCCGCGCCGTCTTGCGCTCATTGATAAAAATACCAAGGTATCTAACCGTTCGGCGCGGAGATTAGATAACCTACTGAATGTCGCTCGGTGTCCAACTTTTAACCTTTTTTAAATATTTTTGGAACAAAATATATATCATCATCATCATCATTTCAGCCGAAAGACGTCCACTGCTGGACATTAGGCCTCCCCCAAGCACCTCCACTTTTCATACACGACCGGTACTGTGCTTTTCGCATCCAACGGGTTCCTGCGATTTTCACAAGGTCGTCGGTCCACCTTGTGGGAGGCCTTCCAACGCTACGTCTTCCGGTACGCGGTCGCCAGAACCTTTCGGCCCCATCAGCCATCTGTTCTGCGAGCAATGTGCCCTGCCCACTGCCACTTAAGTTTGGCAATTCTTCGGGCTATGTCGGTTACCTGGGTTCTCCTGCGGATCTCCTCATTCCTGATTCGATTACGCAGGGAAACTCCAAGCATAGCCCTCTTCATTGCCCTTTGGGTGACTTTTAGCCTTCTTATAAGGCCCATTGTGAGCGACCACGTTTCAGTGCCATAAGTCATCACTGGCAACACGCACTGGTCAAAGACTTTCGTCTTGAGACAGTGCGGTATGTGGGACGAGAAGATATTGCGTAGCTTCCCGAACGCTGCCCAGCCGAGTCGGATTCGTCGATTAACCTCTTTCTCGAAGTTAGACCTACCTAACTGGACAGTTTGTCCTAGGTTCGTGATGACTCTCGAAAACAGCTTGTAGACATGGCTCAGGAGTGAGATGGGCTAATTCTTAAGATAGGCATTATCGCCCTTCTTAAAGAAAAGTATCACCATACCTCTGTTCGATGCCTGTGGTGGTTTTCCCTCGAGTATGACGGAACCAAACAGCTTCTAAAGGGCCTTAAGAACGGGTTTTCCGCCGGCCTTCAGCAACTCGGCCGTAATTCCGTCATCACCCGGCGCCTTGTTGTTTTTGAGTTGCTTCAGAGCCACCCTAATCTCGTACAGGCTGACGTCCATGATGTCTTCGGTATAGTGCCGGGTCAATCTAGCTCTTGTGTCGTTTGCCAGATTTATAACGGGGTTACTTGTTGACGTGTATAACTGTCCATAGAACCTCTCGATCTCTCTCAACAGCTCAGGTTTGGCGGATACGATCCTGCCATCATCGGTCTTCAGTTTCATAACCTGGCTCTGCCCAATAAGACGGATCTCTAGCAAAGTCCTTGGAGCATTTATTTCGCTCTATCGCGTTCTTAATACGATCTGTAAAGCAGCGAAGATCGCTTTTCAAGGACTTAAAGATCCGCCTATTGAGTTGCCATTAATTTAGCGCATCATCCGAAGACTGCAGGATCATCTCGCGCCCCTTCTTCATGCGCCGTAAAGTAGGATCAGAGAGCTTATTTTTTGAATTCGTACGGCGGGTCTTGAAGATCCTAAGATCTTCAAGACCCGCCGTACGAATTCAAAAAATAAGCTCTCGGGCTCGTGGAAACTGTCCATACGGTCGGGTCTAAACCCGACCGTATGGACAGTTTCCACGAGCCCATCGTTATAATCATCCACGGAGCTCCCTAGGCATTCAAAACGATTCTGGAGTTCGAGCTGAAAGCTCTCGGGGCTTTGGTCCTAGATCGGTGCTGAACGGAGCGTAGACTTCATCAGTCGAGATCTTTCCAGCTTGATATTTGAGTTCAATGTGCCTCTTACCATGCGGTGATCACTTCCGGTTTTCACCGCGTTGATCACAGAGACATCATTGAATACTTGCTTCTTAGTCGACATAATAAAGTGAATCTCATTTTTTGTTGCACCATTCGGGCTCTGCCAGGTCCACTTTCTATGCTCACGTTTTCTGAATAAGGAATTCATCATAAAGAGGCCTTCCTTCTCCATAAAACTGGCCAGTAGGTGGCCCCGGTGGTTCCGGCGTCCAACTCCAAATTGCCCCACTAGCAGCTCATCATCGTTTCGTTTACCCAGTTTCGCGTTAAAGTTCCCCATGACAACGGTAAAGTGAGTTTTAGAGCCATGCATGGCTCTGGAAATATCCTCATACATGCTCTCTACCTCATCGTCGGGGTATGACGAGGTCGAGGCGTATACCTGTACGACCTTCAGCGAATACCTTTCGGATATTCTGAGTATAAGGTACGCCACCCTGGTTGACACACTCTCGATCCACGTTGCTCACAAGGGACTTATGGACGATAAACCCGACTGACTGCTGGTTGCCCTCCCGGAAATAGAGCAAGTTTCCGGATTTGAGGATTATCGAGTCCTCCCCTTCTCTTCAGACTTCAGATAACCCCACTATACTCCATCGTACCTTGCTCAATTCTTCCTCGAATTCGGTGATCTTCTCGTCGGTCCGGAGTGTACGCGTGTTGTATGTTGCCAGGTCCAGTTTTCGGTGATTGTGGTAGCGCGATCTCTTCCGGGGATTCTTAGCACTCCTTGCCTCACCGTGGCCTTGGGCGCTATCGTAACCAAGGCTAGGCGGGCCGCCGGGTACTAGGGGCCAAGTGTTTTTTGTGTTTGTCATTCTTGGGGGGGGTTTGCCATAATCGCCACGGTGGGCAGGCGGGTTGGCGATCGCAGTATGGTATGGTGGTGGAATGCATAGAGAACGCTGCTGCCCTTTCTCCGGTACCCTTAGCCGCCTTTTACGACACCCACGGGAAGTATGGGGCAGATGTATTCTTTAAGTCCGGCACCACACAGACAAAATATATCATGGGGTAAACACTATTGGAATCGATTCAGTTACTTATTGTGAACAAACTATATTCAGGTTTCGCATATACTAAAAATAACGTTGTATAAAAGAAAAAGGCAGAAAATGAAGTTTATTTGCTGAACAAAGGCAAAAATAAAACAAACATAGGAAAATATCCGTCACATCCGCACAAAATAATTATTAAAAATGACAACATTCCATTGCGCCATACGTATATACTAATTCCATGGGCACAACACAAATAAAATTATGTTATCTGTGCGCACAGCTGTCACAAAGAAAGGACACCGGCCACTGACTTCTATCATGTATGATAGAGGTCACTCCTCTATCATAAACATATTTTAAAAACTAGATGAGGTCGGCGTTTCCTGTCTGACTACTCTGAGAAGAAAGGCCGAAACAAACTCAGAGACTTGTAGGCCTTGTAGAATGTAGATTTATGGACCACTAGCAGCGCCCTGCGGTTTCACCCGCATAAGCGTCAATCCCATGAGAATATCAGGATAAAAACTATCCTATGTCCTTCCGGATGCACTCTATCACTCTGCCAAATTTCATCGAAATCCTTTCAATGGTTTAGGCGTGAAAAGGTAACATACAGACAGACAGACAGAGTTACTTTCGAATGAATAATATTAGTATGGATATGGATTATCCATATTATGTACCTGGTACTTGTTGACAGGCCTACATTATCGCCCCATACCTATTATGACTGTAATAATAATAATAATAATAATAATAATATATTTATTTGCAAAAAACACGGTATTCAAAGTTGTTGAAGTAAATAATTATAAGGTCCAGCATGTTTTGCTTAGAATTAAAGCATGCAAACTTGTAAGTGCTTAGCCTAACGTTATAAATTATACAAAACAAAAAGAAAAACTAGAGTCTATATTCCAAAAATTGCTTAATACTATAGAAATTATTTTTAGTCATAAATTTATATAACTTAACCTTAAACAGCCTGCAGTTTAACGTTTTTAACGGTATTGGTAATTTGTTAAATATACATACACACATAGCTGGACAGCTCTTATTGTATTTTGCTGTCCTAGGAATCACTTCTGGTACTAGTCTGTGCTGGTGCTGATCACGCCGACTACGTGAGCTTAATTCCTCTATAGTTTTAAACAGCTCTATATGTTTTCGTACGAACATAGACACTTCATACAGATATAATGAAGGTAATGGTAGCAGACCAAGCTTTTTAAAAATAGGTTGGCAAGTTTCATCCGATGGAATCCCGTAAATAGCTCGTATACACTTTTTTTGGGCAACAAACGCTCTATTTTGGTCGGTACTATTTCCCCAAAAAATAAGTCCGTACCGTAAAGTGGACTCAACGTATGCCTGGTAAGACATCACAGCCGTTTTTATACTTGTGACCTTCTTGATTTGTCTAAGGGCGTACGCGAATTTATTTATTTTATTGCACACATGGTCGACCTGAGCTTTCCAATCTAGATGTTCGTCTACAACTACTCCTAAGAACTTAGTTTGTGTCACTTGGGTAAGTTTGGGAATGTTCATTTTAAAATTAAATTTATCATTGTGAGATTGATTGAATTGAATATATACAGATTTATTAAGATTAATAGATAAATTATTATTATTTAAATAGTTGATTAAATTGTCAATTGTATTATTTATGTCCGTTTCATGATCAGTAATGGTTTTAAATTTTTTGTCACTAGTAACAATAATAGAAATATCATCAGCAAAAAGGAAACATTTATGAATGGTTATGTCAACTATGTCATTTATGTAAATAATAAAAAGGATAGGGCCCAATATACTACCTTGGGGTACGCCACATTTTACTTTTTTATATTCAGATGCGCAAAGTGTCATGACCCTCTTTTCATTAAGTTTGGAGATAACTACACTCTGTTGTCTATCAGTTAAGTACGATGAAAGCCACTGCAGTGGCAATCCTCTGATTCCGACAGACTCTAGCTTTTTCAATAACCTTTCATGTGAAACTAGGTCAAACGCCTTTGACAAATCAAAAAATAAGCCCGTTGTTAGGTGATTGTTGTTGATACTCGCCAGTACTGTTTTTAATAGAGAAAAAATGGCTAAGGTAGTTGATTTTCGTTTTTGAAAACCAAATTGTTGCTTGTTTATAATACTGTATTTTTCACAGTAACTAATTAATCTTTGGTACATGCATTTTTCATATATTTTTGAAAGGATGGGTATTAATGTTATAGGACGATAATTGTCCATATTAGATTTTTCCCCCTTTTTAAAAATCGGCTTCACAAGGGATATTTTTAAGGCATTAGGGAACACACCCTGTGAAAAGGATAGGTTGATAAGATATGTCAATACTCCACTTATTTCATTAACACATGTCTTAATTATTTTGGTGCTAAGTTCATCGTAACCCTCAGAAGTAGTGTTGTTTAGCGATAATATCTGTTGGCTATGTAATTTGAAAACATTGTAAATGCCAATTATTTTTGTGAAATTTGTATTGTCACAGAAATTGTATTCGCAAAACAAGATGGCGGCTTTATTTCTGATGTCAGTCACGTGCCAAGATAACCTTGTAAGGTTGTCACTTGATTATCTTGTCGGATTTACGCAAATTACGCAACGAATTTTCAATAATGGACGAATGGTGGTGATCAGTGTTACTTTGTGAGTTTTGTGTATAAATGTGTAAAAGCATGACATGAACAGCAGATAACAAACTCGGAGATATTGACACACAATCTCTTCGAGTTTGTGTGTGATCTTCAACTCTTCAACAGGTGACTACGAGTATAATGATACCATGGGAATCCAACATGAAGAAATGGTAATTGTATTTTAAGCAATTTAAACAAAAGCAACAAATCGGAGTAAAGTGTGACAATCACTTATAGGTAAACTCTGCATACACACAAATAGATGTCGTAACTAACAAAAAATAGAAATAAAAGACTATGTGAATGTGTTTGTGTGTTGTGTGTATGTATGTGTAAGTTGCACTGATTAGAACTTAATAAATTAGTTAAACTAAATTAAAACAAACTAATAAAAAAAAAATCTAAACAGACTAAACCAGACAAAACTGGGTAGTACAAAAAATAAGCTATACGTAGGCTAAATTCACCCACCCAGTGAGATAATGCAGGGCTGAGAAACTCAGTTTTCGGGGAGATATAGAATAACTCGTGCTATGGCCGTAATGTGACTTAAATCGTCCTTTACAACGTACTACGTTTTTCTTGAACTTTCCGTATGTGTATCAATATAATAGTACCTAACCTATACTGCAAGTTTGCCTTTAATGAGCCGCGAACTAATTTATTACGGCTATCACCGCGCGCGCCGAGAGATAATGACCACCGTATGTTTTTATTATCACACTAGACAATATTTTATACAAGTTATATGAGAATAGGTACTCAGGTCATGGTACAAAAATAAACAACATTATGCTTGGAAGCATCAGCAACAGATACAACGCATAAAAATAAACGAGATTATGCTTGAAAGCATCAGCAACAGATACAAAGCACAAAAATGAACAAGATTATGCTAGGAAGTGTAGCGGTATCTACAACTCCACATGCGAACAACGCGTCATACTGACGTCACGCAAAATCCTGCATCTCGCAAACAGAGTTTACCCGCAACTAGCACAGATACAACGGCCTGTGATGAATCATCGGCCTGTTACACCCGTCTGCCTGTGAGGATGAGTGAACTTTACACCCTGTTCCTCATATCTCTATAGATACATACCTCTATATATAGTTGCATCAGCAACAGATACAAAGCACAAAAACGAACAGAACACATAACATCACTCCTGTAATCCCCAAAGGGTTAGGCAGAGGTGTACCTATAGGTACACTTCTGCCATTGAGTACTATAGTACTATAGTACTCACTCATTTCACCAGCTATTTTTTATTAGTTGTTTAAGGCCCATAAAAATAAAAAGAGGCGTTTTAACCATCTTCCCAAAAGGAGTTTTTCAATTAGAATTTCTTCTGTTCCATCTCCATATCCCAACAACAAAGCGTGTCTTACGTACAGTAGATCTCGTAATTGCTTTACCACCCTAAGGATTAATGTCATCAGCACTTTATAAAACCTCAGTCTATTTTTGCTTACAGTCCGGCTGTCGAGAGAATGCACTAATCACACCTGTCAGTGCGATAAATTTTAGTAATTAATGAAGATCAAATCCGCTAAACACGTATTCATTCGTACACTTGTATGAAACTGACAGGTGCCAAGAACGCATTCTCGCGTCGGCCGCACAGTAGATAGTTTCAGTCTTTAGTTAAACTCAGATTTTTAATTTGCTAAACTAAAATGACAGCGGCGGTCGACCTTTTTTTTATCAAAATCACAATAAAAGTTGATCGCACCTGTAATTTTCATAGTATTATAATACTGTAATTTTGGTCTAGCAAATTAAAAATCAGAGTTTAGTGAAGTTTCTATTTTCTGAGAGCTTTTGTCAAAAGTTGTAAAGCAATGATAAAGTCTACTGTTCTTTTCGTTTTCTTTTCTTTTCAATTAAATACAAGATACCCAGACATTAGTTGGTCGAATACAACATAAATTATTGTGAGTGTCAGTTGTATAGACCAGTCTCGCATTTGTTCTGTTATTACTGAATAGGTGATGTAGGTACTATTGATATTGAATGCAAGTTGTTTGCAGCGACGAGAATAATAACTGAATTAGATTAGTATTAGGACGATATGTACTATGTAGTGCTAAATGTTGTGGCTAAATAACAACGCTGACGCCGATATCACACAGTGGATCGAAACTGCTATATGAGGGACATAGGTTTTTTTACAAACTCCATGTTTTTAAAAACTTATCGAAAGATCTGATATCCTGATGAATAATTGTTATGAAACATTTTTCTCAGTTGTTTTAAGTATTATCAATTTTTGTTGTATGGAACGAAACAGACACTGCTAAAATTTGGCCAACTCTTGACAGATCCTGCTTTAAAACTACTTTATTCTTATTCTTTGGCTTGTTGGCTATAATTCTACGCTATCAGCGCGTGCCCTTAGTTGCCCATTCAAGAGATATGGGAAAAATGAAAAAAAAAGTACCTAAGTAAGAGGTACTTTTTAGGGTTCCGTACCCAAAGGGTAAAAACGGGACCCTATTACTAAGACTTCGCTGTCCGTCCGACCGTCTCTGTGTCACCAGGCTGTATCTCATGAACCGTGATAGCTAGACAATTGAATTTTTTTAAATAATATCATAAATAAAATTATTGTGTTACATTAAAATACTTATAGCTAAGAAATATAAATCATTTAAAAACATATATTTATCAAAAAAAAGTACAAAAAAAATATTTTGCTAAAATGCTCATTCTACGGCATTGATCATAAGATTTTTGTGCCTTCCATATTTTAACATAACTAAGCTTTCCAAAATAAAAATAACGAGTCAATAGTCCTCGCATTAGGTTCCACTTTGACGTTATTACATCAAAGAAAATAGCTCCCAAACACAATAACACACATCAAAAACTGCTTCGAGAGCTGCCGGAAGCCTGACATTGTAACATAATAATATGTGAATAGGACCTCGAACATTATACACAATCAAATGGAACCCTGTCGAACTTACTTATTGACTACAAAAACTCGGCTCCAACAAATGTAATAAATTGAATATTTTTGGTACACAACCTTCCGTATTACAATAACAATGGAAGCTAAAATAACGCACAGTTACAAAATAAGGCACATTTGCAAAAGTTCTACTGCTCAACTATTCTATCCAATTTCTATGAGATGGAATAAAAAATATGTAGAGAGGCAGATGTAGGCACAGTGAACGAATTATAGGTTTTTGTGTTCCGAGGATATTGAGCGGAAAAGGATGTTGTGTACAACGATTTTTCAATTGCCACATACTTTTTAACTTATCAATAAATATTGCGGTTTGACGCTTTTGTACAGAAAATATTTATTTATTTTACCTCTTTTGTACACACATATAATTATAAAATAATAAAAACAGACAAGAAGAAAAAAAAACAGAACAGAAAATATACTGTCATATTTATTCTTTAGATTTAAGTTATCTGACTGTAAAATAAACAACCTTTTGGGCTGATTTTTCCATAGCCAAATAACTTTTATTCGAGGAATAAAATTGACGTTTGACAGTTTTTGTATGAAATAACTATCAAAATTTCAAAATTATTCCTCGAATAAAGTTAACAAATAATTGAAAAATAAGCCCTTAGGGCTGATTTTTCAATCGACAGATAATTTTTGTTCATGGAATAAAATTGACGTCTGACAGTTTTTGTATGAAAAATCTGACAAAAATTCAAAATTATTCCTCCGATAAAATTATCTGGCGTTGGAGAAATCAGCCCTTAGTGGAATAAATACATGAATTATGTATCAGCAATTTATGTTAACTTTTATTACAAATAATTGTTATAACATTCTAAACTCTTAACTTTTTAATTTAGTTATTATAATTATCATTCTCATGTTGTGCGATTACGCTTCAGATAATAATCGAAAAGAAACCGATGAAGAGTATTCTATTATATTCTATGAAGCTATTTTATACTATTATTGTAACCTGTAATTGTCGTTGCCTTGTTAATAAATAAATAAATTTCGTATACTTTAAGAGCAAAGTTAAATAAATATTACAGTATAAGCCATTACGATTTATTAATAATTCGCGTATTTCGGATGTTAGCCAATGTTATTATTTTGTTTTAGATATAATAAGCAATGCTCTAAATATTATTTTATTTTTACAAGTAGTTATTTGTAGTTTTAATATTTCATTTCGTAAAGTTGCAACCATGTGCCCAAGTGACTATTTCCGGTTGGCGCCCACTAGCTGTCAAACTGTAGCCAACGTGGATAACCTCACTTGGGAACATGGCAGTCGAGCTTGAACACTCGTTAAGTGCAGACGTATTTGGTGTATTTTAGAAAGTGTAATATTAGTATTAAACGAATTATAAAATTATTCAGACTTTGATTTACTTGCAACATAGTGGATTACAGTTCAGAAGCAGGATAGCACTGAGAATACTGTGTTATCTCAGTGTTACCGAACGCCCACCAAAGCGCAATAATAAGGTACCTACTGTTTAATTTTTTTTTTTTTGTTTGGTGTTTAGATTAATATTAATAGTGAATCATAAGAATCCCTTCTTCCTAATATTTTTCTTTCCACTGTCCCTGTAATGTAATGGTGCAATTATGTTGATCGGAAGAATAATAATTACTTTATTGTGGTGATAGTAAATGGTTTAACTGTAATGAATGCTGTAATAAACAGAAAAATTACAATTTTATTTCACAATTACCTAACAGTTATTTAGATAACAGTTTACTCGTGTGCGTTATTATAATTACAGCTAACTAAATGGATGACCACACAAGTCAACAAGGCAGGCGCTTGGAAACTCCTGATTCCGAGTTGCCTTTCGGGACAGAATCCCGAGAGCCTAAACCAATAAAAAGACGCAGCCGCTGCATCATGCGGCATAATACTAGCAGTGTCCGAAGCAGCCACTGTAGCTCATCTCGAAGCCGTGGTGGTGTCCGACGCAGCTACTGCAGCTCGACTCGCAGCCGTAGTGGTGTGAGGAGCAGTCGTAGCTGTGCGAGGCGCAACCGGAACGGTGCGAGGCGCAACCGGAGCGGTGCACGGCGCGACCGGAGCGCAACAAGGCGCAACCAGAGCAGTGCGCGGCGCGACCGGAGCGGTGCGCGGCGCGACAGGAGCGGTGCGCGGCGCGACCGGAGCGGTGCGCGGCGCGACCGGAGCGGTGCGCGGCGCGACCGAAGCGGTGCGCGGGGCGACCGGAGCGGTAAGCAGCGCGACCGGAGCGGTGCTCAGCGCGACCGGAGCGGTACGCGGCGCGACCGGAGTGGTGCGCGGCGCGACCGGAGCGGTGCGCAGCGCGACCGGAGCGGTACGCGGCGCGACCGGAGCGGTGCGCAGCGCGACCGGAGCGGTGCGCAACGCGACCGGAGCGGTACGCGGCGCGGCTGGAGCGGTGCGCGGCGCGACCGGAGCGGTGTGCGGCGCGACCGAAGCGGTGCGCAGCACGACCGTAGCGGTGCGTGGCGCGACCGGAGCGGTACGACGTGCAACCGGAGCGGTGCGACGCGCAACAGGAGTGGTACGAGGCGCAGTTGCAGCGTTGCGAGGCTCGGCCTCAGTAGTGCTGCACGCAGTACCAAGCACAGCTGCGGAGCTGGGAGCGACCGCAACAATACGAGGCTTTCCCAAGGTGACAGTAAAGTTGCCGAACAGGTCAGTGATAAATTATTTTTGGCTCAAATGTTAAAAGATGTCGTACAGACCATGAAAACTGATGGGAACAATGAACGCTTTCCCGTTTTTAATGTTATACCCGAATTCGATCCATCAAAACGAAATCAGACTATAGAAATCTGGATAACCAAAGTAAATGAGTGTGCACAAATTTATAACTGGTCAGAAAGGCAAACAGTTCATTACGCACTGCCGAAACTTGTAGGTTTTGCTCAAAAATGGTACCAAGGGCTTCCCAGTGTGATGTTTTCGTGGTCTGAATGGCAAAAGAAGCTACGTTCAACTTTTCCAAGCGACGAGAATTACGCTCAGTTATTGTCAGATATGCTTGCTTGTAAAGCACGTTTTGGCGATTCGCTAGAGGAATATTTTTATGACAAGACGGTGTTATTAAATAGATGCAATATTTTCGGAAAGAATGCCATTGATTGCATACTGTTTGGTATTGAAGATCGTTCTATAAGAACAAGTGCGGAAGCAGCACAGTACTCTGATCTTGATAAACTACTAGTGTATTTAAAGGGAGTTAGAATAAATAAAAGAATTGACAAAACAGTATCTCAGGCAGGTAATAATGATAATAAACGTAATAAAGGTAATAGGAGTAAGACCAACACAACCGAATCTACAGCTAAATGCTATAACTGTGGTGAAGAAGGTCACCCGTATTATAAGTGTAAGCAAACAATCAAACGGTGTACTAATTGTAGTAAAGTAGGACATTTAGTTAACGACTGTCCCAATAAAAAGGATGCGGCCCCTAAAACAGTTTTACATATTTCCACAGAACATAATAATGATTTTAAATATTTTAAAGAAGCCTTTGTTAATGGTGTGACACTTGATTGTTTTATTGATTTTGGAAGTCAATGCTCCCTGTTAAGAGAATCAGTTGCGCGTAACTTAACTACTATGTGGTCAATGAATGACTTACCAATTTTGAGAGGTTTTGGAGATTCAATTGTTAGTTGTTTGGGAAAATGCGATGTAAACATTGAAATAGATTCCGTAAAGGCATTAGTACCAACACTTATAGTCTCCGATCACTTATTACAAGTCCCTTTATTATTGGGACAAACTTTTACTGAACAGGAGCACGTCATCGTCATTAAAACTAACGAAATGCTTCAACTTAAAGATAAAAGTATGTCCAAAGTTAAAATAATTACGTTACGTGTTTTAGATGATATTAAAATACAGGGATATACCGGTGTTGATATTTACTCTGAAACTAAATATAATGGTGATGTGCTTATAGAACCCAGTTTAAGTCGCGAACCAAATAGGGAGTACGAAGTCATTCAAAGTTTGATAAAACTGACGGATGGTCAGGGTCGGGTTGTGGTAGAAGGTTCGAATTCGTTAGGGTTTATTCTAAAACGAGGTACATTATTAGTTCGTGCAGTTCCGCTTACAGAAATGCAGTCATACCACGTTAATAGGATTGTAGGTAGTCACGAAGACTTGCCCAATCCTACTATAGACAGCTCACTAATAAACGCAAGTGATGAATTAGAAAAAAAAGATCGCGAGTTGTTATTTAGGTTATTAAACGATTACAGGGATTGCTTTGCTTTTTCAACTAAAGAGTTAGGATGTATCAAAGGGATAGAGATGAATATTAATTTAAGTGACAATAATCCTATTGTATATAGACCTTATAGATTGGCTCATTCGGAGCGACAAGTTGTTAGGGGAATGGTTAAAGAATTAGAGGATTCAGGAATTGTACGACCATCCACGTCAGACTATGCATCCCCGATTTTATTAGTAAAAAAAAAAACTGGGGACTATAGACTTTGTATAGATTTTAGGTCCTTGAATAAGAAAACAATTAAAGAACATTATCCATTGCCCAGAATTGACGATCAATTAGACCATTTATCAGGCTTTAAGTTTTATACTACCTTAGACCTCGCGTCGGGTTATTATCAAATATGTATGTCAGAAACTTCCAAACATTTAACAGCTTTTGTTACACCCGACGTACACTCGTTACACTCGAGTCTGTGTGGTGCCGGACTTAAAGAATACCACCACCCCTTACTTCCCGTGGGTGTCGTAAAAGGCGACTAAGGATCGTACCGGAGAATGGGCAGCAGCGTTCTCTATGTATTCCACCACCATACCATACTGCGATCGCCAACCCGCCTGCCAAGCGTGGCGATTATGGCAAACCCTCCCAAAATTGGGGGAGGCCTGTGTCCAGCAGTGGACGTCTATCGGCTGAAACGAACGAACACCCGACGGCCATTTTGAGTTTAACAGGATGCCTTTTGGCTTGGCTAATGCTCCATCAAATTTTCAACGAGCCATTAATAATATTCTTGGTAACGCGCGTTTCAAAGACGCATTTGCCTACATGGATGATGTTATTATCCCGTCGAAAACTATTGAAGAGGGTTTTGTGAAATTAAAAAATACACTAGACTTGTTCAGAGCTTCTGGAATAACTTTAAAACTATCAAAATGTAACTTCTTTATGCGATCAATTAATTACTTGGGGTTTGAAGTAAATGAAACGGGAATAAGGCCTGGGCAACACAAAATCGAGGCTGTAGAAAATTTCCCCCGCCCAACTGATCAACATAAAGTCCGTCAATTTATTGGCTTATCAAGTTTCTTTAGGCGCTTTATAAGGGGGTTTTCCACAATCGCGAGACCGTTAACTCAACTTTTAAAGAAAAATTCTACTTGGCATTGGGGAAGCTCTCAGGAAGAGGCTTTTCAAATGTTAAAAACAGAACTAACAAAACGCCCTGTTCTTGCCTTTTATAATCCGACCTATGAAACGCAAGTGCATACGGATGCCTCCAAGTTAGGAATCGCCGGGATATTAATGCAAAGGTCTAAAAAGGATTCCCCATTTAACGCTGTTGCTTATTACAGTAGACAGACTTCCCCTGAAGAGGCACGCTTTACCTCTTATGATCTAGAGACTTTGGCGGTTGTAATGTCGGTTCAACAATTTAGGGTATATTTGTTAGGACTCAAATTTACGATAGTTACCGACTGCAACTCGGTTCGAGCTACATTTGAAAAAAAGACATGTTGCCAAGGGTTGCAAGATGGTGGAATGATTTACAAGAATTCGATTTTAATATTACTTACAAGCCAGGCTCAAATATGTGTCACGTCGACGCCCTTAGTCGTAATCCTGTTCAGCAAAACGAGTATTCAGAAGTCAGAGTAATTGATACAAACTGGGTAGCTACTGCCCAACAAAATGATTCTGAATTACAAAGAATAATAACTATACTTAACGACAAAGAATCTGATAATATCATTGAGATTAAAAACAACTTTGTAGTTAAACGCGGGATGCTGTACAGGAAAACGCCTGAGGGTGACCGATGGGTTGTACCTAAAGGAATAAGGTGGCATATACTCAGAACAAATCACGATATGTTGGGACATTTTGGTTTTGAGAAAACTTATGATAAAATAAAAAGTCAATATTGGTTCGCCAAAATGAGAAGATTTATTCGAAAATATGTCGATTCTTGTCTTGAATGTGCTCATACTAAAGTCCCCGCTATTAAAAAGTCTGGGGAATTGCACCCAATACCAAAAATAGATCGCCCGTTTCACACACTTCATATAGACCATTTGGGTCCATTTGTACGAAGTAAGAAAAAGAATTCCTATCTTTTGTTAATAATAGATGCCTTTACTAAATATATAATTCTCGATCCAGTTAAAAGCACAAAAAGTTTACATAGTATAAAATCATTACAAAAGTAATTTCATACTTTTGGCGTGCCACAAAGAATAGTATCGGACAGAGGAACCTCTTTTACTTCCAGAAAGTTCAAAGAATTTATTAATTCATTAGGTGTTAAACATGTGTTAAATGCGGTAGCTACGCCGCGAGCAAACGGGCAAGTCGAGAGGTACAATAGAACTGTCCTCGCTGCTCTTACTGCCAAAGTATTTAACAAAAACGAAAAATTGTGGGACGAGGCGGTTTCCGAAGTTCAATGGGCATTAAATAATACAATTAATAAGGGGACAGGAAAAACACCAGCACAGGCGTTGTTTGGCCTAAAATTAATCGGGACGAATGATGCTTCTCTTTCCCTTAGCATTAATAATGAGGAAGATCATAGTGAGAGGATAATAGAAACCATTCGAAATCAAGTGTCCGAACATATAGCCAAAAATCAGGAAAAACAGAAAGAATCTTTCGACAAACATAGAAAGAAAGTTGTATATGCCGTAGGTGATCTCGTCAGAATAGAAAGAGAGATTCCTTCCAGTGGCCAAAGTCGAAAGCTTGTTCCAAAACTTCGTGGTCCCTATCGCATAGTAACGGTATTGGATAATGATAGATATGTTATTGAAGATACTCCGTTGTCTCGAAAAGGTAACCGACCATTTACTGGCATTTTTTTCCGTAGATAAGATTTATCCATGGCTGGTATTTAATAGAACTAGTAACGAATCCGATAATGATTCTGATAATGATTCTAGTAACCAAAATACTGACAAGTAAATGAAGATATAATTTCTCCAGGTAATTATTATTACACTATTTGATTGTTGCAAATTAATTATTATGTGTAGTTGTGGATATTGAATTAGACTAATCCAGTTTTATGATTAAAAAGCAGATTTCACTAAACTGATATTGCGTTGTTTGGGAAGGTGATTATAGCGAGATAATGAAATTCTTAATGATGTATTTCAAGTAGCCGTCAAACCACTGAAAATATGTAGAGGTTTCAGTGGAATGACTTGACAATACTGAAGACATGAAGGGGCTTCAGTATTGATTGTATTGTGGATCTAATTTAATATTCTGAGGCGAAAACATGAAGGGGTTTCGTCCTCCGACCATTAAGTATGTGAGATATTTGTTGTAGATATGTAGAGGCTACAAACGAATATTATGTTTATTTAGAATCAGACATTGTACTAATTTAATATTGGTTTGCGTAGCAAGTTTAGTAAAGTGAATTGATAAAGTTCTTAATAATTCATTTAGTGTAATCGTCAGACCACTGAAAATATGTAGAGGTTTCAGTGGAATGACTTGACAATGCTGAAGACATGAAGGGGCTCCAGTATTGATTGTATTATAACAAACATGTAAAGGTTATAAGCTGATTTAATATTTTGAGGCGAAAACATGAAGGGGTTTCGTCCTCGGTCCATTATGTAGGTATGTGAAATGTTTGTTGAAGATATGTAGAGACTACACGACGAATATTGTGTTAATTTAAATTGTACTAATATATTATGTTTTTTTTTATTATTATTTCCGTGTTAATAATGTGTTCAGAATATTTATTGATTAAATATGTTATTAGGTTGTAACCTTATAATTATAATGTATAACTTAATTAGTTTCACGAGACGTGAATTTTTCAGGAAAGGCCGACTGTTAGCCAATGTTATTATTTTGTTTTAGATATAATAAGCAATGCTCTAAATATTATTTTATTTTTACAAGTAGTTATTTGTAGTTTTAATATTTCATTTCGTAAAGTTGCAACCATGTGCCCAAGTGACTATTTCCGGTTGGCGCCCACTAGCTGTCAAACTGTAGCCAACGTGGATAACCTCACTTGGGAACATGGCAGTCGAGCTTGAACACTCGTTAAGTGCAGACGTATTTGGTGTATTTTAGAAAGTGTAATATTAGTATTAAACGAATTATAAAATTATTCAGACTTTGATTTACTTGCAACATAGTGGATTACACGGATTTAAAAATAAACCAGAAAAAGTTTAAGTCCAACAACAGCCTCCTAACATCGTGCCTACCAATCTTGTATGCCTACTGCGTAGTCACGCAACATTTTTTCATGCATCATGATTACTCTGTGGCCGTGAACGTTTTAAGCACGCTTGTTTATTCATCTCATATAATCTGCACAGAATTGTTAATAGACAGGCGTTGGGTTCATTTTGATAAAGAATAAAAATGGTTTGAAGAATTAAATTAACACTTTTTTTTACAACATTTTGCTCCTAGAATTTTGAAGGACTTATTAGTAAAGCTTCATTTAGTAAGCTCAAGACAATGGTTTCCGATTATACGAGATCCTAATATTAGAGAATAATAAAAGCAAAAAATCCGCACAGGTCGATCGATCAGGTTAAGCTACGCTTGCCGCGGTTGGTCTGTGTATGGGTGACCATCTTAACATGCCGAGACCCCTCCGTGCCTCGGAAAGCCCGTTAAGCCGTTGGTCCCGGCTGTCATTCGTGGATCTTTGACAGTCGTTACGGGTAGTCAGAAGCCCGAAAGTCTGACAACCAGTCTTACCAAGGGGTGGGTTGTGGAGGCCAGATAGGCAGTCGCTCTATGTAAAATACTGTTATTCAGCTGCATCCGGATAGACTGGAAGCCGACCCCAACATAGTTGGGAAAAGGCTAGGCAGATGATGATGAATAAAAGCTAAAAATCTTTTCAAACAAACATTATAATTATGATTGATAAAGATCAATAAATAAATATTGTTGAATAACTAAAAAAACTGGCCAAGTACGAGTCGGACTCGCACACGAAGGGTTCCGTACCACAAGGCAAAAACGCCGAAAAAAACATGTTTGTTGTATGGAAGCCCCCCTTAAATATTTATTTTATTTTTATTTTATTATTTATTATTAAAGTTAAAATACAACTGAGTATTTTGTGAATATTTCAAGTGCCTATCTGTTGCCATTTTTGATATCGAGCAAAAAAGGGCAAAAAAATCGCGTTTGTTGTATGGGAGCCCCCCTTAAATATTTAATTTATTTTGTTTTTAGTATTTGTTGTTATAGCGGCAACAGAAATACATAATTTGTGAAAATTTCAACTGTCTAGCTATCGCGGTTCTTGAGATACAGCCTGGTGACAGACAGAATGACAGACGGACAGACGGACAGACGGCCAGACCGACAGACGGACAGACAGCGAAGTCTTAGTAATAGGGTTCCGTTTTCACCCTTTGGGTACGGAACCCTAAAAACTGGCCAAGTGCGAGTCGGACTCGCACACGAAGGGTTCCGTACCACAAGGCAAAAACGCCGAAAAAAACATGTTTGTTGTATGGAAGCCCCCCTTAAATATTTATTTTATTTTTATTTTATTATTTATTATTAAAGTTAAAATACAACTGAGTATTTTGTAAATATTTCAAGTGCCTACCTGTTGCCATTTTTGATATCGAGCAAAAAAGGGCAAATAAATCGCGTTTGTTGTATGGGAGCCCCCCTCAAATATTTATTTTATTTTGTTTTTATTATTTGTTGTTATAGCGGCAACAGAAATACAGCATGTGTGAAAATTTCAACTGTCTAGCTATCGCGGTTCTTGAGATACAGCCTGGTGACAGACAGACAGACAGACACGGACAGACGGACAGACAGCGAAGTCTTAGTAATAGGGTCCCGTTTTTACCCTTTGGGTACGGAACCCTAAAAAGGAAGTTTTGCTACAACTTTCGTAGCGTCTTGTAGCGTATCGTAGCGTCTCGTAGCATCGCGCGTACGCTTGCTACGCTTTCGTAGGGGTCATAGCAGATACTCGAAATTCGAGTTATTACTTTATCTCCCGCTTTGTAAGTCAGATTTGTTTACTGTAGTCTGTAAATGCTAATTTTCTAACCTGAATATGTAAACAAACCCATCTTATTTCCCTGCCTATTCCTACAGTTCCATTTTAAAAAGCAAGCCATGGCTCTTTTTACAATGACTTTAAAAACACACACAACAGCATGCACTCCCTCTAACAAACAAAAAACACAGGCTTACATTAAAACGCACTAACATTACGAGAATAATAAGTTCTCATATGATGGAAAACAAAATACAGCTTCTACCGCATAACGGGAAATCTAATTCCCCCGCTGCGAAGTGAGGCGACTGTTTGTGCCTGAAATACAGTCAGAAAGACTTTGAAGTTATTTCAGACATTACAATGGCGAGGACCTTCCAGTCAACAACCCTTGGCTGGAGTGGCACTGGGACTTGTGGTGCACTTTTATTAATAACTAGCTTTTGCCTCGACTTTGTCTGCATACATTTCGAATTTTCCCATAGAAACTTCAACAACCTATTTCAGTCCTTTAGGAGCTGTTTTATGGAATAAAAAGTGGCCTTTGTTACTTCCTCGGCCTATAAAATATCTCTAAGAAAAAAAACTTCGATTTATGGCTCCTATACTGCGGGAAAGTAGAACAATAATTATGAAACACACTTTCGCATTTACAAGGGGCCCGTGGCTAAATAATGACAGCCGCACAGGTCGATCGGTCAGGTTAAGCTACGCTTGCCGCGGTTGGTCTGTGGATGGGTGACCATGTTTGCATACCGAGACCCCTCCGTGCCTCGGAAATCACATTAAGCCGTTGGTCCCGGCTGTCATTCGTAGATCTTTGACAGTCAGAAGCTCGAAAGTCTAACAACCAGTCTTAACAAGGGGTATCGTATTACCCAGTAACTGGGTTGTGGAGGTCAGATAGGCTGTCGCTCCATGTAAAATACAGCATCCATGTATTCAGCTGCATCCGGTTAGACTGGAAGCCGACCCCAACATAGTTGGGAAAAGGCTAGTCAGATGATGATGACTTTCGCATTTACAAAAACCGGGCAAGAGCGAGTCGGACTCGCGCACCGAAGGTTCCGTACCATCATATTATTATGTTTTTAAATTTTCATCGGCGAGGCATATTCATCAGAGAATTTTAACAATGTGCACTGCGGTGTAGAATATTGCAGTTTTATGTTAGCGCCATCTCTTGACCGATAGTGGAACGAATGTAACTTTTGTTGATGATTTTTGAAAAAGTGTGCTATTAAGAGACTTCGTGAATAATTTAAGATTTTTCTCTTTGTAAACTTCGAAGATAAGGGGTTGGGGGGGAATGGTATTTTTTTTTACATTTTTCATCAGAAGTCGAAAACTATGTGGCCTTTTGAGATTTTTTTAATTGGTTGCCAATAAAGACATTTCAAAGACATGTCTATTTTGTTTAATCAAATAGGTTAAAAAATAAATATCATAATTTAGCCCGCTTTGATCTTCAGCTATATTATTATTAGTTTAATAGTTTAACAACAGCGGCTGATAAATAATTAGGTTATTAATTATACCAAACAAAATAGCTTCTTTTAATTTGCTTCAAAAAATAATATACACACATCAAAAGTGTCTAGGGATCAACATATATTTTTGCAATAACATTTCTCCTGATTGATATTAATTAAAATTTTCTTTAAGGATTCATCAAATAAAGTGTTTTCGTTTGTCACAGTAACGATAAACCAAGTCACCTTTGCATTAATAAAGAAATTTGCCATTTTCCTAATAAAGGGATTTTTGACATTTGAACCACTAACACAAAAGTTCGAAAAAAAGACTGAAATAACAGTTTTCTTTAAAATTTTATTGGGTAACTTAAACAATTAATAATCCGTGTTTCTACCGCGAACACTAACAACACAAGATCATCGGTTTGGCATACTCAAAATGAGTTCATCCAAATCACGCTGTGGAATGGCCGCCCATGTTCGTTGCAACAACAAAAAAAGGTCTTCTTGCGACTGGATACCCTCCATATTCGGCAGAGCTCTTCTCTGTAGCATATCCCATGCATGCTCAATCGGGTTCAAGTCTGGCGACTGAGCAGGCCAGGGCAGGACATTGATGTTAGCTGCGGCGAGAGTCTGTCTTACAACTCTTGCGGTGTGCGGTCGTGCATTAACTGAAATAAGGGACCGATTTGCACTTGTAGAGGAACGATGACGTCTGATACAATCGTCTCAGCATAAATTTGAGCGTTGAGGTTGCCTCTGATCCAAATCAACTCAGTTCTTCCGCCGATCCAAATACCCGCCCATACCATGATGGTTCCACCACTATAAGGATGGACTTCCTGGCAGGATTTTAATCGCTGTTGGCGTCCAGGGGTTCTCCAGTGTCGTATACGTCTTGTATCCGGTCTCATACCAAAACGAGACTCATCAGAAAAGCACACGAAACGCCATTGTTCTTCTGCCCAATTTCTGTGTTCAAGAGCTCATTGATATCGAATCCTACGATTGTGCATTGCTATAGGTGGTACCCGTAGCGGTCTTCGGGAATGAAGGTTCACTTCATGCAAGCGGTTTCTGACTGTTTGGTCGCTAATTAAGTTCCCTGAAGAGTGATGAAGCCTCACGGCTAACATCATGGCGGTTATTGTTGGAGCTCTTCGAGTTAAGATTTGAATGTATCGGTCTTGTCTCCGTGTGGTGCAGCGATACCGTCCTCCATGGCGCTCAGTGCTTCGGTAACGTGTCCATAGTCGACTGATAACACTCTGACTTGTATTCAGAGCTAAAGCCACAGTACGTTGCCGGGAACCAGCTTCTATCATTCCCACGGCTCTGAGCATTTCTTCCCTGCTTAAATGACGTCGCCGCTCCATAATAACGTTGGTTTTAATCAGTAGTAGGGAAACAGTAGCACTAATAATGTTTTCAATGCGTTGTATGTTTTTATAGGGAAAATATTGACAGCTGATTTTCATCTTTTACTCGAATTTGATTCACAGTTCCTGATTCAAATTATGAAATGCACCAAAAAGGATCCATATAAATTTATAAAATCATAAATTTATTACAAAGCCACATCTCAATCTCAAGAAATCCGCATAAAAATGCTTGATCCCTAGACACTTTTGATGTGTGTAGTTTTATTCATTATGATTAGAATTTTTTTGGGAAAATTATAAAATTATGTATTTAAGAAATTCACAATTATGTAAAACAGGGTCTCCAGTAGTTACAAATTTAATAAAAAAAGAAACAACAACAAAATTATCAAACTGGTGGAAACCACGTCTCACATTTCTCATGTCATGGTTGCCCTACCGCCGCGGGCCGCCCGGCATGGACTGTCACGTCAAACAAATCTAATTCCTGCATGTGAGTGACCCGTTAAATACATACGTCAGGCTGTTACATAAATGCCTGCTTTTTGAATAAAAATGTTCACGGAATATCATTTACTACATAGTTGTTTATTCAATACACAGGGTGGCAGCGACATCGATGCGCAAACTGTAACTATGAATCCAGCACCTGACTCGAGACCATTTAGCGCAGAAACTTTTCGGGGCTGGCTTTAGTACCGTTTGGCAGGCGAAGGGGGTTAAAGGTAGTTAAATCTGGATCCGCTCTTATTAGAAGGTAATGGATATTTTTCGAGAAATTAATAAAAATAGTTTCTAACCTCAAATCAGATAAAAATCGAAATGTAAACGTTATTAGGTGAAACGGAACGTTAAAATGGGCGATTGACAACCGAATGTGTACTAGTATATTGTCTGTGGTGTACAATGTCATACCAAATTGGAGAAAAGGAACGCAAAAACAAAAAGTGTCTTTGGTATTTGTGTCCTGTGTCATTTGTGACATTTGTTTTGGTTCATTCATTTTGTTAATATTGATTTATAGCACATTTAGACCCGCACGTGATGTTTATATGTATTGTTGTTTAATTTTTATAACTACGTAGAAAGATGTGGAGTCTACTACAGTGATACTCCTCTTTAGTATGCAAGAGCGAGCGAAGCGAGCTCGGAACTTGGGGCACCCCGACACGGACAGGTTAGGTTAGAAGGGTTATTTTTTTTTAAACCACCTCCGTCGACGACGCCTTTGTTAATATTGATCGGAAGCAAATTTAGACCCGCACGTGATTTTCCCCGATCATAATAGGTGATTATAGTGTTTTGAGGTTAGGTTACAAATATCTGTTTTCTCAAAAATGGTGCGTTACCTTTTCACGGGAATGGTACCGGGGGAGAGGGGGACACCCATCCCTCGACGGCGTGACGACTCCCGGCCACCGTTGGCGCGGGCCTGCGGGCGGAGAGTAATGGGTAGCTCACCGTCCCATCAGGACCAAGCCCGTGCCGGACGGCGCGTACGTGTTCCACGCGCGCCTCAAAGAGATGTCAGCATGAATTGAGGGGCCCCTTAGAGCTATTGTGCACTGTCGACTGGTCGCCGGCGACTCGGTCGACGGCGACTGTGACTTACTATAGTTTAAATAGGTGTTTACGCACTTGGTCGTCGGATGATGCCTATGTTTTGGTCGCCGAGGGACCGAGTCGCCGGCGACCAGTCGACAGTGCGTAATAGCTCTTAGGGCCGAAGCCTGCCGGGTCAGCGGGATTGTCCGAAAGGGTTACCGCTGGCCCGGAACATAAAGGGCTAAGGAAGGGTGTGTTTTAGTCAGTAAGAGTCTGACACTCTCTTCGCTCCACCCAGAGTAGGAGGGGTCATTTGGTGATTTCCCAACCAAAAAAAAAAGTGGTTTCAGAAGCATGTACTGAATCCAGAGAGGCAATCCAGAGAGGCAATTCTCGTAACTTTAAGAACGTTCAGTCTGATAAGATAGTTAATTTGCGTAAAAGATCGTATACACAGGTGATATTAACGCATATGAGATCACATATGTATTGCTTAAAAATAAAAGCATGCAAACTTCAATGAGTAAACAAATTTGAATTTACAAACATTATAATTTAATGTTAAACACTGCATTTTGAACGTTTTTAATCACGGAAATTGGCCTTTAGGTTGCGCGAGGGTGTCCCGCCACCCGGTGCAGGAGGCTTGAAGTTTTTGCGGCAAAAAAGAAATGTGCCTCCTCTGTATACTCGGGTCACAAACCCCTGTAAAACCCAGCTTTATGACGTCCACAGTTCCTTTATCAAGTGAATATTATACTGCTCCTATATTGAATGATTTAGTACCCACAACTATGATTTGAAAGTATTTTTCTTGAAAGTGTCAACAAACCCTATTCAGGTTACATTTTCCCTATTAAAGGGAATCTAAACTTAGTATCTGACCACTGTTTCCGTCAATTATTTTGTGAATAACATTCATACATTGTAATCGGAATTCACAGTTGATAAATAATAAAAAAATCATAGCCAGTCATTTGGACTGCCAGAAGAAGTGAAAACTTAGAAGTATGAAATAACAGTCACTAAACCGTGAAGAACAGCTTTATAATTTCCACTCTTCCGATATTCACAAAGTATGTACCAGAAGGCCAATTCTCGTAATTTCATCATTTCAGCCGAAAGACGTCCGCTGCTGGACATAGGCCTCCCCCAAAAGGGGGGGGGGGGGGTTGCCATAATCGCCACGCTTGGCAGGCGGGTTGGCGATCGCAGTATGGTATGGTGGTGGAATGCATAGAGAACGCTGCTGCCCATTCTCCGGTACGCCCCTTAGTCGCCTTTTACGACACCCACGGGGAGTATGGGGTGGTGCTATTCTTTAAGCCCGGCACCACACAGACCATTCTTTTAATTTAAAACGTTCCATTCTCGTAATTTAAAACGTTTAAAATCTAGTCTTATCTCGACGACAATCAAATCGTCGATTAAATGGAAAAATGATATTTCTTGCTAAAAAGTTTTAGCAAGAAATGTGTTTTTTCCATTTAATCAACGAAATGTCAAAACCGTGCCAAAAATGTGGAAAAATTAGAGGTGTTTTTGACAGACTGAGATTTAGATCAGACTGTGAACGTTCTTAAAATTACGAGAATTGCCCCTCTGATACAATGTACAGACGCCAGCACATCAAGCTACCCGAAACTATCAAATTTTCCCAATCAACTTTGAACCTTATGCTTTAGCTTGATGTGCTGGCGTCTGTACAAAACTTCAATCGTGTCTGTTCTGATATCCACAACCCCCCTCCGGCCGTTTTCTATGTTCCAATATTAACAACTACGATTGTGAACCTGTTCCGATATTGACAAGTAGGTACAATCATGTACCTGTTCCGATATTCGAAGCACACGTGTGATTATGTCACCACGTTCTACCGGTGCGCCGCAACAGGTGCGGCGCGCCGATAGCACTTACCTTCGCTTAACGGGTTGGGTTTGAATCAAAACTGGATATAATAGTGAGCTGTCTGTGTTGTTCCTGGCAAAAGAGATCTCTGTGAAACAGTTCGTCAGGGGTGGTACTGAGGTGCGCGTCTGTGTTTTGGATTGAAAAGCATGATAACGTGTGGTGAGATTGCAGGCATATCATACACATCGACTCACTCACTCACAGGTACTTTCTAATTATTAATCTCGGGAGCAGTGAGTCAAGTGGCTTGGGTTATGAAGTGTTTAAAAATTTGCTTTTGGTAGGGTTCTAGTAGAAGATCAACTGCGCTAATGACAAAAATAAAAAAAATCAAATTCAATCAAATTTTGATTTTTCAACAATTTTTTTTTGCGGTTAATGTTAAAGTCAAGATTATGTAAAGATTAAAGCTACAATTCAACAGCTTAACAATTTGCCAGTAACAGCGCAGTAGCAGTATTGTCACTTTGCGCGAAACAGTCGATATTGCAGCTTCATCTCATCTCTTTGTCATCACCTTACCTCGTATTGAAAGTTTATAGTATAATTATGTGGCGGTAACCACAAATCTTCCATGGCATTGGTTGTTAGTCTGACAAACCCCTTGTCAAACTACTCGTATTACTTGAAATGAAAATTCTTTACAAAAAACAATTTTCAAATATAAGCAAATAAAGTAACATCGGCCTGATGACTCATCATCTGCCTAGCCTTTTCTCATCTAAGTTGGGGTCGGCTTCCAGTCTAACCGGATGCAGCTGAGTACCAGTATTTTACATGGAGCGACTGCCTATCTGACCTCCACAACCCAGTTCCTGGGTAACACGATACCCCTTGGTAAGACTGGTTGTCAGACTTTCGGGCTTCTGACGACCCGTAACGACTGTCAAAGGTCCACGAATGACAGCCGGGACCAACGGCTTAACGTGCTTTCCGAGGCACAGAGGGGTCTTGGTACGTTAAGATGGTTACCCATCCACGGATCAACCGTGACAAGCGTAACTTAACCTGTTCGATTGACCCGTGCGGCTGTTATTACTTAGCCACAAGCCCTCGGCCAGGTGAGTATCAAGCTGAAATCCTCAAAACGAAAACCTTAAAAACAGACGGTTAGTGTTTGTTTAAGCGGGTGACCGAAATCAATATTTACGCGACTCAAATAATTCTTGAAGATAAACAATAACGGAAAACCAAAAACAACTTCGATAAATATTAGCTCGTTCAGTAAAACACACAAGTAGGTACCTACTTGTGAAACGTGTCCCTTTCAGCTCACTACGTTACTAAATTGTATCTCTTTCAGCTCACTACGTCACTAAATAGTGTCCATTTCAGCTCACCACGTCACTAAATTGTATCTCTTTCAGCTCTCTACGTTACTAAATTGTATCTCTTTCAGCTCATTACGTTACTAAATAGTGTCCCTTCAGCTCATTACGTTACTAAATAGTGTCCCTTCAGCTCACTACGTTACTAAATTGTATCTCTTTCAGCTCACTAAGTTACTAAACAGTGTCCCTTTCAGCTCACTGCGTTACTAAACAGTGTCCCTTTCAGCTCACTACGTTACTAAATAGTGTCCATTTCAGCTCACTACGTCACTAAATAGTGTCCATTTCAGCTCACCACGTCACTAAATTGTATCTCTTTCAGCTCTCTACGTTACTAAATTGTATCTCTTTCAGCTCATTACGTTACTAAATAGTGTCCCTTCAGCTCATTACGTTACTAAATAGTGTCCCTTCAGCTCACTACGTTACTAAATTGTATCTCTTTCAGCTCACTAAGTTACTAAACAGTGTCCCTTTCAGCTCACTGCGTTACTAAACAGTGTCCCTTTCAGCTCACTGCGTTACTAAATAGTGTCTCTTTCAGCTCACTAAGTTACTAAATAATGTCTCTTTCAGCGAGCGAACATAACCTACGAACGCGACGGAAACTTGAAAAAAGCTGAACATTTTTAAAACAAAGTTATTTTGAAACGGCAACATTGTGGTCTCCGTACAGTTTCGTGATTACAGTATTTTGGTATTCTGCGCGCCTTTGTAACTGACAGCTTTTATATTAGCTATCACGAATATGCATATGTGTGTATACAGTACGTACAATGTATGTGTAAGATATTCCGAAGTCGATTCCTGTGCTATATTTGGGTGGGAACTGGGCCATTGTGTGTCGAGGAATGGACCATTCAATTATGTCTCTGGTATCGGGAGCCGACTGATTTAGGGAGGCTGGGAAAAGATCGGGTTATTCCCTCACAAGGCGTCTCATAAGTAGGAAATTGAGTCGGAGTATACCCTCTAACCTAATAACATAGTATTACGACTGTCAAATACCCATTAACACGTAACACTTATTGAATTTGTTTCAAGTAAAGAGTGTTCAATATACAATACAAAAATAATAATATGGTCTCAAATTCAAGTGGGGTCAAAGTGAGTTAAATAGATTGTTACGGTTTTCACAATAACTTGACTGAAGGGCGGAAGTTAAATGTCAAACGTCCAATTATTTATCTTTTCAACCTTAGGTAGGTACTAAAGTTATTTTTAAACGTAGCTTTATCGATTTTCAGGTGCGAGGATTCTTGTTCGCAATATTTCTTTTCGCATGTCTTGAAAGAAACTCAGAAAATCCGTACCATTTAGGTAAAATATTAGAGACTTGATATTTTATCCGTAGCTTAGGCTCGTAAAAATATCTAGGTCTAGCTTACTTTTCTAGTCTGACACAGATTTCACATTCAGTGAAGGCAAAATGTAATATTGAAATAGATAGGCGAGGCCAATCGTAATACGATCTTTGATTTCCATTCCTAACTGGTTGGGTTGCTGGGATAGCGGGATGGTGGGATGGCTTCGACGTTTTCCTCCGATACTTACAATAGAACCGCTCAATACTTTGCTAAAGATTCCCTGTTTTGATGAATAGAATACTGACGACTTTGGAATTATAGAGGTCGCTGATACTGACATGTTTAGTATTTCTATAAAGAAACCGTGTACTTATAAAGAAAGCGTGAAAAGAAAAAGAAAGAAGAAAAAGATTTTAGCAAGAACTTTTGAAACTCAAGAATATGTCACAATAACCAACAACATCAACAGATCGAGTATTTTTTGAACTAATATAATCCATAACCGTCTTCGCTCTATTAGGAAACAAGCAAATAAATCTCATGACTTCCTCTGCAACAAAACTCAAACATAATGACGTCACCATCTGTCGCTACAATTTAACAATACAACAAACAATAATTCAACTACTTAATCAGACCATCATCTCTGTTCCCATCATTCCTTCTCTGTCTTTCCCTCTTTTGCATCTGTTTCTATCTCCAAATAAAACAGTTGCGAGCAACTTCAAATAAAACGCTTGCGACAGTCGACAGTCGCTGAATCTGGAGGCAAACAGTCTGTTCTCTAGTGAAGAGGGCTTCAATCATTGACGGTAGACAGAGGCTGGGTGAGTCGTCGGCGGGTCGTGTCGGACTCGTCGCTCACGTAGAAAGTCGGTTCCAAAAGTATCTGATGGAAATGTAAACAATAGGATCAGAAAACGTACCTGAGGATACCAACTTGTAAAAACAAATTGAGTGCTTTGATTTGATTATTCGAATACTTACTTGGAATCCTAATTTTATATCACTTTAAAGATGTTTTTCATTTGACAATAATTATTGAAGTTAATTGAATAACCTCAATTTATTGTCGTCGATGATTTTTCAATTAAAAATCAAAATCAAAATCAAAATGTTTTATTTCACATAAACCTACATGGGCACTTATGAAACGTCAGAAGCTAGGTGCACGGTTCCAATTGGTCGTTTCCTATGGAGAAGAACCGGCAAGAAACTCCATGGTTACTCTTTTTAAAAATAATTGGCTTTTGTGTTTGTGTACAATGTTTCCAGATTACAGTAAGTAGGTATGGAAGGACAGCGCAGGCCTGTCAACAAGTACCAAGTACTTGATAAAATAGAAAATGGTCTACAGATCTAAAGTCTATAAGGCCTACAAAGTCCTCACATTTACAAAATAAGAATCTATCAAAAGGATAGATAATAAAAAAAGAAAAATAATAATAAAAACCTACTAAAACCAAGTGTTATGATTCTCAATAAAACCACTAATAAAGAGGTGAAAAATTTCAAGTGTCTGTATACAATGTCAATTAATGAAGAAATTATGTCAAAAGTATATAATGTCAAATAATAAAGAAATTATGTCAAAAAGTATGTAAAAATAATAATAATAATTAAATAAAAATTAAACATCGTAATTTGAGAGCAGTTAATAGACATTTACATAGTTATGCCGTTAATGAGAAGCCAGGGAAGCCACATGTGCAGAAGGAATTATTGCCAGACTAGCTTGTCTTCAACGTAATCTTTAATCTTATAATATGCTTTTTTGATAAGGACACGTTTGATGAGGGTTTTGAACTTTCCATCGCTAAGTTCTGTAACCGGCTTTGGCAACTTGTTATAAAAACGGATGCTGTTTACAAGAAATGACTTGCTAGTTTTAGTTAATCTAAATTTAGGTAACACAATTTCATTTTTACTACGTGTATTTATATTATGGAAATCGCTTCTTATTTTGAAGAGTCCTAAGTTTTTGCGAACATACAAAATACTTTCTAAAATATAAAGAGAAGGCAGAGTTAGTATATCAATTTCTTTGAATTTGTTTCTAAGAGACTCGCGAGGACCCATTTTATAGATTGCGCGGATTGCCCTCTTCTGTAAAATGAAAATTGAATCTACGTCAGCTGCCGATCCCCACAGCAGAACACCATAAGACATAATACTGTGGAAATAAGCAAAGTATACTAACCTAGCTGTGGCTATATCTGTCAACTGCCTTATTTTTCTTACTGCATATGCAGCTGAACTTAATCTACTTGAGAGAGCTCTAATGTGTGCGCCCCATTGTAATTTTGAATCTAAAGTAATTCCTAGAAATACAGTTTCCGTAACAGCATCTAGTCTTTTGCCATCAAGTTCTAAATTCAGACCCACTTGAGGTACATTTGGTAATGAAAACTTAAGACATTTAGTTTTGTTCGCATTAAGTAAAAGATTATTAGCTGCAAACCATTTCGAGAGAACAGCCAGACTATCGTTAACATGTAAGACATCCGTATCTTTTCTATCTATTTTAAAAATAAGGGAAGTGTCATCAGCGAATAAAATGATATCCGACAAGTTGGCCATCATGTAAGGAAGGTCATTAATATAAACTAGAAATAGGAAAGGGCCAAGAATTGAGCCTTGAGGCACGCCCATCTTAACTAGAGACCCCGAAGACGTCGCCCCGTTAACGTTTACTTTTTGCTGGCGCTTTGACAGATAGGAAAGAACAAGATCAGCAGCTTGTCCACGAATTCCGTAGTGGTATAATTTACAGATCAGTGTATTATGGTCAACGCAGTCAAACGCTTTTGAGAGGTCACAGAAAATGCCAATTGCATCCTGGGACTTCTCCCAGGATTCCAAAATGTGACTGATGAGTTTTACTCCCGCATCTGTCGTCGACCTACCTTTCGTGAAACCAAACTGGCGACTATGTAAAATCCCATTTGAGTTAAAATGTGACAACATCTGGTCCAGCATGATTTTTTCATAGATTTTGCTCAATGCTGGTAGCACAGATATAGGTCTATAATTGGAGGGATCAAACTTACTACCCGATTTGAATATCGGTACTACTTTACTATGTTTCATTAAGTCAGGAAACGTACCGCTGTCTAAACATTGATTAAATATGCCTGTTAGGGCAGGGGCAATTGTGTCAATAATATCTCCAAGAACCTTAACAGAAATCCCCCATAAGTCTTCAGTGTTTTTTATGTTAAGACTTTTAAATGCTTTTTTAATTGTGTCAACAGAAATGGGCTTGAATTCAAAGCTTGGAATTTCCCTATTAAAATTTTCCTTAAGTAGGGCTTCAGCTAATATAGGTGATGAGGGGAGAGACTTTGTAACCTCTATTGGGATATTGGTAAAGAAATTTTCTAGTGTCTCAGCAACTTTTAACTTATCTGAAATGGTTTCATTATCAATTTTTAGGGACAACTCATTCTGATCTCGCTGTTTTGTGTTTCCAGTTTCTTTGTTTATTACCTGCCACAAAATTTAATAAAGTACAAACCTTCTTAATACAGATGAATGTGTTGCTTATTCCCTATGGTGAGTGGTTGTGTAAGAATTTAACCTGAATGGGGTTTGTTTACACTCTAATCTGATACTTTAGGAACGGACTATAGTTCTTAAGACTCAAATACCGAAACATTTGAGCGACTATCTCAACTGCATAATAATCACATGTACCCGACAGCTAAGACATTGTGCTGGCATGTGAGCCTCGTCAGTTTGTAACCAGCCGGTGCACAATACACATGACGGTTTACTTAAAGAACATAGCATAACGCTTTTATCCCCTGAAGAGGTAGGCTGAGGTGTACGTTCAGCCACTCTTCTCTAGTTGTGTTGTTAATAAGCAAGTTATAAGGAACTAGCTTATTCCAATTCACCTTGCACAAATACAGACCACAGGCTGGTACTGAGGACTTTTTTATGAAAAAAACCCAATACAATTTGACCCGACCCGGTGTTCGAGCCCGGGACTGTAAGTTCAGCAGTCATGTCATGCTTGCGATCACTACATTGATGAGGCAGTCTAAGTAGTTACCAGGAAAGCTGGTAAAATAATAAATGTAAGAAAGAAGAAAGAAAATATGTTTATTTGCGGCAAACATAGTGCAGAGAAAAAAAACACAAAAAAGAACAAGTCGGGGGAAATCACATCCACGCAAAACGGCCATCGTACAGGTGCCCAACGGCCATCGTACAGGTGCCCAACGGCCATCGCACAGGTGCCCATCGTACAGGTGCCCATCA
Organism: Mesoligia furuncula; assembly: GCA_916614155.1. NCBI lineage: Eukaryota > Metazoa > Arthropoda > Insecta > Lepidoptera > Noctuidae > Mesoligia > Mesoligia furuncula. The sequence goes on from OU744816.1 coordinate 19,950,306, forward strand.
TACAGGTGCCCAATGGCCATCGTACAGGTGCTCATAGTGCAGGTGCCCTACGTACAGGTGCCCAACGGCCAACGTACAGGTAACAACGTACAGGTGCCCAACGCATATATTGTTTGTTTGTAGGAAAGTAGTATTGATAAATAGAGGTGCTTCCATGACACTTACGTTCTAAGATGTCAATGTATGTTGATACTTGTCCATGTTTAGCGATGCTTTCTATCCACGTTCTAATTAGCGAGAAAGCTATCCTTAGGTGCTAATTAGTAAACTAGTATTGTAAGACTAGACGCAAGTCTCGGCTTCAAGTTAGTTCTAGCTATGGGAGTGCAGGTAGTTAGCAAGTGGTCGCAAACTCGTCGCGAACTCGTCTTGAACTCGACACGAACTCGCCACGCGACGAGTATAGGGGACTCTTGGCTTATTCAATTTATTTGCTGTTGGAAATTATCTACATTCCATTTTATAAGCGCCATTTAATAACTTCTGCTCAGTGGTTTACTTATATCCTAGCTTTTTCTGCATGGTTGGTCTATTGCTCGTAAGCGCTACTGCTAAGCATGAGGTCCTGGATTCCATTCCTATATATTTCTCAGCATCCCGGAGTATGGATTTGTGGTCGGTTCGTAAATGGGTGAACATCTTTACATACCCCTCCGTTGGTCCCGGCTGTTGGTTCGTAGATCTTTGACAGTCGTTACGGGTAGACAAAAGCCCGAAAGTCTGACAATTAGTCTTACCAAGGGGTATCGTATTATCCAGTAACTGGGTTGTGGAGATCAGATAGCTAGTCTCTCCGTGTAAAAAATTGTATTCAGCTGCATCCGGTTTGACTGGAAGCCGACGATTTAGCATAGCTGGGAAAAGGCTAGGCAGATGAGTAAGGATATTGATAAATCGATGTATATTTTTAAACAACCCTGGGGAGATAACCTCTACAGTAACACATCAAGCGCAGGACGTATAGGTACCCTAACGTAACGTTATGAAATATACAAACTTATACGAACCATTTTATTTGATACCAAACCCTTGTTTTTAAAAGAATGTAATTGTATCTCTACATAATCCTGGCCACATTATTTTATATGCACGGATAGTTATGTTTTATTTCTAACATAAAATGGTATCTAATTGTACGTTAGCTTGCTTAGAAAATAAATGAGATGAAGCATTTACATTTATTTAACTCAACGAGCAGTATCTTACAATTTGCTGTTTTTCGAGTGAAGTTCTACAAGATAAATGTATCAATTCCCAAATTGTGGGCATTCGATTATTCACTACATAGTGATCTCTTGTAACAAACACCAACTATTTCTCTGAAAGACTATAGTCGTTGTAGAAGTCCATGTAATAAATAAGTATACAGTTAGCTCCCACATTATATGTTCATATTGCTGCTTGAGACTTTCATTCACTTTACATGAAGCTCAAGGGAAAGGTAAAGGTAGACTAATAATTATATCAAAAATAAACCAAATACTATAATACTATGATTACAAAAAATGCTTCATTTTCCAATACTAATTCCACACACGAGTAAAACAGAGTCAGTGAGAATTTTATGACCAGGCTTACAGGAGTACGAGTGGCGTTTAGACCATTAATATAGGAAAGCGGCGCAAGTTTGCTCGCCGCGGGCTTCGTCCGTAAGCGTAATATGAGTATTTTGGGTTCCCAGTGTTTGCTGATAACGTGTATTATAATGGCATAAGCGATTCGGAGGCTCTCGCCTACATCGATGCTGGTTACTTATTAGGTTGTTAGGATGGCGACAGCATAAGGTAAAAGATCCTGTTGATATCAAGAGTTAATTTTGTTTACTTCTATGAAAGCTAAGTCCTACTATTTTCTAAAGTCACTATCCAGTAATATTTAATAGTAAGTCTTATGTTTATTCTTTCGTACCATGTTATCAACTACTTCCGCACACTGTTAGATACTAGGAACGCAGAAGTATCTGATGGACAGGTATGCTACCAAGTTAATCGGTGTATTAATAATTGGTTTCTGATCTTATGGTTCCCGCAGCATTGTTCATTTTCGTCGGTGCTCCATGGACCAATTCATATTTGTCCAATTGGACTGTGGGGAAAATGACATGTTTCCATCGTCCAATTACCAACTGGACTATGGAGAACACTGGACGTAATTTCAAGGGAGTGTAACCAAGAAGGCGCCGTCTACTAAATATTAGAGACTGCGCAAACACAAGCAGGTACTTACAAGGAATTTACAAGTTATGGACAGGTGCGCTTCCAAATCAATCGGTGTACTGGTTTATGAGGCATTGTTCAGGTTTGAAGGGAGAAGAGTGGGGTTGGTAGTCTGTTGGTTTAGGTTCAAAGGGTACCAATTGACTTCCAATAAAATGATTGAATTCGGCTTTCTTGAGGAAATTGCGGAGTTTGTTGTATAGTATGTCGCAGTCGGATTGTATAATCCGCTATATTACATTACGGCTAGCCGTTATCAAAAACAGGGCCGTTTTGAAATGCGGCGGTTCAACGATTACCCGGATTGAATGCCGCTGAATAAAAACCGCCGGAATGTATTCACCGCCATACGTTACTCAACACGGCTAGCCACAATGTAATATAGCGAGACATTAGCCGCCTCTTTGACAGGTTTGTGGCGCTGCGTGACATAACAACAACAATGTCGTCGGATACAGAACTACGTCGACATAGGATGCAAGAGCGAGCGAAAGGCACCCCGAGGTTCGGTTTGGTTAGGTTACTTTAAACCCTTTACACAGAAATAGGAGCCCCGCGAAGTGGGGCTACGTCGACATAAGATGCAAGAGCGAGCAAAGGGCATCCCGAGGTTTGGTTTGGTTAGGTTACTTTAAATCCTTTACGTAGTAATGGAAGCCCCGCGTAGCGGATAAATTTGATTTTCATTTTAAACATTGGGTTATTTTGTGAGTATGGTTACCCTACAATCTAAGTAGTAGTACGATGCGGCTAAACGTGGCCCGCCTTATTGAAGAACGTATCGCAATGACAATCCGGCTAATCGTTGAACCGCCGCATTTTAAAACGGCCCTGTTTTTGATAACGGCTAGCTGTAATGTAATATGGCAGATTATACAATCCGACTGCGACATATATATATGTATGTTAGTTTGCGAATCTGTAGATCTACAATATTATAATAAAGAGATTAATAATTCTGTTCTTCCTTCAAGGAACGTAGATATTAAATTATAAATGTCGGGATTTTTTGTGTTCATTAACTATTAAAAATTCCCAACAGGTTTCACAGAAAGCTTCTAAGAAAATCTAATTAGGTCATTACCTATGAGCTGAAAAATTTTCTTAGAAGCTTAATAAGCCCGTCACTTAATAAGCCCGCCACTTCGGACCAGAAGTATTGCAAGAGTAGCAAGTATGCAAATTAAAAACAGTTTTTTTGTGGAATCAGCATCCGCCAAAAAGGTTGCAAAGAGAGAAAATTAACAAATCAATAAGTCATTTTTAAGTATCATAAACGAAAATACGTACAATTATCGTAGATCATCGACAATATAACCACGTGCTCACACTCCACCAGTATCGTCGGTTTCCGTCAGAGCGCTCACGATGTCGTCTCCAGTCAGTCCGTATCGCTATCTGTTGGATAAGTTTCGTGACGGCGACGTGATGTGTAACTGATAGGCGACATCGAGACATCAAGTTTATAGTGTTTAAAGGTATACTGTTGTGATTGTTTTGAGCAGGTGTTAAAAGCTGGCGAAATGTGATATTATGTAGTTGTTTCTACCCCTACGGAGGATATAGGTGTGTTTTATGCTATGTTATTAACCTTTTGACCGCCACAGTCATTTAAAGATGACAAACCAAAATGTGCCCAGCACGCCACGGTCAAACTCACGACTACCTACATGACAGACTTTTGTAGGTAAGTTTTTGTGTTTTTTTGACGTGGCGGTCAAAAGGTTAAAAACACATGTTTGACAGGTTTTTTTCACTAAGGGCTGATTTTTCAATCGTCTGATAACTTTATTCGAGGAATAATTTTGAAATTTTGACAGTTATTTCATACAAAAACTGACAAACTTCAAATTTATTCCTCGAATAAAAATTATCTGGCGATGGAGAAATCAGCCCTTAGTTATATTAAAAATATATTTTTTTGATTTTTGAAATCAATAAAAAACCATTTTTAGGGTTCCGTACCAAAATGGTAAAAAGGAACCCTTATGCTTAAGGAAACTCAGTCTGTCTATCTGTCTGACTGTCTGCCATAGCTGGATATCTCACGAACTACTAATGCTCAACTTGAAATTTGAATCAACTTTGAATCAAATAACAATTTGAATCAACTTGAAATTCGGAATTGTTTTAGATGGCGTCTGGCCAACTATTTTGCAAATAAGAAAGAAATAAAAACATATGTATAGTTTTTGCAACAGGGACATATAAAAGAGCGCAGTTTGCACATTCTCAAACATTTTTTTTTTGGCCGCATAGTTTTCGACTTTTGATGAAAAATTAAAAAAAAACCGTTTGCCCTCCTTATCCTCGAAGTTTGCAAAGAGGAAAATCAGAAATTATTCTATGTGATAGAAGTTTATGTAAAGATTACGGGGAAAATAAAACGAATTCTCTAAATAGCACACTTGTTCAGAAATCATCAACAAACGTTACATTAGTTCCACTATCGGTCAAGACATGGCGCTGACATAAAACTGCAATATTCTACACCGCAGTCGACAGTGTTAAAATTCTCTGACGAATATAGGCCTCGCCGATGAAAAATTAAAAACATGATGGTACGGATCCATCGGTGTGCGAGTCCGACTCGCTCTTGACCGGTTTTGTTTTAAAACTGTTTTAGGATTTTATCTGAGTCAAAGTGTCATTTGGGTCTCAATTAGGAGGATATCGGTGATATTTCTATAACATGGGACTTTAACTGGCGAAATGTTCCGTACTACACAAATACACCTCTCTAACACACGTATATTAATAATATTAATTTTGTGTAAAGTCATAGTCATATAAATTCCGGGCTTATGAAATCTAAGCCAAATAACAGGCTATAAGTGTAATTATTACATAACCATTACGGACATTATAATAATACAAGAGTATACCTACGGCGCGCGGCGCTTGTTCCGTTACCTTGCACGATATTATCTACATGGAAGGTACATTAGGGAGTTCACAGCTTACATATTTAGCCAGTATACCTAACTTAAGGATAGAAAGTAATAACATAACTTGGATACATAACGCGAACAAAGGAACGCTTCTAACTACACTGTCGCAGGTTCTACAGCTATAACAATAAGTCGTTGTCATGGCAACTAGAACTGTCGTCTTGGGTATTTTTGTGATAGAACAACTTAAGAAATAAAAAATAAACAATTTAAAAAAAAGGAAAGACAGGCTGAATTATACGATTTAACTAGCTTCTGTCCGTGACTTCAACCGTGTGAAATTTCACGCTCCTGGGTGTTTATCCTCTTAGAGATGGAATTTCGAAAAAACCTTTCCTAGTGGATACCTACTCTTCACAAAGAACACCCTCCAAATTTCATGTCTCTAGGACCAGCAGTTTAGGCTGTGCGTTGATATATAACTCAGTCAGGACTTTGAATTTTATATAATACTAGCTGCGCCCCGCAGTTTCACCCGCATAAATCTCGATCCCGTGATATCTAATATAATTCAATCAGGATTCGAAAGACACGTGGTGCCATCTATTATCATAATAACGTTATTGTTGTTTTCCTCGGTAACAGCACTTTTTTTCGGGATGAAAGGTAATATTAAAATAATATTGATAATTAGGATAAACATCAAAGTTAGCAAGAAGTTTGGAAGTTGGTGATTTCTGTTTTTGTTTTAATTTTCAGTTTTGGTATTTCTCGAATCCATGACTACTCGATTGATCTACGTTTAATATATTTTCGGCAGTTAGTATGTTCGTTATACATACTATTTGAAATGACTATACATTTAGTACTATAATAAATAAGAGAAAAGTGTTGTGTATGAATCGCCAAAGGACGCGGTTTGTGACCGCCAGCCGGTCTCTAAGGAGTGCGCTAATCTTACGAGCTTACTGGGTTGTCTCACAGCTTTGGCAATAGCATATTATAACACGTCACAGTGTTACCTTCATATAATAATAAGAGCGGACATATTCCATTGACGTGTGTTTAGTTTTTGTGATTATCTTCTCCTAGTTTTTAAAAATAAGAATGAGTGATACCTAGGCTGGAGTGACGGCTGACAGGGGGAAATGGAAGACAAAATCATGTTGCGCGAGCGCAAGCAACATAGGACAAGGGCAGGAAGATGATGAGCAGCTGTATAAATGTCTCTACATTTATTTTATCTGCAGTTGGTCTATGTTCTTCACAGTACTAAAGTATTGTTTGGAATTATCTCTACTGAATTAGATATTTATTTCTCACTCTATTGACACACCAATCTACATCTTCCCCTTAATTTTCAAGTGACTTACTACAGTTTAGCCGTACAATAAAACGCACATAATTCTCTGGCTCGGTGTACATAAATAAGTGCTAACTGAATGGTAACGCGTCGCTGAGGGCTGAGTTTACAGCTTCTTATCGCCGAGATCAGCTCGCAGGGAGCACAACAAATACAGACGTACTGTGCGTACAACCTCCTCGTAAACTTTAGTATTTGCTCTCACATACTTGTTGACTCTGGAACGTTCTATTGAATTGAGATTGATCGGTCATTTGTAAGATTGTTAATCTACTTTGTGTGAATGACTATTTAAGTTTTTGTAATAATTCAAGGCAACTCAAAATTACAACTGGTTAGATTAGGGTAGGTTACCTAGATTTGTTCCTTTTTAGGGTTCCGTAGCCAAATGGCAAAAACGGAACCCTTATAGATTCGTCATGTCTGTCTGTCTGTCTGTCTGTCTGTCTGTCTGTCCGTCTGTCTGTCCGTCCGTATGTCACAGCCACTTTTCTCTGACTATAAGAACTATACTGTTGAAACTTGGTAAGTAGATGTATTCTGTGAACCGCATTAAGATTTTCACACAAAAGTAGAAAAAAAACAATAAATTTTAGGGTTCCCCATACCGAAACCGAAACCGAAACTCAAAATTTAGTTTTCATCAAACCCATACGTGTGGGGTATCTATGGGTAGGTCTTTAAAAATGATATTGAGGTTTCTAATATCATTTTTTTCTAAACTGAATAGTTTGCGCGAGAGACACTTCCAAAGTGGTAAAAAGTGTGTCCCCCCCCCCCCCCCCCTGTAACTTCTAAAATAAGAGAATGATAAAACTAAAAAAAATATATGATGTACATTACCATGTAAACTACCACCGAAAATTGGTTTGAACGAGATCTAGTAAGTAGTTTTTTTTTTAATACGTCATAAATCGTAAACCGCAATTTACCATTCATTCAATCAACTAAAAAATAAAAAAAAACATTTAATTTCATGAACATAAACCTTATGCAAACCCGGATGTTACGGAACCCTCGGTGCGCGAGTCCGACTCGCTCTTGCCCGGTTTTTTAACCGACTTCAAAAAAGGAGGAGGTTTCTCAATTCGACCGTATATATATATATTTTTTTTTTTATGTGTGTTCGCGGATAACTTCGTCGTTTATCAACCGATTTTGATTATTCTTTTTTTGTTGGAAAGGATATATGCCAAGGGTGGTCCCATGATAAGGAAACCAGGATCTGATGATGGCATCCCAGTGAAATCGAGGGGAACTTTCGAAAATCGTAGGAGTGACTAGTGCGTTTGTTAATTTTTTCATTAAGTATTTTAAAGCACTACAATTTGATGAAGGCCTGGAGTCGATCTGATGATGGAGCCGAAAGACAGTCGAGGGGACTCCTCAACGATTTACAGCAGTTACCTTGTGTTTGGGCTTGATTAATTTGTATTGATGTGAACTTTACACCTAGATGGGTTGCGACTGTCATTAGGGGTCTGATGATGAAGACGAAGGACAGTTAAGGGAATTCCTCAACAGTTTACAGTAGCTACCTTGTGTATGTTCACCGATTACTCAAAGACGGCTGGACCGATTCCAAAAGTTCTTTTTTTATTTGATAGGGTATACTCTCGAGGTGGTCCCATTATCATCAAGTTGGAATCTGATGAGAGGATTCCATGGAAATCGAGGGAAACCCTCAAATTTTATAAGCAAAGCTACAGCGATTTGGATATTTTTTAAAGTAACTTAAGAATTTACTCTCGGAAATCATCACTTGGTAAAGTGGAGCTGATGATGAAGATCACAGATGGCCATCGGAACTACTCACTGACAAATATTTCACGGGTTGCGATTCGATTACTTTAATATGGTTGCTAAGCAATTTATGCTCGTCACAATGCGTATTGCGAGTGTTTGTTGAGGATCTCCTGGTTCTTACCGGGAGAACTCCTCAACAATTAACGTCCCAGCATCGGGAAAAGCAAAATTTTGTAAAAGGTGATGAACAGTTGGCATTAGGCTATTGTAACTTAGATAAATTACAAACTGACCCACTAAAAAGTGAAAAATAAAAACATTTTTACAAAAAAAAAACAACCGACTTCCAAAAAAAACACTACAAATTGAAAAATAACTTTAATTTCCGAAGTCGGTGTCAATAAACGAAAACCCGGAACCAAAGACACCGACTTCCGAAATTAAAGTTATTTTTCAATTTGTAGTGTTTTTTTTGGAAGTCGGTTGTTTTTTTTTTGTAAAAATGTTTTTTATTATAGTTAGATTGTTTATAAAAACATATTTACAAAAAAAAAAAAACAACCGACTTCCAAAAAATACACTACAAATTGAAAAATAACTTTAATTTCGGAAGTCGGTGTCTTTGGTTCCGCGTTTTCGTTTATTGACACCGACTTCCGAAATTAAAGTTATTTTTCAATTTGTAGTGTATTTTTTGGAAGTCGGTTGTTTTTTTTTTTTGTAAATATGTTTTTATTTTTCACTTTTTAGTGGGTCAGTTTGTAATTTATCTAAGTTACAATAGCCTAATACCAACTGTTCATCACCTTTTACAAAATATTGCTTTTCCCCATGCTGGGACGTTAATTGTTGAGGAGTTCTCCCGGTAAGAACCATGAGATCCTCAACAATCACCCGCTATACGCATTGTGACGAGCATAAATTGCTTAGCAACCATATTAAAGTAATCGAATCGCAACCCGTGAAATATTTGTCAGTGAGTAGTTCCGATGGCCATCTGTGATCTTCATCATCAGCTCCACTTTACCAAGTGATGATTTCCGAGAGCAAATGCTCAAGTTACTTTAAAAAATATCCAAATCACTGTAGCTTTGCCTATAAAATTTGAGGGTTTCCCTCGATTTCCATGGAATCCTCTCATCAGATTCTAACTTGATGATAATGGGACCACCTCGAGAGTATACCCTGTCAAATAAAAAAAGAACTTTTGGAATTGGTCCAGCCGTCTTCGAGTAATCGGTGAACATACACAAGGTAGCTACTGTAAACTGTTGAGGAGTTCTCTTAACTGCCCTTCGTCTTCATCATCAGACCCCTAATGACAGTCGCAACCCATCTAGGTGTAAATTACACATCAATACAAATTAATCAAGCCCAAACACAAGGTAACTGCTGTAAATCGTTGAGGAGTCCCCTCGACTGTCTTCCGGCTTCATCATCAGATCGACTCCAGGCCTTCATCAAATTGTAGTGCTTTAAAATACTTAATGGAAAAATTAACAAACGCACTAGTCGCTCCTACGATTTTCGAAAGTTCCCCTCGATTTCACTGGGATGCCATCATCAGATCCTGGTTTCCTTAACATGGGACCACCCTTGGCATATCCCCTTTCCAACAAAAAAAGAATAATCAAAATCGGTTCATAAACGACGAAGTTATCCGCGAAAACAAATAAAAAAAAAAAAAAAAAAAAAAAAACATATATACGGTCGAATTGAGAAACCTCCTCCTTTTTCGAAGTCGGTTAATAAATGCTATAGAAACATAACGTCACGCCAGAAACATCACGCCTGTAATCATAACATGACATAACATCACGCCTTTAATCCCCGCAGAGTTAGGCAGAGGTATGTAGCCGCACCCTTTCGCTTGCTATTTTGCTAGAGAAAATCATTGCATTGTAAAATATGTGTCTAAAACAGGCTACATTGAGTGTAAGAACACGTCCCTGCCCGAAACCCTGCGATAAATTGCATTCGAAGCCCTTTTATTACCGACTTCACAAAAAGGAGGAGGTACTATGTTCGGCTGTTTGTATGTTTTTTATTTTTTTTTTTTCTTTTTTTTTTTTTTGTATGTTTGTTCATCGATTACTCCGTCAATTGTCGACGGATTTTCAAAATTCTTTTTTTGTTCGAAAGTAGATAGTTCTGAGGTGGTCCCATTGTCACTAAGTTAGGATCTGATGATGGGATCTTAGAGAAATCGAGAGCAACCCTCAAATTTTATAGGCTTACTTATTGTTTTTCGCATATTTTATGAAGTATCTTGTGTATTTGCGTACGGTTGTCACCATCTCAGGTAGCTGGGCTGATGATGGAAGGTTCAACTCCTTAACAGTAAGAAGTTACTCGAACAGGCAAGGACTGTTTTAGTAAATTGTTTTAATGTTTGATTGGGCATTTGCCACATTTGGTCTCATGATCATCAAGTTATGACCTGATGCTGCAGTCAGGATAGTCTGCAGAGTACCTAACTCCTCGACAACTAACAGCAGATATATCGTGTTTAGGCTCATTGAAAAGGGCTCGATGTGTGGATAAACGTACCTACTGTTAATGAGGAACACCGAAGTACATAGAGACCTGATGCTGAAGCCAGTCGAGCATCAGAAAAAGTACAAACCTTGAAATTACAGCACCGTAGTCGTGTTTGGGCTCAGGACTAAATTTTAAGTTCTATGCAATGTTGACATAAGTTGGCCTGATGCTGCAGCCAGGATTATCAGCATCTAGTCTAAAAACTAATAAATACTTCTTAAAGTGAAATACTTTTGCGAGTTTTTCTTCTGTATAATTATCCTAACAAAGGTTGCCGGTAGTGGCTAGATGAGAGAAGCGGAGGATCGCGAACGTTGGCGCAAACTTCGGGAGGTCTACGTCCAGCAGTGAACTGCAATTGGCTGATGATGATTTATAAAAGCCTCAATCGTTGCATTTCACGCAATGCCTTTTCGTCATGTGGTCTATTTAGCAATTTGGTAGGTTCCAAGTCGCATAATACAATGTCGTACAGCGTCTTTACACGACTAAGCGTAACGTAAACTTGGCCCTAAGCAAAATTTTTCTTGCCTTGTTTTTATTATTAAAGTAACTTGAGCATTTGCTCTCGGAAATTATGATTTGGTAAAGTGGAACTGATGATGAAGACCACAAATGGCACTACTCAATGACAAATATTTCACGGGTTGCGATTTGATTACTTTAATATGGCTGCTAAGCAATTTATGCCCATTACAATGCGTATGGTGAAGTGGAGCTGATGGTGACTTCTCAATCAGCTCCAGTTCTCCTGGTTCTTACTAGGAGAACTCCTCAACAATTAATGTCCATGCATCGGGAAAAGCATATTTTGTAAAAGGTGATAAGCAGTTGACATTAGGCTATTATAACTTAGATAAATTACAAACTGACCCGCTAAAAAGTGAAAAATAAAAACTTTTTTACAAAAAAAACAACCGACTTCCAAAAACACTATAAATAAAGAGAAAAATAACTTTAATTTCGGAAGTCGGTGGCAAAAACTAAAATACAAATCCAAGGACACCGACTTCCGAAATTAAAGTTATTTTTCTCTTTATTTATAGTGTTTTTGGAAGTCGGTTGTTTTTTTTGTAAAAAAGTTTTTATATGAATTCTGATCATGTTTACAATTATATTTTTTTGGTTCTCGATACATTATTGACTAGAACAAGCCACTTTCGGTAATAGCACGTGTAAGTAGGTACAGCCACAGGCCGCCACTGCAGCTCGCTGTGGATAATGGACAACACACACATGTTTGTCAGGCCATCGTGTCTGGGACGTTGTAAGGGACCGTTGGGTAATGTTGGGCGATGTCAGACCCTTTTAATTTTAGATGATCAACAGTTTGCTGGCTAAGATTATGCAGTTCATTCTCTCTGGATTGATCTTGTTGACCCGGTCAGGAGCTTTACTTGTTTAAATTATTTCATCATCACTGCTCTCAAAATGGTGATGGAAAACATCGTTAGAAAACTGGCATGTCGTAGAACCAAAAATTCGAAGATATGTGATATCTACCAACGCCCACTGGACCCATGAGGTGCGGCCCATTCCCTCTCACCGAGAGGAAGCCTGCGTCCCTACAGTGGGAACATTATAGGCTAATAAGGCTGATGTAAAGTCAGAGGATATACTCGAAACTGTTAAGCAAAATGATACCCAAACCATGCCCGTCAATTTGCCATATTATAGCCATTTCATACCACTCTTTGACAGTGGTATGAAACTGTTATAATTGTGATTTGAGTATACGGACAATTTAAATTGGTAGTCAATTTGCTAAACAATTAATTTCCCTGACTTTGCAATGCCCTTGCCACACCCAAGAAATGATAAGGGATACGGGTGGTATAATCAGCACAACACAGAATATTATAAATTATTGACTAGTTATATTCGTGACTAGCTTCTGCCTGCGACTTCGTCCGCGTGAAATTCCTCTAAAAATTTTGAAAATGTATGTTTATGATCTTTATCATTTATTTAGATAAATAAGTATTTGGGCCAATTTATAAGTATATAGATCAAAGGGATCAGATTTTTCAAATAAACTGTATCCCGCTTTTCACCCCCACCGGGGTGGAATTTTGAAAAATCACTTGGGATGTGTTCATTATTTGACTCGAAGATTGTTTATACTAATTTTCGAGTGAATCAAGACACCCAGTAAAGTCTTCGCCTGTAAAATTAACTTTTCACTCCGTTAGGGGTACATTTTTGAAAAACCCTGATACACGTTATTCCACCACCCTACAACTCTTCCTACGTTATGTATCCAGATCGCCGCGACCAGTTTGCATGTTGAGGCGCCACTTTTGAATAGTTAGTTTTACTCGCAGTCGATGAGCTTATCACTGATTACTGGATGGTAAGAAGGTAAAAACATAACATAAATCAGTTAATTAGTTCGATTAACATTCAATTTTAGAATATTTCAATAATTTGCAAATTCGATCTTTGCCGGCAATATCGACTGTTTCATCGACATCTCTAAATATATATTTTTTTATATTTGTACCTCGTTAGAAAGCTGATTAAATGAAGATGTCTACCCCGTAATTTGTACGCTTAATGTCGTAGTAAAATTTTGAGGTAACTGGTGTTAAAGTTCATTTATGTAGATGATTTTTGCAAATGGTTAATAAACTTCTTCCTTTTACTTTTAACTATTTGATGTTTTAGAACATTTGGTTACATAGAAAGATTTGTTAAAGTATCAGGTATCCAGTGGAATAGCTATGAAGCCCATTCAATTCAAGAGTTAAGAGAATGGTGATATTTAGTGACGAAATTTGAAAATTTTAAAAATTTGGAAATTTTCATAAACATAAAAATGTATTTTCCTCGAATCCCATGAATTGTCGCTTAGGCTTTATGGAGTGCTTAATTGCTGCAAATGGGTCACACTATCACGCCCTGGAAGGAATACGTCGAATTACAAATAACCCTGTATATAGATTGGTGTTTTCGATTAACTTGAACAAATAGTCCAGTCGATAGTTTGCGGGTGCTGTAATTCTTGTTTAGTGATTATGACTGGGTATGGTTGTAAGCTTCAATTATCTAAAGACTTATCTCTAAGGATTAATACAATGTGTGTTGATTACAGACTGTTCAGATTATGATCTGAAGTTAAAATTAAGTATTGGTCTCAGCATTATCGAATACCCACACCTGGCCTGTTTGTGGTTAGCATAATATTAAGGATGTAAATGTAAGGTGGAAAATATTAATTTAAATTGTAGACCTTTCAGAAGCTTCAGATAAACATGCAAGTGAAAAATAATAATAAATTAAAAGTCGGATTAGCTACGTGAATAATTTAACACAAAATAAAACATTTAGGTAAATCATTTGTGTTATATTGTTGCGGATCTATATCGCGATGGACGTTCTACACAGAATCCTTTTTAGGGTTCCGTAGCCAAATGGCAAAAAACGGAACCCTTATGGATTTGTCATTTGTGTCTGTCTGTCCGTCCATATGTCACAGCCACTTTTTTCCGAAAGTATAAGAACTATACTGTTGAAAATTGGTAAGTAGATTTATTCTGTGAACCGCATTAAGATTTTCACACAAAAATAGAAAAAAAAAACAATAAATTTTGGGGGTTCCCCACACTTAGAACTGAAACTCAAATAAAATGTGTGTCCCCCTCCCCCGCCCCTGTAACTTCTAAAATAAGAGAAAGATAAAACTAAAAAAAACTTCCACCGAAAATTGGATTGAACGAGATCAAGTAAGTAGTTTTTTTTTTAATACGTCATAAATCGTAAACCGCAATTTACCTTTCAGTCAATCAACTCAAATATAAAAATAAAAAAAACCATTTAATTTCATAAACATAAACCTTATGCATAAACCCGGATGTTACGGAACCCTCGGTGCGCGAGTCCGACTCGCTCTTGCCGGTTTTTAATTTCAGTATTCGTTTACACGAGCAGCACACGTCAGCGGCCGAAGTAACTGCAGCCGTCGACAACGTGCCGCTCGAGTATTTGACTGACTTGAGGTGCTCAAATACACGAACGGCACGTATGTTTGAGCACTTTAACGTTGACGCGTGTTGCTCGTATGTTTGAGCACTTTGACGTTGATGCGTGTCGCTCGTATGTTTGATCACTTTGACGTTGATGCGTGTTGCTCGTATGTTTGATCACTTTGACGTTGACGCGTGTCACTCATATGTTTGATCACTGTGACGTTGACGCGTGTCACTCATATGTTTGATCACTGTGACGTTGATGCGTGTTGCTCGTATGTTTGAGCACTTTGACGTTGACGCGTGTTGCTCGTATGTTTGATCACTTTGACGTTGACGCGTGTCACTCATATGTTTGATCACTGTGACGTTGACGCGTATCGCTCGTATGTTTGATCACTTTGACGTTGATGCGTGTTGCTCGTATGTTTGATCACTTTGACGTTGACGCGTGTCACTCATATGTTTGATCACTGTGACGTTGACGCGTGTCGCTCGTATGTTTGAGCACTTTGACGTTGACGCGTGTTGCTCGTATGTTTGATCACTTTGACGTTGACGCGTGTCACTCATATGTTTGATCACTGTGACGTTTACGCGTGTCACTCATATGTTTGATCACTGTGACGTTGACGCGTGTTGCTCGTATGTTTGAGCACTTTGACGTTGATGCGTGTCGCTCGTATGTTTGATCACTTTGACGTTGATGCGTGTTGCTCGTATGTTTGATCACTTTGACGTTGACGCGTGTCACTCATATGTTTGATCACTGTGACGTTGACGCGTGTCACTCATATGTTTGATCACTGTGACGTTGATGCGTGTTGCTCGTATGTTTGAGCACTTTGACGTTGACGCGTGTCACTCATATGTTTGAGCACTGTGACGTTGACGCGTGTCACTCATATGTTTGAGCACTTTGACGTTGACGCGTGTTGCTCGTATGTTTGATCACTTTGACGTTGATGCGTGTTGCTCGTATGTTTGATCACTTTGACGTTGACGCGTGTCACTCATATGTTTGATCACTGTGACGTTGACGCGTGTCGCTCGTATGTTTGATCACTTTGACGTTGATGCGTGTTGCTCGTATGTTTGATCACTTTGACGTTGACGCGTGTCACTCATATGTTTGATCACTGTGACGTTGACGCGTGTCGCTCGTATGTTTGAGCACTTTGACGTTGACGCGTGTTGCTCGTATGTTTGATCACTTTGACGTTGACGCGTGTCACTCATATGTTTGATCACTGTGACGTTGACGCGTGTCGCTCGTATGTTTGAGCACTTTGACGTTGACGCGTGTTGCTCGTATGTTTGATCACTTTGACGTTGACGCGTGTCACTCATATGTTTGATCACTGTGACGTTGACGCGTGTCGCTCGTATGTTTGGTCACTTTGACGTTGATGCGTGTTGCTCGTATGTTTGATCACTTTGACGTTGACGCGTGTCACTCATATGTTTGATCACTGTGACGTTGATGCGTGTCGCTCGTATGTTTGATCACTTTGACGTTGATGCGTGTTGCTCGTATGTTTGATCACTTTGACGTTGACGCGTGTCACTCATATGTTTGATCACTGTGACGTTGACGCGTGTCACTCATATGTTTGATCACTGTGACGTTGATGCGTGTTGCTCGTATGTTTGAGCACTTTGACCTTGACGCGTGTCACTCATATGTTTGAGCACTGTGACGTTGACGCGTGTCACTCATATGTTTGATCACTGTGACGTTGACGCGTGTCGCTCGTATGTTTGATCACTTTGACGTTGATGCGTGTCGCTCGTATGTTTGATCACTTTGACGTTGATGCGTGTTGCTCGTATGTTTGATCACTTTGACGTTGACGCGTGTCACTCATATGTTTGATCACTGTGACGTTGACGCGTGTCGCTCGTATGTTTGAGCACTTTGACGTTGACGCGTGTTGCTCGTATGTTTGATCACTTTGACGTTGACGCGTGTCACTCATATGTTTGATCACTGTGACGTTGACGCGTGTCGCTCGTATGTTTGATCACTTTGACGTTGATGCGTGTTGCTCGTATGTTTGATCACTTTGACGTTGACGCGTGTCACTCATATGTTTGATCACTGTGACGTTGACGCGTGTCGCTCGTATGTTTGAGCACTTTGACGTTGACGCGTGTCACTCGTGTATATGAGCACTTTGCCGTTGACGCGTGCCGCTCGTGTGTGCGCAAACTAAGATTCTTCCGACAATACTTATTTAAAGCAACCAAAGATCGGCGTCCACAAAATACAACGAACCCATGTAACCTTCACCCGGCTTACCTCGGATCCCGGCAACAGTCGGGTTTGATCCGACTTCGACTTCCATTGAACCTTACTTTTGATGTTGACGGCAAATATACGCGCACACTACGACTTAACAATTCACGTAAACTCGGTAAATTCTCTCTTTGTACCAGACCGGAGCCAACAGAATAGGTCAAGTACGAGTCGGGCTCGCAAACTTACATGTGGTTCCGTACCTCTAAAACTATAATGAATTATTTTGTTATTGACTATGATAGAGGCCAGATCATAATGTAGACTGGCTTCCTATTACGGTTAACAAGGTATATTTCTGTTACATACAGGAAGATGGCGTAGATTTAGGATTCAAGAATCAGTAAACGCGTTTAACATTAAACATGTATTAATAAAATTATGCTATATTATTATTTCTTATTTTATCTCTCTTTCTCTATCATCGTCACTTTGATATTCACAGAAATTTGATAGATAGAAAGAGAATGATGTTTTGTGTAAATGCTTTTTAGCGCTAAACGCATTTAGTGATTTTGGTGCAAACAGACCTTAGTAACAAAGTTCTGCTGCCACACTGGGTGCGGAACCTTAAAATTGGTCCGAGAGCCCAACTTTATATCATGGAGGATTAGGTGCAGAGCCCAGAGTTTTCACTAGAGGAGCTTTTTTATGTGGCCAGCAGCGATAACAAGTGTACTTAAGTGGCGCCCTCTATTGATCGCGGCGATAATATTAAATTTACTTTAGCTCGTAAAATACACGCTCTCCCATCGATCTAAACGACGAGAGGAGCTGTGTGCTGGTACGAGAAACTACAACGAGGCTTTCGATGAATACGGTTTGTTTTCGGAGTGATTTGATCTTATTGCCGAGTAATGTTTTATCTCTGCAGGACTATAACTGGAAAGTAATGTAAATATTACACAAACCGGAGCAGATTTATTTTGTAGAACATCATCAATCACGAGCTCGGCGTAAATTAGGTTCGGAGTTATAACGACACTCAGGTTCTTGACGTGTAATGCTTTGTGAAGTGTTTCTTCTTGAATAATAAATAATAATAAGTAGTTATATATTCCTGTTATACCTGCTCGATAATGTTAAAGAATAAATGGAAAACTTTTATTTCAGACAGGAGTCCATAGGGTTAGTAACAATTTTACTTAAGGGGGAAGCGCTAAGGTAGTTCGCGAAATTCAAATTTTCTTACGTTTTTTGCAATTTTCTGGTCAGTTTTCTGGTACGTTGATTAAAATATGATTCGCGGCCGTAACAAATATGTATTTACAGAATTATAATCATTACAATCAGTAATACAACTTGATAAGTTAGTATAATCCCTAAATGTTAAGATTTCATGAAATAGTCATTCTTGGGGATTACTTGGTCTTAGAGAGTTGTGTTAATGACTTTAATGATTATAATTCTGTAAATACATATTTGTTACGGCCGCGAATCATATTTTAATCAACGTACAACTTAATACTGACCAGAAAATTGCAAAAAACGTAAAAAAAATTGAATTCCGAGGGCTACCCTGGCGCTTTCGCCTTAACTTCTAGTGTTAGTAGGTTACAGACACAGATATACAATTAAAATTCAGCGTGGGTCTGCATCCACCTCCGCAACATCAGAATCCCACCGATCTGCGAACACACTAAGCATACTGTTGGTGCTGGCGCGAATACGCGTCATCAGGGATGCACATATATTCCTAATAATGGCGGCAAAACCATTAATATTATTATCCGCAAACATCCCTGATGCACTACAAAGCCACGGCAGCCGCAGCAGAACTCTCAGTGCATTATTATATTAAACGCGTAGGTCGTTGTATGCCCGCTGAGTCAAGTTGACCCACAGGCTGCACGTGTAGGACTGACAGCTTTGAATAGCGTTACTTTAACTGGCATCGTACATTGCGCAAACCTGCGGGCCAGCATGTTACAACGGACAGCCAGCGACCTACGTTCCCTTTCCATGTCACAGTTGTCTTTTAGATCTTCAGTGACCCAGTGGCCCAGATACTTGAACTTGTCCACCCTTCGCAGGGGTTCTCCACACAGTGCGATATGTAGAATACACGAATATGTCGCACTGCCTGCTTTAAAAACCATTAGTCCGCTCTTTAAGACGTTATATTTGAGCCGATCAGTTGCACCAGAGCACCGATCGATGGGCAGAGCACCGCCGCGTCCTCACGACGGCGATCGGCGGCGTCGATCTCTCGCGTCCCGCCCTAGTCCAGGCTATGGTATGGGAGGCCGTCGCCTCCTTTTGCGAAGCAGTGATGCTCGTGAAGGAGAGGCAATTTTTGCGTCGTATCTAACATTTGCTCGTGATTTGCATTAGAACACGTTATAAGCGCGCAATACCGAAAATCATCTGGAAAATCTATTTCTTTTAATTTAGAATTACAAAAATTTGAATATTCATTAATTTGACTAATATCTCCTTATCCCATATTATCTTATTGCAAGTATGGATTGGGTTTATTAATTTGGGTATTATTAAATACTAGCTGTGCCCCGCGGTTTTACCCGCGTAAATGTCGATCCCGTGGGAATATCGGGATAAAAAGTAGCCTATATGTTAATTCAGGGTGTCAGCTACCTCTATATAAAATTTTATCAATTTTGGTTCAGCCGTTTGAGCGTGAAGAAGTAACAAACATATAAACACACACACTCACAAACTTTCGCCTTTATAACATTAGTGTGATTACACTCAATTAATAAAGGAATATGATCCAACAAATAAAACTAAATGTCGTGCTGCTCACCACACAGTGATTGAGCCACCGCAATGCACCGTTAGCGGTAATCTCAAACGTAAAACGTGTCCTTCGGAAGTAGTTCCATATTAACACAAGACCATGATTGCTCCCCACATACAGTTAACAGTTCATTTGAAAAGCACTCACCTGGATGTGCATTAAGATCACCCAATATAAATACTACTTCAACATAACTGTCCTCAATTTCACTTAGACACTACGTAAATTCAATTAGATTAGAATTAGACGAGTTAGTTGGCATAAATATACTAAGAATATCAATAGGTAACGTCTCGCATGCTCAATCCTAATAGCAAACAGACGATCACTATTACACTGCACCACTGATACCGTCGCAAACGCTGATTTCCTCCATAGAAACTCCACCATACGGTCTTCCTCTAAGGACTCCGGAAGTCGTGTCGACGGCGGACTTGCGCGAAACGCGAAACTATCATAGATACCAAGATAAGGCACATCATGGGGTAAAAGCCAAGTCTTCTGCAAGGCAATAACATCGGCGACACGTTCATAAAGTTATATTCGTTTTGACGTTATTATCCAATAGTTTTAACGGAATTATCATTACCAATATCTGAGACATAAAATTAATAAATCGTCTGAACATTATTCCCTCCGGCCAGAGTTTGTCATCCAAAAAAGTACATAAGTTGTGTTTAGGAATAAAAAACTTATACTGCCTCTCTGACTTTATAATGAGTTACTCTAATTTTAAAACTTTACTAGTTTTTTGCTGTATGTATTCACACAATAATTTATGTATTTTTCAGTTGTAGATATCTTTATTCACATCAGAGATAATAAAAACAGGTTTTTACCTTGGCAGCTTTAAAATTGCCCACTGAATTAGAAGCAGCTTTTCCTGTCATGCCAACAAATCTGTTTCTCGTTTTTGACCTTTGCTCCAATATCCATTGTTCTTCAGGCTCATTTTTCTTCCATTCGTCTCTTTTTACAATTTCTGCCAAAGTCTGTTGTTTACATACGTCATCTACGGCTACTAAGCTATCGTTCTCAAGCACAGTCGACTTAACAGGTGCAAGAGAGACGGGTTTATTCAAAGTTTCTCCTCCGATAAGGGTGTGTACGAGAGAGCGATATATCGGGACCTGTGGCGTTTCGCTTGCACTATCGTGAGTCGTACTCATACTACTGGAACGCGGTACATTGACGACGTGTACCAGCCGCGGCTCGATGTGAGGTAGGAGGACAAACGGGCCACTGTCACAGTTTGTTATGTACCCTCCTCCTCTTTTCTTCATGTTAACATTCGCATTAAATAATGGACTCGATTTTTCCAAATTCACTTCTAGTTTCAAATATAATTCGACAAAATGTTTGTCCCATAATCGCTCTTTATATCTTCAATTTCTTTCCGTAAAACCAATATATCCTTCAATAATTTTGTGATGTCGACGTGATCAAAACAAACTGGTGGTAGTTTGTGTAGGTCGTACGCCACAAACACTGGTAATTGTTGGTCTATTGTTTTAAACATAGTTGTCATATCTTCCAGGTATTTTTGTTTCTTGTTCTTGCGTCTCGACACCAGTTTTTAGGGTTCCGTAGCCAAATGGCAAAAACGGAACCCTTATAGATTCATCATGTCTGTCTGTCTGTCTGTCCGTCTGTCTGTCTGTCTGTCTGTCTGTCCGTCCGTATGTCACAGCCACTTTTCTCCGAAACTATAAGAACTATACTGTTGAAACTTAGTAAGTAGATGTATTCTGTGAACCGCATTAAGATTTTTACATAAAAATAGAAAAAAAAACAATAAATTTTAGGGTTCCCCATACTTAGAACCGAAACTCAAAATTTTTTTTTTCATCATACCCATTCGTGTGGCGTATCTATGAGTAGGTCTTCAAAAATGATATTGAGGTTTCTAATATCATTTTTTTCTAAACTGAATAGTTTGCGCGAGAGACACTTCCAAAGTGGTAAAATGTGTGTCCCCCCCTGTAACTTCTAAAATAAGAGAATGATAAAACTAAAAAAAATATATGATGTACATTACCATGTAAACTACCACCGAAAATTGGTTGAATGAGATAGTAGGTAGTTTTTTTTTACTACGTCATAAATCGTAAACCGCAATTTACCATTCATTCAATTAACTCAAAAATAAATAAAAACATTTAATTTCATAAACATAAACCTTATGCATAAACCCGGATGTTACGGAACCCTCGGTGCGCAAGTCCGACTCGCTCTTGCCCGGTTTTTTTTGTTGTTTTTGTGTATATAAATATCAACTTCTTCGCCTTATCTATTTCCTCTCAGAAAATGTAGTTTCGCATATTATCTTAATCAAGCTTTTATTATTGACTACAGGATGCCGATTTCATTGAAAGCAAGGAGTTCCGATATCACTGGGTTACAACTCGTACACATTACTTTATTTACGGATATTCTCGTAAGACAAAACCGGCGCCCGCTAAGAATAGCGCACGCGCGATAGAGTTGTCACACTAGTGGATGCCGTGCGTCCTTCAGGCATACGCACAGTTGTGTTTAGTCCGCGCGGAACTAGCTGGCCGCGCCTTGGGTGGGGACGGGGTGAGGGCGGCGGGGTTTCCTATTGTTCGCAACGCACGTACTGAGTAATGACAAAGCGCCCCCGCCCCTCCGTCCCACCGCTCACATACCTAAGGCGCGGCCAACTAGTTCCGCGCGGACTATAAGGGTATGCGCTCACTACATCAACTCCGTAGCGTCACCGGAACGCCTCGGTCGTAAGCCCTCCACGCGCGGACGGCGGGTGGACCACTCGGTGACAACTCACTGCTCGCACGCTTGCCTTGCGTTGACTGCGCATTGCCATCGCGATAATGTTATACGCGACGCGAGGTCCACTAGTTGACCGCGCGACGTTTATTGGCGATAACGCGGCGTCCACACGTGGACCACCTGTCGACAACGAGTGGACGCCGTGCGACGAGGCGGTGCGGGGTGGGTGCCGGGTGGCTTTAATGAGCTGTGACCTTTATACTGAGGCCGTATCCTAAGAGCTTGTCCAGAAAGGGCGAATTCGCCGCGATTCTCTCGTGCGTATTACGCGCGACCGTTGCGTCCAGAAGGAGCGTACCAACGCGCTAGGATTTGGGTTCGAATTTCATTTGACAGTAGAAAACATGGAGTTGAACGCTGGAGTTCGCGCGTCAACTGGACGCAACAAGGAGTCTCTAGTATCTCGACACGCGCGTGTCAGAAAGGTGAATGGTACTATATGTACAGGTAATAATATCAGCTTAATTAGCAAGCTTTTAGTGTGGTTGGTTGGTGTCATTTACTGTGTCTGGTGGTGTTACTAGTTATTTAGGTACTGTATGAAGTACCTACCTATGAATATGGTGTGTAGGGAAAGGGATTTATTAAGAAAAGCACAGAAAGACAAGACTAGGCATTTATTTCAATTTGGCTTGTCAGTTAAATACGTTAATGAGAAAACTAGTTGCCCGTTCCCAAAACTAGGTCGTCATGAAGAAGGAAGGGCAAGCAAACTTCATGGCAGCTTGTTTTAAAGTATTTATCAGATCAACACATTGTAGGTACATTTGCATAAACAATTATTGTTATCACATCAATGATTAATCTCTTGGACCATTTCTCAAAGTTAGGTATAGCGTTATAGCAATGGCGAATGGATAGAAACAGAACATGAATACCTATTCCGTAATTCGATTTAACACAAAAGCAATATCAGTCAGACTTATTATATTAGACCACCTAAAGGACAACACAATTAACAGCAATAATATTAATTAACTTACGTGAACGGTAGTCCATCTTTCACCACAGTTAAATCCAAGAGAGCCCGAATAGGCGGTCTCACATGTTTTATAGTATTAAAAGCCCCCCAATATTACTCAAGTACATATCTAACATTCCCGCCATTTTTAACAATCATACATTTTGACCAAATAACTTTTAATAATGACAGTCTTATGTAAATCTATTTTGACAGAACTATTTTAAAACGATAAAAGATATTCAATGTATTTTATAACAATTTATCAGGCTTTAATTAGATGAAGTCCCTTAAACATACATTCCACTGAGTATACTACAATTAATTATTTATAACCACATAAACATCAAAATAGCACATAAAATTAAGAAAATATTTCAAATACAATGTGTAATTCTGCTATCCTTAAATCTTAGGTGAAAGTAAAATAAGTTATTGTATTTATTTAGACCAACTCACAAATCACCGGTTCGTTCGGAATTCGTTCCTAATTCGTCTAGAAATACTCTTGACAGTTTGGCAAAATATAGTACATACTAATTCCATGCAATTTAGGAAAATAAATCTAGATTATATTCTATAACTCTACATATTCCGACACGGCCATTCTGATCTGTGCTTCGTCCCGAAGTACATAGGTAACAGTAATTATTAAATGAACACAACATAATAGTTATCATTATTGTTCAATTACAGTTTACAAACATTGGTTTAAGACAGGCTGATAATTCTATTCATATTTCTATCATTAATACAATCATTGATATGAAATCTGTATTCATACCTCCTTTATATCACATTCTAGCCACATTGATGTTCTCTTTGTTATAACATCCGTTTTCACTGATATCCTCTTTGATATCACATCCCTATCCACACTGATATCCTCTTGATATCACATCCTTATCCACACTGATATCCTCTTTGATATCGCACCCCTATCCATATTGATATCCTCTTTAATATTACATCCCTATCCACACTGATATGCTCTTTGATGTCACATCTCTATCCACACTGATATCCTCTTGATATCACATCCTTATCCACACTGATATACTCTTTGATATCGCACCCCTATCCATATTGATACCCTCTTTAATATCACATCCCTATTCACACTGATATGCTCTTTGTTGTCACATCTCTATCCACACTGCTCTCTTGATAACACATGCCTATCCACAAACCATAAAATAAAAGAAAACCAACAAATAATTAATTGATAAATAATTATTGAAATTAACGATAATGAAAACAAAACGAAAATGTTTACCAAATAAAAAGGGTAGGTAGTGATAAATTGTAAAAACTCTTGGAAACGCTAAAATACTTAAAATTTGATGATACACACAGCATCAGTATTTGTGCTAAGCCCCTCAAGTTTTAAAACGTTAACACTGCTAAACATTGAACTCGTTACAAATAATCTAAAGAATACTTCGAAAAGAACTCACTAACTTCTTAACATGGATTCGAACAATCGCATCACCGAACGTCATCATACTCAGTTTGACAATTGTTATTTACTGTGGTCAGAGTCACTTTATCTTTAGGTCTAATTGATAGATGCTGTAACTTGAGGGTATCCATTAATTCTACACAAGTCTTCTTTATAAAATTAATCCACAACCCCCAAGCCACAACTACCACACTTGATGTATAATTAACGAAGAGTAGGTACCTAAACAACTACGATTTACCCATTATTTAATTGTTAAACATGCTTTCCGTTTGTTTCAGTTGGCAAATTATGTCTAATAAGAGAACTGTAAATTATAAAATCAAATTGTAAAATATAAATCGTTGTACATCAGCACCTACCTAAACTATGATCAGTTTTGTTAAATAATAGCAATAAATATTAAATGAAAAAAAAAAATTAAATGATTATTAAGTAAGTACCAATTTTATTTTTCTTGATTTTTTTTTTGAATATTAAACAAAATAGAAAAATATTTTATATTAAAAAAATATATAATGCATGACAAAAGCATATTTCGTGCCTAGGATTTAAAGTAGGGATGAGAATATTGGTAGAAATTGTTAATAGTTAAAAAAATTATCTATAACTTTATTGGTTGAATATATTCGTAATATTTTATTCAAATAATCTAAATCTGCAACATGTTGAATATTCTATTAACTAATGCATATTGAAATTGTTAACAACTTAAATCAACAGTTAACTGACCGAAGTATTTGTTAAAAATATCACTACTTTAACTTTGTTTTAAGCATTAGTTAAGTGTAATGGTTGATGGTTACATTCATCATCTTAATCACACGCAAAGTGTCTTTTGGGGGGGGGGGGGTAACCACTTAAAGGAGCTGTGTGTACCTGCTTAAATAAGGAACATAATAAAAATAATGTTCTAATCAGTAACAGTTCAATCCAACACTAACCAGTATTCATTGTATAAATGAATAAATTATCAAAACAGCACATCGCTCGGTCAATCTGACAATACTCATAATTTCAGATTTTTCACTTTACTCTCCAAGTAAATGGTTAAAAGCCAACACAAAATTATCAAGACCCGCTGCAGCAGTTCAGGCAAAACTAGAAATTCATTTTAATAACACAAATCACTTTGTCAAGTCTCAAATGACAAAATACCCTTTGACCTTGTCACATTCATATAGTGCAACTGTAAGTTAATAAAAATTGTTTTGATTTTGTAAAACTATAAATAATGACTTGTTCGACAATTCTGGAATCATTGTTTGTGAAGCAACCTTAGGTATATAAGTCACAATAAAGTCTAAAATATCAAATAAAGAAATGGACTAACATGAATATTAAATTGCAACATTTCTATTCACAAAATAATAATTTACGTATGATAAAATATTCTTGAAATGGAACGTTACCATACGTCATAACGTCAATGTCATTATCATCTGACAGCTGACGTTCATAGTGCGATTTATTGTTTTACGAAATCAATGGGCTTTAGGCGATCAATATTCAATGAGATAATTATTCTCCTATAAATTTGAGTAATCTCACACGGCTATACTGACTATTACTTCTTTCTCGAATTATGTACTTAGCTAGACCAACTACAGCAATATGTGATAGTGACCAATTCCAAAGTTTCAACCCTTTTGTCAAGTTTCTAGTTTATGTATGAGAGAGTATAAAGTAATCTGATCAAGATTACTTTCGCAACGTTAATAACAACTACTATGTAACTAAACACCCGGTCCTCTTCTGGTGACAAAAAAAAAATAGCATCAAGTAAATAGTCAACCATAGTGGTGTAACTTTTAACACAACTACCCAAGAAAAGGAGTGTTGTTTTATCAAATAAATAATCATTTCAGAGCAGTACAAGCAATAATTCATCAATTTACCCAGTTTACCAAATGATCAGTATTGGTTATTTATGAATAATTAAAACTATACAGCGCTTGGCCAATCTGGCAATAACATTGCAAATTATATTAACACATTTTCTGTGTGTGGCTTTGACATGATCACACTGAACAGTTGACACCTACTGTACTCTTGAAGTAAAAGGTTAAAGTAACACAAAACTAAATTATCAAAACCCGGGGTAGCAGTTCAAACTACAACTAAATGTTTATTTTAACAATACTATTATCACAGAATAACTAATAGTATGCTATTAGTGAACACTTTAAAAGCAGATTTCGGATATGTTGATATTCATTATTCTGTAACTGTTAATATTGAACTTTTGTAAATTTAAATTATGATTGATTAGTATTGCTCTCAAGTAAGTGACGTGTTGTCATTGAGAATAAAGTTTCTATAAACCTTAAAAGTTAAAAACAATAAAATAACCTTGTCCTATTCGTTTATCAATAATTTAACACCATAACTGCCACCGCGGTCACCGGTGACCTCGAATGTGTCTGTCATCTGGCAGTCAATGTGTTAAATGATATTCACCCAGTATTTCATTTTTTTTTACATATCAGATCAAAAGAAATACTAGGTTTCATTTACTCTATGACATAGTACCAAATTTTATTCTGGCTTCTTACTACTATATTATGAAATACTCGACTGCTGTGCCCCATGGTTTTACCCGCATAAGTGACGACCCCGTGGGAATATCGGGATAAAAGTATCTTGTGTGTTAATCCTGGTTATAATTACCTACTATCTGTGTGCCAAATTTTCCAAATCCGTTCAGCCGTTAGTGCGTGAAGTAACAAACTTCCAACACACTCACAAAGTTTCGCCTTTATAATATTAACTGTCTAGTGTGAAGTGTGATCATGTTCATCAAGTTATGCAATTTACCCAAAATATACATTTTGAGTATAATTTGAATATAATTTATGAACAGAAGAATCTAACATCAGTGTTTCAGTAACACAGTTTCATTTCTGAAAACTTTTGTCTGAGCAAAAATGAATAATAATCTAGTAACTAACATAATCATCTCTATTGGTTTTATAAGCCAAGCTTCAAATTAATGACCACAAGCTAATTTTAGGTAATTGATGACCTTTCAACCTATAAATAGGTAGGTACATTTTTATGGAAATATTTTCATACAATTTACCAATCATCATTTTGAACCTTCTGTTTGAAGTTGGATAAAATACTAGTTGAAGGTTACCTCTTAATTACATTGTTCTTAAATTCAAGTTTTTATGTTACCAAACTTCTTCTGGAGATGGTCTTAGATTCCAAGGTAATATCAAAGCAGAGCCTCTAAAGGCCTTACCGACTTTAGATACATAATATTGCTGGAAAGGTTTCCGATACTTTACAGCAGCTACTCGAGTCTCTGCATTCTTGACCCCTAAGACGACACACTGATCCTCGATGCTCGTAAAGCAGCTCGCAGCTCGGCAGTCTCGATGCCAGTACAGTTACTTGCAGCTCCGGGTAGTCCTGACGTCGAAGGCGGCAGGGCGATGTCACCGTCTTAGTGGCCCACCGATTAACAACAGCTTCCAGCCAATCGTTAGCTCCAACATTGATCATGAAAATAGAAAAATATAATTCATTAGAAATTGTTATGTAAGCTGGAGCACTATCCCACTTCTGATGTCAGAAAGGTGAATGGTACTATATGTACAGGTAATAATATCAGCTTAATTAGCAAGCTTTTAGTGTGGTTGGTTGGTGTCATTTACTGTGTCTGGTGGTGTTACTAGTTATTTAGGTACTGTATGAAGTACCTACCTATGAATATGGTGTGTAGGGAAAGGGATTTATTAAGAAAAGCACAGAAAGACAAGACTAGGCATTTATTTCAATTTGGCTTGTCAGTTAAATACGTTAATGAGAAAACTAGTTGCCCGTTCCCAAAACTAGGTCGTCATGAAGAAGGAAGGGCAAGCAAACTTCATGGCAGCTTGTTTTAAAGTATTTATCAGATCAACACATTGTAGGTACATTTGCATAAACAATTATTGTTATCACATCAATGATTAATCTCTTGGACCATTTCTCAAAGTTAGGTATAGCGTTATAGCAATGGCGAATGGATAGAAACAGAACATGAATACCTATTCCGTAATTCGATTTAACACAAAAGCAATATCAGTCAGACTTATTATATTAGACCACCTAAAGGACAACACAATTAACAGCAATAATATTAATTAACTTACGTGAACGGTAGTCCATCTTTCACCACAGTTAAATCCAAGAGAGCCCGAATAGGCGGTCTCACATGTTTTATAGTATTAAAAGCCCCCCAATATTACTCAAGTACATATCTAACATTCCCGCCATTTTTAACAATCATACATTTTGACCAAATAACTTTTAATAATGACAGTCTTATGTAAATCTATTTTGACAGAACTATTTTAAAACGATAAAAGATATTCAATGTATTTTATAACAATTTATCAGGCTTTAATTAGATGAAGTCCCTTAAACATACATTCCACTGAGTATACTACAATTAATTATTTATAACCACATAAACATCAAAATAGCACATAAAATTAAGAAAATATTTCAAATACAATGTGTAATTCTGCTATCCTTAAATCTTAGGTGAAAGTAAAATAAGTTATTGTATTTATTTAGACCAACTCACAAATCACCGGTTCGTTCGGAATTCGTTCCTAATTCGTCTAGAAATACTCTTGACAGTTTGGCAAAATATAGTACATACTAATTCCATGCAATTTAGGAAAATAAATCTAGATTATATTCTATAACTCTACATATTCCGACACGCGCAATACGCGCGAATCAAGCGCGAGTCGAGAGTCTGGCGAACTGCACGCGATTTACGCGCGTATTTTGAAATCGCGCGATGCTTGTGGACGCGATGTACTGGCGTCTAGTATCTCGTTAACGCGCGAATGGATTCGCGCGAAAAGTTTCGCATAAACACGACTGTCGCGCTTGTGTGTATGAATATGACGTCCTCAAAAATCAATCAATCTGCCTAGCCTTTTCCCAAACTATGTTGGAGTCGGCTTCCAGTCTAACCGGATGCAGCTGAATACCAGTATTTTACATGGAGCGACTGTCTACTCGTATCTACTCGTGTTACCCAGTGGTAACACGATACCTTTGATAAGTCTGGTTGTCAGACTTTCGTGCTTCTGACTATCCGTAACGACAGTCACTGAATGACAGCCGGGACAAACGACTAAACGTGTTTTCCGAGGCTCGGAGGAGTCTCGTTATAATGCGTTGTCACCCATCCACGAACTGACCGCGGCAAGCGTAACTTAACCTTAGATCGACCCGTGCGGCCGTTATCATTTAGCCACGAGCACCTGTCACACGCGATCTATAAGTCACGTAACGGTCGCACATTCGCGCTATAATTATAATCTCTTTCGGTTAGGACACAGGCTAGGCATAGGCTGTCAAGTCATCAACGAGGTCAATACTTCCATGTCTGTCACGTGTTGTGTTACATACACAATATAAGAGATAACACAAAATAGATAGCACTAGCTGACCCGTCGAACTTCGTACCGCCTCAGAATTAAATAATGTGACAAAGTTCAGTAACTAAAAAATTGCCGAAAACCATAACTACTTTCAAATGTTCGTGGTGATCGGTTGAACGGCGTTGGGTGTTTGGCTGAGTAGCAATTCCTTCTTGATTGCGATCCATTGTGGGTTAAGGTGAATGTATTCTTCAGAACGAAGCTGCCGTTCTCACGAAGGAAAGAAATGACATATTTGTTTGTTGTCAAATATTTATAGTGCGTTCAGAAATTTATTTTGTGACTAAACTTAGAAAGATATATCATGTTACATAAAATAATGTCTGTCTTGATAATAAACTAAAATAGAAATAAAATAAAAGAGTAAAGGACAGACCACAAAATTGAATAAATCAAACTATACAATCTTATTACCTCCGTATTATTTAATTTCTGAACGCACCCTGTTTGCCAGGTAGGTACGAATAGTTTGTATGGGATAATAAAATTGGCTCCGAAGCTTAATGCCAGAATTGCTAAATACCAGAAACGCAAAATACCAAAAGTACAGTCCTAAACAATTGAGTTCTGTTTATAGACTATCCTGTACACTGACCTATATAATTGTAATATAGAGGTCGGTGATTCTGTATTAGTAACTATTTCTTCGATGGATAAAATGAGATCATTATACAAAAAAGGTCGTGACCTAATTATAAATTGCACTGGGCACTTTTGCTTTGAAAGAAAAAAATGAAAAAATTAATAAAATTGTATTTGCTTGCGTCAACAAAGAAATCGCGATGGAAGTATGCATAAAAAGATTGGAATCTTTAATAAGGAATCACTAATATTAATTAAACTTCCCATCTTCATCTTCTTATCTTTTTTGTCTTTCTGTAGGATCAATTAAAAGAAGATCAATAAAATAAGTTTGTTAAATTAGTGATTCTGTTAGTCTTTACTTTAGTTAAAATATATTTTTTCAATAAAAATTTGTTTTCAGCTGTACAAAATCTGTTATTTTGCGTTTCTGGTATATTGCATATCTGGTTTATGGTGAATCTGGTATTTTGCGAGTCTGGTAATTTGCGAATCTGGTATTTAGCGATTCTGGTATTAAGCTGCGGGTTGCTTTTACTATTTTCCTTACAACTTCTTCATATTTCCTCACATTTTAAACCTTCCTTGGACTTCTACGAATATTTCAAAACCAAAATTAGCCAAATCGGTCCAGCCGTTCTCGAGTTTTAGTGAGACTAACAAGACGCGCGTCATTTCATTTTTATTTAAATAGATACATTTTATCAAATCAAATAATTTTTTAATAATATTTATGTGCTCAAAATTCTACCCATCATCAGCTTTTTCGTTTTATAATGCATAAGCTAGCAGAGGAAATAAAAACTTTAGCTTCTTAGACATGTTCAGAAATTCCCGTGACTTTGTGAGTATGTAGCAAGTTTCATAAAACTGTAGGCAGTCAGTGAGGCAGGTCGGCTTACACTTAATAATTCATGGACAGGACCCCGAGGGGCACACATTAGTGGAAACTATTCTCTCTCGTGTGTACCCTTGTGTGTGCCCTCACAAAGAAATATATAAATACTTAAACGGACCGAATGGATTTTATGTTCAGAAGGAATTTGGCCACTTGGAACTGACTCATTTTTGTATTTGAATTTAGGTTCAAAGTCAACTAGTCGGGTATATGAGTTGTGGAGGGTTCTTGATAAAAAGTCTTCTCTATTTTTAAATGGGGAAATGCTCAGTTAGATAACTTTGTGTTCTAACCTTGGTGAACTGGCAATATGGGTCTACATATTTTTATTGTCTCCTTTTATCTGGCAGTTATAAAATGTTTTCTAAAGCTCTTTGGCTTGTAATTAAACCAGCACTCACAGGGCGCGGTTGCTACGAGACAAGATTTAGAGTTACAATATTATAATAATACCTTTAGTTAGTGCACTTAAAAGAGATGAAGTAGTATATCGTGTATTGAATATTTTCTGGTACTAGTTGTAATGTGTCAGTTTCATAGAAAAGCTTTTCATCATCTGCCTAGCCTTATTCTAACTAGATTCTAACCAGATTCAATTGAATACCTATCTGACCTCCACAACCCAGTTACTGGGTAACGCGATACCCCTTGGTAAGACTGGTTGTCAGACTTGCGGGTTTCCTAAAAGTGCTTTAATGTTTTTTTTATTGTGTTTTGCGAGTGTTGTGAACAAACTGGTAAAGTGACTGTTGACTACATGTTACTAGTGATACGACGGAGAAAATTATAACTAGTTTTCTTAAAAATATTTGAATCATGTTTTAATTAAAATTAAAATATTTTATTCTGTTCTATTCTTGAGTATCAATGATAAGACACAATTTCAAGTAAAATATATCTTGTTACTCTTACTCGAACATTTAAACCCACCAAAACATTATGTTGAAAAAGAAGGCCAAGTTCCTTACTTCATGTAGATGTTTGACCAGCAAAAGAGTTGAAATCGAAACCAAAGCCCAGTTTTAAACCATTTTCTTTGCACCGGCCTTATTTTGCAATTCTGTAGTAAGTAATTTGTGTTTGAAACTTTTTAGATATCAATACAATAATATTGTTCCATTTAAACTTGGCGGGTTTTCAGAAAACCATAAAATAATATGTACGAAAAATACCTGTAACATAACGAAAACTTTCGAGCTTCGTGCCAAATTTCAAGTTTCTAGGCCTACTAGAAGTCCCTAAACATTTTGATTAACTCTAAGTGAGTCAGTCAGTCAGTCAGTGCCATTTTGAAAATCCATAACTTCGAATCTATTAAAGCTACAGTTATTAAATTTGGTATTCGAACTAACAGCAGTCATGGTATTATGTATGTGAAGTTTGATTCGATTTCGTGTGACAAATAGTTAGATACAGGGTGGTCAAAAGTAGCTCGAAGCGGTTCGGGTAATAGTGCACGGCGCACGTGCAGCCTCTTGCTGGAACTTAGCCTGCGCACTGCCGTGCGCTTGGATCCTAATTTAACCAGACTCTACTGATAGATCTTGTATAATATCAAATAACATTATTCTCTGAATCCTTGCCTCACTCAGGAGTCAGGCCACTCGATCTCTTTCAATTACGCCAACTTTGCGTCTCTTCGTCTTCGTCTGGATGTAGTACCTTTTGTTTGCAAACTCCTTGTTTAATTTATTTAAATTATTGTTCACGACAATTATGGGCTAAAGTTTGATGACTACGAGGGGAACGAGTGGCTCTTGGCGTCCAGTATGGCGAGACCGGGGTACGAATAAAAGCCATAGAGCGCCTAATGTTTTGTGAGTTGAAGATGCTGCTTTGAATTTTCCCAACTATATTGGGGTCGGTTTCCAATTTCACAGGATGTAGCTGAATTCCAATAGTTTACATGGAGCAACTGCCTGCCTGGCGTTTATTTTTTGTCAGTATAGCTTTGCATAACTTACTCAAACCTGCGGAGTGCCCGCGCCAAGTCGAGCAAAAAGCAGCACGGCCGTACCATCCTTTTCTCGAAGCAGTTCAGGCCATTTTGGACCTCCCTCTAACTTCGTTGTGGATAATATTGGAAGCCTGAATTTTCAGTAACCAAGCAGGCATTGTATAACCACGGTATACCGACATAACCGGTATACCGGTATTGGTGTACATAATAAAGAGTATTCTATTCTATTCTATTCTACCGTGCAATTTCAGTCCACTATTCTAGATACACCAACTGCATAAATAACTTTGTAATCCCATATAAATATACAGGATTACAAAGTTACATTTGCAGTGAATGAATCAGTGTACCTAGCTCTATAAGTATAATATTATGGAATAATAGGTGTAGATAGGTACCTAGATATAATTATGTTCAACCGCAACTTGTACAATGGTCAACGGATTATGATAAAAAAAGGTAAAAAGGTACCGGAAAGGAAAAAATGTAAGACTATCTACAGAAAGAAGTGAGATGCCATCGAAAACATAACTTGTAAAAAAACAAGTCTCGGAACTCAGTTCTTCTACCGTAAAAAGTTGTGAGATCCATTTAATACCGAGTCGGTTAATTTATTCAGGCCCTACCTAAGGGACCTTCTGTCTTAAGTTATTACGAAATTAGCTAACCTAACCACATCATAAACGATACAGACACACCAAAACATACCTGCTCCGATATCAGAAGCGGGATAAATCGATCATCGCATATTTTAACTTTCTACATGTACTTACCTCTACTACTATCGTCGTGAACAGTGACCATATCAATATTAAAAATCTTTTATGTTATAAATAAATAAATTGACTTGGCAGTCGCACTAAGTAATCTAATTTAATATAATATGTATTACTTGTGAGATACATTGTGTTTTCATGCGATGGCCAAGTCAATCTATTCATTTTGCTTTTGTACGCGCTCTACATCTCATTCATACTGTGAGGTCCCTCGGGGCCGCGGGGCGAGTCGGCGCTTCGAATTGTCATCCACTTCAGTTTGTTTGTTTTGGTTCCATTTTAATTATACCTCTCCAGATTTCGGAGTAATTTTAATTATACTTAGGGATTAAAAGCTACAAAGAAATTTACAAACGCCAGATTTTGATTATAAAGATTATAATTATACAACTCACTGTTTTCGTTGCATTTCAACAAATATGTCGATGAAAGCTACTTAAATTAGTAGACACCCCACCGTTCGGAATATGTCTTACGATTTCGTGTTCAAATACCTAGTTAATTTATTTCGTGTTGTAATCTTGTGAAGTAACATTCTCACGTGTGATGTTAGTCAGATGACGTCACGTAAACCTGAGAAGAAATGAATATATTCGACAACTACCCAACAGACGACGTGCAACACGGCGCTGGTATATACGTCAATACAGAAGCTATCATTTGATGCGAACAACGGCACTCTAACGTGAAGAAAACTTCATGAAGAAGTCTTGCAAAGAGTTTATTCATCCAGGTTCATGTTTGATGGTACCATCCTTATATATTTTATCCTTTCATATTTTTATTGCTCGTAAGATTTTAACATTATTTATTCAACATGTAATCTTGTTAGCACATTAATAATAATCTAATAATAATAGACTCCCGACCGATTTCGGTCGCAGTGGCCAATCTCAACGGAGATAAGCGAGGTACGCAGGAGATGTTAGATATAGTGCACAAGTGTGTGCGTAAACACAGGTGCACTCTCTGTTCCTTAACTCTCATAGTCCGATGGGACGGCAATCTGACACGACCGGAGAGAGATCAGGCGCAAGACCAACGGCTTTACGTGATTTCCGAGACATGGGGGTATCAAACCGCCAACTTCCAAACTCCGGACTAAGAAATTCCTAATGGAAAACCAAGTAACATTTTTGACCTAGGAATCGACCCCAGGATCCCACGCTTAGCAGTCGCGTTTGCAACCACGAGACAAACGGGGCAGCCAATATCGTACCAACAACCTCATCATTATTTATTTTGTGAAAGGATAACTATTTTTTATTAACAATCGTCAAGTACTCACATGTTTTGGTTAAGTTCTTCTGACCATTATTAGATACGTACTGAGTGTAACATATCCAGCGCTACAATCCCAGACACCTGCGATCGATCTCCTAATTACTAGTAGTAAAACAAATCCTGCTCTTAACACAGCGGGGCAATAAAAGGCACTAATGGCAGTATTGATTGGTGCCACATTATAGCCCGCTGTAGCCCGCGTAGCGCGGCCATCATTGCGCATCGCTAAGTAGTGCTAAGTGGACATAAAGAGAGTTTTATGATTATGTGTGTGTTATAGTAATTTAGGTATTGTGATTAGTGCTTTTATGGTAATTATGTGCGTTTGATGATGTTGACTCAGTGGTCGGAAGGATGGTTACTGAGCGCGGGGTGTTAGGTTCGATTCGTTCGGTTTTTGGAAAACCTTTTATATTTATGGTATTTTTATATAATACATTTATAAAGTAAAGCACCTACTAGTGAGAAACAATTTTCCGACTGTTTTTATAGAAAATATGACAAAACAATTAAGAAAGTTAACAGTAATAAGAATGTTATACAATAAAGTACTTACAACAAAAATAAATTCTACTTGTCAATACTTATGGTCTCTAAAGAATTGTTCTTCCTCGCTTGTACCCGCGGGGTTCACTTGTTTACAAGTTGTATACTAACTACCACCTCATAGGTCACTAACAGAAGGTTCACTATCTTTCACTGTTTTGTCTATTTCATACGTATATTGTGTTACTAACACAAAGTCGTTGCCTTCTTTTGGCACAAAAACAACAAAGATAGGTTGTATTTAAAACATTGCTTGTTTTAACACATTTTATTATTATTTATGTGCGGGACAATGACAATTGCTAATATATACCTATTAATTGATAACATAATAATGATGAGGCAGAATAATGTGCAATGATGAATGTATACGGATTGGCTAGTTTGATTAATAATACGATGTACTAGCTATAGGACTGATTAAATTATATATTTGTTATGCTTTAATTTGATTGGTAACTAAGTTTATAGTCTGTGATTGGACACAATCGCCGCTCAGGGTCATGATTCCGATAGGTCCGCACAGGTCGAAACCTGTCGGGAACGAAAACAGAAATAGATAGTTTTATTGGAATTAATAATTTAATGACAGCATAGGGTTCCCTCTACTAGTGCCCATGTAGTCGGTGTATAAATATAGGCGCATTTTTGTACCTCCGATCCCTTGGGAGAATCAAGCTAAATACTTAGGTGTTATCCTCGATCACCATCGTACTTTCAATGAGCACATAAAGACGGCTCGTTCGCGCGCCTCTTTCTCCACTTCTTACTGATCGCCCGCAGCAAATTGTCACTCAAGTGCAAATTGCGCCTCTTTACCATGGTCATCTCTCCCATCATGA
Organism: Mesoligia furuncula; assembly: GCA_916614155.1. Taxonomy (NCBI): domain Eukaryota; kingdom Metazoa; phylum Arthropoda; class Insecta; order Lepidoptera; family Noctuidae; genus Mesoligia; species Mesoligia furuncula. The sequence continues at coordinate 19,987,663 of OU744816.1, forward strand.
TCTATGCTTGCGTAGTCTTCACAGACGCTAAGCCTCGCCATCTGCATGAAATGCAGATCCTCCAAAACCGTTTCCTCAGAAAGGTCACGGGCCCCCCTTCTATGTCCGCAATGTGAATCTACACTTAGATCTCAGAATCCCCACCGACCAACAGTTCATGAAACGCCTTTGCAAGCACTTCTTTGTTACTGCTATAAAGCACCCCAATACCCTGACTGAGGCGGCCGCCCGATACGCTCCCTTCCACATAAGTATGATTCGCCGTCCGAGGCATGACCCCTACCATCCCCGACGACGCCACGACCCTCCTACAGGAGCGCAGTAAGGCCACCAGTAGGTACTCTCAAAAGGTACAAGTCCCGACAGCTGTCCTTCCGTTCTCGTCGCCGAGGCCCGTTGCGATGCCCCATACCATGTCCGCCCGACCCTTGCTCAAGCCAGCCCACACCGCTGAGCCTGTGGTTTTAAATTCGTCCCCAAATAATTCCGATCCTGTTTGTCCCTTGCTACCCTCTCCCAGCGGCGCCCTAAGCCGAGGTCCGTACCCCACAGGGGGTGCCCTTAGCGAGTAGTCGCTTAGTTTTTTAAGTTGTTAAAGCCCTGGCTGGAGGCCTTAATTTATTGAGGCACCCGCAGGCAAGCCCTGTTTAGCAGACGACAGTCTCATAGGTTGAGCTGCGAGATGCCATTCACAAAAAAAAAAGTAAAGCTCACTAGTTCTCAGTGCTCTTGTATACTGAAACAATGGAGGAAAATAAATCAACAAGTATTTTATTTTGTGCTTCCACCAATCCAGTGAACGGTTTATATACTGTACAATTTATTTATTTACTTTACTACAATCTACATGAAGCTGCTGGTATTTTTACCCGACTGCGTCAGAAGGAGGGTTATGTTTTTCGAGTGTATGTATGTATGTATGAATGTATGTATGTATGTATGTATATTTCTTTGGCACGCTCTGTAGCCTAAACAGCTTGATCGATTTCAGCTTGAGAGGTGCCGTTAGATTCGTCTTAATTGTGAGAGAGACACTGGGTGTATGAAAATTGAAAAAAAATTAAAATGGCCGATTTTTGGTGCAATATTGTCTTCAAAAAATTTTTTTTTTGTCAAAACCTATCGAGTAGGGTATCAAAATAAAGGGTTTTTAAAGGTGATTACAAAAATATATGTAACTTATATGGTTAAAAGTAATTCGAAGTGACAAATCGTAAAAACACGTACCAAGAACTAAATCGTTTGCGAAATCTTTCACATTTGTAAACTAAAAAGCTGGAAATAAAAAAGTTATTTAAAAAATAAAAAACCCGACTGCGGTAAACAAACTTAAGTTAAAACACTGAAAAGCTAAAAACAAGCCCATTTTAAATTAAATAAAATTTGGAAGCAGGCGGGACCCATACCATTTTTATTATATTTTCAAATTCAAATGGGTCCCGCCTGCTTCCATCTTTTATTTAATTTAAAATGGCCTTGTTTTTAGCTTTTCAGTGTTTTAACTTAAGTTTGTTTACCGCAGTCGGGTTTTTTATTTTTTAAATAATTTTTTTTTCGATGTTTTTAAAACGTTTATCTATCACGTTTGCTTTTTCTGGCTCTCATTTCTTAGGTTTTAGTTCTAACTGAAACTATTTATACAATTTATTCCACTTCCTTTTTAGGGTTCCGTACCCAAAGGGTAAAAATGGGACCCTATTACTAAGACTTTGCTGTCTGTCCGTCTGTCTGTCACCAGGCTGTATCTCAAGAACCGCGATAGCTAGACAGTTGAAATTTTCACAAATTATGTATTTCTGTTGCCGCTATAACATCAAATACTAAAAACAAAATAAAATAAATATTTCCCATACAACAAACGTGTTTTTTCGGCGTTTTTGTTTAATCGTGTTTTGAGTGTTGTGGGCCTTTTTACGTTGTATGCTAGTGGGTTTAACCTAGTGTACGAGTAGTGTGGGTCGATAGAATCTGTCTGTTAACAAACTAGAGCTGACAGCATGAACACAACGCGCCGTAGGGACCTCTCTGTTACTAGGACACTAACAATAGGAGATATAGCTGGATGCAGTTACATACGTGATTGAATGTTGCGAAAATATTCACAACTTTCTAGGAAGAGAACTATTATGAGTGTGACACTTCTAATCACATTGTGGGCTCACCTCTCATACGTAGTTATAGATGATGATATCTCTCGGAAGCTCATGACTCGCTTCGAGAGGTCACACTTTACTACTGTTTTATAACCGTGATAAACAGATGTACACATACACACACATGTTATTAAAAATATACTGTTTTTAATACTGTTACATATCTAAACAACTCGCCAATCTACGTCTAAAGTTATCTCAAACACGTCCGTATGGTACACGACTGTGTGTGTGCTATCGCAAGTCGTTAGCAGTGCATCTCTTGAATGTTCTTATTTCCTGGTACCATGGCGAGTGCTACCAGATAGGACTCTCATCTGATACTGTTTACAGCATCACTGGGACGTGGAACAGAAGTAAGAACATTCTAGATTGTGTAAACTTAACTTCGTGATTAAACGCAATTCCTTATTAGTATTCCGCAAAATTACTATTATTACATATATGTATTACCTTACCGGCGTTCCTGTCTTCTGTCCACAGCACTGAAAAGTTGACCGGGAATATTTTAGCCCCCTGCCTGCTGTTGATTCTGAAGTGCCGTGCTTGACCGACACGGTGAACGCCTGGAAAGCGGCTTACCCGGATACAGATCGGCCCATAAACCCATCTTTCCATAGACAGTGGGATGAGCCGCTCTGCAGGTTGGCACGGAATAATCTTATCAATACTGCTGAGCGTGCCCGCCTGCTGGCTGTGGGTGAGTGGGAGTCGGGGCTCTGGCTTCAAGCACTCCCGGTACTATGCTGGGTGACACCACCTTCCGACTCGCTACTTGTCTGCGTTTGGGCGCTCCTTGCGGGGCTCCGCATCGCTGTCTGCGCGGTGAAGCTGTCGACTGCCTCAGACACCATGGCCTATCCTGCAATAGGAGCGCAGGCCGGACAGCACAGCATTAATGACATCATCCGTCGTGCTCTTGTCACCGCCCCGGGGTGCCAGCTGCTTTAGAACCCAAAGGCCGGGCACGCGACAATGGGAAGAGACCAGACGGAATGACCATAATGCCCTGGAAGTTAGGCTGACCTTTGGTTTGGGATACAACATGTGTCGACACCCTTGCGCCATCCCATCTTCCTAGCACATTGGGCTGGGTTGGGGCGGCTGCTGCAGGTGCAGAAAAGTTCAAACGGCGAAAATATTCCAACCTGATTAGAGTCCGTTTGGGGTTGAAACACTAGAAGAGAGAATCCGTTTGGGGTTGAAACACTAGAAGAGAGAATCCGTTTGGGGTTGAAACACTAGGGCCATGGGGTCCGAGTGCCCACTTGGTTTTTTGAGATATCGCCAACGCCAAGCGGTTAGTCAACTCCTCACGTGACCAGAGGGCTGGCCTATTTCTTGGCCAAATAATTAGCATCGCCATACAACGTGGCAATGCTGCCAGCCTTTTAGGCACTGTTCCTGTTGACAGCGATGCGGACGAATTTTTGCGATGGGTATTTGATCAATATTGCAAATTAATAGCAGATTAACACTCTGGAACTGTTCACTCACTAATCACTTTTGTACTAAGAACTGTCAAATATCTTTTCCCATAAAAACTTTGTTCAACATTGCAATTAAAACATAATAACAATTAAAGATTGAGGAGCACAGTTACTATAATGTTTACCGCACGTTGGTTTGACACAGCATTGAACTGGGTGGCTATAGCTTTTATATTCCTAAATGAGGTATGAAGCTCATGCATGCACCGATGTAATGTGTTCGCGAAATGTCACTTCAGTATCCAGGCGCACCCCCAAAACGCGTACATTATCCTTACGAACCATTACCGAGCTTATAATATAAATTATGTTAGCTTATATTATGTAAATATTATCTTGATTTAGTAAATACATTTTTAATATTGATTTAATATTGAGAGAATATCTTTGAAAACATGTATTTAGAAAAGTATTGAGCTATTTTTGTAAAAGGGTGTATTTAGTTTGAAGCCTTTTTGCGAAGACTAAGTATTTGCTGTATTGACCTTCCTAATCCAAACCTAGCTTAGATGTATTAAAAGTTAAAAGCTATTGAATTTGCAAACGAAGAAATCTTTGCTGATTTTATGTTTACATGATTTTGAGTATTCTTTTGCAATATTACGTCTGTGTAAACTGACTGAAAATGTAAACAGCTTCTGATTGCTGGAGTGGACTTACAGTGTTTCGCTTCTCCGGTACAAGAATATGGTAATAACTCGGAGCGTGTGGCTACAGAAATATATATCTCCACTCGCTTGCTACTAGAAATATCAGACTTTGTTGCCTCAAACAAAGTGCGAAGAGAGTAATAAGTCACTCTTAACATAGAACAACATCTAAAACCGTTATTGATTCTTAAATCTGAATCATAATATAATTATATCATACCTAATACAGATAGATACGACATTTAGGAGCCTTACCATCAAAAACTTTGATTTATTACTTCTTGAAACCTCAACCTTGAAAATGCTCATCTCCAAATTGTGTAAAAAATTTCTCGCTCACACAAAGTCTTGGCATGACATCCCCGTATCGTGGTAATGCCAGACACGTGCCTCGCCATGCATGCCGCTTGTGCGGGCGGATCGCCCCGTGCATGAACGTCGCCGTGTTATCACGTGTCATGTGAACTCAGGCTTGAGAATGGTTCTGTCTCTTCGAATAGAGATAGACTAACCAGACAGCATTGTATAGATTTTAAAGATTCTCTCTTTTTGAGAGCTTTGTTACAAGAGAGATTGTTGCATGCAGTGTAATGCCGATGTATGAAGGGGAGTGTAAGAGGGGAAGGGGAGATATAAAACGTTAGTGTCTACCGAGTGGTCATTTCTAGAGATTATATTATTTATTTATTTATTTATTACTTTTAAGAAGGCTTACAGACTTACTTACTTTTAAGGAGGCTTAGGGAGATTATATTGTTAGAATAGTGATTGTTTATTGATTGGTTCTGGTCACTGTTCTGTTAACTGATAGCCGAAGGCTTTGCAGATTTTTGACAGTCAAAGCGTACTAGCGTAACAGAATTTTTGAATGTTTTGTTAGGGTTCCGTACCTCAAAAGGAAAAACTCCTTATAAGATCACTTCGTTGTCCGTCTCTCTGTCCGTCTGTCAAGACCCTTTTTCTCAGGAAATTAATATCAAATACTGCAGGCTTACAGGCTGCAATCCCTTGTAGCAGTGAAAAAATCAAACGCAATCAAAATTCCGTTTATGCCGTTCCGTTTATGCCGCATATTTTGACACTCGCAAGGGAATCAAAACCTATAGGGACCTTCCCGTTGACCTAGAATCATGAAATTTGGTAAGAAGCAATGTCATGTAGCGCAAGTAAAGGAAAAAACCCGAATACCGGTACGGAACCCTTAGTGTAAAATAAGATTTTTTTTGTGTTGGTTTTGTTCTGTTTGGTAAAGTTTAGTAGAGCAGTATGTGTTATAGAAAACCAAGCTTCCGTCAAACAACGTCTAACAAAACTATTATATTATAACTTATTAGTAGATACTTACTCTTCACAAAGAACACACCGTCCAAGTTTCATGTCTCTAGGACCAGCGCTTTGGGCTGTGTGTTGATATCTAGTCAGTCAGTTTACCATTTTATATAATAGATTAGTAATTACATGATGAAAATTATCACAACAAACATTCAGACTAAGTTCCACAGGAAAATGGATATCCTTTAATTTACTTGTACGACGATGCCTATAAATTTATCTGTTCAGCGTCCCTCTCACCCATCTCACTTTACTGTATATGTTCCCAGTTATTGCACTTTACATGCTAATATTTCTAAATTATATGCTTTTTATAATAGCCTCTGTCCCTTGACCAGTGAGGCTTGTTTCAAGTTAAGGCGCTACCTCGAAAATAAATCGTAGCGACTGATCTACTAAGCGAGCGAAAGTGATGCAATTACTTTTGAACCGCGAAAGAAGAGAGATGGCTATAATGTGCGTGCGCTCGGAATAAAACGACGTATGTGCCAAAATGAATTTACTCCTTTTTTAACAAAATAAATGAATTAAATTTAAAACTATTTTGAGTAAACTTTGATATGATAGTTCTCTATGTTTCAAAGTAAATTCCATTGAATAACTCTTAAGCGTTACGCCACGCTATCGAAAAAATTCAAAAAATAGATATATCTTTGCAATTTTTACTATGGAGAAAATTTCATTGAATCGTGTATTCCTTTTACATGATACTAGACCAACAAGTCAAAAAAATATACCAAAATGTTAAATCCCTGTTCCACATACTTCAAGTTACACGAAATAGAAAAACCACATATTTAACCACATTTTTAAAACCACATTTTTAACCTATTAGACTAGTTCCATACTTAATTTATTCACTTGTTCAACAATTGCATATTCCTTCCTTAACATTTCTTCTTGATCTTTTTTCTTGGTCTTTTAGCAATCTCGTGACATCAATATGGTCCCAAGTGACCGGCGGTAGTTCTCGTAGTCCTCGTCTTCTCGAGCAACAGATGATGGGAACACACTCCGTTGAAGAATAAGTGTACCTCACTTATTGAGGGATAATATGATATCTTCAAGGTCTCATTGTACTTTTCTGTCTAAAGCAGACAGAAAAGTTTTCTATTCACCTTTTTTATTCACCGTCTTCTCTTTTGTGTGCACTGACTGGTAAAGCAAGTCTTGTACCACCACTATTTCATCCGATATACCTAATACGAAAAGTTACGTTTGCCTACGTATATGGGAACTTTCGAACCAAATTTAATACTAAATAGAAATAAGTACAGTCAACAAAAGATATAGGTATGCAGGATCGTCGGATATAGTTGAAGTTTAGTAAGAAACCGATGGACGTTGTCGACTCAAATTTAATTTGATAAATGAGCAGTTTGTTTTCTATTAATAAAAGTAAATTTTATTCTCTTTTGTTGACTGTACCTACGACAAAAATACTCAATAATAAATCAACTGCATGCGCGTCCCAATTTGTGTATAATACCTAAACGCAATTTACATGAATCATATTCTGTTCCACGTCACTTCAGCTCCTTTCATTATCACCATTGTCTTCAATCTTGAAAGCTGTAAGTACCACGTCGAGTATGTTCTAGTGATCCCATTATTACCTCCATATTTTACAGTAATATGCGATAGTACATGATGTGCAATTCTTACGAAGCACCTGGTGACCGGCCATTACTCGCAACCTGCCGAAACTCGTAACTTCGGTACTGCAGTGTTCGCTGGACCTCGACTTACATTAAATGTACCAGAATCGATTCTTGAGAAGAGGTAAGTTATGGTCTATATTTAAATGATGGGGTGAGGAACGGTGTTAGGTATGTACTATTGTACACTGGTATTCTACGAAATCGTATTCTTAAATGCGATTTCTTGCAGAATACTAAAGGAAGGCACGATTAACATAGCTTTGCAGATTTCAATCGTGCAAAGAACACTTGATTTGTATACCCTAAACAGTACCCTGATTTCGGCTTGGTGAGTGTATATTTATATTCATTTAAGTCATGGTGGTTTTTATTTTTATTTTATTTTATTTTAGGTCATGGTGGAACATAACACAAACCTGCGAGCCAACATGTTTGTTGCCCCTTACAGCTGATGCTCTGCGTTTAGCAACCATGCCAGCCAACACGATTGTTACCTCTTACAGCTGACGCTCTGCGTAAGGGTTCGAGAATGTATCCTCCCATTTAACACAGTTCACCTGACTTACATACTCATAAGACATGATAAGCTATAAGTGGGGCAGGGACCAGGGACACAATGCAATTTGTCTATAGTTGCTCTTGTCCGCGATGTCACCTGTCCGACTACTTCAGTTTTCATGAAATCCTGTAGTAAATATGCATGACTTATACAATAATGTCAGCACACGAGGCAGGTGAACACATGATGATGCAAATGATGTTGCAAATGATCAATGCTGAGTCCATCATGTCCTGGAGACTTCCCTCCCTTCATATTCCTTACAGCAGCTCTAACTTCATTACAATTAAAGAGCAATAGGTCAGATGTATCAGAAGGGCAAGAGGAATCAGCCAGGCATCTGCATTCTACAACTAATTGAAGATTTTACCTTAAAGTGGTATTTAAATAGATTGGCTATTCTTGTCCTATCACCGACTCCATTAATATTTACAGATAAGCTAGGTTTACTAACAATTCCTTTTATCTTTTTCCAAAATTTACCAAACTGCTTTCCGTAATGATGGGAAGCCAGATATTCAATTAGTTCATTGATAAATGATAAATGATTTTTATTTTGTAAGTAGGTTTGTACAAACACTTTTACACGTCAATCATGTTTTTTTTTTAAACTAGATGAGGTCGGCGTTTCCTGACTACTCTGAGAACATAGGCCGAAACAAACTCAGAGGTCACAGTCTCTTTTAAAGTCCAGACATAATCTTGGTCAGGTTATATGAAGACCATGTAGATCGATGTCTGAGATGGTCTTTTGAGGAAAGAACCACACAGATTGAGAGGACCTGTCCAGTCAGTGCACGCATTTGTCAGAAATCGTGCAGCTCAACTCGAAACCTGAGGAGCTCAACGATTCGACGAACAATACCAAAGAAAGGACATTTGGGTAGGCCACATAAATTACTCAAACTGCCAGACAATGATCACAAAAAAAAAATCTAACAGAACAGGGGGAATAATAAAAAAAATATATAAAATTAATAAAATGACCCACATTGTCTTCACGTTCACAATAAATAAAATAAATAATACTTTACAAAGTAAGCAAATGTCATTGTTTATAAAAAAAATAAGTAATTAAATAATGTCAATATGTATATAAAATAAAAAACATTCAAAATGCAGAAATTGGAAGCAGCTCAATCCCAAGCCTTTTTGTCCTCAATATAATCTTTAACGGTATAAAAGGCTTTCTGGCACAACTTACGTTTAATGAATGATTTGAATTTATTAAGGCTTAGATCTTGAACGTGGCTTGGTAGTTTATTATAAAAGCGTATACATTGGCATGTGAACGTGCCACCTATTTTCTTGAGCCTTGTTGTAGGTACAACAAATTTATGTTTGTTTCTAGTATTTATATTATGGATATCACTGTATTTTTTAAACAATTTTATGTTTTTATGGGCATATAAAAGATTTTCATAAATATACTGAGAAGGCACAGTCATTACATTAATCTCTTTAAATTTGTCTCTGAGAGAGTGTCTCGGACTTAATTTATAAATTGACCGAACAGCTCGCTTCTGCAAAACAAAGATAGTCTGAATATCGGCATTAGTTCCTGGTTCATTCGTCAATTAGTTCCTGGTGACTAACACACCACCTTAATCAAGATTTACAAACTATGCGATAGTTCTCATTTCATCATACGCCTAAACGTTCTCTTGGTTGCCCACATAACACCCAACTTTGAAACTTTTCTTTAGCTGATTGTGAAAACACTAAACTTGCCATTCCAACCTTTAACGCACCGGTTCTTCCTTAAAATTGTATACGCAGCTGTTCAATCAAAAACTATGTTAAATAAAAACATTTAACATAGTTTTTGATTGAACAGCTGCGTCTAAGAGAGCCTTAATAATACTTACATACATGGTGGTATATATTATAACTTTATGACTCAAGTCATAAAAACATTGCTCTGAACATTTCGCAAACTCTGGTGAAAAATCAATACATTTTTAACTTATTATTATTTATTTGTTGATATTGATTTATACTCATTTCATCTAAAGTCTGCTCCCCCATATAACTTTGTTAATCCCCCTACTAATACCAGTTATTTTATTTTTCAAAAATCTGTATTTGCCAACGGAACAATAAACAAAATGCACTTATCCTAAGTAACATATTATATTATATATTAACACTGTATTTATCTACTATTTATTTGCAAAGGAAACTGATCTGACCGATACGTGTCATGTGTGCTAGTGACAACTAGGCCTAGTATTACTGAACCGTTGAATCTTTTTCTGCACAGGACGAAATGGCTAGATGATACTCTCTCAGTTCACTTGGAACCCCCAAGTGAGCGAGTGAGTGAAACGATGTGCGTGTTCATGTTTACATGAATGTAGCGTCAGTTAGCTCCTAATTACCTGACTGACACAACAGATAGTTATTATTGACTTAGCTTACTAAATATTCGGATAGTATTCGCCAACATTATTTATGTGTACATGATTCGTGTATATTTCTATTTCAGGTCACAAATATCAGCAGATACCTATATACATATCTTCCTCTATTGAAGACGATGGTAGAGCAGATGTATTCTAGGAATATTACTTTCTATTACTCATACATTCCGTCGAGCATCTTGTGTGTGTGTATGTGGGGCTGTGTGTACACATGTCATCCGCCGAGTAAGGGTGTGTGCACACGGGCGCGTCGCAGAGACAAATTAGTGCGAGGCAGTCCACTTACGTTACTCACGCTCGCCGCGCGCTGTCGTATATTTATTGGATATTTTCTCACAGTTTGCGCGACAGATGGGATATCGTATAATCTGCGCGCGCAGTGTCGCTCAGGCGTTATGTTTTGTACTGATATTAGTACTTTTGTTGGTTTGTGACACATATAAAGTTCGTCGCTGTGCTCTGCAAATAGACGTGTCCCTGACTGTTTCTTTTTAGAACGTGTCAGTGAACGTGTAAGACCAAGAATATAACGATAAACAACCATACAATTCACCTTCATTTAAATTGTCGGTGTGGTGCCGGACTTAAGCACCACCCCTTACTTCCCGAGGGTGTCGTAAAAAGCGACTAAGGGTCGTACCGGAGAATGGGCAGCAGCGTTCTCTATGCATTCCACCATCATACCATACTGCGATCGCCAACCCGCCTGCCAAGCGTGGCGATTATGGCAACCCCCCCCCCAAAATTGGGGGAGGCCTATGTCCAGCAGTGGACGTCTATCGGCTGAAACGACGAACCATACAAAAGGTTAAAAATCTTTTGTTGTGGGTAGTCCAAAATTAATAACTAGTTTTCACAAATTAATACAAAGGGCTGCAATCCCTTGAAGCAGTGAAAAAATCTAATTTCTAATTCAACGCAATCAAAAGATATAGGCGATTATGTTCCGTTTATGCCACATATTTTGACACTCGCAAGGGAATCAAAACCTATAGGGTACTTCCCGTTGACCTAGAATCATAAGCAATGTCATGTAGCTACATCACAAAAAAAATCCCGTGATAAACTATTTACATTCCAACAAATTTGTATGGAACCCTCGGTGCGCGAGTCCGACTCGCACTTGTCCGGTTTTTGTTTTAAATGTATAATACTTTCCTGTACTTTACAATTATATTTATACTTTCACCGATACAGCGGTGAACTTATTGTAATCTTCTTTCTTGTTATAACTTGTTGGATCTTTCCTCAAAGTTCAAAGCGTACAGTACATACAATCATTATTTTAGTTAATTAGGGGCGTTGTTCGTGTGGCGAGCGGCTTTTGTTTCTTATTCATTTAGTTCATTCATTCTTCTATACTTTGAAGTTCCCTCTGTAAAGGGCGCCAAATTTCAGACTCAGTCGGTACCAAGTCTGAGGCGTCCATCAAATTAATTTGTTCTTTCTAGCACTTTGTGTTGGTTAAGAGTAGGCCACAATGTTCCTTCATGTGTATGTGCTAAAAGAGGACTAACTGATTACAGATTAACCCAACCGTAAATATCGCAAATCGGACTTTACATAGAATAACTAAGGCTTTGTGCAGCGTCGCCTTGATCGCAAACACCTGTGATATAGCCTCTTTGTACAGCGTCGCCTTGATCGCAAACACCTGTGTGATATCCTCTTTGTGCAGCGTCGCCTTGATCGCAAACACCTGTGTGATAGCCTCTTTGTGCAGCGTCGCCTTGATCGCAAACACCTGTGTGATAGCCTCTTTGTGCAGCGTCGCCTTGATCGCAAACACCTGTGTGATAGCCTCTTTGTGCAGCGTCGCCTTGATCGCAAACACCTGTGTGATAGCCTCTTTGTGCAGCGTCGCCTTGATCGCCTTGATCGCAAACACCTGTGTGATAGCCTCTTTGTGCAGCGTCGCCTTGATCGCAAACACCTGTGTGATAGCCTCTTTGTACAGCGTCGCCTTGATCGCAAAAACCTGTGTGATAGCCTCTTTGTGCAGCGTCGCCTTGATCGCAAACACCTGTGTGATAGCCTCTTTGTGCAGCGTCGCCTTGATCGCAAGCACCTGTGTGATAGCCTCTTTGTACAGCGTCGCCTTGATCGCAAACACCTGTGTGATAGCCTCTTTGTGCAGCGTCGCCTTGATCGCAAACACCTGTGTGATAGCCTCTTTGTACAGCGTCGCCTTGATCGCAAACACCTGTGTGATAGCCTCTTTGCGCAGCGTCGCCTTGATCGCAAACACCTGTGTGATAGCCTCTTTGTGCAGCGTCGCCTTGATCGCAAGCACCTGTGTGATAGCCTCTTTGTACAGCGTCGCCTTGATCGCAAACACCTGTGTGATAGCCTCTTTGTGCAGCGTCGCCTTGATCGCAAACACCTGTGTGATAGCCTCTTTGTGCAGCGTCGCCTTGATCGCAAGCACCTGTGTGATAGCCTCTTTGTACAGCGTCGCCTTGATCGCAAACACCTGTGTGATAGCCTCTTTGTGCAGCGTCGCCTTGATCGCAAACACCTGTGTGATAGCCTCTTTGTACAGCGTCGCCTTGATCGCAAACACCTGTGTGATAGCCTCTTTGTGCAGCGTCGCCTTGATCGCAAACACCTGTGTGATAGCCTCTTTGTGCAGCGTCGCCTTGATCGCAAACACCTGTGTGATAGCCTCTTTGTGCAGCGTCGCCTTGATCGCAAGCACCTGTGTGATAGCCTCTTTGTACAGCGTCGCCTTGATCGCAAACACCTGTGTGATAGCCTCTTTGTGCAGCGTCGCCTTGATCGCAAACACCTGTGTGATAGCCTCTTTGTACAGCGTCGCCTTGATCGCAAACACCTGTGTGATAGCCTCTTTGTGCAGCGTCGCCTTGATCGCCTTGATCGCAAACACCTGTGTGATAGCCTCTTTGTAAAGGTCGATGTGTCATTATTAATAAATACCGCAGTTCTGACCTCAAGTGGATGGCGGGTATTCACTGCTGATAGAACCAGCAACGCAAGCCCTCTCGACTGTTACATCAAGTCTGTCAGCAAGATTGGACACGGGGCTAACTTATCCTTAAGAAACTAGTGAAGCACCTACTCAGCCTAAAACATACTTCCTTCGAACCAGATAATCCTAATTATAATCTTAATTATAGAGAAGCGAAATAATGCGCTCATATAATAAATCGGTAGTTTTATTCACTCAAATACGAGGACCTAGAAAGAGAGTACATTGCAAAGTACACCCGCATGTTTGAGTGTGTCAAGGACTTTCTATCACAGCGTAGGGAAGTGCAGAAGTCCCATGTGCCACAATCACAGAAAACATAATAGTGGTCATAATAATATTATATAATCTGTGTTGTCCTACTGCAGAGCAAAGGCCTCTTCTCAAACACAGAAGTATTTAGCATTCTACTCGCTTGCTCACTGTAGTGAAGTCCACTATAATTATACTTTAGAGTCACATAAAATCCTAATAACATCATGTTTGAACTTTAAAAGATACCATGACCTCTGAGTTTGTTGCGTTTTCCGCATTTCTTCTTAGGGATCAGTCAGTGAGAAAATGACAGCGCATCTAAATTTAAAATATTGACCAACACAATATTGATATTTAAAAGTGTCTTAAAAGAGCTTCTTTCAGAAATAACATTTCATTTAATTTTATTGGTTTAGAAATAAACATTTAATTTTATTTTATTTTATATTAAATTTATTACAAACTTTTATTTTTCTATTTGGTCTGTGTGGTGCCGGACTTAAAGAATACCTCCACCCCATACTTCCCGTGGGTGTCGTAAAGGGCGACTAAGGGGCGTACCGGAGAATGGGCAGCAGCGTTCTCTATGCATTCCACCACCATACCATACTGCGATCGCCAACCCGCCTGCCAAGCGTGGCGATAATGGCCAACCCCCCCCTATTCGGGGAGGCCTATGTCCAGCAGTGGACGTCTTACGGCTGAAATGACGATGATGATGATTTTTCTACAGGTAAATTAGTTTTAACAAACATTACAGTATTAGTACTTCCCAAATTCGGAGCATAGCAGTTTCAATTTGTCGTTAATTGAAGCTGCCCAAAGCTGTGACGGAAATGTTGACTGATGTTGTCAATAAAAACAAAACACTCTCTGTAGGGCGATTACATTTTTTAAATTTAAATATGTAAAGAAATACTTTTTCAAGTGCCAATGAGTTACAAATATTGGCTGGTGACTTTGCTGCGGAGGGGCACTGATCTCTAAGATACAGGGTCACCCCTAGTTTGGAGATCAGGGTTTCAATATATTGTGCTTAGCATAGCCACTCAGTTACATAACATTGCTTTAGAATGTACTTAAGCTTTTCTTCAATAAACATTTTTTTTTAAATGTCAGCAACATAATTATGCGTTTGTTTATAATTAGTTTAGCGCTAAACGTGTTTAGTAGTTTGAGGTGTAAACTAGCCTGAATCCTCGTCAGTGGTATATTTATTTATCACACTAATATTATAAAGGCGAAAGTTTGTGAGTGTGTGTGTGTTTATATGTTTGTTACTTCTTCACGCTCAAACGGCTAGACCAATTTTGATAAAATTTTGTATGGAGGTAGCTGACACCCTGGATTAACATATAGGCTACTTTTTATCCCGATATTCCCACGGGATCGACAATTACGCGGGTGAAACCGCGGGGCACAGCTAGTAACAAATAAAATACTAATGCTCCGAGCTATGATAATGATTAAATTTTTCTTTAATCTTTATCATACCTCGGAGCATTGCGGTTTTAATTTAGTCCTCAATAGCTCGTGCCGAAGCTCCGACAGATTACATTGCACAATCGTAACTAAAACAAAACACTGTCTGTCGGACAATTTAAAAATGTTAGCTTCACAAAATGCGTGCTATGTGCTTTAATTCTTTTTAAATAACCGCGGTAAAATAAAATTCAGCAATATTTCAAATCGCCCGGTTTTGCTAACGTTAACTTTATACCGACGTGGACCGACGTGGATCGTGACTATTCGTACTCTCTCGCCGACGACGCGCGACGCAGCTACCGTGTGATCCTTACTTTACTGTCGATCTTCATTTACTTCCGAGCAAATTTACGGAAACCTTTTCGCAGCTTTTTTCGGCAGTTAGCTTTCGCAAACGGCCTTACCCGTGTGCGATTCTCAAACTGTTGGTCAGATTGGGACTGTTGCATACCCCACTGTCACAAAACAATTCGCTAGTAGTGTTATTTTTATGCCAAAAAATCAGATTAGTTAAAGAGTGAATTGATGACAAAATAAACGTTAAGAACTAACTCGTAGGATTACTAATAAAGTTGATTTTTGGTCATTTAGTTGATCTTTACAATAATTATCAGCTTTGTCAATAGCAGCAGTGGCAGTTACTTCTATAAAATATAGATTTATAAATATAAAATGTACAGTCGCATCAGTGTACGGAAAAAAAAGACAAAAAAACTAGACTCCAAAAAGGACTAGGGCAAAATGATGACAAGGAGTAGATTTTCTGCACTAATCTATTTCATCCAACATCTATATGTTACATTATATCTGAATGAGTATTAGTGGACCTTTTATGGTGCCCACGGTCCCAGCCGAGGGGGTGAGACGCGCGGGGTGCGGGGCGCGAGGGAGGCAAGGGACCGGCCATGGGACTGCGGAACTTATGGTAATTCAAAGCGCTAATTGTGCGCGATTAATTTGATATCACGCCTTTTGGGAGAGAACAAATATCTGTTAAATAAACAGGACGGAACGACTGATGTAATCATATTCATTCTGACCTATTCATTAATGTATCTTATGTAAACAGACGTTTGAATCGTAAATAATGTTTAATTGGCAACTGATTTACGTTTTGTTTAATTATTACGTAAAGGATTTATTTTATGATACCAGCACAGTAATTCTGTTATATATTTATTGAAAACCCAATTTATTACCAGGCTGTAATGTTCAGTAATAAATTGGAATTGAATAAAAAATAACTGAGTGACTTCGACGCGGTTCTAAAATATATCATTGAGACTTCTGCAGACTTGGTAAAGACTATCAAAGATATTTCTATCAATTTAATAACAAAATTAAAATAAAATATTTAATTCAATAACTGACAGAAATAAATCCTTTTTTATTACATTTCTTTAATTCATCCCCTAAAGGGGTTAAATAAGGGGCAAAAATTTGTATGGAAGTTCGTCATAAATCATCCCAATTTGTCATGGCTTACCCCCTCCTACAGCATACATTACATTCAGCTCATGTAAGTGCACGGAGAGCGCTTGACTGCCGATAATACACTGATAACGTTTGATTAATTCCACGCCCATTAATTAGTATTAACTATAGTTATGTGTGTATCGGTGATCCACGTCAGTAGGTTCAGCATTAATTGCTTAGTAAATAATCAGAGATTATTATGTATGGTAGCACGCCGGCAGACGAATGCACACTAGCAATGACTGGACCCTCGAAACTGACTGACTGACTAGATCAATAATGTTAGTAGTTGGAAAACAAAGAAACAGGTACTGAAACAAGATGAACAATTAATTTTGAAAACCGTTACAAGTACTGAAAAAAAAACAAGCACTAAATAATTCAATTAACCTACGTTAGCTGGGAAGTTCATTGAATCGTTCTCATTTCTGATAAAATTATAATATCTCGGGAACATTGAGAGTGGCCACGTCAGAAGACCCTTCAGATAGAACAGTTCATTGGAATCAACTGACAACTTACTTTTGATCGTCCTTTTTATTCTTGATTCTTACTTTTAACTTTTAATAAATGAATAAATATTTTCAGTTCAAGTGTTGATAACGCGGATGTTTATGATCCCACTGATAGACACTTTAAATCAGGTTAGTGAAATGACCGGTTTGCAAACAAAAGAAGTAATTTTAAGAAAAGTCGATGACAGTCACTACTACATGGCCAAGCTAGCTTCTGTCCTCGAGTTTGTCTGCGAGAAAGTAGAACGTAGAAGTCGATTCTACGTTAAAAATACCTATCTTGTGACAGCACAGTGTATTTTATTATAAATCTAGCTTCTGCCCGCGACTTCGTCCGCGTGAAATTTCACCCTTCTCCACAATCACCTTCTTAGGGGTGGAATTTCGAAAAACCCTTTCTTAGTGGATTCATAAAGAACACGCCCTCCAAATTTCATGTTTCTAGGACCAGCGGTTTTGACTGTGCGTTGATATATTATCGTGGGTTTTTCTATCAGGAATTTCTCAGTAGCAACTCGGAGTTTGGATTTGTGCCCGGTTGATGATTGCTATCAACCGGGCCCCACACGCAACAACCTATCAACATGGACATAACTGGTGAAATGTGGGTGTACATACGCAGAATACACCTACTGCCTAACCCTTTGGGAAATTACAGGCGTGATATGTTTTGTTTATCCAGCTCTCCCTGGGCAAGCAGACCTGTCACTACCACTACAAGCTGTTCTCATACAACTCGTGCCTACACGACATGTACAGTGTACACCACGTAATGCACGACACGTCTTGTCATTCGACACCGGTAATCCTCACGTTACAAGTGGGCGTCGCTGCTTCGTGTAATCTATCGCCTTTGACGACATCTCAACGTTGGAACCCCTGTTCTAACGTTGAGATGCTATTCCCGTACTTTGACACCATCTCAACGTTTGAACAGGGGCTATTCCCGTACTTTGACAATGACATCTCAACGTTTGAACAGGGGCTATTCCCGTACTTTGACAATGACATCTCAACGTTTGAACAGGGGCTATTCCCGTACTTTGACAATGACATCTCAACGTTTGAACAGGGGCTATTCCCGTACTTTGACAATGACATCTCAACGTTTGAACAGGGGCTATTCCCGTACTTTGACAATGACATCTCAACGTTTGAACAGGGGCTATCCCCGTAGTTTTAAGAAGGATCGCATTGAAATCTCAGTTTGAATCTGTAAAAATACTTATTTTGTAATTTTTTTGACATTGATTGTCGCTGAGATGTGACTTTGACCAGATATTGAACTTTTTTATGTACGAGAATTGTCCTTGTGTTCACTTCTATGGATCCTAAAGATTTACTAGTAACATTGGAACAACACAGCATCCTGCCAGCTGACTGTAGCACCGCACATGTGTACAGCAGCGTGTCTCCATATGCATGAGATGATAATCTCGCGGTATCTCTCTGCGAGCGCCTGGAGTGAGCGTGAGTGTGTTCCCGCGAACACTTCACTCACTGACTTGTGATGCTTCCACCAACTTGAAGGGGATTACGACGAGGTGGATTTTATTTACTGTGTATTTTATCAATAATGGAGATTTTGTTGGAAGTTTTACCGATATCTAACTTAACAAGTTACATCTTTATACATCGTTGGCGTTATCTGCTATGCGTGAGAGTCTGTAGGGAATTGTGCTTAGGATTATTATGGCGTTAAATTATTACACAAAAATTTAAAGCCTGTCTATCGATATGTTTTTTTTTATAATAATTGTAAAAGCAAAGCATTTTTCTATTCCAACCTTTTTTCCCTACTCAAGTCCAGTGCTTATCAAAAAACTTTTAATAATTATTTATCGATAAAATTAACGCCCCTCCGCACACCATACGCATGGATTCAAAAGTTCATCAGTAATGGTGCTCAAACACGCGAGTATAACTGTCTGTGTTTAGTTAGAAGTAGACCACCGTGTTGAACATGATAGTGTTGTGATAACCAGTAATATCAGTTATTAGTATAACTATCACAATACCTACATAGACACCGACGCGCTGAACTATCACGCGAACTCTATGTTAATGACACGAGACGAATCATTGCCACGATAACAGACAATCTTCCCTAAACTTCGAATCAATGCAGGCAAATACAAGGAATATATGAATCAAATAAATACAAGTGCTAATTGAAGAACAGAGACAATGTTAATTATGAGTTAATTAGCATGTTGACTGAGACGCGTTATGTTCAAGAAGTGAATTAATGAACACTTTGAATAAAAACACAATTTAAGAGACACTGCCGACAACGCGGCAACTGGGACATGAAATAAGTTTAATTTAAATGTTCACTAGCCGTGCCTGCGGCTCTGCTCGTGACTTCTGGGGAGGATTATATCATAGCTATTAATCCAGAATTGGAAGAAAATTTAGGAACGATGGGATACTAAGAACAAGATGTCCTGTTTGCACGTTGGAGAAGCTGATTATGTAGGCCTCGTTGTATACTGAAACAACTTAAACTAAATAAAGTCCACTTAATAAAAATCTTAAATTCACTGATAGAAAATGCACAGCCTAAACCACTGTATCCAGAAGCGTGAAATTTTGCGAGTTGAGTAAGTTCCTAATATAACGAAAGTGAGCACTAAGAAAGGATTATGAAAATTCATTTCCCAAAGGGTATGAAAAGAATGGCAGTTCGTATTTTTTGCCGAAGGGAAATCCCATGGGGCACACGCTTGTAAAACAATAACAAATAATCTTTGAGGACGCTTCCAAATACGTTCTAGTAATGTGCCAATTAGCCGTTTCCGCATTACTAAGCTAGAAATACAAACATTGGTCTCGATCATAAGTGGATAAGCAATTTCACAAAGCAATAGATTGACACTTTGGTTTTACTTACGACCTTCTTTAAATTAGTAATTTCTCTACTATAGACACAGAGGGGCCCGTGGCTAATAATAACAGCCGCACAGGTCGATCGATCAGGTTAAGCTACGCTTGCCGAGGTTGGTCTGTGGATAGGTGACCATCTTTACATACCGAGACCTCTCTGTGCCTCGGAAAGCACGTTAAACTGTTGGTCCCGGCTGTCATTCTTGAATCTTTGACAGTCGTTACGGGTAGTCAGAAGCCCGAAAGTCTGACAACCAGTCTTACCAAGGGGTATCTTATTACCCAGTAACTGGATGTGGAGGTCAGATAGGCAGTCGCTCCATGTAAAATACTGGTATTCAGCTGCATCCGGTTAGACTGGAAGCCGACCCCAACATAGTTGGGAAAAGGCAGGCAGATGTTGCAGATGTTGAGACACACACACTCACATTCGTTTGCAACTGATTGTATTTCATTATTCCACCACTACTTACGGCATGGTAGCTTAGCGGTTATCATATTTGGGTATGCGCGTCCTGCATAGCGAGCCGCGGGTTCGAATCTCACGCGCGGTGATAGATTTTTTAATGTTTTAATAATTACTTCGAATAATCACAATTTATAGTTCCTTGTCATGTTCGTCTTTTGTGCTTAATTCGTAAAACTTTATGATTATATCCACAGAAATGTAAATAAATAAATTATAAGGTAGACAGGTACAGTTAAGTTGCGAGTCATTCACCGTGATTAAATAGAACGTTGGTGGGTTGTATGTTGTGGGTTAGCGACGTGTGCTCTATCTATTAGCCGTGTTGTTGTTCCTTTTAAAATGCAAGCAAATTTGAATATTGAAATGAAAGCGAATATTATTGCGCTGCGTAAAAGTGGACTTAATATAACAAAAATATCTTATGAAACCGGACTGAATTTGAGTATTGTGATTTAATTATTTTGTCAAACATTGATTTTATTAAAATAGAGCTTCTGATCCGTGTAGTTGGGTTTTTAAACGTATTATAAGATCTCAATAGAAGAAGAAATTATAATTTCGAAGTCCTAGATTTTAAATGATGAGTAAAACATTATGTTATTTATGTAACATTTCTATTTTCATTATAATTTTGTTTCTAAATCGTAGTTAATATTCGTATTTTGCTAGTAGCATAGTACTCCTTTTTTGTTTTAGAGAAATTACCTACTCAAGAGAGAGAGAGTCGGAGGTTCAATATATAAGGAAGAGCCTTGCCAGTCGAAAGCGAAGTAGAAGGCCGCAGCTGGTCAGTGAATATGAAACAAGTGATTATATACCAACGAGATATTTTTCCGAATAATTCGACACGTCTTTACGAACCGTTCGCCGTGCAAACGAAAATCAGCTCAAAAATATTTGATTGAAAATCATAAACAAGAACGTTTACATTTTGCGATATAGCGATGATACAACAATGGGACGCAAGGAATGAGAGGTCTGATGAGCAGTTGAGGTTGCATTGCAAGAAAATCTGGGAAATTTTAAGAGGAACAGAGATATATGTAGCAAAATTATAGGGAACATGCGTCAGCGTTTACTTGATTGCATTGCTAATAATGGGGGTTATATTAAATATTAAATTATAAATTGATTATAGTGACAATAAAATTATATTGTGGCATATTCGTAATAAGGATTATTTTGAGGTTTAGTTTCAATCTTCTTTTCGTAATGAAAATGCTTAAATTATAACCACAATAAGTGCTAAACTAGAAGTTTATTTTTGTATACCTTATAAAATGTTAACGAATAAACATTTTTATTCTTTACCACGTATTTCAATAACTATATAAGTAATAATAAAAACAATTATTACATTATTATTCTCGTTTAATAATTTATCGAATAATAAAAGAACAGATGAAGATAATTGTTGAAAAGAAAAATAAAAGTGTCATTTCGAGATTGGAACCCAGACCTATGTTTCTATATTCAATACGTTACGCTATCAGCTATCGGAACCTATTATTACACTGTCAATTTTAGCAATCCTATGAACCGACCAAGGTCATACGTAATTACGTACGCTGCGTGTGTGAAACAATTATATGTTTTTTGTTTCGTGCGACACCTGCAGTGTATGAATTCTGAGGTATGCGTTCTGTGTTAATACATCAATTATACACACATAATAATATGTAGGCACGGCCTGTACCGCGTGTTCACAGCAAAACAATCCTTACGGTGCTAATGCATTATTAAACGCTACCGTACATATATTCAAACTCTTGTAATTAACTATTAATAAGTTCGTCGGACAAAATGTTGATATTATTTGAAGTGTGAAATATCAACAGTTTCATTAAAAGTGTGTTTACCGGTCAACTAAAGCAATTGCAAAACTTTTGATATAACAATACCCCGCTAGACAGCACTCAGGACAATAACTGAACTGACAGAGTTATTGGTTTCTTTGACTCTCTTTATTTATACAAACTGTAGTTTGGTCTTCTCTGAGAAATCAACAACTACCTTAATTAAAAAGAGGAGTGAAAATCCGTGGGGTAAATCAACCCAGCTTTGGAATACTTAGCAGTTTTCATATCATATATGTAACATGTTTAATTATTTCTATTTATGCTTTTTGATCACAATAGGGTATAAGTTCACTTTAATTTATAATTCTTAACATAAGCTATGACTTGAAAGCTTTTGACCCTCTTAAACATGCGAAGATTTGGGAAGCTTTCCTGAACCAAGGTGTAAACAAGAAGTACATTCGACTTATAAAAAACAATAATGCAACATTTACAAGAACATGACAGCAAAAATTAGAACTGAAAGGCTGGGAGACAAAATTGATATAAAGAAAGGTGTGAGACAGACAAAGTTTTAGAAACCTGGATTGGACGAATACTGTATAAAAATAAATGGAGCAACTTTTAAGCATCTGAGATTCGCGGACGATCTCATAATCATAACAGACAACCCAAATCACTTGCAAGTAATGTTAAAACAACTAGTAACGGAAAGTGGTAAAGTGGGACTATAGATGATTATCTCGAAAACCAAACTGACGACCAACCACATAGAAACGCCCATCAAAGTTAATATAATTGAATATGTAGAAGATTACGTTTACCTAGGTCAAATTATTTCCCCTGCACAACTCACATCTAAGTAAAGAAATAAAAAACAGGATAACCACATCGTGGGAAAGATACTGGTCGCTAAAAGAAAACACGAAAAACCCATCAATACCACTCAAACTAAAAAGTCACATATTTAATTCCTGCATTCATCCTAGTATGACCTACGGTTGCCAAACGTGGCCCCTAACAAAAGAAAACGTAAAATGATTGAAAACATGTCAACACAACATGGATAGGAGCATGCTAAATACAAAGAAAAAAGACAAAGTAAATCTAAGTGTTGTAGAAAGGAAAACAAACGTAGCAGATGTGACTTACACAATTAAAAAACTAAACTGGAAGTGGGCAGGTCATGGCATCAGGGTAAAAACGAGAGATGGCCCAGAGGTATGACAGAATGGTATCCCAGAGAAGGAAAGAGGAAAGAGGAAGACCATTTCAAAGATGGGAAGACGACCTGAAAACTACTGCGGGACATGGAGGAGAAAAACTCACGACTGTGAGCTTTGCTTCATGAAAAGCCTGGGGGAGGCCTATGCTAAAGAGCAAAGCAATCTAAAGATTTCGGATGTCTAAACTCTTCATTTAAATATATTGTTACACTAGTTTGTAAGATTGCTAATAAAGGCTATTTGAATTTGAACATAAGCTATGTTAAAGTATACACAAAACATTATTTTTGTAGGCAACGATATCTAAATCCTACACTTTAAAATACTTCAGTTAAAAACTTCGTCGCAATTTTAATAAAGCATGAAGCTCATTTAAATTATATGCCGTTATACAGTAATTAGTGTAAGTTGACAGCGTTAACATAATAAGTGCGCCGCCAGAAATGAGTTAACAAGATAACCGGCGCCGGCGGCTTTCACAATGACGCATTTAAATAAATCATTTATCAAAAACACGACAAATTTTACCTCTAATTAACGAGCCAACGTCACGGCACGTCACGTAAACTAAGTGGTCACGCTTTGGTCACACTCAATTGTTAAATAAAATGGACAGTATTTTTATAATAATACACAGTTGTTATTATAATAATACTCCGTTAATAGTACACGTACCGTCTAGCAAGAACAGCAGCCTGAAGATGAGGTGACAAATCCTTTTCATCTTGATCATTTGACGACACTTACAGAACTACTTAGTACAAACAACTGGACATTAAACTACACGAATATTGTCAAACTATAGAGGTATTCAGGGATCACAATTATTAATATTATTATTCACTAACTTACGATAACAATTTGGCAAGAACTTATTAATTATTATTATTGAACTGTCGGTTCAGTCACAACGCGCGTCTGTGTGCGGGCATCATAGCGCGTAGCGTGCGTCTGGCGCGCGGTCTCGGCGGCTACTGAGGCCTCCCGCTACGGCGCTACAGACCTACGGCTACGGCGTAGCGCTACGAGATTGCTCATTATTCCGGAGTGAGTCAGCCAACGTATTCACTACATTATTTCGTTTAATAAAGTTCCCGCGGCGTGTATGCAGATGCGTTTACATAATGTTATGGAATTTTAGAGAGTTTGTACCGGGAGCAGAGCGAGCAGAGCGCAGAGAGCAGAGTTAGTGCAAAATTAAACGCACTCCGCGACACCCGACACAAACGTCGACACGGATTAAAACAGGATAAGCGTAATCAAATTTATTTGAACGTGAGAGATCCGAATCAACGAAACGTCTTGCGAGCTCCGCACTGTTGTGCACACGTGGGCGTACCCGCGTCCTGCGAACAGATCTGTAGCTGCAGTTACTCTTATTTCGATATTTGAAGCATGGAAATAGAAAGCTGTAGAACACTAACTGTTGTTCTATTGCTTGTGTGCACGACATGGGATCCTGACCTCGACTCCCAGGTCGGACAAACTGTTATTATGTATTTTCACTTGGAATTTCTCAGTAGCAACCACAAGTCTCTCCATTACAGGGGACTTAAATATAACTGGCGAAATGAATGTGCGAGTAGTATACTTCTTTGCTTAGCCCTTCTAAGAGTAGGGGCGAGGTGTTATGTTTAGAACACTGCAAGTGACGTCCTGACGCCACAACTCGTCTGTTCAAAGCAGACGGACTATTATCTCATTAGAAAAAACATGATTCATGTCCAGGACCACGACCTTCAGATAAAAACTTTATCTGAGGACCATCTGAGGACTATCTACCGAACCAGGACAAAAACGATCGTTAGCCGTAATCCTTGGCGACGAATTATTTCTAGCATTTACGACTAATTTGTACGAGGTAGAGGTAGCTATTAGTTGAGGTATTTTGGCTAACCCCCTTACTACTATACGTTGTATAGCGTCTATATAGTTACACAACGCTTTGTCTTCTTCTTTCGAAAGTCAAATTGCTGACGACTGAAAGAGAGAAATCGGTGTGTAACTATTCTTCTGATATAATACGTTTATTAGTAAGGGGGTAAGAATAGTCCGGCGACCGGCCTGTCGATTCCCTTGTGGGTCGTTAGAGGTCGACATGACGGTTGTATGTATGTGAGGTTGTGTGTGTGTGACAAACAAACAACAATGAATGAGTTCTATTCTGACAAACATGATTACATGTTTGTCAAAATAGAACAATTTAACAATTTAATTTAATTTTTGACCAAATTCGCAACACCACAATACGCTCCTAGACAGGTATCACCGATGTTTGGCGGCAAGTCTGCGAGGCTGAAGTGAGACTGGGTGGGTCACACATATAGGATGCATCCAAACAGATGGGCCAAAGTCGTCACACAGTGGGTGCTTAAAGACGGGCGTCGTCACCGAGGCAGGCCTAAACTGGCGTGACGATTTGGACTCGTTCCTAACGGATTGGACAGAGAAGGCACAGTACAAGGCAAGGTGGAAGAATATGGGGGAGGCCTGTGCCCAGCAGTGGAACAATATACGCTAGTGTAAATAAACAAGTGCGAGTCGGACTCGCACACGAATGGTTCCGTACCACAAGGCAAAAACGCCGAAAAAAACATGTTTGTTGTATGGGAGCCCCCTTAAATATTTATTTTATTTCTATTTTATTATTTATTATTAAAGTTAAAATACAACTGAGTATTTTGTAAATATTTCAAGTGCCTACCTGTTGCCATTTTTGATATCGAGCAAAAAAGTGCAAAAAAATCGCGTTTGTTGTATGGGAGCCCCTCTTAAATATTTATTTTATTTTGTTTTTAGTATTTGTTGTTATGGCGGCAATAGAAATACATAATTTGTGAAAATTTTAACTGTCTAGCTATCGCGGTTCTTGAGATACAGCCTGGTGACAGACAGACGGACAGACGGACAGACAGCGAAGTCTTAGTAATAGGGTTCCGTTTTACCATTTTGGTACGGAACCCTAAAAAAAGTAAGTGTGTTTTTCAGTTATTTGTTCAGCAATTTCACACAAACATCACGTGCACATTTGTTAGTACATTTCTACTTGATATTGGCTCAGCTGCAGGTCTCTCCAATAAAAGATGTGTCTTGATTTTTAATTTGAATTTTATATTCATATTAATGGCATAATTACAAGTTTGTTACAAAGAGCTCCGTGATGTTCGAGAGTCGCCGGCAAAAGGGATAATTTCCGTTCAAGAATTGCAAGCAAGTGTTTACATACGTGCGATAATTATTAAATTGCATGCTATAATTGAAAGCAAGTATTGCAGCGGTGGCGCCCAGTGGTAACGATCACGATTTACGACTCCGAACCCAGAATTATTTCATCACCACTGCTCTCCAAACGGTGAAGGAAAACATCGTGAGAAAACCCATTGTCCTAGAATCAAAAATTCGAATTCGTAGTCACGTCTACCAACCTGCACTGGGCACACGTGATAGATTATGGCCCACTCCCTCTCACCGAAAGGAGGCCTGTTCCAGACCAGTAGGAACATTATAGAACATATTCAATTTCATTTTCTTTTTTCCTAGGAATGCTTCTGGGTGAGTCTGCAAAGTAAAATTCATTTATTTGCCCGAAATACGGTACCTACTTGGCTAGGATGTTTAACTATTTGAATAAATGTGACCGGCTGAAGTACATCTCCACTCATTGTACAAGTCAACCTGTCGTGTCGTGAGTCGTTGCCCGGAACGTTACCATTTTATTTTCATGATTATACCAACATTAATTTAGATCTAGGTATTGCACATTTATTTTTTATTGTTGTTTTTTATCTTATCATAATATTATGCTGCACCGGTTGACGTAATCACGTCAACGCCGGCTGCCGCTGAACTCCAGCGCTGGGGCTCTGTCTCGCATAGGGTCTTAGCATGTATGCTCAATGATGGCCGCTTTACGTGCATGTGACGCATATTGTCCCCAAACTTGTTCTTTTTTTGTGTTTGTGTTCATTCTCTACGTCATCTTTACTGCAAATAAACTTATTTCCTTTCTTTCCTTGTGGTCACTAATTAATAAGACATAAGTGATTTTAGCAATTTTCACACACGATTGTTGAATGGTTAAAGTCTGACAAGCAGTCTTACTGGGGGCTAGTAGAATCCTTTTACCCAGTAACGGCGTTGTGTTTTCAGAAGGTCAGGTAGGCAGTCGCTCCGTGTAAAATACTGGTTCTGATGTACTATTAAATGTAGCACACAACTCAGTGGCAACACTGCTCGAGTCAGTCACGGCTTACCCCCGTGTCGACTGGTCGTGCCCGTTGAGTGGTTGTCTACTTACTGATAATCTGGTAGTTTTACTTTAAACCCTAAGCCCCTAATAAGAGATTATAGTCAGAACACCACACTGGTATTCAGCAGCACCCGGTTAGACTGGCAGCCAACCACGTCATAGTTGAGAAAAGGCTGGAAGATGATTGTTGCATGGTCAATAATTTTTAAATTATAAGAGGTCTATTTTCCGTAGCGAATCTGCGTTATAAGTCTTATTATTTCATATTAATTCCTGGCTGCTGAGCTGGATGTAACTATACAGTTTAATAACGATTGGAAAACCATTTTATAAACAATGTTTGTTAACTTGAGTGTCGGTTCACATTGTAAAAAGAAGTTAGGTACCTACTAAAAACTACTACTTAAGATAAGACGTGGAGTGAGAGCATTTACTACTATTGCAAGGTGCAAACACTTAACTAATTAAGAGCTATTAAAGCAAGTTCAGTTCTGAGGTAAGAAGGTTAGTACAGGCGACGGCAACAATATCTTTCAATTTTTGTTGTTGTGAAACTCAATTTTATTTTTTCATCTATGGTGTTGATTGTAATTTTGATTTTTTGTGCAAATAGGCATCTTAGCACACATGTATATGTTATATTAGAAAATTATCTCACATTTCAAAATTCGAAACGATAGGTACTATTCGAGAAACTCGCTCTTGGATTTAACTAAATATGCTTAATGTTTGCCCTTGACTGTACCTACACAGAGGTCTTTCCAGAGAGCAACACCCACTAAACTATTTATTACTCGTAGTACGTGTAGGTGCGCGCACTAGCGGGGCGCGGGGCGCGGGGCGCGGGGCAGAGCAACTCATTATTATTTGGCAACTCATTATAATTTACAGACAGGATATTATAACGAGAGAGATAAAATTAATTACATTGTGAACCATGTGTTATCAGTGTCAGCCAAAGACTATACAGGCTGTTGATTTGCATCCTAGTCAAATTCAAGGACGTAATTATGCTAATGATTCTCGACCCAAATCAACAATAAAATGGGTAGGTATTTTTTTTTTTTTCTTATTTACGGAAATCCGTAAGTGTGAACCAGCCGTATTTAAAAGCGGCCCGTCTGTTACTAGCCCTATAACCGCGCTTTCATGAACACACACATTCAAATGCGCAGGAGAATCTATCATTCGATAAATTCGTAGGTAATCAATCCCATCCCCCAATCACTCTCCCGCGCCGCTCCTAGCCACTCCCCCTCTGCCCCGCCGGGCGGCGCAGGCGCCGAAAAGGAACTAAGTACTAACAGTGTCTTTGAAACCGCCGAAGCGTTCGCCAGTGCGCTTTGCGAATTTCCGTACATCGCGACGTGTAGTTACAAAGTGTAATGACGGACAATTATTCCAATGTAGAGTTGGTGGAGATGGTCCGCTTGTATGCCATCAGTGGAGACAGCCTACGTGGAGCCATCCGGATGTTCGTGGAAAGGTACCCCGATCAGGAACCCCCTTCACAGAGCGTCATGCTGGCTGCTACGCAGAGACTGCGGGATCATCGACAGTTTGACGTTCCCCGGCATGCTCAAGCTCGCGGCAGCGTAGGCCTGCCTGTCGCCTTGCAGGAAGACATCCTGGAATACTTCCAGCGAGAACCACGGGCAAGCACGCGTGAGGCTGGTTAACGCTTTGGAGTGCACCACACTACAGTGTGGCGCCTACTGAAGCGTGAGCTGCAACACCCATTTCACTACCGCAAGGTACAAGACCTTCACCCAGGTGATAATGCCGTGCGGGTTACATTTTGTCGCTGGTTGTTGGAACACCAAGACGCCAACATCCTGTGGACGGACGAGTGTTTATTTACTCGAGTTGGCGTCTACAATGTTCATAACGAACATTGGTGGGCTCACCGCGACCATAACCCGCACGTAACCAAACGACATGCGTTCCAAGTGCGGTTTGGACTGAATGTGTGGGCTGGCATAATAGGGGAACACGTGCTTGGACCCTATTTCATCGATGGGTACCTCAACAGTGCCACATACCTGGAGCTGTTGCATCACGTTGTCGAGGAGATGTTGGAGGATGTTCCCCTGGCACTCCATCGCAACCTTTATTACCAGCAGGACGGTGCCCCCCCTCACTATGGTCGGCAAGTACGCGAGTACTTGACCGAAAGCTTTGGCGATCACTGGATCGGTCGCGGAGGACCAGTGGCATGGCCTCCGCGTTCTCCGGACCTGACGCCTCTAGACTTTTATTTGTGGGGAGACGTTAAAAGGTTGGTGTACAAGGAGGAAGTGACGAGTGTTACCGAATTACGTGCGAGGATCATTAGTGCTTTCGACACTTTAAAAACGAATGTGATAGTGTTACGTAAGCTGAACGAAAACCTGCTGCGTCGTTCTCGATTGTGCCAAGAATGTGATGGTGGCCATTTCGAACAGTACCTCCGGGTAACTTAAGTAGGTAATTTATTTATTTGTACATTTTGTAAATACGTTGTTAGCTTCATCAATTTTATTACTGTAAATAAGTTGATTTCAAATTTTTAACTACGCCAATAATACCTAAGAGTTGAAAGTAAGTAGGTATACCACGTACTTACCCTTAACTAGCACGTCTTTCCATTTCATCAAACGTAGAAAACATCATTTTTAGACTTAGTAGATCGGTACACTAACTAAGGTAGGTATTATTGCCGGTCCTAAGCCCGTTATGTAGGAAGGAAAGTTTCAAATCAACCATTTTAATCCACAAATAAAAACAAAGTCACTTCGAAAACTTTAGGTTGAAGGATATTATTAATCATCTGATAACAGGTAAGTGAACTTTTCTTTGGCGCACTAGTATTACTGTTATTAGTAAGATTTCCGTATTCCAATGATGCTCAAAAATGAGTTAATTATCAAGCGAAATTTATGACAATAATGTAGGTGATTTTCGAAATAAAATTAGGTAAAATTATTGCTACCGGTCATTGCTCTGCGGGGCGGAGCTACCATTTCGGGGAATTACATGGCAGCTGCATGCATTGTCGCTGTGTGCATAGTCGGGTGATTCTGTTTTATTTGTATTGAATTAAGGGTTTAATTCTGAAATACTGTTAAATTTCTACAACAAAAAAAAAGCAGCGCTTACTAGTTATTGCCCCCTACCGTACTTCAAATGATTATTTATGTCTTTTATGACAACCTCCTGAAATTTGACGAGGATGCAAATCAACAGCCTGTATAACCACTTGACTGCGCATACAGTACCCCGACGCTCGAAAACTATTGGCTTTTGGTCGCCAATGTATAGGCTACGGTACTAGTAACCATTTTAGTTGTGTCCAAGTGTTAGACCTCTGTGCACGCTAAATTAATACAATTTTTTAGAGTTCCGTAGTTCTGACAAGGAACCCTTATAGTTTCGTCATGCCCGTCTGTCTGTCTGTCCAAGGTTTTGCTAAAAGACCGTTAGTACTAGAAAGCTGTAATTTTGTAGAAGTCTGTATATCAATTACGCCGAAAAGGTGGTAAAATAAAATTTTGGAAAATATTTTTTTTAGGGTAGCTCCCATACATGTATTATTTTTTTAGTCGTCTACCCCAACGTGTATAGGATATCGTTGGATAGGTCTTCTAAAATGACTTCAGGGTTGCTAAAATTATTTTTCGATTTAATGCTCCATTTACGAAATATTAGACTTTAAAGTGCAAATTTTTATTCCAGTCCCCCCGCCTCTAAAAGCTAAACTGAGGGCTCGAGAAATCTGGAAAAATTCACAATGACAGTGCATTTCATGGACTTTAAAGGAAAATTATAGCAGTTAAGATAACTTTATTGGTTTAGCAGTAATAGTCGTTGAACTTGGGTATTGGATAATTTTGTACCAAATACAAAATCCTTAACATTAATCCTTTAAAGTGACTAAGATGAAGTAGTTTCTTGTTTATAACGGGTAAATACTTGCATTGAAAAACAAAATATGAAATAAGAAACCTAAAAAAAACATAATAAATTATCATAAGACGTTTGTTTTTTACATCCATTTGCTTCTACACGAGGTGGTTCTCTTATAGATTACGCTTTTTCTAACTTCCCATGTGAAGTCGGATTTTATAGCTAATTTTTTAGCTACCATCGTTCTTTGTAGAGCCGTTTTTAAGCGTTTAAGACCATCACACTTCTGATCGACATCCCTGCACGTCTTATTCAAATTTAAAGTGGATTTTTGTTATTATAACCTAATATCTTTTGCATTATTTATATTCAGAATAAAGAACAACAGAATCGTACTATATTGTGATAACGGGCTATTACGGAACCCTACACTGTGCGTGGCCCGGCACGCACTTGGTCGGTTTTTATAACTTATTTTACAATTATAACGCATCAAAATGCCTTCATGCGCGGTGAAGTGGTGTGGGAAACATTCCAAGACATCTAGTTACAAAAAGGATGGTATAACTTTTCACCGGTAAGTAAACAGTACGAAAATATATTTTTGATTTAATCAGATTATCAGCCAAGTTTGCTTGGGGCAGGCCTATGTCCAGCAGTGGACGTCTTTCGGCTGAAATGATGATGATGATCAGCCACCGCAGGGGTCTATCTAAAATGGTCGCTGGGTAAACGAGCACATTTTTTAGTCGCTCGTTGATGTCTTTTGGAAAAGTCTCGTTCTTAAATAAGACAATTCTAATGCTTCTATCCCTTTCTTTCCCTTTGTACGTTTATCGTAAAAAAATGTGGTTTTACCTTTAATAGCTGAAATTTGATATCGAAAATAATAAAATCAAAATTAATACAATTTTTATTCAATTCACTTACTGTAATAAAATATCTATCTACTTTTAACCGACTTCACAAAAAGGATGAGGTCCACAGTTCGTCGGTTTTTAGGGTTCCGTACCCAAAGGTTAAAAACGGAACCCTATTACTAAGACTTAGCTGTCTGTCCGTCTGTCCGTCCGTCTGTCTGTCTGTCACCAGGCTGTATCTCAAGAACCGCGGTAGCTAGACAATTGAAATTTTCACAAATTATGTATTTCTGTTGCCGCTATAACAACAAATACTAAAAACAAAAAAAAATATTTAAGGGGGGCTCCCATACAACAAACGTGTTTTTTTGGCATGTTTGCCTTGTGGTACGGAACCCTTCGTGTGCGAGTCCGACTCGCACTTGGCCAGTTTTTTTTATGTATGTTCCGGGATTTTTTTGTTCTCTATCTCCCCGATCGGAACCGATCGGTGCAGGATAATTTTTATGTCGGCAGGCACCACTGGGACCCACATGCTCTGTGCTGGGACCGGTCGGTCCCAGTGCGGTCGGGCGATTTTACATCCAATTATTACGAAGCCACAGATAACAACAAATTAGAACAACTTTCACTTGGATTCGCTACAATTTCGTGGAAGGCGTAATACAATCATAAATCATAGTGAATTTGATAATGTTATATTTGTTGTTTAGTAAGTATAGTAAATATTTTTCAATTTGTAGTTTTTGAGGGCGGCGCGGTGGTCTTTGATGTAAAAAGTTTTTTCATCTGTTTGTTTGACACATGTTTTTGTGTTTTGAAATACAATATAATACCGATTATTTTATAAGGTCGGTTTTAAAATCTCTGATTGGGTATAATTTATTCCCGGATATTAATTTTCATCAATTTGAAATATAATCAACAAATCATTTAATTGAATTAGCAAAATGCATAATTCAAAAATATGTATACGCTCATTTATAATTTTTTACAAAGTACAACCAGGACCCTAAAACTTTAATTCGTAAAACATAATTATACCAAATTAATTCATTTTAAAAATCAATAAGAACATACATTTTTTTTTTGTAATTGATTGATTTTGATTAAATATTATTTCTTCATTTTGATTAAATACTATTTTAATTGAGTACTTTTCATGTTAAAATCCATTTTATCGCTATCGATTATTTTCCCTTAATGAAGTAAAGCAGCCCTAACGATAGGCATACCTACAAGAACTGACTCGTCCCCCGGCCCGCGGTAGTGAGTCGTGCTCTTCGAAGCAATCGGCCTATACGCTCTCTGGTGGTTATATTCTCTTTGGTTTCAGCATACTAGCTTGCCTATCAGTCGTGCTACATGCTACACAGGTACTCAGACACGGAATTAAAATATTTACGGATTTCGTCCACGTCTTTATTTCAATTGTTTTCGACGAAAGTTGTAATTTATGAAACAAAGCTTTAATATTTTTCTAGCAACCTACCTACCTATGTCGCACGGTTTTTATCAACATAACTACACCTTCCGAAATATATTCTCTAAATGGTGGCGAAAATCTCATCCAAATCCGTTGTTTAGTTTAGAACAACGCGGTCACACAGACTGACATCAACTGCAACTTTAATTTATAATAGGCATATTATGTACTGTGAACACCGTTAGTTTATAATAAATCTCGTAACAATGTACACAACTGAACTGTACCTTACTGCTTACAATATAACGTATTCATTTTATGTAGTTTATATTCTATCCATGTCAAACCGTCAAATTGTGAACGAACCTGCACTTACAGACAGGGTTTACAATCTGTCCGAATCATCCCTGATTTATCAAACTCAAACTCAAACCATTTATTTCAATTAAACCATTTACAGGCACTTTTGAATTGTCAAGAAGTCGATCAGTCAGAAAATATGAAGCTAGTTGCCCATTCCAAAGCGTAGGTACCTATGGAGAAGAACGGGCAAGAAACTCCATGGACACTCTTTTAAATTGTATTTTTACAAAAATATTAGTTACATCATTAATGTTGAATTTACAATTATATGTGAGAACGATGTAAAAAAAATACGTACGCGTTAAGAGCGTCCAGAGTACAGCAAATAGTAAGAAGACAACAATCCAAAAATAAAATAATTAAAAATAAGCCGAGGCAGCTGAGTGATGACCAGCCCCAACTGACGGCGCCCGTTCACGAACATGACGCATAGATCAGCACCATTCAGCTCAACCATTTTGAAGGGAGCTAAATGATCCAATACACACGCCACCGTCAGCGAGACATTTGTGTGAGCATGACATACTATCAGCCGCCATTGCACATTCAAGTCAATGAAAGACATATTACCCGGTAAATGGTAATGAAGGTATACTTACATAGAACTCACATCTGTGCTATGCAGTTATACAATGCAAAGGAAATTGAGTTTATACAATGCAAAGATAATCTTACAATCTTCAGCAGCTCCAACAGTATTTTCCAGTGTTAATCAATTAGTTGTGGTTGTGGAGCAGGACCAGCATTGAGCCAGGCATTTTTATCAGCGATGTAATCCCCTAACTTATAGTATGCCTGACTGCATAGTGTGCGTTTTATACAAGACTTGAATTTTGTTTATCGGTCTTGGCGGTGGCCGAATCGGTAGCAGTAACTAAGGCAGGGCATCCTGCCCAGCGAGCGAAGCGATGGTCGCCGCGGCAGTACTTCCAACTTGGTCGCAGTTACTACTTACTAGGTTATTTAGTATTAACGCAAGCTGCGATACGTCGCATGCAAGTTTGATACCAGTTCACAATTTATCGGTTTTCCATTAATATAAACTATGGAAACATAATGCATTAAATTACAAATGATAATAATGCAGTACACAATTTTTCTATAGTTTATAATCTCGCGGGATAGATTAAACTCCCTCACTCTGATGTTCATAATTTTTATACGGTGACATAAATTGTTAAAGAAGTTAATATTAACAAAAGGTGCTCACAGCAGTCACGTAACGGTGTTTTCTCGTACTTTTTGCGCACCTGATGGAAGTCGTTATTATATCGCTGACGGCGCCCGCACCTGTATCGTTGAGCTGTTCCTGAAAGTGCTTCCATACATCTATCATAACTTAAACGTAAGTGCCTAGTAGGTCGGTGCACGAGCACACATCTGTCTTATTTATTCAACTACGTGTGTAGAGAACAAAGCGCTGTCTTTTCCACTGCACAACTTTAAACATGATTAAATTATAAAACTGTCAGTCGACCAATGAGCGCAGCTCGACAAACTTTTGTAAAAACTTTCAGTACACAAGTACCCGCGAGTACCTACAACAAGTACAGAAGTACACAAGCACTGCTGAGAAAGAGCCACAACACATTGAAATTCATCGCATCACTCGCGATCCCCGGCTCATACCACAGAGTACCGACTACAGAGTTTACATTCTTTTTCAACGGCTCACAACTTTACCCGCGCCCGCAACAGAGAGAGGTAATTGGTTGTTTTTATTATGTTAGAGAGAGATGGAGGACGGAGCGAGTCAGTAATCGTGGCAGATTAGTTTCTGTTGAGATTTTCAAAGGTTTACTGTTTGTTCAGAATAGAGTTCAGTGTGTGTGTGTGTGTGTGTGTGTGTGGTGGGGGGTGTGTGTGTATCACTTGCCTTATTTAAATCTTACAACAGTATTCATTTCATAAGTCTTAATGATTAAATGCTGCTTTCTGAACAGGTTACTTTCTAAGAAGGTTATGTAAATAATTATGCACCTAACTAGGGTGCTCTGGACTCCCTCTAGGAGTCCGTGTGTGGGCTCCAAGTTGAACGAAGTCATTGTTTTCACGACCAAACTGTTCAGAACTGTTCGCATAAAATGAGGAAAAAACTGCGTAAAACTTGAATTTAGAGTTGGGGTCTGTTTGTTCTTTATTTAGTTTAGTGCACAGAGGAATATCTACAGCGTGGAAATAGTGCGGTTGGCACCACTGTGCAAGTGTTCACTGTGCACGGCTCGGGACATTTTGTGCGGAACTTTTTGGCGCAGTAGTAAACAAGTGCGGACATAGCAGCACACTGCACAGTGGTCCTTTGTACGAGTGTTATTATGCAAAATAGATCTCGATGAGTCTGTAATGTCCATTGTGGTGCACTCGCTACTTCATGAATGTGTGTTATAATAAAGTGGTTATGATCATCACGATTGCTGCACAGAACAGCTCGCTTGCTTGATTGCAGAACAGTAATATCGAATCGAACACGATACATTCTTACCCTACGATCCAAAAACTTGTGGATTATTTTAAACGTAGATAGGTAGGTACTCATTGTGTGTTTATTCAATACCGCAAAACCGTTCGAAACCTTAGTTCAATCTCATTTTGTTGCCGTTTTTATAACGGCGTCTGCTAGCTAGTAAAAGATAAATATTTTAAGTCTCGTTTAGTGCGCGCCGAACAGAATATTCTGACCGTTTTCACTACAACACGATCGTGGAAACTACACTCACTACAGAGCAGTACAAGCTATAAACAAGATACGTTGTCTCTTTCCCTCGTTGTGAACATTTACAAAACGTGCTCGAGTCGTTCGAGCGCTCCGACAGATCGCCGAGCCACAGTCGCTAATAAAATTGGGGATAAACAGAAAAACACTCGCTTTTTATTTGTTTATAATACATTATTCGCATAGATCGTATCCTCTGGGCTTCACTGCAAACAGCGCTGGATTTTTTATGCCTTAAACGTGACCGAACATAAGTAACTTTCATTCGGGGACTTGTAATACGAAGTTCAATATTCACCCATGCGTCGCAACGTTATGACAATATTCAACATCCATTGCACGCTGAAAACTGATTCCCTTTTCTATTTAATGAACAAAACCGTTAATAGATAGTGTGAAAATCTGTCATTCGTATTGTTTTCCAGCGAGGTGGTCGGGGTGTTCATATACACAGCTCATTACGATAAAGGCGCGCGTTCGACGTATGGCAATCAAACGGGTAAACATTGATCTGCGCGGGCGACTGTACGCGCGGCGGCGTGAATTGTTCACCGCCGCGTACACCGGCCCCCGCAAGTTGTGCTCGTTAGCTGATTACTGATTAGTTTATCGAGTTACCCTCAATCAGTATTGTGTCATTTTTTCGGGAATTCACACGTTAATTAGATATGTTAGGGATTTGTTGATCTAATTGAGTTATCCTTCATTAGCTTAAGTGCTGATGATTCAGTAGACCCAGGAAGGCGCAAGGAATCACAGCCTCGGAATAAGTGAAACATACTGAATCGTACGGCACCCCGTACTGACTGTCACGGATCATTTAGGAGTCGACGTTCAAACATGTTGTACAACTTCACATCTCGCTGTTCCCGGCACGCGGCAGGGCGTCAGCTCCACGACGATCACGTCTCTGTAACTTCACAATATAAGCCCACACCTCGCTGTTCCTGGCTCGCGACAGGGCGTCAGCTCCACGACGATCACGTTTCTGTAACTTCACAACATAAGTTCACACCTCGCTGTTCCCGGCACGCGACAGGGCGTCAGCTTCACGACGATCACGTCTCTGTAACTTCACAATATAAGCCCACACCTCGCTGTTCCCGGCACGCGACAGGGCGTCAGCTTCACGACGATCACGTCTCTGTAACTTCACAATATAAGCCCACACCTCGCTGTTCCCGGCACGCGGCAGGGCGTCAGCTTCACGACGATCACGTCTCTGTAACTTCACAATATAAGCCCACACCTCGCTGTTCCCGGCACGCGACAGGGCGTCAGCTCCACGACGATCACTTCTCTGTAACTTCACAATATAAGCCCACACCTCGCTGTTCCCGGCACGCGACAGGGCGTCAGCTCCACGACGATCACTTCTCTGTAACTTCACAATATAAGCCCACACCTCGCTGTTCCCGGCACGCGACAGGGCGTCAGCTCCACGACGATCACTTCTCTGTAACTTCACAATATAAGCCCACACCTCGCTGTTCCCGGCACGCGACAGGGCGTCAGCTCCACGACGATCACTTCTCTGTAACTTCACAATATAAGCCCACACCTCGCTGTTCCCGGCACGCGACAGGGCGTCAGCTCCACGACGATCACTTCTCTGTAACTTCACAATATAAGCCCACACCTCGCTGTTCCCGGCACGCGACAGGGCGTCAGCTCCACGACGATCACGTCTCTGTGACGCCACCGCCAAGTCCACATTGTGGGATGTAATAAATAATAAGAGTATTATCTAGTAAGCAGAGTTTTATCAGTCCAAAACAAGTCTAAAACCAATGCTTACCCAATATTACAAAAATAAATTGTACGCATGAATCCAGTCGACACTTCTTCAAGTTAATCTTTGTGTTATTAACAAAAATTGTCATGAGGTCTTAGTGAACGGGCTCGCCCGGCGAAGTAGTATCACCATTCGCCGTACTTGTTATACGAGGCATAAATTGATTTCAGCTTGTCCATAGCTGCCCCGGTGACTTCCTTGATCTATCTTCAAATCACAGGTAGTAAATTCTCAAGATTTATACCAAATTTCCCTCTTCGAAGTGCATAGAGGCAATAAATCCGACTCATCACACACTACCGTTATCCGGTAAGTAGCCGTAAACGGTTTCATAATGTCCGGATCACGAGCCGGCCCGTAAACAATTCGGTAGTGCCACGACGCCGATGTTAGATGAACTAGATGTTAGTTGAAACAGGCTGATGTTAGGGGTCTATGTATTCTGGTAGACTAAGTGGCCGGTATATCTTGACCTGTGAATTCATTGGTGTGATTACCAATAAGGGGTTTGAAAATTCCGGTAGACTGGCTATTATTAGCTGAGCTGTGATGTCTTTAATGTTGTCAGAGGGTGGAGCTCTTATGATTTTGGTGGATGATCGTCTTAAATGATTGAATATCTGCGCGTCTTAAGAAATAGCTATTAAGCTCGGTTGTTGATTCTGTTAAATTGTGTTTGTGCGCAGTTTTTCTCCGTCGTTTATATTTTAATACGGTTCGGCACGTGACGGGATGGGGGGACAGGCTTCACAAGGAGGGAGACGAGGGGGAGGTAATAACGTTTGTTTGTTTTTGTTATAATGAGGTAAGGAGGTGTGCACTCCAGGTGACAGCCGACAGCCAACGTTTATTTTAATCATCATTGTGACGGACGAATATGCTGTAAATACTTTTATTTTTTGTTAAAATTAAATTTAATGTTGAGTTGCTTTGATCTGTCGAAAAAAGTTTGGTTTTGTAGAGTGTTGTCTTTAAAACTCCAACCTGTTTGACAGTCTCCTTCTAAAATTGGATGTACCTAACATACTCATGCCCGGGTACTGTACCTACATAAGTATATGCATATTAACTTGACATACTAAAGACAATTTATTACAAAACCATCTCAACTATACAAGGGGTGCCACTTTGTACGTTTGTTATGATACAGAGTGCACTAACAATGAGGTTGGCGCGTGTCAATATTCACGTAATTTGTGAGGACCCTGCCGGTGCACGGTGGCGCGATGTCAAAAGAGAGTCCCGTAGATGACATACTGCCGCCAGCGTTACATACAGAAGGACAGAAGGCATATCAGGGTAGACCAGTCGATTTATTCTGTAAAAAACTCTCCGTGAAAACTTAGCTAGTTGTAGTAGCAGACCGTTGTCTACATTTGAGTACGGTTAGGGGCAATGAGCTGGCTACCTGCTTCATTGGACTTTAAACACAACTGGTGTAAGTGGTGTACTGCTCAAGTACACCTCTGCCTACCCTTTCGAGGTAAACAAGCGTGATGTTATGTCTCTGTTTTACAGGAAATATAGCCGATATTGTAGTGTCACACTAACATCACCATCATCATCATCTACCTGCCTTTTCTCAACTATGTTGGGGTCGGCTTCCAGTCTAACCGGAATTAACCAGTCACAGCTGAGTACCAGTGTTTTAAATGGAGCGACTGCCTATCTAACCTCCACAACCTAATTACTGGGTAATACAATACCCCTTGGTAAGACTGGTTGTAGGATTTTCAGGTTTCTGACTACCCGTAACGAGTGTCAAAGAACCACGAATGGCAGCCGGGATCAAGGAGGGGTGTTATTACGAAAGACGGTCACCATCCACGGACCAGCCGCGGCAAGCGTAACTTAACCTGGTCGATCAACCCATGCGGCCGCTACTTACTGCTAACTTCTCTATAACTGGTATTTGAAACAAAGCAGGCCTTCTGCTCCATTCCGTTTGCTCACCGATCCCACGTTCAAGTTAATTAGCGCACACTTGCAGAGCTTCCTAACATGTTGCAACTTATTAACTTCACGGAAAATACTCCGACTGCCACTCAAAGTGTTTTTATTGCACTCTCCTTAAAAGGTTTCTCTTTAGTTATTTGTGGCACGACTCACGACTCACGAGCTAGGTACACGTGAGGTATCGATAACTTATGATTGTGACGAGTTAATAGCCGATACCCTCGACCGACACCTGTGGCTGTTGTTGGGTGGCCGGGTCTACAGTCCAATGCAGCTGTACCTACTTCTTGATACGCGATATTTAATATGTTTGTCCGTCGTTGTAAATCGTTGTAGAAAATAAACAACTCTAGTGCGTCGATGGCAAATATAGGCAATTAAAGTTAAAATTAAATTTAAATTATTTGTTTGGCTCAATATTCAGCAACGCTAACACCACTACTACACAATGACATGTCATTTATTAGGGACAAGTGACTAACTACTGCACAATAACATGTGTTAGGGACATGTGACTAACTACTACACAATGACTTGTATTAGGGACAGGTGACCAGCTACTACACAATGACATGTATTAGGGACAGGTGACTAATAATAAATAACGAATCACAATAGACTTCATGCAGATAATATTAGAGCTTAAACATAAAGCGGGAATAGACCTCCGTTCAAAAATTTGGAATGTCTTGCGACATAACCACTCCATCAGTGTTAACATAACCACTCCATCAGTGTTAACTCAAGTTACAGATTTCACACAAAATGTTCAATCCAACAATCTCGTTCCGACTGCAAAGCGATGCTCGTCAAAATGGTAGTCGCATTCGTATGATGTCACTGCGGCTGTCCGACATCCGGGACACTCGCCGCCAATAGAGTGGTCGTGACACGAGTGTCGGCGTGTCGTGTCGCCGTGTCGGCAGTGTCGCGCTGATTGCGACACCGCACACGGACAGACGTGCCGGTGCTGCGAGAAGTGAATAGTATGAACTGATCGGTTATAGGACGTTGCGCCAGTCGTTTGGGAAAGTCGAGTGTGTTCTTAATGTTCTATCTTTCTTTTGTAAAATGTACATCAGTTTATGTCTCTTATACTCATAAACTCATTGAGTGTTTAATTTCTGCCATTGCTTAC
The DNA here is from genome assembly GCA_916614155.1 of Mesoligia furuncula. Lineage (NCBI taxonomy): Eukaryota > Metazoa > Arthropoda > Insecta > Lepidoptera > Noctuidae > Mesoligia > Mesoligia furuncula. The sequence goes on from OU744816.1 coordinate 20,029,416, forward strand.
CTAATATTTTCATATAAGAAGGATTCTTTCACGAAAATGAAAATTTTTGTTTAATCAAGATCTAAGTTCCTAGGAGTCATAGTAATCGGAGACACACCTGCATCATTACTCTTTGTTGCACTCTTTACAAATTAAACACCAACTTGGTTCAGGTAAACATTAGAATTGTTCAAATAATTTCCAGTCTTTTTCTTTTGCAAAGAAGCAGTCACCGTGTGAGCTCGCGTCACTCGCGTCACTCAGCCTAACATTAATAATAAAGCCGGGTGTTATCACTTCTCACCAAGTTAATATGTCAGTAATTTGCTGTGACGGCTTACCGAGCGCACGCAGCAGTGGATGTGAGCACAGAGCGGCGGCTCGGGGCTACGGGTGCTTTGTAGCGATTGTTGCGTGTGTTGCGTGTTAGCTGCTCTGTGAAATAGGACATTCGATTTGGGAAATGTTTGAAATTATTTCGCAATTTTATTTTGAAACCTTCGATTCAGGATTGATAAAGTATAAATTGTTTCCACATCACGTGCATTCGAAAGCGGGCGCGTACTCATAGTTGTGAAAATTCCATTGCGTTCAAATCATTCGTTTGCGTACTAATTAAACTGAACAGCGTTGCTCAGTCACTTTAATTAGTTCGCAGTAAATAATTGGAACTTTAACAAGTACGTGATTGCAGGTTATATTAGTTTGGTACAGCCACGAAGTGGCCGCGCCATAACATAACACTTCTCTAACTGATTAACATGATTTTTTCTGAATAAACCACATAACATGATGTGGCCTGTAATCATTGAAAATTCCAGATTTTTAAGCACTATTAATTTTTATGTTATTAAAATTAACTATTAAATATCTGCTAGTTCCAGTACCTAGATATACATTAGAAACAGGACAACATGTATCAATTACCATATATCTGTCTGTCGCAACTAATCAGAGCATGCTCCTGCAACCGTACCACCGCGTGCACCGCTTGTGGTCAGGGCGCGTATTTCCAAATACCGCTTCAAAATTTCACCTGAATAGGATTCAGCTAGTGAAGGATCCCGTCAAGATGTGAGTGGAGAGTAATATAAAGTTGTACCTAAGTTGTTTTAAATCGTATTCCGATCGAAAGCGATGCCGCATTTTGTGACCTCAGTGTAATCTGTCGATGTAGATTAAAGGTAAACCTTTATAAAATCAGAAGCGACCTGCAATTAAAAGCAATTTGGTAATCTCAAGATCTATTTAGGTCCACTGGAAATATGAAATGTGCATTATACTACGTCACCCTTTTAAATCTATTTTGATCCATGAAAAAATCAATAAAGAGCAAAAAAGAAATCTTTTTTGGGTTCCGTTGCCAAATGGCAAAAATCGGAACCCTTATAGATTCGTCATGTCTGACTGTCTGTCTATCTGTCTGCCTGTCTGTCTGTCCGTCCGTATGTCACAGCCACTTTTTTTCACTTTTTAGGTTAACCTACGCCCCACAAATTCATATAACACTATTTGTTAGTCAACTGCTCATCACATGTTACAAAATATTGCTTTTCCCGATGCTGGGACGTTAATTGTTGAGGAGTTCTCCTGGTAAGAACCAGGAGAACTCCTCAACGATCGCTCACTATACGCATTGTGACGAGCATAAATTGCTTGGCAACCATAATATTAAGGCATTGACTGCCACCGCGGTCACCGGTGACCGCGAACAATATATTTTCTATTGTGTCTGTCTGGCAGTCAACGTGTTAAAATAATCGAATCGCAACCCGTGAAAAATTTGTCATTGAGTAGTTCCGATGGCCATCTGTGGTCTTCATCATCAGCTCCACTTTACCAAATGATGATTGCAAATGCTCAAGCTACTTTAAAAAATACCCAAATCGATATAGGTTTGCCTATAAAATTTGAGGGTTTCCCTAGATTTCCATGGGATCCTCTCATCAGATTCCAACTCGAGAATATACATACCTACCTTTAAAAAAAAAAACGATTTTTAAAGTCGAACATATAACCTCCTCCTTTTTGGAAGTCGGTTAAAAAAAGTCTTCATCGTTCTATGGTGTTTTTTTTTACCTGTATAATTCCCATTTGAATTTACGTGATAGGTGCTACAACGAGGTGTCGTACTTCGCACCCGGCGATGTAAAGTTTGACCACAGTCGAACCACAGCCGGTGGAGGGGCTTGGGGGGTTGTAATAATGACATCATTATTTAGTACAACACTCGTACTATTATGTATTATGTGGTACAACGCGACTTAGTCGTTTCCTGTTAAGTGCTCCTCTATCATAGGTGCTACAAATACACATCTAAGAATGTGTATTAGGTATTGATTGCATGATATTCAAAGGCTGCTATGAAAACAACCACGACTCCCGAACGTCTCGTTTCTGACTAACGACCGGTTTTTGATTTGAAAATATGAAGTTAAGAACTTGTCAAACTGTACTTTAGCGTTACTTCAAGTCCAATAGTCCGTTAGCCCAATACATCCAAATTCTCCGTTCAGAAGCCGGCTCTAACTGACCAACTCCATGACAATCAATAAGTGGTTTAATTACAAAAAATACATTGCGATTTTAGTTTGAAAGTTACTTTTTATGAAATGTAAGAACCATGTTTCCGTTTATTATGATTTTTTTGATGTTGACTTGAAAGAGCATGGCAGTTGAGAACTCGTCATGCTCACTTAAATGTCTCACCGATGGTGGCGCGTGTGTTGGATTATCCGGTTCCCTACAAACTGGTTGAGCTGGATGGTGCTGATCCACGCGTCATGTTCGTGAACGGGCGCCGTCGGTTGAGACTGGTCTTCTCTTAACTGCCAATGCTTATTTTTAATCTTATATTTTGAATTGTTTCTTCATTTGTGTCTTTTTTTTACATTGTTCTCACATATAGAAGCAACAAGAATAATGTACCCAGGATTTTGTAATATTTTGATTTAAAAGAGTGTCCATGGAGTTTCTTGCCCGTTCTTCTCCATAGAGATCTACGTTTTGGAATAGGCAACTAGCTTCAACTTTCTGACTAACTGACAGACTATTTAATTTTGACAATTCAAAAGTGCCTGTGCAAGGTCTAATTGAAATAAATGCTTTGAGTTTGAGTTTGAGTAATTTACGCGGCCTACCCAAATTTCCTTTCTTTGGTATTGTTCGTCGAATCGTTGAGCTCCTTAAGTTCTGAGTTGAGCTGCACGGTTACTGACAAATGCGTGCACTGACTGGACAGGTCCACTCAATCTGTGTGGTTCTTTCCTCAAAAGACCATTCCAGACACTAATCTACATGGTCCTCAAAGATTATGTCCGAATTTCTTATATACACATTGACATTGATGAATTTTATTTAGACAATGACATGAATATTTACTTTGAAAAGTATTTTTTTTTTTTAATTATTGTGAAGGTGTGTCGGTGTGAGGACTATGTGGGTCATTTCTTGTTTCTTTTTCTGTTTTCCTTCATAGTTTTAATCATGATCTGGCAGTTTGAGTAATTTACGCGGCCTACCCAAATTTCCTTTCTTTGGTATTGTTCGTCGAATGAATGAATGAATGAATGAAAAGCAATTGCATGCAGCAGAGATGAGAATGCTAAGAGGGATGTGTGGTGTTACACGAATGGATAGAATAAGAAATGAGTACATAAGAGGAAGTTTGAAAGTGGCACCGGTAACTGAAAAGTTGCGTGGGAATCGGTTGTCATGGTATGGGCATGTGTTACGAAGAAATGAGGAAAATGTCGAGAGGAGAGTTTTGAGTGAATGAATGAATGAATGAATGAATGAATGATATATTTATTTGCAAGAATATAGGTAGTTAACATAAGTTCTTAAGATCTCTGGGTTTCACTATATTCGGCATTTCAGCCGTGCAAATATTTAGATTTTACATCTTGGTTAAACTTATAGCATGCAGTACGTACACATTTAGTAATTAGCAATAACATAAAAATACTAATAATAATTTCATCATTTAAATTTGGATTACAATGCAATTAATAAAATTAAATTATACAATTATATTCCTTCATAATAATAATTTATATTAATAATAGCGATTAATAATAATGATGTCATGTCAATGAAAATTGCAAGAGTAATGATAATGTTTCAATATTATTTAAGTAATGTAAATATATAGATCAGATGTAGTAATTATAATAATTAAGTTTTACATTTTACATTCAAAATATTCATTGATGGAATAAAAACATCTCTCACACAACCAGTTATATAGCTTTCTATTAAATTCTAAATCTGTAGCACTTCTGAATTCTTCGGCCAGGTGGTTATATATTTTCACCGCCATGGTATAACAATTTTTGTTGCATAGTTTTAGTCTATTACGCGGGACTACAAGTGGCTTTCGTACTACTTTCCTCTTTGACATAGCCTTTTCATCTTTTTCAAAAAGCGAGTAGTTGTTTCTTACAAATTTGCAGGTTTCAAATACGTATAAAGACGGGAGGGTAAGCAGCTTTTGCTTCATAAATACAGGTTTACAAGAGTCTGTCCACTTAAGATTGAAAATTGACCTTACACACTTTTTTTGGGCTATAAATGCCCTCTGGGCATCAGTTGAATTCCCCCATACAGTTATTCCATACCCATACCATTCCATGAGGATGTCGATGGCTATAAGAGTAGGGGAAGAACAAAGAAACGATGGATGGAATGTGTGAATGATGATATGGTTAGAAAGGGGGTGACTACTGAGATGACGACTAATAGAGAAGTATGGAAGAAAAAGACTTGTTGCGCCGACCCCAAATAAATTGGGATAAGGGCAGGAGAATGATGATGATGATGGTATTGTTCGTCGAATCGTTGAGCTCCTCAAGTTCTGAGTTGAGCTGCACGATTTTTGACAACTCCATGTCACTCTGTCCACTCAATCTGTGTGGTTCTTTCCTCAAAAGACCATTTCAGACTCCAATCTACATGGTCTTCACAAGATCTGACCAAGATGTCTGGACTTTAAAAGAGACTATGACCTCTGCGTTTGTTTCGGCCTTTCTTCTCAGAATAGTCAAATAGGAAACGCCGACTTCATCTAGTTTAAAAAAATATGATTGACGTGTAAAAGTGTTTGTACAAACCTACTTACAGAAAATAAATCATTTATCACTTATCAGCCTCCTAAGAGGTTTTGGTAGCTATTGTTAGGTACAGTCGGTGATAGCAATTAACTGACCCCCCTAAAAATTACTCGATTTTGCACCCTCTGCTCATAACATTAAAGGTTATTCAATATGTATGAGTTTATCAGACTAACACTACCCGATGAACAGAAACAATAAATAATTTTGATACGCAAACTTGAGCTTTAAGATGTTGGTGTTAGGTCATTACTATGTATATGGGTATTTGTTACGCAATTTTCATTTTTATGCAGCAAGACTTAAAGGTTAGGTTAATGTTCTGATAATTTGTGTCATTGCTACTGATACCTATTTTCATCTGTCTTACCCAAGTTAATCTGGTGTCGTGGTTTGTGTGTAAGGCTGGGACGTGGAAGATGCAAGTTCAAGTCCTGTCTCAATGTTTAATTTTGTTTTCAATAAATATATAAATTGTTCGTGAAGTATTTCTTGCATTATTGTAAAGAACAAGCACATCAATTAAATTAATAAAATTTTCATCTTTTTCAATAAGTGGGTAGTTAGACGTCATTATGCGTATTCAACAAAAACTGCTATTGAGATGATATTAAGAATATGGGGTAGAAGAATAAATTGAACAAGACATTCTATGCACAAATAGCAGTGAATACGCGCGAACATTTTTACCTTGCCTTACAAATTGCGAAAATCCACGCCTTTTTCCTTTTTATTAATTATCAGTTTTGATACAGTTTAATCGTCATGTCTCAGTTGTGATTATTTAAAATACAAAATAATCTATTTGCATGAGGAGAATGTTGGTGTTAAAGCGATTGCTAGGAAACTTAATATAGCGGTAAGTGTATTCTTTTTTATGCTTCATTTATACTTATAGCTATTCTTTAATTTGTTAGTTGGCTTAAAAACTTGTGAATGAATAATAGAAAATTAACTACGTTTCATTATGAGATCATGTAAAGGTCTAATGTGGTTTATCTAAACTTATTCGAAAAATTATGCTTACTTCGTTACTAAAATTATGCTTATTGTGTTGTTTCAGAGAAATACAGTCAGATTGTGGCTAAGACGTTTTGAAGAGACAGGGAATATTCAAAAGGATCGTCCTGGAAAATATGGCCCAACTTGTGACATCAACATGGGAATTCATGAGAGGAAGTGACTGTTGTTGGAATATGGTGCGCGGTATGCGGAACCGCTTGCAACAAGTAGTAGAAAAAATGGTGCTCCACTTCGCTATTAAAAGCACCACTGAATGACTTCAGTGACCAGTGTTGGCCACAAACAATACTAACGTGTCAGTGTGTGTGTTAAATTAACTATTCTTATAATTTTTAACGAAGTATTTCGCATACCTAGTTTTTGTCAAAACCTTATTTATAACTAAAAATAACTACTTACAAAACAAATTGATATAGGTAAAACATTAACACATAATGCTATTTTATTCAGTTAAATGATATTTAATGTGGTGATGTTATTGTTATGAAATAAAGAGAAATACCTATATTTCTAAATATTCTAACATGTTGATTCACTACATTAAACTCTGTGAAGTATGTAACAACGTTATTAGTAAGCAGGTAAATGTTACCTATATCATTTACGTTATTCTTATAATAATTTTATTTATAAAATAAAATCGTTTTTACCATCATTATCGTTTTTTATTTCTGTTCAGCTTTTTTTGGTAGCTAAATTTATAATTTATTATTTATGACTTTAAAAAATATTGTAAAACAGAACGCGTAACAGACAATAATATATTGGTTTCGAACTCACAACCTCATTCTCGTCAGCTTACTACAACTACTACCAGACCACACGAACATAGTGAACGTCGTTGAAATTAGCAATTATATTACAAGTTAAAACAATATTCAAGATCATACCTACCTTGACACTGCGTGTTAAAGTTCAAATTCGAATAACTATTTTGTTAATCATAGACGACCAGTTGTTCTAGTTCGACAAGCTTACTGTTAACAAGCAGAAGGTTCAAATTCGTTTAATTTTTAAGGGGGTCAGTTAATTGCTATCACCGACTGTACAAATGACACTCGATTATATGGTAATAAATCCACACTAAAAATACAACGTATAATTAAAACAATTAACGTACAATTAAAACGCTACAACGAACCACATCTCTCTTAACAAGACGCTGCCCTGCCTATCTACACACTTTTGTGTATAACAAGGTTACCAGTAATTTGCCTTGTGATCCAAAAGAACTCTCTACATGCAAAAATGTTGTCAAAAAATGGCTACTAGGTCTTTCATAAGATGAATCAGAAAACATTCTCACATCACTCAACTCACACTCGGAATCCTACTCCCACCACAGACACTGACACCTACACACCACATTTACACACACTAAAACGCCTACACACCACACGCGCACACAGTAACACACACACCCTAATCTTGACTATGCTACATTTTATTTTCATTTTTTTATGATTTTATTGTTTAACATTTCATTTTAATTAATAATAATAATAATCGTTTATTTATAAAATGGGGATACATTTACAATGAATAGCTTAACAAATAAAATAGCGCACAGTTGCTAATTTGCCTGAACTAGGTTGAACCTGTGCTTCAGGCTAAAAAGTGCATACAAGTATTTAATGTAATAAATTAACAATCAGTATAACGTAAAAACTAAATTACAACATAGGTAAATAAAAGTAAAATAGCATGTTAGCAGTTCTATTTGCAGACAATAAGTAGGTCCTCTGTCTGTGCATAGTCGATGGTTAATAAATATTTAAGTATAATTTGTTTACAGCTATAGTAATTTAGTTTATAAATACTTAGTTTTCTATTTAATCTATTGTACAGGAATGGGCCTAAGAAAGTTATAAACCTTTCTACAAAGACATGTTTTGAGGTAGCATTAGATATGCATACTAAATCATTCCGTCTCTTGTTAGTATTGTCGGCATTGTAGGCAAGCATGGTGTGCTGTTTTAATAGTTAAATTGTTTAATATTTTTAGTTTTAGGCTTTGCTCAGTGCAATTTAAGCTTTATTTGTTTCTAAATAATTTACGTTTTAAGATTTCTCAATATTTAATCGAGTTTTATATAATTGGTTGCAATTACTCACCTACTCCTAAATAAACTGCAGTGGTAAATAGCACTATATATGTCACAACTCTGGTCCCCAAGATACAGGCGCCGACTAGTTTGGGGACCGCCGTAAAGATCCAAATGATGATCGCTAACAGTTACAGACCGCCGCCGTTAAGTTAAGTTAATTATAAGATAATACATGTAACATTGGTTCAATAAAAGAACTGGGTTGCTTGACAGCTGGACAGCGTGTCGGCGACTATATTGTATGTATTCCAAGTATCTTGTGCGACGTGGTGTTTAATTTTTGCTATTCGCTTTCAGTGCGTTAATCAGTGGTTTGTGGTCCGTGAAAATGGTGACGTCACTGCCTTCGATCATCCTGCGAAAGTGACGAACAGCCATATGTACATAGCTAGCAGTTCTCGGTCGTAGGTGGAGTATTTCTGGGCATCGTTGAGCTTCTTGGAGAAGAAACCGAGTGGTTTCCATCTTCCTTTGATCCTCTGTTGTAAAACGGCTCCCGCACAGGTATCAGAGGCGTCGGTCATCAAAGCGAAAGGTAGGCTTGACGATGGGTAAAACAATAGTGTGGCGTTGGAAATATCTTCTTTTCACATGTTGAATGCTTTAACTGCTGCTTCGCTCCATTGAATTATTGTTTTGTCGTTTTTTCTTTGAGTCGTGTAAGTAGGCGTTTAATTCCTTTTGATGTTTGGCGACGTTTGGAATGTTTTCTCTATAGAAGTTCATCATTCCCAGGAAACGACGAAGTTCTTGTATGTTCTAAGGCTGTCGGTATTCCGTGATAGCCTTAATCTTCTCGTTTGTTGGCTTGATTCTTTCGGTGGATATCGTATAGCTCAGGAAATCAAGTTTTGGTTGACCGAAAATGCATTTTGAAACGTTTAACTGCAGTCTGTTATCGTTCAACCTCTTAAAAGCGTCTTCTAAGTCTCTTCTGTGCTCTTCTTGGGTTTCTGATGCTACCAAAATATCGTCGACAAATGAGATAACTGGCAGCCCTCGTAAAACATTGTCGATGTGCCGCTGGAATGTCTGACCTGCGTTGCGCAGCCCGAAGCACATTCTTGTGAATTCATACATGCCGAAAGGTGTAATGACAGATGTTTTCATGATGTCTTCTTCACGATTTCGGACTTGGTAGTTCCTCCGTTCCTTCTTCAAATCAATGATAGAGAAGAATTTCTTCCCCAACAAGGAGTAGGTGAAGTCATGCAGTCTTGGTATGGGGTACCGATCGGGAACTGTTACTGCATTCAGTCTCCTGTAGTCGCCACATGCTCTGTGTTTGCCATCTTTCTTTAGTACCAGGTAGTGGACTGGTCCATGGACTGTTTGATGTCCTGCAGATCCGTTGCTCGATCATTGACTGGAACTCTTCCTTTGCTGCCTTGTACTTATAAGGTGGGAGCGGTCTTGCTTTGGCGTACAACGGTGGTCCTTTTGTTTCGATGTAATGTATTACTTTTTATGTGGAACCTGTTCAAATAGTCAAAATTTCCAAAAATTTATGAAATGGCATCTGTTGGTTATTCTTTAACACCCCGACAATTTTTTGACAGTTTTACGCCTCGTCTAAAGATTTATTAGTATATGTTTAGTTATCTATAACTAAATAAATTAATAAATTAATTCTTTGAGTTTAATTTTAGGAAATACATTCTACGAATAACGAATGAAATGAATATGCTATACACATCATGTACGAACGACAGGTTCATATAATTATGTATCTCAAATTCTTGGAAATGCCTCAACATAATCTATAACTATATTCTATATATGTACCTATATAAAATTCAAACCCCTCTGTGCCTCGGAAAGCACGTTAAGCCATTGGTCCCGGCTGTCATTCGTGGATCTTTGACAGTCGTTGTGAGTAATCAGAAGCCCGAAAATCTGACAACCGGTCTTACCAAGGGGTATTGTATTACCCAGTAACTGGGTTGTGGAGGTCAGATAGGCAGTCGCTCCATGTAAAATACTGGTATTCAGCTGCATCCGGTTAGACTGGAAGCAGACCCCAACATAGTTGGGAAAAGGTTAGGCAGATGATGATGTATATAAAATTCAAAGTTCTGACTGACTGATATATCTACGCACAGCCTAAACGCTGTTCCTAGAGACATGCAATTCGGAGGGTGTGTTCTTTGTGAAGAGTAGGTATCCACTAAGAAAGGGTTTTCCGAAATTCCAACCCTGAGGACGCGTTCACACGAGCGCGATTGAGCGCGATGTTCAAATGCATCGCTCTCTCAAAAGAGAAGCATTTTATTCCAATGTTTTTAAACGGAGCGATGCGTACGCGACGCGCGCGCGTACATCTCTCTCAAACGTAAAAGAAAAGAATAAGGTTAGGGTAGGCCACGGAAGGGTAGGCGCATTTATCGCATTGGGTTCTCCTGTAATGTAGATGTAAGTAGAAAATAAATAATAAAACTGATGGCGATTAATGTAGATCCCAATATTACATATTCAATACATTGTTGACCTGCAGCTCAGCTAACACGCTGACGTCAGAGGGCGCGTCGGCAGCCGGCGGGCGGGCATACGTCAGGGTTGCGGCCTGGCGATATTAGCGATATCATGCGTATGGAGAATTAACAAAATTATTTCACGCGTCTTTTGGTGAGACCATGAGACCAGGGAAATGTAATATTTCTAGATCGATGATCGATCGATAAATCGTAGCCGTATAACGCAGTAATTTCATACGATGCGACGGTTAAAAAATTAAATGTAGTTCTGATTTGAGTTAATAGAAAAGCTACAAAGCCAAAATGTGTATGGCATACTTTTGTTGGAGCATTCCAGTTATAACTGGATCTGAGTACAGTTAACAGGAAACGCAGTTAAAACGCAGCGTGTGGTACAGGACTGTTGTTTGTCGCCAAACACCCGGCACTTGGCACGCATCGACACCCCTTCCCCCCTTGCCCCAGCGTGAGCTTATTGTTCCAACGCAGTATTTTTTCAAAATTTTGCATAAAAACATTTCTTAAACGAGAAGGCGACAAAACATAACATCACGCCTGTAGGACCACAGGTACCTAAAGACATAGTACACCAACGAGGCAGTCGCACATTAAAGGATGCATACGTTCTCTAGCGCTGGAATGTTGCCCATCGATCATTTGAACAAGCCAGAAAGGGTATCGCACTTTCTCTAAACTTCTCTCTAGAAGTACCTTTGTAGTGATATAGTATAGGCAACGATGCAATCTCAGATCCACTACATTTACAAATAAACATCGGTATGAAACTGGTTGCTTTCCTCGATAGTTTTCATGCTGATATAAGTTTATTTGCGGCATCTGGCAGACGGGCAGACAGACGGTGATCCGACAACAGCCGACGAAACGCGAACTGATACGAACGTGGCGGTTAAAAGAAATGCGGAAATCTTTGCCTTCCAACGTCTTGTAGATCAGATTTATAGCTTTCAACTGTTTGTCCCATTATTACTTTTCTTTTGGTTGATTAGAATAATAGTTAAGATTGCTTTCACGACTTTGATGGCTCCGTCAGTCTCTTGGGTGTTTCGGGTCTCTATTGTGTGTCACTCGTGAGGAACTTTGTCGCTCTCCTGTCACCAGCATGTGTCATGCTGGCGTCATTATGAGTCACTTTGGTATCTTGAGTGTAAATAAATTAGTGCTGATGTATTTAGTGACGGATTGTGGAGGTCATATAGACAGTCACTTCACATAAAATTCAGGTACTCTTCTGCATCCGGTAAGGTGCTGCAAGCCGACCCCAAGATGATTGCGAACAGGCCTGGGCAGATTGAATTAGTGCTGATTTTGACAATCCTGTAACCTTAAGTTATTTGGTCTCATAGAGAGACTCTCACCATCAGTACATCACTTCGCGCGTCGGTCTGTCTAGTGTCGTCGCACGTCACTCTGATGTCGAACTGCCACTGATACCTCGCGCCCGCTCTGAGGACAATATCGAGTGATTTATTTGCTAAACAGTTACATCAAAACTAATAAAATAAGTAGATAGTACATGTTTGCCACGTAAAACAAACACTCGTAGCTCCAACATGTGATCAGGGAGCGGTTTGTGCGCCTATATCCTATTATCGGGCACGCTTCCAATCCACAGCCATTACTGTCACTGTCTCTAACAAAAACTACATTATACTTTTGGCCTGAACTGAATGTCTGGCCGAGGTTGAAGTGTAACGCTGGAAGGGCCGCTAATCTATGGCTACATTAATGAGTTGGTTTTCCAAGTGTGTGGCAGTCAAATAAATAAATAACACTCTTGACTTTAAAATATTGACGAATTGCGCATTTTCGATTTTGTTAGTTTTCTGCTAATTAGCAAACTAAAACTTTTCTTATCATCTTACACTCGAAAGATGATTGTTGAATGTGTAGTTATTTCCCAAAAGACATTCCCTGCGTTAGCAAAGGAATCTCCATGTTTACTGTGCATGTTCGGTGTATGGTGCGACGTGTGCGCGTCCTGCGGCGCGGCCGTGGCGCAGCCCGTGGCGCGGCCGTGGCACATGACGAGCCGGCGCGACGCTCCGACACTCTGTCACGAGCCAACTGACACAGGCTAGCTACGAACACTAGAACTTACTTTACTAATTTAATAATTATTTTAAATCTACTACAAAAACACTTGATCTGCAACAAGCATTTTAGACTACATGAACAGTCGGCGTCATGCAACATTTCATTTTTTCTTCATCAATTTTTTGCGGTACGACGATCACAATGTTGACGAAGAAGGATTGTGTTCACAATAATTTTATTCAGATTGCATGAAACAGTCTGAACGGGCCCACATTTTTTAACACTGATGCATAGAACGGCTTTTCTTGAGAAACGTACTTCTTGTAACAAGTGATCAAGACAATGACTTTCTAGCCAGCATTAGTTTCTTAGAAAAACTTCATTCGCTAGCTATGAGGGACAAATCGTTTGTAATAACACAATTAATTCCTTTTTTTACTCAGACAGCTAAGGAGTACATTAATTGAAGTTACTCAGAATGTACTACTTAGCCGTATGTGTAAAAGAAATACGTAATTGCAAATGGCAGTCGCTTGCAGTTGTGTCTCTGTGGCGCGCGTGACTGTGGCTCGACTCCCGCGGCGAGTTCGCATGATGTATGGCGACACGCGCGCAAATATTTCACGCCGCTCTTAAATTCAACGTAATGCGAACTGTGGCGCCGAACACGCCAACAAGATCTCACTCGGTTTCTGAATAAATCATATTTGAATGGCTGCGGACTACTACCAAACGTGAGACTGTAACCGATGCACTTGTAGATAGAGATCACTTGCAAGTCAATAAAGTACTTCATATGAAAAGGCTTTGTAAAATAATTATTAGAAAATGGTCCCAAATAAGTTGGAGGAAAGCATAACGATGAACGTAAGTGAATACAGGTAGGTATAAAACATAATGTTATGTATTGAGCTCGTTTTTCTCTTAGTCAATAAATTGCATCGCAATCAGCAGACGATAATAGTTGCGAAGCGACGAATAAAAACGCAGCGCTTCTGTAATTATCGCGCTAAATCAGCGCCTTGTTGCATCGCACCGCACCGCACCGCACAGCCTCGCATCGCATCGACACGCATCATGCAGTAAACCGATTCTTTACTACCAAGAAACAACGAAGAGAATTGATAGCATTTTAACTTCGTGGCGAAAAGTACTCATTGTTAGAACATTTTGTGGTATCTTCCTCGGTTCACTAATGTTTCACCAAACTTCTATTAACAAATATTTAGTTTACAACCAACGTTTCGTATACTATTTATTTCACAAACAACTCATTCCGCAAATGTTTTATTTTATAAAAACTCGCACCGAGGGTTCCGTACAAACCTGTAGGTATATAAGTAATACGAGTAGTTCACCCATCACGACAATCGAGTCATAGTTATAGTATTTTTATTGCAAAATGAAATCCATAACATTACATTATGGAAAGCTGGAGGACCATAAATTAAAGACAAAGGTCTCTTTATCGTTTCAGTAATCCTTTACTTTATAATAACACATATCATTTATTTTAAAATACCTACACTAGTCTTGCAGCAGCCTTGCAAAAGTCTGCTGATGAATGATGACAAGTTTTTTTTAATCAAAGTTATTTATTTACAAAGTTTTTTAGTCACTATTTAGAAATCTGGTACAAAAATATTAATTAAGTAGGTATTAAATTTGAACCAGATCTGTAAATTGTGACTGAAAAAGGTATGAATAGTACCACATTGAACATTGAAGTTCGAAAAAACGTTATCTATAGTTGTACTACTTCGTGTAATGCTAGTGTTTATTAAAGGAAACATGATTATGGATGTAAAATATGTGGAAATTCCTTTTATTCATTCTAAAATCGATATTGATGTCTCCCACAACAATCAGACGAGAACATGAAGTATATCTATTGAGGTTGCTGCCGTATATTGTATTTATGCATTCTATTGCAACATTATTTGGACATTGTGGTGACCTATACACAGTTATCACTCTGACATTAAACATTTCAAAATTTCAAAGCATTCTTGTCCCCTCTCCATACATAGAGATAAGTCGCGGTCATTGCGGTAACTACAATTATGTTGATAACCACAATTTAAATTTAGGTTTTGATCCCCTTGCGAGTAGGTAATTGCGAGTTTCAAAATATGCGGTATAAATGGTTGTACCTATACCCTTGCGTTTTTGCGTTGACTTAGAAATTTGTTTTATTTTAGACCTAAGTATTTGATATGAGTTTCAACTTGATATCTCTACGCGTTCATGAGGAAAAGGGTACTTAATAAGTTTATAATTATTAAAAAAAAAAATGTGATGTAACTAAAAATTTAAGGTTTTCGGAATTTTTCCTTTATATGTGCTATAAAACATTGCTTCATGCAAATTTAAAATAATTAAAAATATTTTTATTATATCATGTAATTAAAAATTTACAGTTTTCGCAATTTTTCCTTTATCTGTGCTATAAGACGTTACTTCGTACCAAATTTCAAGATTCTGAGTTCACGGGAAGTACCCTGTAGGTTTTGATTCCCTTGCGAGTGTCGAAAATTTGCGGAAATTTGCGGCATAAACGGCTGTATCTTTTGATTGCGTTAGCTTAGAAGTTTGATTATTTTACAGCTCTAAGGGACAGTAGACCTGAGTATTTGATATAAATTCCAGCTTGATACCTCCACGCGTTCCTGAGAAAAAGGGTCATGACAGACAGACAGTCGGACGGACGGAGAACAAAGTGATCCCATAGGGGTTCCGTTTTTTCCTTTCGAGGTACGGAACCCTAAAAATGAATTGTTTGTCAAATAACACGTTATTAAACAAAAGTTTATCTGGTAATTATTTTGTAAAGTGAATTATTTGACAAACTTGTTGTTATAGTTAATGATGAAATGACAAAATATCATGTTTTTGCCAGTTGTTACTTGTCAAGTAAAAATTTGTAAATTAATTTTTGGTGAACTGACAGGGTCTGTGTAGTCAGTGCGGTGCCGGACTTAGAATACCACCACCCCTTACTTCCCGTGGGTGTAAAAAGGTGGGTGCAAAAGGCGACTAAGGATCGTACCGGAGAATGGGCAGCAGCGTTCTCTATGTATTCCACCATCATACCATACTGCGATCGCCAACCCGCCTGCCAAGCGTGGCGATTACGGCAAACCCTCCCAAAATTGGGGGAGGCCTATGTCCAGCAGTGGACGTCTATCGGCTGAAACGACGAACTGACAGGGCACCATCTTCCTCGTTGACAGATGCCCGGTGTACGGATGAAGCTAGTGTACCGGCGGAGTTTCCTCATGGGTGTACTGGTAAGGAGGTAAGGAAAGGAAGTCGCCGGGTCACGATGGGCTTGGTGTCGAGCATCTGTTACTTGCGGGGCCTCACATTTACCGGGATCTAGTAATGTTGTATACGGTTTGTATCCATCATACCTATATACCAACAGAGCTCAAAGCGTGCTGGTGCCTGTTATTAAAAATAAAACAGTTGACATAGCGGACAGAACCAACTACTGGCCCATCTCTTTGGCCGCTATAATTGGAAAGGTATTTGATGGTCTGCTTGAGCGCCGGCTTGGTGAGTATTTAAAGTTGAGTGATGAGACCGCTATCTTGGCGCTTCAGCAGACTGTCAAGTATTACACAGATAGGGAAACGCCAGTTTATGCTGCTTTTCTCGAACTCTCCAAGGCTTTTGACTTGGTTTGTTACGACAAGCTTTGGTGGAAGTTTACGCTTTTAGAGGTACCCGAGGAGCTTATTGATGTACTGAAGCTTTGGTATAGCTCGCAGACAAACAGTGTTAGATGGGCGGCGCTCACTCTGATACGTACATCCTGCAGTGTGGTACAGGGTGGACTGTCGTCCTCGGCCCTGTTTAATGTTTACACGAACCATGAGAACTACATTGGTTGGCGAGACCAACATTGGTTGCTCGATTGATGGCACTATGGTGAATAATGACAGCTGTGAGCCTGTCTTCAAATCTTTAAAAATCTTGACTTTCCCATGCCTTTATATTCTTGAAGTAGCATTGTTTGTCAAATGTAACCTGAACTTGTTTCCTGCGGTAGTCGATATTAGAAAACGAACAAATCAACTTAGATCTCAATACAAAACCATGTTGTGTACAAGTAAATACAAAACAGCACTAGCAAGGAGGAGTATTTTGGGCATGGGTTCTGTAATATACAATGAAATTAGCCTGATAGCATTAAGAATGAAAATTTGCACAACTTTAAAAGAAAATTGAAGAATATTTTAATAGAAAAATGCTATTACTCAATCACCGAATATTTGAATGACCCGTTGTTATAAAATTCTGACATTTCATTTTCTATATTGACATTTAATTTTACATTTTGACATTTAATTTTTACATTTTTGACATTTAATTTCAATTTATGACATCATTCAAATTCTTTAATATTCTTTAAATAAGTGCTGACAATTTTTCATTTCAATACAACAACTTTTATTTGACTTTTGTAATATATTTTAATCGACAATGTTCAATGTGATTGCAAATTCTTAATGCGATAAATTATCAAAATTATTTAATTCTTTATTTTTGGTCTATAAATCTGTATTAAATTCTTGTTTCTTGTTTTGTTTGTTTCTTTAAATACTTAAGTATATTGCATGTATTATTACTTTGTACGCCCTAGAGGCAAAACATAGCGCCCTCAATTTATTATATAAGAACTTATCATGTACCTATGTTTTACAATGAATAAATGAATCTTGAATCTTGAATCTCAGCTACGCGGCAAACATGGTCTTGCTGAGTCCATTAATCAGCGCGCTCAGAAAATTGTTGGCTTTATGTGATTCCTATACTGAGTTACATGGACTCACATTTATAATGTCAAGAAAAGTGAGCTTTTGCTTTTTAAATCTAAGTCTAGGTAGATGTTTCTCCAGTGACTAGACACTACAAAGAATAACACAATTTAAATACTTAGGGCATGTAGTCACGGAGGACTTGTCTGACGATGCTGATATAGAGAGGGAGCGGAGGGCGTTTGCACGTTCACACGATGTAATATGGTAGCCCGCAGGTTTGCGCGTTGTAGTAAGGGTGTTAAAATCTCGCTTTTTAAGGCATACTGCCAAACCTTCTACACGTGCAGCTTGTGGGTGGATATACGCAGAGAGCTTACAACGTCCTTCGCATACAGTATAATAATGGGTTTAGGATACTGATGGGGCTTTCGCGCTACTGCAGCGCTTCTCAGATGTTCGCGAGGCCCATGTTTACTACTTTCATGTCATTATGAGGAAGAGAACAGCGTCAATAAGGGGTAGGTTACGCGGAAGCTCCAACAGCATCCTAAAAACATTATTAGACAAAGTGAACAGTCCCTTTGCAAGGCACTGGGTACGTAGACACGTGCCATGTGTGTTGGGCCACGTCTGTTTTAGTGTATTAGTTTGTAAAAGTTTTTAAGTCATTGTGACTAACATTATATGGATTACTAGCTTTTGCCCGCGGCTTCGCCCGCGTGGAGGTCGGAAATTATTCCACGGGAACGTACTATCGGGATAAAAAACCAATTAAATTCAATATTATTATTTCTGCTATCTACGAACGAACAACGATTTTTTTTAGAAACGAACGACAACCTAACACGACTAATACGTTGCATGAATGAGGGTTACTATTGGTCACTATCCTGCGGAAAGTCAACATCGCGATATTTGCACAACGCCGTCTATCAAGCACACTGGTAAACCTGAACTCTCCATTCCAAATCGTTGCAATATTGATAACTTTTGACCGAGTGGGCCCATTTTAATGAAATAAATCTGAAATATCTTCGAAAATATTCATTTAAACTACATGATGTAAAGGGCCATATTGATTTATATTAAATGCACAATGTAATTAAGGTACTTAATTGGATAAGGATTAATGCTGTATTGCTTAAAATCGCTTCGTAAATAAGCCCTTATTTCTCGTAAAAAGTAAAAGATAAAAAATGGTTATTGTGGGTTATCCCTAAGAGATAAACATATACCATCGCGGACTTTTTTGCAGACCTTTTTAAGGTGTACAATTCTGCAGTACATTATTTTGATCCATCTCGTAGGGTTCAGCCAGCGTTTATAATGTAAGCGAAAAAAAAAAAATTTATTTACGACATCACATTAGAAACCTCTAAAATAATCAGTGTTTCTCTACTATATTATGCATGTATTATACATAAAAACCTTCCTCTGGAATCACTCTATTTATTAGAAGAAACTGCATGAAAATCCTTTGCGCAGTTTTAAAGATCTAAGCATACATAGGGACAGACAGACAGCGGGAAGCGACTTTGTTTTATACTATGTAGTGTAGTGATGTGTACTTGTACGTGTAGTCCGAAATGAGGAATATATTATTATTGTAAGCAATAGCCGGAACTATGAAGGTAGCAGTACTAGCAGCTCTTTTCATGTTACCTTGTGAAAAATAACTTGGCGCCTATCTTGAAACTTCTCATCTTTCGTGGTGCGTGCATATTATTATACAAACCAGACCGAAACTTAAAGGAAACTTAGGCTACTCACGGAATCCACCGGGAATTTCATAAACACCAATATAGCAAGTTATATGTGAGACGAGCACGGAGCAAGTTTACTCGTTTATATTATGAGTACATGATCCGTGACGCCGCTCCGCTCTGCTGCCTCTCGCTCAGCTACGCTCAGCTCCGCTCCGCTCAGCTCCGCTCCGCTCCCGCAGTGTCGATTATGTTGATGGATTATTGTTGGTTTTATTTTAAAACTGAGAATAAAATGCAATCAGCCAGGCTGCCTCCCGAGTATTAAATGAAAGCCGACTTTAAACAATTGTTATAATTCTTACTGGGCGAATGGCGGCATTCGCCAATTAACACGCGTTCGAGCGATCAGATTTATTTTAAACCTGGTTTGTTTATCACAATAGCCTGTCGACGTGCTGTTCGGCCGGCCGCCATAGCGCCAGCACCTACATCGTCACGCTTATTTCTTATTGATGTGATCCTTCCTTTACATGCATTCACATTAACTCAATAACAATAAATATATTGCTGTGCGGATTTGAAATTTACTGTCCATTTAATCCACCTATGTTAAACTTTAATTATGCCGCCACTGTCACAATCAGGACGATATTATCACTAATATTATTATTATGAGCTGAAAACGAATTATTTGACTATTTCAGTGCCTACAATCACCATAACACAAATTCTCCCTCTACAGATAACGCCCAAGTAAAAATACTTTAGTGTGTAACAATCCCTCAAACAATCATTGATAAATTAAGTTTTGTCGATCAAGCCCAATTTCCGTATTTCATTTTTGATTAATTGCAATAGTCGAATGGAACAAATTCCATATCTTTTGTAATTTATAAAGAGTACAGTTACAGTTGAATGCATCCGTTCTGTTTGTTTATTCGATAGTCGGATTATGTCGTCAGTGCCCCCTTCGGTGCCCCGGCCCCGGGCCCCGACTCCCTGTGGCCCCGGACTATCGGCCCGCGCGGATTAACATGTGTATTTTAATTTGTGGAGCGTCGATCTCGCGATAACACGCGTCAACAGCTCGCGGCATATCGCGATATGGTGCAACGTTTATTATTTTCCCGATTTAATTAAAACAATAAGCCGTCGATGTAACTCCAACTGTTTTGTTTTTATTGCTCTACACTCAACAGCCAGCGAGGCTGCCAGATTAAAATGATCCAATCAATGGAAGTGATGAACATTATAAATAGATAATAAATGGTCGGATACATATGCAACGTATAATAATTTTCTCCTATACTTTATTCATGAACATGTGACAACGACAGCAATTCATGTGAAGATCAATGAATCAATCAGTACGATAGTCGGGAAACGAAACACATTACAATAAATCTTATGAATTCTTCTCACGTAGCTATTTAAATATAAAATGTATGCCATAAGAGGACACTCGATATAATGACGATCGTCGTCGCAGCTCGCCCGCGGCGGCGGCGCCTAATATCGGCCTTTCAATAGCGCGGAGGGATCGCGAGGGCCCGTGAAGCCTGTGCTCAATGGGCGAGGATTTGCGCAATCCCTCGCGAGATATTGATGGCCGTGAGCGAGCATCGGGACTACAGCACATTATGCGAAGAGACAGTTTTTGTGAGGAGTGACGTCATTGAGCGGAGGCTTTAGCGCTCACATTCACTGGCGGTGGAACTGAACAGAACGATGTGTTAATACGAAATGAGTGTCCCGCGATGATCATATATTTGTAGCCTACCACCTAAGTTTACTTTATGGAATGCAATTAATTTTATTGAAGGAAATATATTTCACTAGCTGCGCCCCGCGGTTTCACCCGCGTAAATGTTGATCCCGTGGGAATATCGGGATAAAAAGTAGCCTATATGTTAATCCAGGTTGTCAGCTACCTCCATACCAAATTTTATCCAAATTGGTCCAGCCGTTTGAGCGTGAAGAAGTAACAAACATATAAACACACACACACACTCACATACACACTCACACACGCACTCACAAACTTTCGCCTTTATAATATTAGTGTGATTAAAACCATGCTACAGATAACACAACCACGAAAATATGTAGTTGGAAGTGTCATTTTGTACCCTCACATTTTGGAAGTAAAAGATGATGATAGCCATGCGCCCTACTATAGCTAATAATTGAAAGAAAAGGATTATATGTTCAAGCTAGACGATAAAAGGCGCTACAATTGGTTCTTTGGAGTGTTAGAAACTACAAGTTTTGGAAGAAAAAATAACAGAACTGCTTATACACAGACCAACAGGCCAGAGTAGAATTTTCCTTCGCTGTCAATAAACAAGTCAACCGGATAATGATCTCAGATATTTACGATCATATTATACGCACACGTGAAAATGTTTTTTGGAAATAAATGCGTGAAATTGTACCTCCTCCTCCTCCTCCTCCGGTGTAGAAACACAATTGTACCTCCGGATTCACTAACCAGACACTATAGTTTTAGTACCTATGGTAACACTATGTTTTGCTTCGAACTGTCAAGTTACTGAATTAAAAGTAGAAGAATTAAAAGTCAAAGAACAGGTGAAACTCCGAGCAAGCCTATGCAGAAAGTACAATATTTATAATATAAAACCTGAGCCGGTATACGGCGCCGTCACTCCGTGTCTAGATCGTGACAGGTCAGCCTGTCCCCGACGGCGCGGGTGTGCAGGCATTGCCTCCCGTCAGGCACGAGGCAGGCACGAGGTAGGCGCGAGGCAGGCATGAGGCAGGCTAATACGGACAGATTTATGGCGCCTATCAGCACATCACCAGCATGCGACGCGCTCCATCGACCGAGAGATCGCTGTCGACTAAGCAGAGCCTTGTCTGTATGTAGTTGCAGTAAAACATGCTGTAAAAATAGATTGCTGTTTGTTCGAAACATAAACACAAACATATTTTATTTTTGTATTTTCTTGAATCTTTATTTTACAACAGAATATTTTTCATACATTGCACATTCTTTCATACATTGCATAGTCTGTGTGGTGCCGGACTTAAAGAATACCACCACCCCTTACTTCCCGTGGGTGTCGTAAAAGGCGACTAAGGATCGTACCGGAGAATGGGCAGCAGCGTTCTCTGTGTATTCCACCATCATACCACACTGCGATCGCCAACCCGCCTGCCAAGCGTGGCGATTATGGCAAACCCTCCCAAAATTGGGGGAGGCCTATGTCCAGCAGTGGACGTCTATCGGCTGAAACGATTGCACATTCAACTATTTTTACAAAATGTTTAATAAACAATACTCATATTATTTAAAAAGAGAATGCAGCTTTAATAGAAAAAGTGATCTGGAATCCAAATTAATGATTAACACAAATGTTTTCTTTTTTTTTAAACTTTAGATCTAAATAGCTTATAGCTTCAAAGTTGGCATTGGTTCGACATGTTATGTGACGCGAACATAACTTGCTCATTGGCCACATTTAATTCCATTAGACCTTATCCCGTTAGTCAGCCAATGAGCACACACCGGCAGAATATGAAATAGGTCTATATAAATTTGGTTAATTTAATTAAATTGTGAAATCCAAGTTTAAAATAATTTATTTCAAATAAACCTACATGGAACCTGTGGCTAAATAATAACAGCCGCACAGGTCGATCGATCAGGTTAAGCTTCGCTTGCCGCGGTTGGCCTGTGGATAGGTGGCAATCTTTACATACCGAGACCTCTCCGTGGTTTGGAAACCGGCTGTCATTCATGGATTTTTGACAGTCGTTACGAGTAGTCAGAAGCCCGAAGTCTGACAACCAGTCTTACCAAGGGGTATCGTATTACCCAATAACTGGGTTGTGGAGGTCAGATAGGCAGTCACTCCATGTAAAATACTGGTATCCAGCTGAATCCAGTTAGACTGGAAGGCACCCCAACATAGTTGGGAAAAGGCTAGGCAGATTATTATTATTATTTCGTTTATTCATTTAAATTCCTTATTTATTACATTTTTAAATATTTCAATATAAAAAATAACTATAAAAAAACATTTAAAAATATAAAAAATAGTGATCCGCCGGTGTCGGGAGCAGGGTCCAAGCTACCGGTGGTTAGGGCTCCAGAGACAGGAACCTCCTCACAATGCGAGCCGTATCGAGGAGTACTGCCTTATTATTATTAGGTTAGACACACTAGCAGCTAATTAGCTGATGCGTGTGTATCGTATAGCTTGGAGATATTTAATATATAGATGATGACTATAAACCTACATGGGTACTTACGAAACGTCTGAAGCAGCTAGGGGTTGTTTCCTATCGAGAACAGCCGGCGGGAAACTCCACGGTTACTCTTTTAAAGTTATTGTTTTTAGGGTTCCGTACCTCAAAAGAAAAAAGGAACCTTTATAAAATCCCTTCGTTGTCCATCTGTCTGTCCGTCTGTCAAAACCTTATTTCTCGGGAATGCATGGAGATATCAAGTTGAAATTATTATCAAATACTCAGGGCTGAAATCAATAAAAGCAATGAAAAATCAAACTACTGAGTCAATGCAATCAAAAGATACTGGCGTTTATATTCCGTTTATGCCGCACGTTTTGACACCCGCAAGGGAATCAAAAACTATATATAGGATATTTCCCGTTGAATTAGAATCATGAAATTTGGCAAGAAACAAAGTCATGTAGCAAAAATACAGAAAAACATCCGAAAACCGTAAATATTTAGTTACATACCTACAAATTTGTACAGAACCTTCGGTGCGCGAGTCCGACTCGCACTTGACCGGTTTATTTTATAATGTTTTCAAACTACAGTGTTAATAGGTAGGCAGACGGTGTAGATATTATAGAGTACCACAAGTACCAAAACATGGTCAGCAAATCGATGCTTTTAAAGTCTACAAGGCCTTTAACGTTCTTACGTTCACTAAATACATAATAAAGGAGTTAATAAATAAAAGACAATAAAATAATAATTTCAAAAAACTTTTTTAACTAAATAAAATAATTATCATTACAGCTATATTATTTTCCAAGTGTGACACAATTTGAGGGACACTCGTAATATGACATGAATGAGGCCGATATTATGACGTCACGGTGTAGTGGATTTGTTTGCCGACGCTTGTCGCTGTTTGCTTTGAGGACCGTAATTATCGCACGGTGCTCAAAACACACATCATTGAGTCCGATTGTGTTTATTATAAAACTAATTTGTAGTTCGTTGTTTTCATTCCACGTGCTATTTGCGGCTGATACAAGCGCAATTAATGCAAAATATTTGGTTCAGATGAACGTACATAATTTGCGCATTAATTATTAATTACACTACTTTGGCGAATGCTACGAGGCATGCCGCTACGATCTGCGCTGCTACGAACTATGCTGCTACGCGCTACGGTGCTACGAGGTACGGGCTACGCCGCTACGAGCTAGGTTGCTACGAACTAAGATTCTATAATGCTTTCTTTATGAAACTTTACCATGACTAACTTTAATATAACTGAGGGTCAATTTTATTTCCGTATTTTTAAAACATACACATTCTAATTTCATTATCAATTTAAGAGAAATATCATAAATATTTAAATTGATTATCGCTTAGATGTGAAGGTCAATTCTACTAATTAACGTGCAATGTGAAAAACATGACACCGGAATGCGATGATATTGTGAATAGATCAAAAAACGGTATTCTACTAATCTTAAAATTCGGTTTGTTCACATTCAAGTCGCAATATCATTGCAGTATAGTCAACTTTGTTCTCGTTTACGAAATTAAACATATTTTAATGTTGGTTCAATGTACGCAGACTATATTGTGATACTTTAATTTTTATCAACCTTATTTTCTGATTTGTTTAATGTCTTTATTAGTTTGCTTGTTTAAGTGTATGCTCATAGTATTTTCATTTCCCGTTTGTTATTAAATATCTTTGAAAATACAAAATCATTAAAAGAAAAAATCGGCTAGAAAGCTAACATGGAACGTAATTGGTAATCGCCAGGCCGCATTCCGAATTAAGCGCTTTATACACTATTCAATTTGTAGGAAATCGAAAGATGTAATTGAAGTTAGAGCTGTTAGATTCAGGTTTAGTGCAATTGGAAGGTCCCGACCGCACTAATACCTAAATTGTTTACGATTTAGGTGAGTGTAATCGCATCCCTACGATTTATAGCGACTAGTTAGTCTTTAGTTTTTAAGCACACTCAAATCGATTACATCGCAACTCCGAACGCACCACATTGTCAACATCAATCAAACTGAATCAAACAATAACTTAACAATATCGTGTGTAGTTTATAACAAGTATTTCGTGCGAGAAAGATCGTTTTAATACAAAGTAAGTGTATAATTGTTTGACTTAAATCATTATTTAATTATCATGCTGTGCAAATGTATTCAAATGTACGTAATATTTTGTAGGAATGGAAAGACGTGCAGCTAGTGCCTGAGATACTATGGAACAAACTGCTCAACTTTCTACAGTCAAAGTGGAAGCGCTGTCGGTGTTGAGCGATCACTGAGCCGATCGATTTTCGAGATCACTGCAGCTCCATGTTCTGTCCAGACTCGTGCGTCAGCACCAAACCCTAGCCCTGCCGATGCTACAACAGTGCTCGAACTCTGCAAGCGAGATACCGCAGTGAGTGGATTTTTCTAACCCTACAGCTATTCATATTGCGGTTAAGACATGATGACTATTGATAACGATTAAGTATGGTATTTTTATTACGTTTTTTAGGTCGCCCTCTGGCTGTGCTAGATGAGGCTCGGAGAGTTTTACCTCAGGTGGAGATGCAACATGTCACAGCTGATACAGCAAATTAATAGTGCAGAACCTTGGGAGGCTTGCTGATGCTGTCGAAAGACTATTTATTGGTGTCCCATAGAGGTAAAGTATGAATTTTTTGTACATGCAATAAAAAAATCAAGTCATTCATATAATATAATTATAAAGAAATACAAAGGAAAACATACTATATTATAACATTTAAATAACACAAAAACTTTGCATAAAGGGAAAAAGGTATCGGGATCTGTGTCCACTTGTGGTATCTTCAAATTTGATTTTTTTTTAAGGGATAGCCTGCGCTACCTGAAACAATTATTTTATTATTTTGAATACTTATATAATTATATACAAATTAAACAATGACGGGGTAGTCAGAAGCCTGAAAGTCTGACAACCAGTCTTACCAAGGGGTTTATTACCCAGTAACTAACTGGGTTGTGGAGGTCAGATAGGCAGTAGCTCCATGTAAAATACTGGTATTCAGCTGCATCCGGTTAGACTGGAAGCGAACCCCAACATAGTACATATTTGGGAAAAGGCTAGACAGATGATGATGATGATTTGACGTACTAAAAACCACAAATTTTCCTTTTCAGCTTGGTGGAGTTGTTCCAAGTGGGTCTTAAGTGGATGGTGATTCTATAAAACAGGAGCCCCTCCGCAGCTACCATCAACACTAATTAGTCGCAAACCTAAATGAATGAATGAAAAAAAGCCTAATTAACTATTATGTTTATATTCGTGTTTTAATAATTTAAGATGAGAATTGTTAATTTATTAAAGTATTTTTCATACCACTATTGTTTTATTTTAGTAAAATGTATACTAAGGTCCCCTCTTCTAGGGTTCTCTTATATTTTATTATATAGGTAAGTACTACTTAATACAATTGAAGTAAATATCACACCTTTAAATCCCTGAAGGGTTAGGCAGAGGTGTACCTATTGAAAACCTAAAATGTGAATAGAAGATTGTATGTATTTCACCGAGGGCAGGGGTATAGAGTACCCAAAACCTCTATAGTAATAGATGACAGTGTCTATCTAGAACCAATAAGTTAAAAGTGTTACAACACTACTTTTACAAGAAAGTAAGTAAGTAATTATTTATTTACCAAAAGACTTAGCCTAGGTAACATCAGTGTTAATTCAATAGGGGTTGGGCATGGCTATTACATTTGAGAAGACCCCTGCCCTTCAAACTAGAAGAATCCTGTATCTTGAAGGGCAGTGTAAAACAATCCTTTTACTTGCCTTGGGTTTAGTACTTATGCCATCGCGGCGGGTACAAATTAATGTACGGCTCGTGGATGAGGTCGCGACACACACTTATTTAGCCTGTCTATACCAACAAATTCGAGATCCGGCATTTCGAACGCTATGTCCATTTTCCGAAGAGCTGCATTTTGTCGGCGATATAAAAGGGTCGTCGTAACCCGCGCGTGCTCCAGAAATTTTTCATAAATGGCTAAATCTGCCATTATAACAATATTTCTTCACAAAGCCTCCAATCCGATTTGTGAAATGTTGCTTTTGACTAACTTCTTGTAATTCCGTTATTTGACATTATAGCAATTCGTATTCTGTGGAGTTTATATCGAATCTTACTGAAATCGATACAATTAGGCGGGAAATGTAAATTTTATACGCTTTTAACTATGCAGAAGCTAAAATTATTTGTCACAGTCCGGTGTACAAATAATCTCATGCTTACGTCAGTTTTGACATTTTTATTTTTAGTGGAATACCAATAATATTTTAAATGTCATGTCGAAACTTTAGCAGAATACCGTTTTGGTACATTTTTTGTTTTCGGTCTAGTCGCAATATCATTGCAGTAAACGTTACGTTTGACATACTTTTTTGGTTTAGTAGAATACCTTTTGTGACATTTTGGAACTTTTGAGGCACTGCGACTTGAATGTGAACGTTTTTTTTTTACGAGAATTGGCCTTGTGATTGCGACTAGGGTTTGTAAGTTTTTAATTACGGAAATTGACCTTCTGGGAACTTACTCTGGCTCAAATATTTTGTAGGAACTTAAGTTTAACGCGTGGGAAGAGGCCCAAGACGCCATAGGAATCTTTTGTGACCTCTCTAAGGCATTTGATTGCGTCGATCACAAAACCTTGCTTTTGAAACTCGAGCATTACGGGCTTGAAAAACTTGCGCTCAATTTAGTTAGTTCTTATTTAAATGACAGACAACAGCAAGTTCAAATAAATGGTATCAATTCACATGGTTTAACAGTAAAAATGGGTGTGCCACAAGGCTCAATATTGGGTCCTTTCCTCTTTTTAGTGTATGTTAATGATCTACTCCATTTATTAAAAAATCAACCACAAATGGTGTTATTTGCTGATGACACTTCCTTAATTTTTAAGGTAAATAGACGTGCTACAAATTTTGACGACGTAAATAACGCCCTACTGCAGGTCCAAAGTTGGTTCACTGCTAATAATTTAGTATTAAATGGAAAAAAAACTAAGTGCATAAGATTTTCTTTACCAAATGTAAAGAGTAGTGATTGTGAGATAGTATTGAATCAAGAGAAACTAGAATTCGTCGATGAAACGGTTTTCCTGGGGATCACGCTCGACTCAAGGCTACAATGTGGTCCTCATTTAACATCTCTTGCAGGACGGCTAAGTTCAGCAGCTTATGCTGTCAGAAAAATCCGTCAATTTACTGATGTAGATACCGCGAGACTAGTCTATTTTAGTTACTTTCATAGTATCATGTCTTACGGTATTTTACTTTGGGGACGGGCTGCAGACATCGATTCTATTTTTATTCGGCAGAAAAGAGCCATCAGAGCCATATATAACCTCTGCAGGCGTGATTCTCTAAGGGAACTGTTTAAGGAAATTAACATCATGACGGTGCCTTGTCAATATATCTACGAAAACATCATGTATGTAAGAAAAAACTTACATCTTTTTAGTAAAAGAGGTGAAAGACATAATTATAGTACTAGAAATAGGGACCTATTATGGGGTACTGTTTAAAATGTTATAATAAAATACCTCCCCACTTTCTTCAACTGAATGAGACAAAATTCAAGTCTTGTATAAAACGCACACTATGCAGTCAGGCATATTATAAGTTAGGAGATTACATTGCTGATAAAAATGCCTGGCCCAATGCTGGTGCTGCTCCACAACCACAACTAATTGATTAACACTTGAAAATACTGTTGGAGCTGCTGAAGATTGTAAGATTATCTTTGCATTGTATAAACTCAATTTCCTTTGCATTGTATAATTGCATAGCACAGATGTGAGTTCTATGTAAGTATGTACTATACCTTATTTACCATTTACCGGGTAATATGTCTTTCATTGACTTGAATGTGCCATGGCGGCTGATAGTATGTCATGCTCACACAAATGTCTCGCTGACGGTGGCGTGTGTATTGGATCATTTAGCTCCCTTCAAAATGGTTGAGTTGAATGGTGCTGATCTATGCGTCATGTTCTTGAACGGGCGCCGTCAGTTGGGGCTGGTCATCACTCAGCTGCCTCGGCTTATTTCTAATTATTTTATTTTTGGATTGTTGTCTTCTTACTATTTGCTGTACTCTGGACGCTCTTAACGCGTACGTATTTTTTTTACATCGTTCTCACATATAATTGTAAATTCAACATTAAAGATGTAACTAATATTTTTGTAAAAATACAATTTAAAAGAGTGTCCATGGAGTTTCTTGCCCGTTCTTCTCCATAGGTACCTACGCTTTGGAATGGGCAACTAGCTTCATATTTTCTGACTGACCGACTTCTTGACAATTCAAAAGTGCCTGTAAATGGTTTAATTGAAATAAATGGTTTGAGTTTGAGTTGAGTTGTTTCTGGTTAAGGTGAATGCGCAGCTGAGACCGCCAAATTCAAAGGAGAATGCCATCAAATATAGGGCGCCCTGTACCAAACGAAAAGTCCGCTGTCACAACTAAACCTAGTGTATTTGGAGGAGAATTTAACGCCCTTCCTATTTTACTAACTCTTTTTTTACATAGATTCCCGCAATTCGTATTTATTTGCTACTTATCTACTTAATATTTTGAGGTTACAGTCGAGAAAATGACGAATGAACGATGACGATGAAATAATAATGGAGGCATCGCTAAAAATTATCACATCAAGACTACGTTATGGAAAGCACCTGAACGTTTTCGTGAATAAGGATTTTAATTGAATTTTTAAAAGGTCAGATGAAACCAATGTTGAAATTTACGTCATCCGTGACGGCGCAACAGAACAAATGCAATACGCCACAATAAAAATAATTTCCTTTTTTTTCTTTTGAATCGTTTCTCTTTTCTTTAAATGCTTAAAATATTGTATTCCAAAATAATAATTTACGTCGCAACGCGACCTAAAGATTTTTTGACACAAGAATATACCTAATGTTATAGTAAATCAGTGTCGGTAGCTGGCGCTATCTTCTTCATTTAAAACATTTGAATTTGGCGGGCACAGCTACGCATTTACCTTAAACAATTTGTGTTATAATGCACATGCGCAAACGTTTGCTATTGTATTAGCTGGCTGTAAGAAAAACTTCTAACAAAACTAGAGTATATAAGTGAGTGAAACGAATCGAACTGCATTGAGTTAGTTGAGCAGGATGCCTGTAAGGAGATACTTGTAGTTCTACAACCGCACAGAGAGAGCCGCTGAGCGAGAGCAAGTAACACGTGCATTAGTTTCCTTGTGTCTGCCACAGGCCACAGTAACACTAGTAGGATGTGTTTATAGAACACATACTCGTACATAGCTTGTTGTGAGAAGTAAAGAGATCATGCGTATCGTACTAGCACAATACATATAATAATATTATCTACACACATTACAAATTAAAATCGCTTTTCGTGTCTGCCTGTGTGCCCGCGTTGCTCTTTTATACTATGTAATAGATTTTAATGTGATTTACACTAACATTATAAGTATTTATTCCTGTTTATGGATAAATAAGTAGGTAAACAAAAAATGAGTGTAATACATTTATATTAAACTTAAACATAATAAGGAAATCTTGATGGTTGGTCAAGTCGTAACGGTGCGAAGCAGGGGCAGGTCGCTATTATAAAACTAGCTGCGCCCCCCGGTTTCACCCGCTTAAGGATCGATCCCGTTAGAATATCGGGATAAAAAGTATCCTATATGTTAATCCAGGAAATGGCCTATCTATGTGCCAATGTTCATCCAAATTTGTTCACGGTTTACGCGTGATTGATTAACAAACATCCAAACATCTTCACAAACTTTCACGTTTATAATATTAGTAGGATACACTACGGTTTTAAATATACGATTCGTTCGGTGATGTATCTCCGAACGAATCGTTTATTTAAAATCGACGTCCGTTACTGTAGTGACGGACGTCGTCTAGGATGGTCAAATCAAATCATTTATTTTTTGCCAACATGGGTAGGGGTATAGATGTCATACATGTTGAGATAATGTTCTCCAAACTCTGACGTCACTCGGGCGCAAAATGTACTCATAAATGACAACCTACAATCAAAATACCATGCTGAATAACAATAAATATTACAAAATTATTAAATTAGAAAGCCGAGGGGTCCGTGGCTAAATAATAACAGCAGCACAGGTCGATAGATCAGGTTAAGCTACGCTTGCCGCGGTTGGTCTGTGGATGGGTGACCATCTTTACATACCGTGATCCCTCCGTGCCTCGGAAAGCACGTTAAGCCGTTGGTCCCGGTTGTCATTCGTGGATCTTTGACAGTCGTTACGGGTAATCAGAAACCCGAAAGTCTGACAATCAGTCTTATCAAGGGGTATCGTATTACCCAGTAATTGGGTTGTGGAGGTCAGATAGGCAGTCGCTCCATGTAAAAAACTGGTATTCAGCTGCATCCGGTTTGACTTGAAGCCGACCCCAACATGGTTGGGAAAAGGCTAGGCAGATGATGATATTAAATTAGAAAGCCATTTTAACCATTTTATTTTTCAATGTCAAGGAGTACCCATTAGTCAATAACTAAAATGTCATATACTCGTAGTAAATAGTGAATAATTAAAAAAAAGTCCTAAATAAATAATAACATACAACATGGCAATTTATTATAAACTAGCTGTGCCCGCGACTTCGTCCGCGTGGAATAGTGACTTTTCGGGCAGCATATTTTGAATTACATATACCGTCTACAGACCGGGCATTTGCTGTCCGAACCCTCTGAGAACTCAGGCGAATTTCAGTGAAAGTCTCAGACTTACGCGATAGTGTATGAGCTTCACGATCGGCAGTGAGACGTATTTCCCGTTCGTCCTGTGTCTCCTGGGATCGAGCATTTGTTGTCCGTACTCTCTGGGAGCTCAGGCGGGTTTCCCTGACAGCAAAAGTCTCAGACTCACGCGATAGCGCGTGAGCTTCGCGATCGACAGATAAACGTGCCTTTCGTTGTTCCCCGTTTTCCTTATTTCGAGTTGTCATCATTCGAGAACGATTTGAACTCAGTCGAGATTCCCGCTGAGTCGAAGTTTCTGCAGCACGAAACCTAGCCTGGTGCAGAGAGCCTTTTGCCTCACGACCTTCCTCAGATTCCTGTGATCGAACTAATCTCATCCTTTTAGCATGTCTGCTACATTGGGAGAGGTTGGATCTTCTTCGAGGCATTCTTATAATAAAATAGTACTTACTACTTAACACACAGTTATTTAGTAAACACGTATCTACTATCGTAAACAATTAAATTATAAATACTTACAGATTATTATACAGTCTAAAATTATCACAGTTTAAGTAATAAGTGTTAAGACGTGTAAACCAAACGTCATTATCATCATCATTTCAGCCGATAGACGTCCACTGCTGGACATAGGCCTCCCCCAATTTTGGGGGGGTTTGCCATAATCGCCACGCTTGGCAGGCGGGTTGGCGATCGCAGTATGGTATGGTGGTGGAATGCATAGAGAACGCTGCTGCCCATTCTCCGGTGAGACCCTTAGTCGCCTTTTACGACACCCACGGGAAGTAAGGGGTGGTGCTATTCTTCTACACAGACAAACGTACTAACTTTATAAAACAAAAGAATTGCTAGAAAAAATAATTACTAACCTAAGCTAATGAACTTATACTTAATAAAGAAAATCAAGAAAAGAAATGCCTAACCTATACCAAATACTTATCTATATATATAAAATTCAAAGTCCTGACTGACTGATTGACTGACTGACTGATATATCAACGCACAGCCCAAACTGCTGGACCTAGAGACTTGAAATTTAGAAGGTGTGCTCTTTGTGAAGAGTAAGTATCCACTAAGAAAGGATTTTTGGGAATTCAACCCCTAAAGGGTTAAAATAGGGGATGGAAGTTTATATGAAAGTCCGACAGTTTTGAAGTTAGGATCTTCTAATTTTGTATTTAGGCTGACAATTGAAAATTAATTTATACGTGTCTCAGCGTTTTTGATAATTCCACCCCCGAAGGGTTAAAAAGGGGGATGAAGTTGTGTATAGAAAGTCATTAATTTTCGACGTAAAAATCACAAAATTTATTATCTAGGCTTATGATTGGAAGCTAAAACAACGCTGTTGTTAGGATTTCATCCATTAAGGGGGTGAAAAGGGGGATGACATTTTGTCCTGACTGACTTATCAACGCACAGCCTAAAACGCTGGTCGGTACCGCTGGGTAGAGAAATTAATTTTGGAGGGTGTGTTCTTTGTGAAGAGTAGATATCCACTAAGAAGGGGTTTTTGGGAATTTAACCTTTAAGGGGTGAAAAGAGGGGATTTTGTTTGTATGAAAAATCTTATTCTTTGAGTTAATAACCATGAAACTTGGCACGAATACTTATCTAAATAAATTATGAAGTTTGGCTTTTTTTTCTAAACTACCCCCTGAAGGGGAATTGGGAGGTGTCAAAGTTTGTATGGAAGGATTTTAACGCGTGGTCCGATTTACTCGAAACTCAGTATTAATACTGTTGACGGAAAATAATCAATAATAACAGCCGCACAGATCGATCGCTCAGAAGGCCAATTCTCGTAAAAAAAAAACGTTCACATTCAAGTCGCAGTGCCTCAAAAGTTCCAAAATGTCACAAAAGGTATTCTACTAAACCAAAAAAGTATGTCAAACGTAACGTTTACTGCAATGATATTGCGACTAGACTGAAAACAAAAAATGTACCAAAACGGTATTCTGCTAAAGTTTCGACATGACATTTAAAAATTTATTGGTATTCCACTAAAAATAAAAATGTCAAAACTGACGTAAGCATGAGATTATTTGTACACCGAACTGTGACAAATAATTTTAGCTTCTGCATTTGTAAAAGCGTATAAAATTTACATTTCCCGCCTTTTTGTATTGATTTCAGTAAGATTCAATATAAACTCCACAAAATACGAATTGCTATAATGTCAACAATGTAACGGAATTATAAGAAGTTAGTCAAAAGCAACATTTCACAAATCGGATTGGAGGCTTTGTGAAGAAATATTGTTATAATGGCAGATTTAGCCATTTATGAAAAATTTCTGGAGCACGCGCGGGTTACGACGACCCTTTTATATCGCCGACAAAATGCAGCTCTTCGGTAAATGGACATAGCGTTCGAAATGCCGGATCTGGAATTTGTTGGCGTGCCGCAAAGCCGAACACACCGGTGTACATCTCCCGCCTACACTACACCACTAAGGTGGAGGACATCGTTGAGTACGTGAGCCAGAAGACGAGGTACACGCCGAGGGTGCAGTTACTGGAGTCGTACCGCAACGTCAACTTCAAGGCGTTCGTGGTGCGCGTGCCGAATTGTTATCTGCCCGTCGTCATGGAAGAAGACTTCTGGCCGCAGGACGTGGTGTTCCGTCGCTTCCGCGGACAAGTAGGTACCACAGAACAGCACAAGAACAAGCTAGTGAAGTGAAGTTCTATAAATAGACAGGCTAAATAAAAGTGTTTGTCGCGACCTCATCCACGAGCCGTACATTAATTTGTACCCGCCACGATGGCATAAGTACTAAACCCAAGGCAAGTAAAAGGATTGTTTTACACTGCCCTTCAAGAGACAGGATTCTCCTAGTTTGAAGGGCAGGGGTCTTCTCAAATGTAATAGCCATTCCCAACCCCTATTGAATTAACACTGATGTTACCTAGGCTAGTCTTTTGGTAAATAAATAATTACATACATTCTTGTAAAAGTAGTGTTTTAACACTTTTAACTTATTGGTTCCAGATAGACACTGTCATCTATTACTATAGAGGTTTTGGGTACTCTATACCCCTGGCCTCGGTGAAATACATACAATCTTCTACTCACATTTTAGGTGTTCAATAGGTACACCTCTGCCTAACCCTTCAGGGATTTAAAGGTGTGATATTTACTTCAATTGTATTAAGTAGTATATAATAAAATATAAGAGGACCCTAGAAGAGGATACCTTAGTATACATTTTGCTTGTCTGTGTGGTGCCGGACTTAAAGAATACCACCACCCCTTACTTCCCGTGGGTGTCGTAAAAGGCGACTAAGGATCGTACCGGAGAATGGGCAGCAGCATTCTCTATGTATTCCACCACCATACCATACTGCGATCGCCAACCCGCCTGCCAAGCGTGGCGATTATGGCAAACCCTCCCAAAATTGGGGGAGGCCTGTGTCCAGCAGTGGACGTCTATTGGCTGAAATGAACGAACATTTTACTAAAATAAAACAATAGTGGTATGAAAAATACTTTAATAAATTCACAATTCTCATCTTAAATTATTAAAAAACGAATATAAACATAATAATTAATTAGGCTTTTTTTCATACATTCATTTAGGTTTGCGACTAATTAGTGTTGATGGTAGCTGCGGACGGCAAACCATGTCTCCTGTTTTATAGAATCACCATCCACTTAAGACCCACTTGGAACAACTCCACCAGGCTGAAAAGGAAAATTTGTGGTTTTTAGTAAGTCAAATCATCATCATCATCTGTCTGGCCTTTTCCCAAATATGTACTATGTTGGGGTTCGCTTCCAGTCTAACCGGATGCAGCTGAATACCAGTATTTTACATGGAGCTACTGCCTATCTGACCTCTACAACCCAGTTAGTTACTGGGTAATAAACCCCTTGGTAAGACTGGTTGTCAGACTTTCAGGCTTCTGACTACCCCGTCATTGTTTAATTTGAGTACTATTATAATAATAAAATAATTATGTTTCAGGTGGCGCAGGCTATCACTTAAAAAATCAACATTGAAGATACCACAAGTGGACACAGATCCCGATACCTTTTTCCTTTTATGCAAAGTTTTTGAGTTATTTAAATGTTATAATATAGTATGTTTTCCTTTGTATTTCTTTATAATTATATTATATGAATGACTTGATTTTTTTATTGCATGTACAAAAAATTCATACTTTACCTCTATGGGACACCAATAAATAGTCTTTCGACAGCATCAGCAAGCCTCCCAAGGTTCTGCACTATTAATTTGCTGTATCAGCTGTGACATGTTGCATCTCCACCTGAGGTAAAACTCTCCGAGCCTCATCTAGTACAGCCAGAGGGCGACCTAAAAAACGTAATAAAAATACCATACTTAATCGTTATCAATAGTCATCATAAGTCTTAACCGCAATATGAATAGCTGTAGGGTTAGAAAAATCCACTCACTGCGGTATCTCGCATTCGAGCACTGTTGTAGCATCGGCAGGGCTAGGGTTTGGTGCTGACGCACGAGTCTGGACAGAACATGGGGCTGCAGTGATCTCGAAAATCAATCGGCTCAGTGATCGCTCAACACCGACAGCGCTTCCACTTTGACTGTAGAAAGTTGAGCAGTTTATTCCATTGTATCTCAGGCACTAGCTGCACGTCTTTCCATTCCTACAAAATATTACGTACATTTGAATACATTTGCACAGCATGATAATTAAATAATGATTTAAGTCAAACAATTATACACTTACTTTGTATTAAAACGATCTTTCTCGCACGAAATACTTGTTATAAACTACACACGATTGTTTGATTCAGTTTGATGTTGACAATGTGGTGCGTTCCGAGTTGCGATGTAATCGATTTGAGTGTGCTTTAAAACTAAAGACTAACTAGTCGCTATAAATCGTAGGGATGCGATTACACTCACCTAAATCGTAAACAATTTAGGTATTAGTGCGGTCGGGACCTTCCAATCGCACTAAACCGGAATCTAACAGCTCTAACTTCAATTACATCTTTCGATTTCCTACAAATTGAATAGTGTATAAAGCGCTTAATTCGGAATGCGGCCTGGCGATTACCAATTACGTTCCATGTTAGCTTTCTAGCCGATTTTTTCTTTTAATGATTTTGTATTTTCAAAGATATTTAATAACAAACGGGAAATGAAAATACTATGACCATACACTTAATCAAGCAAATTAATAAAGACATTAAACAAATCAGAATATAAGGTTGATAAAAATTAGAGTATCACTAAGTATCACAATTTAGTCAGCGTACATTGAACCAACATTAAAATATGTT
Source organism: Mesoligia furuncula (assembly GCA_916614155.1). Lineage (NCBI taxonomy): Eukaryota > Metazoa > Arthropoda > Insecta > Lepidoptera > Noctuidae > Mesoligia > Mesoligia furuncula. The sequence continues at coordinate 20,066,924 of OU744816.1, forward strand.
TAATTTCGTAAACGAGAACAAAGTTGACTATACTGCAATGATATTGCGACTTGAATGTGAACAAACCGAATTTTAAGATTAGTAGAATACCGTTTTTTGATCTATTCACAATATCATCGCATTCCGGTGTCATGTTTTTCACAATGCACGTTAATTAGTAGAATTGACCTTCAGGTTACGCAGGCTACGCTTGCCGCGGTTGGTCTGTGGATAGGTGTCAATCTTTACATACCGTGACCTCTCCGTGCCTCGGAAAGCATGCTAAGCCGTTGGTCCCGACTGTCATTCGTGGATCTTTGACAGTCGCTAGGGATGGTCAGAAGCCCGAAAGTTTGACAACCACTCTTATCAAGGGGTATCGTATTTGGGTTGTGGAGGTCAGATAGGCAGTCGCTCCTTGTAAAAGACTGATACTCAGCTGCATCCCGTTGGACTGGAAGCGGACCCCAACATAGTTGTTTACCCCTGACGGGACAAAAAGTGGTAATTCGATTTATAAGGGGATATTAATGAGTGCCTTGATAACTCAAAAAAAATGGTACAAGTAAGTTTGGACTTAAAACTTGGCATAAATAATTATAAAGTTCGAATTTTTTTGGAATTCTAAACTAACCCAAAGGGGAGATTGGGGGTGTCAAATTTAGTATGGAAAAATTTTAATGCGCGGTCCAGTTAACTCAAAACTCAGTACCTATCTAAGACCAAAATAAATAATAAAGTGAGACCAAAGACCGAGAGACCGAAGAGTGAGAATGAAGTCAGTCTAAGACCAAAATAAATAATAAAGTGGTTCAGGGTTTTTCGAAAATCTACCGCTAATGGGGTGAAGAGGGGTAGTCAATTTCACAGGGCAGAATTTTATTACGAGGCTTGATTAAATGGAAAATTGGTATAAATAATCTAGATTATGTTTCGAAATTCTACCCCTATGGGAATAGAAAGAGGGGATACAGTTTATATGAAAAATCTTATTCATTTGGTTAATAAATTAGAAACTTGGCAATATTTGGGTCAGTAAATAATAAAGATTGTCACTTTCAGTTTAAAAAATCCCTCAGAGAGGATTTGGGGGATGACAAAGTTGATGGATTAGAAAAATATTTAACCCGCTGTCGGATTAACTCGAAACTCGGTACTACTAAAACAAAAAATACCTACTTAAAAAAAGTGATTTAAGGTTTTTCAAAAATTGACTCCTTCGAAGGTGGAAAATTCTACTGCTTGCTTCCATTAACTCGAAAATGGGTATGGGTCTTTGAGTCAAGTTATGAACACATCCCAAACGATTTTTCAAAATTACTCTCCTGGGGGGGTAAAAAGCTGGGATACAGTTTATTTGAAAAATCTGATCCCTTTGAGCTATAAACTTATAAATTGGCCCGAATACTTATTTATATCTAAATAAATGATAAAAATCATAAACATACATTTTCGAAATTATAAGAGGAAAGTACGAATTTCACGCGGACGAAGTCGCGGGCAGAAGCTAGTAATACTTATATACAAACCCTAAATACAAATTAAGATAAGTATGTATACCGAAAATCAGGGAAAGAAATGCCCAACCAATAATAAATGGTTACAATATTTATTTACAAAACCCTAAATAAAAATTAAGATAAGTAAATACCCAACCTAACCTAACCTAACCTAACCCAAACCCTTACAAAATTTTAAAGAAAATTAAGAAAAAGAATCTAACCTACAAATCCTAAAATATAAATACATGAAATATGCAAACAGTCAGTATTCAAGTGAATCGCAATAATCGAATCCAACTATTCGCCTATACTCTCCAGGATACGTGCGTTCGCTACGAATAACTGAATCCTTATGGCAGCGGCAGGGCATAATACACAACTTGACTACACAATATAAACTTAAAAACTAAGCGACTACACGCTAAGGGCACCCCCTGTGGGGTACGGACCTCGGCTTAGGGCGTCGCTGGGAGAGGGCAGCAAGGGACAGGCTGGATCGGAATTATGGCAGCGGCGCGGCTCTCAGCGCGCTTTATACAAGGTGTAACGGAAAGGGGGTATCAACCCTGAAGGAGGTGAATGTGCTCATGAAACTGAACAAATTTCCCCAAAGAACATAGGTCTAACCGCATCTAAATCGAATAAGCCGTTTCTGATATTAGCGTGCACAAACACAGCAGACAAACAGACAAACAGACATACAGACAAACAGACAAAAAAAAATTTAATTACAATTTCGGGTTCGGCATCGATATAATAACAACCCCTGCTACTTTTTAGGGTTCCGTAGCCAAATGGCAAAAACGGAACCCTTATAGATTCGTCATGTCTGTCTGTCTGTCTGTCTGTCCGTCTGTCTGTCTGTCTGTCTGTCCGTCCGTATGTCACAGCAACTTTTCTCCGAAGCTATAAGAACTACACTGTTGAAACTTGGTAAGTAGATGTATTCTGTGAACCGCATTAAGATTTTCATACAAAAATAGAAAAAAAACAATAAATTTTAGGGTTCCCCATACATAGAACCGAAACTCAATTTTTTTTTTTCATCAAAGCCATACGTGTGGGGTATCTATGGGTAGGTCCTCAAAAATGATATTGAGGTTTCTAATATCATTTTTTTCTAAACTGAATAGTTTGCGCGAGAGACACTTCCAAAGTGATAAAATGTGTGTCCCCCCCCCCTGTAACTTCTAAAATAAGAGAATGATAAAACTAAAAAAAATATATGATGTACATTACCATGTAAACTACCACCGAAAATTGGTTTGAACAAGATCTAGTAAGTAGTTTTTTTTTAATACGTCATAAATCGTAAACCACAATTTACCATTCATTCAATCACTCAAAAATAAAAAAAACATTTAATTTCATAAACATAAACCTTATGAATAGACCCCGATGTTACGGAACCCTCGGTGCGCGAGTCCGACTCGCTCTTGCCCGGTTTTTTTTTAATATATTTCCATTGTACAGACACCACTTTTCTACAATTTTATTATATGTATAGATCTTGGGTGTCATGCAATATACACTCTGCAGGGTACAGTCTGAACTTTATTTCTATACTAGCTGTTCCCGCGACTTCGTCCGCGTGGAATAGTGACTTTTCGGGCAGCATATTTTGAATTACATAATACCGTCTACAGACCGGGCATTTGCTGTCCGAACCCTCTGAGAACTCAGGCGAATTTCAGTGAAAGTAAGTGACTCTAGTGCTTGAGCTTCACGATCGGCAGTGAGACGTATTTCTCGTTCTTCCTGTGTTTCCTGAGACCGAACATTTGCTGTCCGAACCCTCTGAGAACTCAGACGAATTTCCCTATCAGTGAAAGTCTCAGACTCACGCGATAGTGTATGAGCTTCACGATCGGCAGTGAGACGTATTTCCCGTTCGTCCTGTGTCTCCTGGAATCGAGCATTTGTTGTCCGTACTCTCTGGGAGCTCAGGCGGATTTCCCTGACAGCAAAAGTCTCAGACTCACGCGATAGCGCGTGAGCTTCGCGATCGACAGATAAACGTGCCTTTCGTTGTTCCCCGTTTTCCCTATTTCGAGTTGCCTTCATTCGAGAACGATTTGAACTTAGTCGAGATTCTCGCTGAGTCGAAGTTTCTGCAGCACGAAACCTAGCCTGGTGCAGAGAGCCTTTTGCCTCACGACCTTCCTCAGATTCCTGTGATCGAACTAATCTCATCCTTTTAGCATTTCTGCTACATTGGGAGAGGTTGAATCTTCTTCGAGGCATTCTTACAATAAAATAGTACTTACTACTTAACACACAGTTATTTAGTAAACACGTATCTACTATCGTAAACAATTAAATTGTAAATACTTACAGATTATTATACAGTCTAAAATTATCACAGTTTAAGTAATAAGTGTTAAGACGTGTAAACCAAACGTCATTATCATCATCATTTCAGCCGATAGACGTCCACTGCTGGACATAGGCCTCCCCCAATTTTGGAGGGGTTTGCCATAATCGCCACGCTTGGCAGGCGGGTTGGCGATCGCAGTATGGTATGGTGGTGGAATGCATAGAGAACGCTGCTGCCCATTCTCCGGTGAGACCCTTAGTCGCCTTTTACGACACCCACGGGAAGTAAGGGGTGGTGCTATTCTTCTACACAGACAAACGTACTAACTTTATAAAACAAAAGAATTGCTAGAAAAAATAATTACTAACCTAAGCTAATGAACTTATACTTAATAAAGAAAATCAAGAAAATAAATGCCTTACCTATACCAAATACTTATAATATTTATATACAAACCCTAAATACAAATTAAGATAAGTATACCGAAAATCAGGGAAAGAAATGCCTAACCAATAATAAATGCTTACAATATTTATTTACAAAACCCTAAATAAAAATTAAGATAAGTAAATACCCAATAATCAAGGAAAGAACCGCCTAACCTATACCAAATACTTACAAAATTTTAAAGAAAATTAAGAAAAAGAACCTAACCTACAAACCCTAAAATATAAATTAATGAAATATGCAAACAGTCAGTATTCAAGTGAATCGCAATAATCGAATCCAACTATTCGCCTATACTCTCCAGGATACGTGCGTTCGCTACGAATAACTGAATCCTTATGGCAGCGGTGCGTTTTCTTTTGAAATGGTCATCTCGCAGTTCAACCTGAGGGGTTGTCGACTGCTTAACCTGGCTTTCCTGTGGATGCCTCAATAAATTAAGGCCTCCATCCAGGGCATAATACACAACTTAACTACACAATATAAACTTAAAACTAAGCGACTACACGCTACACGCTCTCAGCGCGCTTTATACAAGGTGTAACGGAAAGGGGGTATCAACCCTGAAGGAGGTGAATGTGCTCATGAAACTGAACAAATTTCCCCAAAGAACATAGGTCGAAATATGCAAAAAAATTTGGACCTCCCATAGTAATAGTAAATCATTGATGTGCTATTACTATGGGAGGGCCAAATTTTTTTTTTTCATCTTCATTCATCTCCTTCAGGGTTGATACCCCCTTTCCGTTACACCTTGTATATATAGCCACGGACGCGCAGGCGCGAGGCGTTTACGTACTCTGATAGAATACCTTAACAAATGTTCGCCGTGATTCTTTAAATTGACATAACTTTTTTATTTATGAACCGATTGACATGAAATAAACACTAAATGTTAAGTGAAGCTTACTACAATATATTAGTGAAAACCGCATCTAAATCGAATAAGCCGTTTCTGATATTAGCGTGCACAAACACAGCAGACAAACAGACAAACAGATAAACAGACAAACAGACAAAAAAAAAATTAATTACATTTTCGGGTTCTGCATCGATATAATAACAACCCCTGCTACTTTTTTTTAATATATTTCCATTGTACAGACACCACTTTTCTACAATTTTATTATATGTATATAGATGCATATTACTTTTGACAAAGACTGACATCTGGCAAATAAAGAGGCTAGGTAAGGTAAGAATCTTAAGTTTTTTGAAGTATGGTTTACAACTCTCAGTGGTTTTAAGTCTACACATTGCCCGTATGCAGTTTTTTTGGGCTTTAAAAACAGACTTCCATCCCGTCGAGTTCCGTTGGTGTGGATACCACATTTGCATGGTAGGCTGTCGTGGCAGTAGATGGTGTGTCATTCATTTGTGTTCCACCATGTCCGTTCTGTTCGTATGCACTTCTGACACACCCATCGGCAAGAAGGTGGCGTGGTGGCGTTTCCCGTGGCGTAGAGCTCCCACATACAAAACACTAAGAACAACAAATATCGAACTTATTCACAATCGTCTACTCTAAAGCCTTTCTGGTTATCAAAACTTATTTTATTTATATAATAAACTAGCTTCTGCTTCTTCTTCTTCCCGCGACTTCGTCCGCTTGGAATTTTTGGTTCCCCCGACCCGACGCGTCGCATCCGCGCGCTGTTATTTCGTTTTCGCTTAGTCTTCTTTCTGTCTTTTTTTTCCTTCCTGCTAGGTTCCGAAGAGTCGTAGCGTGATGTGATCTATATCAAGAATTGGCCTTCATCAAGAATTGGGCTATCAAATGACAAACTAATTTTTTAACTGATTCTGACTGGTAGTTCCAGAGATTAGCGAGTTCGAACAAACTCTTCAGTTTTATTATTAGTATAGATAATAATAAAGCTGCGCTGCAAGCTGTGCTATGCTGTGCTGCGTGTGTGCTGTGTTTATTCCTCAACTTGAAATAGCTTAGGAACAATCGTATGACAGAATTAAGAAGATGAGAATGAACGCGTATTTATGTTACCGAACAACCGATATAATTAAATAGAACGACATCCAACTGTTTTAACAATATACATCACCCAATTACCGAAAATGACATTTTTTTTTTAATAATAAATAATTGAGAGCGCCATTAATCCGCGGAAAATCTTAACACCGTGATTCAGAAAATTTACGTGCGCCATCTACGGGCAAATAGGTAAAACATCTGCACAAAGCATGTGCTAGAGCGGTATGAATGAAAGGTTTATTCGTGAATGTTTTTGCGGCATTTTGTGTTTTAGTAATTAATATTATCTCCGAAACTATATGTATGTAAAGGGCAAATCTTAATCTTATTTCTATGATGTCCTTGTGATTATATAATATCTTATTTATTTTGATAATAATTTATATTATTTAAAAATGATATTTTCATCCAAACGAATGTCAAATCCCCAGCATAGGGGATCGTAGTGGAACATTGAGTGCTGTGTAGTCCCCTGGGGGACTGGGCTAGGGGATTTTAGTGGAACGAGCGTCGAAAAATACTTCTTTTAAAACCTAGAAGAGATAACAAAATATAAAAGATAGAAAAATGGCTTTTTGTAAAATTATTCAAACTCAAACTCAAAGCATTTATTTCAATTAAACCTTGTACAGGCACTTTTCAATTGTCAAAATTAAATAGTCTGTCAGTTAGTCCGAACTATACTATTTTAGGCGGACCAGATGACCATACTTTGTTTTTAATCATATACAACTGTTTAGACAGCGAATCCAAATAATTATGTTTTAAGAGGTATTTCTTTCCGACTTGCTAAACAAAAGTTGTGATAGCTCAGCTAAAATGCATGCTATAAATATAATTTATAGCCTATAGCACCCGAGAATAATGAAGCCTGCTACCAATGAAAAAAAAATAATAGTGTTTGAATAAACTATGATAAACTATGTTATTTATTATTTTTAACCAACGTAAAAAATGAGGTTCCCGAACCAAAGAAAAAAAATCATGTTAAATTTCACTAAAGTAGACCTAGCCATTTTGGTTTAGATTCTCAAATCGTCGTGAGTATGTTTTGTTTGTCTCAGGCACATGATGTACATACAATCTTACTTTAGACAACCACCAACAATGTCAGTAATTGCTGTCATTTGTAACAATGAAATTCCAATTTACACCGACTGATGATAAGCATAGAGATGAGCCTGAAATTTTTCATCTCATCGTAATCAGCGGAACTCATCAGAATGCTTGTTAAAACTAACAGCTTCACAAATGAGATCGTTCAAATGCTCGCGTTATATTCGTAGCGTGTTGTTAGCAGCGAGGCGCGGCAGGGTGGGCGCACCCGCTGCCGCTGTCGGCGTGCGAGCGATACTATTTGCGTAAGTTTTGAATACTACTCTGTTATAACTGCAACGTTATACCATTATTTTGAAAGAATTCTCGTTTTACATACAGTTGACAACTAAGTTCACTGCGCATTAATTGTATATTTATTACTTAAATAAAACATCACTTATAACTGGAATGAAACATTTTGTAAAATGGTTGAACGACATAACGTACTTATCAACTTCAACGTAACAGAAAACAATACAGGACAATACACTTAATACGTATCGTTTATAATGATTGGCTCTATTGTACAGTGGTTGAAATACTGACTTCTGCTCTACGGAAGTGGGTTCCACATACAGAAAGTGCATACTTTTCTTCTCTTTTCTTCTCCGGGCGCCATGTCAGATTTTTATCTGTGTAAGTGAATCTTGTAGTCAATTTTATTTTATTATCACCTCGCAACAGTGTCCGCGACCCCTCTAATTAGTAGATTTAATGACGTCGATAATTTCACTAAACAGAACATCTGAGCTGCGATGAGAGCGGTGTGGCGACCGTCGGTCGGAAGCAACGAACACAATCACGAACCTGTCGCACAAACACCGATGTGGCGACCGTCCGTTGGAGGCAACGAACACAATCACGAGCCTGTCGCACAAGCACCGATGTGGCGACCGTCCGTTGGCGGCAACGAACACAATCACGAGCCTGTCGCACAAACACCGATGTGGCGACCATCCGTCGGTGGCAACGAACACAATCACGAGCCTGTCGTACAAGCACCGATGTGGCGACCGTCCGTGGGCGGCAACGAACACAATCACGAGCCTGTCGCACAAACACCGATGTGGAGACCATCCGTCAGTGGCAACGAACACAATCACGAGCCTGTCGTACAAGCACCGATGTGGCGACCGTCCGTGGGCGGCAACGAACACAATCACGAGCCTGTCGCACAAACACCGATGTGGCGACCATCCGTCGGTGGCAACGAACACAATCACGAGCCTGTCGTACAAGCACCGATGTGGCGACCGTCCGTGGGCGGCAACGAACACAATCACGAGCCTGTCGCACAAACACCGATGTGGAGACCATCCGTCGGTGGCAACGAACACAATCACGAGCCTGTCGTACAAGCACCGATGTGGCGACCGTCCGTGGGCGGCAACGAACACAATCACGAGCCTGTCGCACAAACACCGATGTGGCGACCATCCGTCGGTGGCAACGAACACAATCACGAGCCTGTCGTACAAGCACCGATGTGGCGACCGTCCGTGGGCGGCAACGAACACAATCACGAGCCTGTCGCACAAACACCGATGTGGAGACCATCCGTCGGTGGCAACGAACACAATCACGAGCCTGTCGTACAAGCACCGATGTGGCGACCGTCCGTGGGCGGCAACGAACACAATCACGAGCCTGTCGCACAAACACCGATGTGGAGACCATCCGTCGGTGGCAACGAACACAATCACGAGCCTGTCGTACAAGCACCGATGTGGCGACCGTCCGTGGGCGGCAACGAACACAATCACGAGCCTGTCGCACAAACACCGATGTGGAGACCGTCCGTTGGCGGCAACGAACACATTCACGAGCCTGTCGTACAAACACCGATGTGGAGACCGTCCGTCGGTGGCAACGAACACAATCACGAGCCTGTCGTACAAGCACCGATGTGGCGACCGTCCGTGGGCGGCAACGAACACAATCACGAGCCTGTCGCACAAACACCGATGTGGAGACCATCCGTCGGTGGCAACGAACACAATCACGAGCCTGTCGTACAAGCACCGATGTGGCGACCGTCCGTGGGCGGCAACGAACACAATCACGAGCCTGTCGCACAAACACCGATGTGGAGACCATCCGTCGGTGGCAACGAACACAATCACGAGCCTGTCGTACAAGCACCGATGTGGCGACCGTCCGTGGGCGGCAACGAACACAATCACGAGCCTGTCGCACAAACACCGATGTGGAGACCATCCGTCGGTGGCAACGAACACAATCACGAGCCTGTCGTACAAGCACCGATGTGGCGACCGTCCGTGGGCGGCAACGAACACAATCACGAGCCTGTCGCACAAACACCGATGTGGAGACCGTCCGTTGGCGGCAACGAACACATTCACGAGCCTGTCGCACAAACACAGCCTACGATGCTTCAACATTACACAACACATTGCTTGCTGTCTGATTCTAAGTCTGACGGAATGCTTCCATTAACCAAATCTGTTCAGAAGGAGATAGAATTTTTGACAGATTATTGTGTAATGGTTTCATTTAATTCTGGCGCAAATATTTTTCTCCAAAGAAGCAAAAAGTTAGTCATATCTCTTCTTTTAGCTCTCTATAGAAGGTTTATCTGGCACATACAACAATTACCATGGTACTAGGACAAAATAGGGGTTTGCGTATGTTTTAAGTGCCAAAATGATCAAGTGTTCTCTATCCGATTAGCTAACATCGGCAAAACGTACACCTAATGAACATCGTAGGCTCATGTCACCGGAACATTGCTCTCAATTCATCTGCTTGTAGTTAGGTGTTGATCTGTGGTAGCATGGAGGCGTTCGTGCGCCTGCATGGCACACCCTGTCGGGTGTCGATGGAATCGTTTCATTATGAATGTGTGCATATGTACCGCTCTCGCGACACATAGAGTCTCGGAGAAATATATGTTACTACAAACAGGCTTAAGACGCGTGTCGCACACACAGTCCAAGTCGCGCGAGTTTTGTTGTTTAGCTAGTGTTACAGTACAGGCAGAAGGCGGCATACACTGTTATACAATACAAATGAAGTCAGCTGAGCACATAATATCAATTTATTTTAAACGTCTACAGATTTATTATATGTATAGATGCAAAAGCAACTCTATCTGTCTGTCGGTTACCTTTTCGTGTCTTTTCTTAACGGCTAAAGGAATTTAGATAAAGCACACAGGCGACCATGACCTGGGTTTGGACATAGGATACTTGTTATCCCGGTAGTACTTTCCTGTGGCCGCTGGCAAGAACTAATCTCCAATAAATGAGCAGCACGCACATTCAGTGGTATTATTATGTAAGTTATCGTTATTCATTGACTATAATGACAGGCAAAATGTGGTGACTTGATCACTGTTATTGTTGCCTACGCAATTTAATAGTTACTGTGCATTTTGCAACAATTGCACGGCTGAGTTGATGTCAGTACGTACGTCACACTTCGCTCGTCATATTTTTGTTTTTATCTCTTGTGTAACTCGCACTTGTTATTGTGCCCAAAGATCTACTTACAATAGAAACTGTTATGACAGAGATATCAGCATATTCGGAGCCTTCATGTATAACCATAATTCATTCATTTATAATTATGAACGAATCTTCCAAAAACCTTCGGCAAGGTAGAGAGAATAGAGATTGGACGATAGTTCGCCACATTACCTTTTGCGCCAACCTTGTGTACAGGTGTGATGTTTGTATGTTTCCACTCCTTTGGAAACACTCCCTCAGTAACGCACTTATTATAAATGATAGTCAGCGGCAACACCAAACTGTATCCCCCGATTTTGTTATCATTGGGTTTTTTTTACTTGCCTCCCACTACGGAAGCAATTTTAAAGACGGATTCACGTCAAAATCCTGTGCCGGATAAAAAATTGTCTCGTTTTAAAAATCACCCTGCGTACCTGAACTTACAGTTGACCCATACGACCCACCAAACAAAAACTTGTGTTAAAAGTCAATATTAGACTCTAGCAACCCTCCGCCAACGCCCGCCATTCCCGTGCGTCTCTCAGAAAAGATGACGCACTAATCTGTTGATCACACCAAGGGTGTCACGCATCGTCATCACGTCTTCACGCGCACGATACGCGATGTATCGAAGGCATCAGTTATTTTATATTACTTTATTTAACTTGACTTATGAACACAGTTCTTCAATAACTTGAACGTGAAAGAATTCATATTTAATCAAAAATATAATGTTGTTCATTTCATAATAGTCTCAACTTGTGTTTACGTAAACCAACAATATTTAACACTATAAGCGTCATCTCGTAATTATTTTGTTTATCTATTTGTGGAAACTTGTAATTACGCAGGTCCAAAATTGGTTCACTGCTAATAATTTAGTATGAAATGAAAAAAAAACTAAGTGCATAACATTTTCTTTACCAAATGTCAAGGGTAGTGATTGTGAGATAATATTGAATCAAGAGAAACTAGAATTCGTCGATCAAACTATTTTCCTAGTGATCACGCTCGACTCAAGGCTACCATGGGGTCCTCATTTGACATCTCTTGCAGCGAGGCTAAGTTCAGCAACTTATGCTGTCAGAAAAATCCGTCAATTTACTTATGTAGATACCACTAACTAGTCTATTTTAGTTACTTTCATAGTATCATGTCTTATGGTATTTTAGTTTGGGGACGGTCTGCAGACATCGATTCTATTTTTATTCTGCAGAAAAGAGCCATCAGAGCCATATAATAATCTTCGAAGGTGCGATTCTCAGGAAATTAACATCATGACGGTGCCTAGTCAATATATCAAATATACAGGGTGTTTGGTACATCGTTTGCCAAATGGAACTGGCCGAAAGGAGAGGTCATTTGCTATCTCTTAAGGCCCAGTAACTCATTCCTTGTTACACCGGTTTTTTTTAATGACTTTTTAATTTTTATTTAGAAAAATACAACAACTCTGCATTTAAGCTTAAATTTTAAAAAAGTTATGAGTATAGGCTTCAAATTTTATTTTAATTCTTATGTTTACTCTTGTATGGTTCTATGAAATTCAAAATTACTTGCTAATAACATCTAGTACCTTTTTAATAACTCACAAAGTTTTTGAAAAAAGGAATAATACACTTAACACTCAACTTTAAATTGCTATAAAAAAAAAAACTAAAAGCGTTCGGGATCTTCGAATTCTTTTAAAAAGTTCTCTAGTTTATCCCCTTTCTAACGGTGTGCAATATAAAAAAAAAACTTTTAATAACTTCAGTAATTCGCTAAACGTGTAATCGAGACACATCAGGCTGATTTTCGATATTACGGTAAGAACACTAGTTTTGACATAAATGACACATTCTTTAAGTAGGTGGATAGTGTTATCTCACTCTTACGCAGTCATTTATCTCTTTCTAGGATTCTAACTTTCCTCGAACTTGAAATAAAAAGTAAACTTTTATTTAATAAGTGGCTAATTATAAATTTTGTTCAAATTGTCCTCCACTATTGCGTACATACGCGTGACATCTTCGTCTTATCTGGACTGTAGTGGTATGTAAACGTATTTCTGCTTTGATAGTGATGAAAGCCGCCTCAATGCGTTGGACTAAATCATCCCTAGTCTCAACTTCCGTGGCGTAAACAGTTCTTTGGGCCGTCCCCAGATGTACAAATCTAACGAAGTCTGGTCTGGAGAACGGAGGCCAAGGAATAGGGCCATCTCTCCCAATCCAAGAGTCTGGGAATGCAACATCCAAGTACTCCCTGACGGTTAATCTCCAGTGAGCGGGACAACCGTCTTGATGAAAAACAAAAGACTCACTTCAAGAGGTCTTCACTGAAAATTGGTAGCTGAGCTAATAATTAGGGTAAGTCTGTTTGTAGAAATGCTTTTTAAAAAGTTCGGATCATCCACGTCCGGTTGTAATAAAAAACGACAAAACTGGACACGGTTACCATAGTCTTGATTCTCAAGACCAAAATACCTACTTTCTCCCAATGGGAATTTTTATTTAATACTAGCTGACCCAGCAAACGTTGTTTTGCCATATAAATTATTTCTAGCTGCCCGGCGGTACATCGTTCGCATGGTGTCCTACCCCTTACCCTACCCTACTCCTACCCCACTCCTACACTACTCCTACCTTACTCCTACACTACTCCTACCCTACTTCTACCCTACTCCTAACCTACTCCTACCCTACTTCTACACTACTCCTACCCTACTCCTACACTCCTACTCCTACCGTACTTCCACCCTACTCCTAACCTACTCCTAACCTACTCCTACCCTACTTCCACCCTACTCCTACCCTACTCCTATCCTACTCCTACCCTATTCCTACCCTACTCCTAACCTACTCCTACCCTACTCCTACCATACTTCTACCCTACTCCTACTCTACTCCTACCCTACTCCTACCCTACTCCTAACCTACTCCTACACTACTCCTACCCTACTCCTATAAGTAAATAAAAGTATAAAAAAAAAATGAATCCTATGTCCTTCTCCTGGCTCTCAACTACCTCCCTGCCAATTTTCAGCTAAATCGGTTCAGCCGTTATTGAGTTATAAGTGGAGTAACTAACACGACTTTCTTTTATATATTTATGTATATAGATATCTAAAAAGTACAATCCGTGCGGGATAACATGACATCTGGCAGAGTGACGTCAAAGCCGTTACCTAGAACATCAGTGAGATACGCAGTAGAGCTAGAAAGGGTTTGCATTCCATGTTAGCGCGTACGATTGTAAGTCACTATCAAAGAAGAAATATGTTTACACACCACTACATTCGAGATAAGACAAAGATTTTGCGCGTGCGAACGCAATAGTGGAGGACAATTTGAACAAAATTTATAATTAGGTACTTATTAAATAAAAGTTTATTTCTTATTTCAAGTTCAAGGAAAGTTAGAACCCTAGAAAGAGATAAGAGACTACGTAAGAGTGAGATAACACTATGCACCTATTTAACGAATGTTATTTAGGTCAAAACTAGTGTTCTTACCGTGATATCGAATATCAGCCTGATGTGTCTCGATTACACATTTAGCGAATTACTGAAGTTATTAAAAATTTTTTTAGGTATATTGCACACTGTTGGAAAGGGGACAAACTAGAGAACTTTTTGAAAGAATTCCAAGATCCCGATCGCTTTTAGTTTTTTTTTTACAGCAATTTAAAGTTGAGTGTTAAGTGTATTTTTCCTTTTTTCAAAAACTTTGTGAGTTTTTTTTTTCTTTTTTATTAAAAAGGAACTAGATGTTATTAGCAAGTAATTTTGAATTTCATAGAACCATACAAGAGTAAACATAAGAATTAAAATAAAATTTGAAGGCTATACTCATAAATAAAAAAAAAAAGCTTAAATGCAGAGTTCTTGTATTTTTCTAAATAAAAATTAAAAAGTCATATTAAAAAAACCGGTGTAACAAGGAATGAGTTACTGGGCCTTAAGAGATAGCAAATTACCTCTCCTTTCGGCCAATTCCATTTGGAAAACGATGCACCAAACACCCTGTATATCAAATTATAATAAAATACCTCCCCACATTCTTCAACTGAATGAGACAAAATTTAAATCTTGTATAAAACGCACACTATGCAGTCAGGCATATTATAAGTTAGGGGATTACATCGCTGACAAAAATGCTTGGCTCAATACTAGTCCTTCTCCACAACCACAGTCCTCATCTAATTGACTAACACTTGAAAATACTGTTGGAGCTGCTGAAGATTGTAAGACTATCTTTGCATTGTATAAACTCAATTTCCTTTGTATTGTATAATTACATAGCACAGATGTGAGTTCTATGTACCCTATAGCTACCATATACCGGGTAATAATATGTCTTTCATTGACTTATGTGCCCTGGCGGCTGTATGTCATGCTCATTCAAATGTCTCGCTGACGGTGGCGTGTGTGTTGGATCATTTAGCTCCCTTTAAAATGGTTGAGCTGAATGGTACTGATGTATGCGTCATGTTCGTGAACGGGCGCCGTTGGTTGGGGCTGGTCATCACTTAGCTACCTCGGCTTATTTTGAATCATTTTATTTCTGGATTGTTGTTTTCTTACTATTTGCTGTAATCTGGACGCGTTTCTTATGCGTACTTCTTTTTTACATCGTTCTCACATATTCAACATTAATGATGTAACTAGTATTTTTGTAAAGTTATAATTTAAAAGAGTGTCCATGGAGTTTCTTGCCCGTTCTTCTCCATAGGTACCTACGCTTTGGAATGGGCAACTAGCTTCATATTTTCTGAATGACCGACTTCTTGACAATTCAAAAGTTCCTGTTTATAGTTTAATTGAAATAAATGCTTTGAGTTTGAGTCATGTTATTATGAGCTGATTTTCAGTCGACAGATAATTCTTATTCGTGGAATAAAATTGACGTCTGACAGATTCTGTATGGAAAAACTGTCAAAAATTCAAAATTATACCTTGGATAAAATTATATAGAGCCCTAAAACAAATGCCTCGCTGTAAGTTTTCCAAAAATTATCAAATAAAATAAATATAACTTGCGTCGTGATGGTGCGGCAGGACTGGCAGGGACAGAAAAGGGACAGGTCAGTACGTGTGAAAGTGTCGAGCTCCGGCGGCGTTCATACAACGAATAGGATTTTTTTTATCATTTTAGTTGTAACACTGCAATCTCGGCCGGACAGCCGCTGGAGAGGAAAGAGGAAGGGGTGCTGGTCGCGGGGAGGAGAGTCTGAACCAAGAGGAATAATGAAGAGACCGCCCTTCACTGAGCCCTCACACTCTGAGAGCTCCGACATAAGTGCAACCGAAGAGTGCGCTCGAACTCCTGACGCGTGAGTACTCGTAATGTATGGCTAAGCTCCACTGTTGGGGAAAAGCCTCCCCAAGTTATATTTAACATTAAGCAACGTTTATAAAAAAAATGGGTAGATGCAGAGTAAACAAGCTAACAGTGTAACGAACATTATTTATAAATATCGTCGCGGATATCATTAAATGGAAGGGAAAGTCCTACTAAGTATTCCGAGTGTAACGAGATTTATCAGCAGAGTGCTCCTATTTATATCTTAATCTCATTGAAATTTAATGAACACCATCTCCAAAGGAACATACCGACACCTTTCCTTGTTCACACAAACTCAACATGAAAGTACTTCGGAGCTTGTGAACCGACAACATGAATGTGAAGCAGTAGATCGAACAGTTTCGTAGTTCGGTGTCACGCGCGGCTCATACTCGGCTGTTCGATAAAAAGTGACTAATAAAATGAACTGAGCCTGTGTGTGTCCCGCACTTCGGGTGCGGTGAGGGGCGGGGGCCGCGGGGGCTACGTAGCTCAGTGTAGTACATGCTTTAAATATCGGCTCGAGCCGGGCGGGAGCCACTCGAGCGAGTCAGTCGTCGATTGAATGAGCCGCAGATATTATTGTTAATGACCCCTTCAGAGATACGCCTCATGTTTGTTTGAGTGAGATGTTCGTGTTACGTGAACAGTACACGTATGGTTAATCTACATATGTTTAAATCTATACATATTATAAAATAAAGTCGGTTTTCGTGTCTGTCTGTGTAACCGCGTTGGTCATTTAGTTAGAGAATTTATTTCGAAAGGTGTATTAAACTACCATAAAATAAAAAAAATCTCGATGTTTTCTCAAGACTGAAAACCCATGCGAAGCAGGCCCGAGTCGCTAGTTGTCAGTTAGAGACACGAGGTGCAGCTACGAAGGTATTCAGCTTGAAACTTCACTTTCTCTTGCCAAACAGTGGAATCAAAAATCTTTTAAACAACATAAATACAAAACTAGCCAATTACTCAATGAGTGACTACTGCATAATTTTCATTGGTGACGGAGATTATCGAAGAACGAACAATCACTTTGACTTGATTGTTTGTATTAGGGAGACACTATTGACTGTACAACAAACTAATCTATATATTACATAAAATAAAACGGTAAAAAAACTGTCTGTACATTGAATATATTTAAACAAAAATTGAGGGGGGTTTAGACAGTAAACAGTAATAGGGGACGAATCAAAAAAAAAAATCTGTCTGTTTGTCTGTCTGTCTGTTTGTTTGTACACGCTAATCTTCGGAACTACTACACGGATTTATATGATATTTTTTTGTTGTATAGGTATTGTGTCTGAGCAATATATAGGCTATAATTTATTATGGAAACTTAAACACCTGATGCAGAACCGCAACAGACCTACTAAACTATAAGAGATACAAAAATGGTACCATAACAAAAATTGTTCCACGTGATGAGCATTTTCTGCTGAGAGAATAAATTTGAAGATCTGGAACACCTGATGTGGAACTCCAAGAGACCAGCTACACCATAACACATATAGGAATGACGTCTTAGCAAAAATTGTTGACTCCCCCCCACAACGTGGGCCTGGTGGACGCCGGGCTTCAGTTAGGCCTACCTAAGAGGGCGCAGCTCCAGCTGGATCTCGAAGAGAAGGTCGCTGCCAAGGAGCAGCAGGCGCGGACCGCCAGGTCGAAGGCTGGCTATGGCACATCCACAGTGCTGTACGCCGACCACTCCCTGGCGGAGCTGGAGCGCATGGCGCTCCAGGACAAGGAGGAAGTACTGGAGGTCGCCTCTAAGTCCTCGAACCTGAAGAGGACCTTTCAGAAGGCCCTCAAATGCCGGGCTGTGAGCATGCACGGCATCGTCACCGAGCTGGTGTAGCGCACGGCCACAGACGAGACGCGGCAGCTGCAGGCGAAGGTGGATCGCCTGCACTTCGCCTGCACTTCGCCTGCACTTCCTGACCTCCCGCTCCCCGGCTTGGTCAACGCCATGCTGGGGGGTGAGGGGTCCTGGGCGGCAGTCACCTCCTTGTGCGAACACGTCATGTCCCAGAAGGAGGCGGATGAGTGCGCGCGGGAAGAAGACCCTTTCGCGGCGCCGCTCCGAATGCGGAGGAGGGGTCGAAGAAGACGTCAGTATGACAGTCATCTCCAACTCCTCCCAGGTGGAAGCCAGCAGGCGACGGGTGCGGGGGTACCCTAAAAAACACTACAAATTTGAAAAATAACTTTAATTTCGGAAGCCGGTGTCAATAAACAAAAATACGGAACCAAAGACACCGACTTCCGAAATTAAAGTTATTTTTCAATTTGTAGTGTTTTTTTTTGGAAGTCGGTTGTTTTTTTTTTAATGTTTTTATTCTTTAAAATCTTAAAGACTGCGACGTGACTCATGTTTAACAGGCGGCCGGCTCATTGTTACGAATACGCACCAGGGTGAAGCAGTTGTA
The DNA here is from genome assembly GCA_916614155.1 of Mesoligia furuncula. Classification (NCBI taxonomy): domain Eukaryota; kingdom Metazoa; phylum Arthropoda; class Insecta; order Lepidoptera; family Noctuidae; genus Mesoligia; species Mesoligia furuncula. Next base: position 20,085,489 of record OU744816.1, read on the forward strand.
TAAAACTGACTGCTTCAAAGTGTGTGGAGTTAGAGATTGTGAGACAAATTTGTGTGTTGTTTGTTGTTATAGAGCTCCGGCAAACAGTAATTTTGATAACTTCATGGATAGGCTTGAAAAACTGTTACAGCATTTCTTCAATAAATTATGTATAATTTGCGGTGACTTCAATATTAAGGTATTAAAAAAAGATAACACGAGACACAGTTCTTTCTTAGCGTTGTTATCGTGCTACAACTTCAGGTGTCTAATAAATACTCCCACCTTCAAAAGGAATAAATCAGATTCATGTCTATATAATATTTTAATTTATTTACCAGGCACTTATATAGAATGTACAAATGTTGGTCACGCGGTCTGTTCTGTACACTACGCTTAGAAAAGGTTGAGTTTAAGAAACGGATAAATTATATGCGCCTTTGCAGAAGAAAATATAATGACAAGAACAAAAGTGACTACAGAGCAAAGCTGTTAGAGACTGACTGGAGCACAGGTATTAACACTTTTATAGGACAATTCAAAGAAATGCATACATCATACTTTGAGAAGTGTAAATTAAAAGTTACTGTTAAAAGAAATAGGGGGTCTAAATGGGTAACTAATGGAATAAAGACATCCAGCAAAGTAAAACGTTTCCTTAACACCATAGACAAAACACAATGTGACATTTTAGTTCTAGAATATCGAAACAAGTTTAACAGAATGTATAGAAAAGTAGTAACTTGTGCAAAAAGGAATGATGTCAGAAAACAAATAGAAATGGCATTAAATTCTACTAAGACGATATGGAAAATAGTAAATCAGCCAGCGCAATGTTACTAAAAATCCTGGCAATGAACAAATTATACTGAAGATTGACAACACAGTTACTAATAATGCTTTAGATGTGGCTAATATTTTTTCAAAAAGGTTCGACAACACCATCTACCTAACAGGTTGTGACAAAAAATTACCAATTACATATCTAACTGAAAGCGTTAGCAGAGTAAATTCTAACATGAGTTTTGACGCAGTCTTTGAAATATATAATATGGTTAAAAATATGCCCAATAAATACTCTACTAGATAACCAGTAGAGAATTTATTGGGCATATTTCGTCATAAGACGAAATCCCTTTGACTATTATTAAAGATAATATTGACTTATTGGCAACTCCATTAGCTTCGTTTTATAATGAGTGCATCGCGGCAGGCCTATTCCCTGATCAGTTTAAAATCGCTGTGTGCTTCCAATTTTTTAGAAAGGTTTAAAAACAGATCCTGCTAACTACAGACCGATTTTCCTATTGCCTGTATTGTCGAAGATCTTCGAAAAAAATATGAAGAATAGGCTCATGAGGCACTTAAAAACTCACAATATTTTAAATAGTCAGCAATTCGGATACCAAAAATCATGGTCTACAGTATCAAAGGCTGAATCCTTTGATACTGTTGACCATGAAATTCTTCTGCCAAGTTAAGTTTAAACGAGAAGCATAAAGTGGCAGGTATTTTTCTGGACCTTAGTTCAGCCTTTGATACTGTAGACCATGAAATTCTTCGGCCAAGTTGGAACATTATGGTATACGGGAAGATGTATTGAAGCTCTTATTTGCATAATAGACGTCAGTTTATAGAAGTAAAGACGGTTGTGGATGGAGAAGAAAAAAAAATATAAATCTAACCTAGTGACGGTATCTCGAGGTGTCCCTCAGGGCTCCGTTCTGGGCCCAATTTTCTTCATCCTATTCCTGCACGCGTAGCATGAACACTTCTATCTCTACGAAGAGTAGAAACATTGTTTTCTATACAAAGTGAAATTTCTTTTCTTCATTTTTGACATACCACCTAGAAATCTTTCTACAATCTGTCATTTTTTCTTTCGTTTCCAACGATCTTTGTCTAGGTCCTTTTTTATGTAGACTATTTCAGAAGAAAGTTTTCTATCCCAAATGTCAAAATCACACTGACAACTGTCAGTTGTCTAAGTTATTGAAGAGATTTTGCAATCGCTAAAGACAGTAGAAAACTTTCTTCTCTACGGCCACAAAGTATATACGGTCATCTACAAAATCCCACAAAAAAAAACAAAATTCACAAAATTCCAATCGCTTAACGTGCTTTCCGAGTCACGGAGGGGTCTCGGTATGTAAAGATGGTCACCCATCCAAGGACCAACCGCGGCAAGCGTAGCTTAACCTGATCGATCAACTTGTGCGGCTGTTATTATTAGGCCACGGACCTCTTCTTATAATGTGACTTAATATCAGTAATTAAAAATTTAAAAAACCCCCGACAAAAAAAAAAATAAAATTAAATGTAAATAATTGGAAAAGGATCAAATACTTTAAAAAGCCCCAACTTAAAGAATCTAGGTAATGAGACTCGTCGTTTCAGCCGATAGACGTCCACTGCTGGACATAGGCCTCCCCCAATTTTGGGAGGGTTTGCCATAATCGCCACGCTTGGCAGGCGGGTTGGCGATCGGTAATGAGACTAAAACAGATAAATTCATATGGCAGTCGGTGGACCTCTTAGCATAGAAGGTAATTTTATTATTTTTTTGTGTCGGGGGTTTTTTAAATTTTAAATTTAATTTTTTATTTCATGCTTTTTGTAGGGACTCCTTAATTTTTGTATTTCATTTCTTTTATTTTCTTGCGTTTTAAGATTCAGGTAATTTGGTGTTTAATCGGGTTTTTTATCCGTCAAAAAATAATTATTAATTTATAGTTGAAGAATAGTTTTTAAGACTAAACAGACTTTTTGTTTTGTTATATCCTTTTTCTAGTTCTTCCTTTAGTTATTCAACTTTCGTACAAGTATTTCATAGCTATTAGATATCTTAGGTATTTCAGATCTAGTTTATAAAATGGCACTGCGACACTATCTGATGTAGAAATACCTACGCTTTTGAGGTAGAATAATTCCATTCGTAATAAAAATAGTCAAGCTCAGTGGTCGTAGGTACCAGTTATCACTCCACTTTCCCCTTTTTTTGTATAAGCCAATTATTTTTAAAAAGAGTAACCATGGAGGTTCTTGCCGGTTTTTCTCCATAGGAAACGACCAATTGGAACCGTGCACCTAGCTTCTGACGTTTCATAAGTGCCCATGTAGGTTTATGTGAAATAAAACATTTTGATTTTGATTTTTTTTTTTCCTCATCATTCTAGAGCATTGATCAGACAAAAAAATATTTTCAAATTTTTAGTTTTCATTTCGTTAGTTAATATTCCTCATTCCCTTTCAATATAGTGTACATTATTCTACTAGTCAAGCCCTTTCATTTGATACCCATATTGAGGGAGTTGTTGAAAAAAAAATGTAATTCGCCACTTTGTGGTGGCGGCCATCTTGGATTTGAAATTCATCATAGTGTATAATATTCTACTATTCAAGCCCTTTCATTTGATACCCATATTAAGGAAGTTGTGAAAAAATATGTAATCCGCTATTTTGTGGCGGCAGCCATCTTGGACCGATTTTCATTAAACATAGCTAAGAACACTCCCGACTAATTCACCTTTCAAACAAAAAAAACAAAATCAAAATCGGTTCATCCGTTCGGGAGCTACGATGCCACAGACAGACACACACACACACACCCCCCCCACACACACACACACACACACACACACACAGACACGTCAAACTTATAACACCCCGTCGTTTTTGCGTCGGGGTTAAAAATTGAGAATCAAAAAGAAAAAAAATCGTATGACAAAACAAAGAATTATGAGTCGAATGAAGTAAAAGGGTGAATTTCGTAAAAAGTGCAGTTGACACTTTCTACTTTGCTGCCGTCGTACTGGCTACAAAAAACGTCATCTTTGTCTACTCTTCGGTCGACAAACGTTTAGTTTATTAGAAAACGAATAGCGGACATAACACCATTTATTTTTGCTGATGACACTAATGCAATAGTTTCTGCAGATAATATAAGTAATCTTGAATCTAAGATTAATACTGTTTTAAAAGCTTTTGAAAACTGGTTAGTTACAAATAATTTATAAATCAATGTAAAAAAAAAAACAAAATGTTTATTATTTAAGTCAACGGCACGAAATAACGCTAGTCTTAAAGTTGTGTCTTATGGTAACAATGTAAACTGGAAGTTGAGTCTAGGCTCAGATATAGTATTGAGTTTTGGGGCAACAGCTACAAGTACAACGTCCACTCAGCTTTTATAATTAAAAAAAAAAGCCCTAAGGACAATGCTCCGCATGAAACAGACAGAGTCGTGCAGAGACCACTTCATCAGACTTAACATTTTAACAGTGCCATGTCTGTATATTCTAGTTTTGTTAACCAACTTGGTTAAGGCTTTGGCGAATCAGCTCACCCAAGCTATTCAACCTGTATGTAAATGAGCTGATCTGTGAGCTCCGCAATACCAATATCGGTTGCTCCATTGACGGGCACTGCGTCAATAACATCAGCTACGCGGAAGATATGGTATTGCTGAGCCCATCGATCAGTGCACTTAGGAGGCTTCTTCGCATCTGTGAGGACTATGCGGTGGCTCACGGCCTCAGGTACAATGCGACCAAGAGCGAGCTACTGGTTTTCAAAGCGAGTAACAAATATTATGATACTGTCCCACCAGTCATCTTGGGGGGCGCTCAGCTTTCCAGGGTCACGAAGTTCAAGTACCTGGGGCATTGGGTCACCGATAGTCTGTCCGACGATGTAGACGTGGAGAGGGAACGCAGAGGATTGGCAGTTCGATATAATATGCTGGCTCGTAGGTTTGCACATTGTACTAGGGAGGTGAAAATTAAACTCTTTAGAGCGTATTGCCAATCCATGTACACGTGTGCCCTATGGGTCAGCTATACAAAAAGCTCGTACGATGCTCTGCGAATCCAGTACAACAACGCCTTCAGAGTTATGTTGGGGCTGCCGCGCTTTTGCAGTGCATCGGGGATGTTCGCGGAGAATGGCGTGCCAGATTTTTACGCACTGATGCGGACACGGATAGCATCCCTGATGCGGCGAGTGCGCGACAGCTCCAACAGCTTGGTGGCTATAGTAGCCGACAGGACAGACAGTCTAATGATGTGGAAATGGATGACCACTCATCGTGCGTCATTCCAATATTTAAAATAAGTTGTTTCTTAGAGTATTTTTTGTGTAGCTATGTGTTTTTATGTATGTATGTAGGTATGTTTTTTGTGTATAAAATTGTAATGTGTGTTGTTTTAAGGACTTATGGTCTGAAATAAATTTATTATTATTATTATTTGACTGCTATCGCGGTCACCGTGACCGCGAACAATAGATTTTCTATTGTGGCTGTTGTCTGGCAGTCAACGTGTTAAGAATTTGCACGAGACTAATGAGGAAAGACAAGCAATACTTGCCTTCCACAATTCAACTGAAATTGAACGTCGTTCATCACAGTCCCAGAGTTCAATCGGTATTTTTATACAACAAGTTGCCAACAGAATTTAAAAGTATAAACAGCATTAACGTCTTGTTTAAAAACAAATTTAAAACATACATGTATTTATTGAGGAAGGGCTATTATAGTATCGACGAGTTCATAGATGACAAACGACAGCCACAATTAAATGATTTGTGAATTATTATTTTGTGTTCATAAGATTTTTTATAATAGATTTTTTTTTTTTTAATTTCAAACTCATGTAATTTTGGTGATTATTTAATTTTATGTTACTGAATTGTTGACATACAACTATTTATTATATATTGTTCCATTTTGAATGCGTAGTCGCTACTGAATTTTAAATATGAACGTAGTTAAACCTTCCAATAACGACGACCGTACAACTGACTACTTAACTTTAAGCGCGTCGCATGGCCTTTTACCGGCTCATGATATACCCACGAGAGGTACAAACTGTCTTGACCATATCATTCTCAAATGTCAAACTCCTGCAACAGCACTAATTTTGGAATCATTTATTACGGATCACATGCCTATCTTGTTACATATTGAAGATATTGTATCACCTAACAAACCCCAAAAAACGATTTCCCGAGTGGACTACGCTAAGCTGGTTCAAGAGCTTGAAGACACGGACCTCTCACATATTATGAGTATGGACGATGCGAATGTAGCCGCATACGAATTGATCGGTGTTCGGTGTCCAGGGCTTGGTAAAAAAACATACATATGAGGTTAAAATTCCCAGGAAAAATAGAAATATTAAGCCGTGGATAACGCCTGGTCTCATGCGTTGTATTCGCCATCGTGATTTACTTCACATGAACACTAAAAAGTCACCTGATAATGACATTATAAGAATCACCTACAATCGCTACCGTAACCACTGTAACATAATATTACGTAACCTAAAAGATCAGTATGAAAGGGATGAGTTGGAGAAGGCTAAAACGAATACTAAGACGCTTTGGAATAAAATTAAAGACATCACAAACTATAAGAAAACACCCACATCCTCCACAAACTTGTTAAAAATTGAACCGAATCCTCAAGCAGCTGTTGATCGTGTGTGTAGGTATTTCGCGGAGGTTGGCAAGAACCTCGTGTCTGATATCACTTCGTCTTCTCCGATGTCCCCCAGCCTGTACTCACGGCCCCGTAAAGATGTTCCCCTTAACTCGCTAGTTCTTCTAGAATTTGATGAATCGGACATAAATAATGCCATTACTCAACTCCGTCGAGATTCTGCTACCGGTTGGGATGGCATCTCAGCAAATCTACTAAAACAATGTCGTCATGTCCTCGTATCTCCAATAACACACATTTTCAATCGTTCAATTGCCACTGGTATTTTTCCGGAAGCGTTTAAAAAGGCTGTTGTGCACCCGATTTATAAGGATGGGAACAGAGACTCTATGAACAATTACAGGCCTATTTCAGTCCTTTCATCTATCTCGAAAGTTTTTGAAAAATTAGTAAATCGAAGGCTTACTCAGTTCCTCGACAAAAATAACTTAATTGCACAAAATCAGTATGGTTTTAAAAAAGGAGTATCGGCAGAAGACGCAGTTCTCGACTTAACTGAGTTTGTTGCCAGAAAGCTTGATGAAAAACAGAAATGCATAGGTTTGTTCCTAGACTTAAAAAAGGCGTTTGACACGGTCTCTGTTCCCACCCTCCTATCGAAGTTGGAGGACGTCGGCATACGTGGTTTGGCTCATGATTTTTTTGCAAGTTATCTCACTAACCGTAGACTGTGTGTTAGGGTTGGTGACCATGTCAGTAGAGAGGAAACTACCACCTTCGGTGTGCCGCAGGGAAGTGTGCTTGGCCCGACCCTTTTCCAGGTTTACATCAACGAGCTTTGCTGCATACCTCTCACAAACTCTAAAATATTCACCTATGCTGATGATACTGCAGTCATTGTTCATGGAACTGATTGGGAGCATCTGAGAACTACTGCCGAAACCTCACTTAAAGCTGTTATGGGTTGGGTGCAGCTAAATCTCCTCACTCTGAACCTGGACAAGACCTTCTTCATCCCGTTCGGGTTACACCCTGGTACCAAACCACCTACAGGCTTTGTCATTAACGCCCACACATGTAATGGCCATATACCCTGCTCATGCTTTTCTCTTCGTGAGGTAAACCACCTTAAGTATTTGGGTGTGGTTATTGATAGCGGACTCAACTGGCACTCACACTTGGATACTATTACTAAAAGAGTTAGAAGGATGATATATATATTCAAGGCACTTAGGTCTTCGGCTGACTTCAACACGATTAGAATGGTGTATATTGCTATATGTCAGTCCGTCATCACCTATTGCATTACAGTGTGGGGAGGCGCCGCTCGGACAAAGTTTCTTAAGTTGGAACGAGCCCAAAGAGCTGTCCTGAAGGTGATGTCAAAAAAGCACTTTATGTATCCTACCACACAATTATATAAAGATGCTAATGTACTTACTGTTAGGCAACTGTTTGTGCTACGATCCGTACTGAGAAAACACTCCAAGGTCCCCCCTCCAGACCCAACACGCCGTAAGAAAAAACCTCTTATTCTCTCGGTAACGCATAGGACCGCTTTCGCTAGACGCCAGCATTATGTTCTTAGCTCACACCTTTATACATTAATTAACAAAAAATTAACATAATTGATTTGGATACCTATAGGGTTAAAGTTAAAATTGAGGACTGGATAAGGGATCAAGACTACGAGGCAACGGAAGGTCTACTTGCCTGGATCTGCTGAATCACTTATGCCTATCACTTCACAACGAAAGGAGGTGCCCCCACTAATTCCATCCACATTACACAAATGCACACTCACTCAACACACCCCACACACCCTCACAATACACCAAACACCACCACACTACATCACATCACACCACATCACATCACATCACTCCACACACCCTTCTTCCTTACACATACACACACAACACTTGCACATGACACGACACAAATGCACTTCACACATACACTCTATACAAACATAATTACTTTATTAAAAATACAAATTAAACATATATAATATATAGATATATTCCTTAGCTTATAATTCTATATCATGTTTGTGACTATCCGAGTCTGCTAGTACGCTCATAATTTGTTCGTCCACTATTTATGCGAAGACACTGCCTCCTAAGATACAGGATCTTCCTAGTTTAGGAGTCAGGGCTTTAATTCTGTGTTGACTGTACTTTACCCATCTCTTGTACACTATTTCTGCATTGATTTCTCTGTTCTCACTGACTAATATGTGTATTTAATATGTGTCAAACTTGTATTGTGCTAATAAATACTTATTATTATTATTATTATTAGTTAATGTTTTTTTTTGTTGGTTATTATTATCTATTTTATTTATCATATTGTAATATTTTCTACATAAATAACTTATGACTTAACTTTGCGATGGTTCGTGAACTACTTGAAAAGATGTTGCTGTATTCTTTATTTAGTACTTCTTTGACCAGGTCAAGAGAGCACAGATATTGGATGAAAGTATTAAAACAATAAATGAAGTTTTAAAATTACAGCTTTTGCCCGCGGTTTCGCCTAGGTCGGAAATTATCCCACGGAAACGTACTACCGGTATAAAAAGTATCCTATGTGTAAATCCAGGTTATAATAAACTATCTGTGTGCCAAATTTCATCCAAATCCTATTAAAAGCATAATACTAATATTGTCCTTTTCATCGGGAACAGTATATTTTTCTAGATGAATGGTACCTACCCTATGTCCTTTTCTATACCACTGACAATGTATATGAGCTGGAAAGGGCACAGAGAGCTTTACTAAAAGTCATGTACTTTAAACCGATTAGATTCCCTACGGAAAGTTTATACTCAACCTCAAACCTTTTGTCAGTTAGGAAACTCTATATCCTGCAGATTGCATTAAAAAAACACAAATCTCTTCCCTTCATTACTTCCAAAACACAATCTAGGAGGAAAAATAAAGAAGCTGAAGATTGTCCAGTGAATACTACATTTGCTACAAGGCAATTTATTAAACAATCTTCCCGTATATATAACGCTCTCAATGAACAATGTGCCATCTACTCTATGACATACCGCGACTGCAAAAAAACACTAACTGAATGGCTCAAGAGTAAAAGTTACGAAGAAACCGAAGACGTCCTACACAAGATCACATAACTAAGAAACACATATAATTTGTACACATATACACACCACACCCACATATCCTCGCGCTACACATACCACATATCTCATACACATGCCCACCCACTGCATCCCAACACCTATACAAACACATACTTACGCACAAACGAACCCACACACATACACACACTCACAAACATATTCTACACTCAGTGCGCTCCCTTACTGATCTACGATCTACTATATGATAAAATGTTAATTAGTCTTATAACAATCTTTTTGCTTATTTCTCACACATCTGTAGAATGATTGTAAACTGGAGGAGCGGAAGCACCTAATACAAGCAAATCTTTGCTTAAAAGGTGACTCCAAACCTAACATAGTTACATCCCTAAGTGAAGAAATAAACATTTTTATTTTTTTATTTAACTATTATTTTATTATTTATATGCAAAATTCCATAATGATCGGTTCACTGGGTTAGGCGTGAAAAGGTGACAAACAAACATACTTTCGCATTTATAAAAAAAATTGGAAAATCCAAAAGTGCACGACTCAAAATGCTCATTTGATCATATAAAAAACCATAGATAATAATATAATATAATAAATCATAGAAATTATTAAACGCTAAATAATTCATGAATGAATACTTAAATATTACAAGTTAATGTGAGATTACTATACATGCTTGGAGCAGTCATTTAGCCATCTCCTTTAATTAATTAAATTTTACTCAATTAATTGATTGATTCGCAAACTACAATGTTTTCACTTGATTGACGGGATTTTTTTTAGAAATACTTTAATGATTTTTTCGTTTCTACTGCCTAAATAAATTTTTGAAAAGTACAGAATCAATCTCCATTAAATTATAAATATACAATGATCTGTGTGGTGCCGGACTTAAAGAATACCACCACCCTTTACTTCCCGTGGGTGTCGTAAAAGGCGACTAAGGATCGTACCGGAGAATGGGCAGCAGCGTTCTCTATGTATTTCACCAACATACCATACTGCGATCGCCAACCCGCCTGCCAAGCGTGGCTCCCAAAATTGGGGGAGGCCTGTATCCAGCAGTGGACGTCTATCGGCTGAAACGACGACGATACAATGATATATAAATTATGTAGGTTCTGTGTACTTCCTGCTAGTACACAGAACCTACTCAATTATAACAATAGAAACAGTTGGAGAAAGGAGGCAATAAAATGTTTCGATTGTAAAGCACTCTCTATTACTTCGCATTATGAGTCGTGCAATATTATAGTTAGGATTTTAAGAAAAAATATCTGGACGAGGCTTATTTAATGAAGCACGTGGCACAACGGACGCAATAGTCTACAAATCGGGGGCGAACGTTTTGGGGACTGGAACGTTCGAACGTTCGTTATTAGGAACGTTCAGTGATAGTCAAATGCTTAGATTTTGATTCTCTGGGAGTATGAGACATTTTTCAGAGCTAACTAGAGAATCTATTTATCCCCCTTCTAACTTGCGCAGAAATATATTGCCATTGGAGATCCAGCAGAACTTAAAAGTATTATTTTAGCAAACTCTCTGGCTTGATAGAAGAGCTTTTTGGTACTAACTGGTAGGCTCAGAGATGTAGACAGGGTGGCGCTCACCAGGCATGCCTATGACTGCGGTGTTCAATTTGTCATCTCTACCCTTTCCTTTATTGTACTTATGCAATTTCGACGTTCATAAAGAGCCGATTCTCAGCCTAATTTGCATAAATTGCTTTCAATTTTGATTTTTGTCTCGCACCGCTCCGCCCGCACCGTTCCGTTCGTTCCCCTCCGCCTGCAAACACCCCCTCCCGCATTGCTTCGCCCGCTCCGACTACAATAAACGTAGAGATAAAACATTGATGCACTACGAAGCACAAATGGTATTGTGTCGTAGCGCTACGAGTACGCTACGAGTAACTTCGTAGCGTCATCTCTTGTCATATTATATTGTGTCGTAGCGCTACGAGTACGCTACGAGTAACTTCGTAGCGTCATCTCTTGTCATATTATATTGTGTCGTAGCGCTACGAGTACGCTACGAGTAACTTCGTAGCGTCATCTCTTGTCATATTATATTGTGTCGTAGCGCTACGAGTACGCTACGAGTAACTTCGTAGCGTCATCTCTTGTCATATTATATTGTGTCGTAGCGCTACGAGTACGCTACGAGTAACTTAGTAGCGTCATCTCTTGTCATATTATATTGTGTTGTACCGCTACGAGTACGCTACGAGTAACTTCGTAGCGCAGCGCATCACAGCACGTCATGTCCTATCATATTACGAGTATCATGTCGTAGCAGTCAAGTATAGTATTTTTTTTTTTGGATTACATACGTAGTATACCCCCCGACCTTGTAACGACCTTCCGACCTTGTAGCGGTTCGGAGCACACTTTAGCACTCGTTATGTTTTCGTATTCATGCGTTGAGTGGGAATCTGAGCATAAAGCGTCGTTCAAATCTATTACAATGTGTTTAGTTAATTCATCTGCCTTTGCCCCGCTTCGCCCCAACGTGCCCTGAGTAGTCCCAGTCTGCCCCGGCCCGCCGCTACACAATTAACAAACAAAAACTATTCACAATCGCCCGTATTTTTCACCCCCAACTTTGCCGGCTTTTTGCGGCCAGAAAATCTCTTCGGAAAACTTTATTTCGCAGTGAATTAAATATTGCACATTGGACTTTTTATTAGTTAACGTCGCGAGCGCTCGCACTCGGCCTGTGCCGACTTACGGCGATCAAAAATTCCCTCTCAGAACGGACAACATTATGTTTCGATAAAAAGATAATCTGCGGGTGGCGGGATACAGGGTGCGGGGAGCGGGATTGAGGGGGGCGCCGGGTGCCGCATAAATACATCGTTTATTTTTCATACGCAAAAGCTACAGACGTATTTTTTATCCGCTTAGAGGGAAAATCCGTAAACAGGGTAACGTAAGCCGGTGGCAGAACATAAAAGAGCCCAAAGCATATCGACTCCCGCCTTAATCTGCCATAAACAATCGCTACGAACAAAACCTCGCAATAGTAAATTTCACGAAAAGTCATCCGACGAAATAATGGCTGAATTCTCTGATCGTATCATCGAGGTAGCGCGAAAACTGATCTTAAAACTAGTGACATAGAATTGAATTTAGTGCGCTGGTGGTGACGGGTGGGTCGGTAGTCCGCGCGTGTGTGTCACACCATATGGACTCGTATGTCATGCACATAGGGGCGCTATCCGCGTGTGCACCGCCAGTAAGATGTGACTCGCCGTTTAATCTGGCTCTGTTATTTTTCTGGTAATACATCAAAGTGGCGACTTTCTACGGCAAATTGTATCAAAGTCGCTGATGTATGGAGGCGCCTACAGTGCCGCGTGCGAGTCGCATTCACACGTCGTGTCGCGACCAAACAGTGCTGCAAGTAGCCCGGACTATTGTACTTACTCTTTCTTCAAATAATAAGAGACCGTTTAGCTGACGTTTTTAGGGTTCCGTACCAAAATGGTAAAACAGAACCCTTTTTTTTTGTGTGGGAAATAATTAAATGACCCCTCCCGCTCTGGGTGGAGCGGAAGGGAGTGTCAGACTCTTACTGACTAAAACCCACCCGTGTTCCTTCCTTAGCCCTTTATGTTCCGGGCCAGCGGTAACCCTTTCGGACAATCCCGCTGCCCCTGCAGGCTTGGGCCCTATGGGGCCCCTTCCTTAATGCTGACATCTCTTTGAGGCGCGCGTGGAACACGTCTGCGCCGTTCGGCATGGGCCTGGTCCTGATCGGACGGTGAGCTACCCATTACTCTCCGTCCGCAGGACCGCGCCTACGGTGCCCGGGAGTCATCCCGTGGCTCCCGATGCCATCCATCCCTCCACCTCCTTTGCTAGCATCACTGTTTCGCAGAAGGGGGTGACTGCCTGCACCAGGGCCGGACCATGGCTTGCACCAGGGCCGGACGCGAGAGGTCGCCGCCGCTGCCGATCGCCTCTACGAGGACACGGTGGTACTCCGCCCAAGCGGGGCAGACCTCCACCGTATGCTGCACCGTATCCTCTGAGCAATCCTGGCAATGGTGACACCCGGGGGTTTCCTCCCGCCTGATGATGCGCAGGAACCTTCCGAAACATCCGTGTCCGGCGAGGACCTACGTCAGGCGGTAGGTGAGGGCGCCGTGGCGCCTCTGTAGCCACTCCTCAAAGAGGGGTCTTATCGCCGCTATCGTGGCGTGCCCCGGAACCCTTATGGTGAGACTCAGTCTGACTGTCTGTCTGTCACAGCTGGATATCTCAAGAACTACTAATGCTATCAACTTGAAATTTGGAACAGTTTTAGATGACATTTGCCCAACTATTTTAACATAAAACTGCAATAGTAGAATATTGCAGTGCACAGTGTTAAAATTCTCTGATGATTATAGGCCTTGCCGATGAAAAATTAAAAACGTGATGGTACGGAACCCTCGGTGCGCGAGCCCAACTCGCTCTTGACCGGTTTTTTACACAGAGAACACACTACCTAAGTTGAAAATTGCTATCAAAATGATTCATTTTAAAAGTAAAAAGAAAACTTTGCATTCATAACACAGAAAATAAAGAAGAGAGGAAGAACAGCAACAACTTATAGTAAACCGATGCATAACTAAAAGCTATTCCCGTACTTAATTATAAATGTTCAAAATCTAGTCGCAAACTTATCTCGGCGATATTCAATGTTAAAAATAAGTAAATTGCCCCTTTGTGCTCTGTGTTTGTTCGGAGTTGTGTGACTGTAGGACGGGCACTGTGGCACGGTCCTGACCGCCGCCGCCGATGTGCGCGAGATTTATTCCTACTCAGCGATATTAAGAGGAAATAACTCACTATACTGAACCCCTCCAACCCCTCTGCTGAACATCTTAGTTACAAGGTTCCATTGTAGTTTGTGGCTCAAACAATGTTCGAGCTAATCAATAATAGTGGGTGTCTCGATGAGTTGCCCAATACTTGGTGACACTTTGACTTTGCTAAGTTTGGGCACAACAGCCCCAGCTTATGTCGAGTCACTCAATTACATAACTTGACTGTAACTCACACAACTGATGTACTCTGTGGAGACGTGTTTGCGACTCAATCGAACGACTCCGAGAGAACCCCGGGCCTCCGTTGCCAAGGAGGATTACTGTCTTGTAGTTTGGATACAAATAACGAATGTGCTCTGTTTAGCAAACCAGTAACCGAGTGCGGCAACAGGAGTCACTGCAGCAGCGAACGTTTACCATACTCATTGATCCACTGCACCCGGTACAACTAGAATATGCAACATATCGTTACTTGATTATGATAATATCATGCGTGTATTCCCCAAGGGGCTACTATACTCATTGATCCGCTTCACCTGGTACAACTAGATGAAGCAACATATTTGGTTATGATAAAATCTCGCATGTATTCCCCAAGGGGTTACCATACTCATTGATCCACTTCACTTGGTACAACTAGAATTATGCAACATATCATTATTTGGTTAAGATAATATCTCGCGTGTATTCCCCAAGGGGTTTGGCAGAGGTATGCCTATAGATAGTACACCCCCACTGGAAAAAAAATTTCTTACTACACCACATTAAAGCGATTTCATTAAGACTCTGACTCAATACAGTAAGAAGAAATGTTTGTAAAACAGTAAAAGACAAAACAGTAACTTTTAATGATTGAACATCTGGGGGCACGGAAGTGCCCCCACCAAGTCGAGCAAAAAGGGGCACGGCCGTACCATCCTTTTCTCGAAGCAGTTCAGGCCATTTTCGACACCCTATGACTTCGTTGTGGATAAAACGAGAGACCTTAATTTTCATTAATCAAGCAGGCATTGTATAAACACGCTATATTTCAAATTTCATTCAATTTGAACCAGTAGTTTAAGAATTATAACTAGTCAAAGTTTCTTAATTTTGTCACTCACTGACTTACTGACTGACCGATCATCAAAACTCTAAGGCACTTCTAGCAGACACAGAAGCTTCAAATTTAGAATAAAATTAGTGTTTAGTGTATAAATCAAGGAAAAACTAAAATATTTTGCAATTTCGTTCCACTTTTCTAGATACACCAACTGCATAAATAACTTTGTAATCCTATATAAATATATAGTATTACAAAGTTACATTTGCAGTTAATGGATCAGTGTACCTGTTTATCACTGCATTGTATAAAACAAAGTATCTTCCCGCTGTCTGTCTGTCCGCACGTATGCTTAGATCTTTAAAACTGCGCAACGGAATTTGATGCGATTTTATATGTATAATAGGTACATGCATAATATAGTAATATAGTATAGCATGCATAACTGATAATTTTAGAGGTTTCTAATGTGATGTCGTAAATAAACACATTTTTTGCGCTTATATTGCAAAAGCTAGCTGAATCCTACGAGATAGGTCATAATAATGTACTACAGTATTGCACACCTTATAAAGGTCTACAAAAAAGTCTGCGATGGTATATGTCTATCTCTTAGGGATAACCCACAATAACCATTTTTTATCCTTTACTTTTGACGAGAAATAATGGCTTATTTACGAAGCGATTTTAAGCAATACAGCATTAATCCTTATCCAATTAAGTACCTTAAATACATTGTGCATTTAATATAGATCAATTTGGCCCTTACAGCATGTAATTTAAATGAATATTTTCGAAGATATTACAGATTTCAAATGTATGGACATAGCGGTAGCGCTGGTGAGTTTACTTAAGGCAACCACAGGATAGTCCGGTTAAGTAGTCACGACCTCTCATCGTTTGGGGTGGGGTGTCCATCGAGCACAGCAACTCCCCTAAATATCTTGGTGTTACCCTGGACAGGTCTTTAACATATAGCAAAAACTGCAAGAATATCAAGCGGACTACTGGACTGGCGCTATCTTTTCCTGCGGGAGTATTCGCGTACCCCATGTGGAGCCGTTCTGCTCATGCAAAGCTGGTGGATACAGCTTTGAATGAAACTGGCTGGCTAAAACCAACCCCGGTACAAATGCGGTATCCACTAGCAGGAATAACGCCACCAGTGCCTCGCAGAACGGTGGCAAGCTCCAGCGAAAGAGCCAAAATGGTCTCCGACACACAAAACCCTTTGCACGACAACATCCTTGTACCACAAAGGCTGAAAAGTCGAAACAGTTTTTTAAAGTGTGTCGTTCTACTCCCTGGTGAACCATCACAAGAGAGACTGAAGTTGTGGCGAGACAGTGCTTCCTTACCTAAACCGTTCGTCCCACCCGCTGAACTGCCACCTGGACATGAGTTTCCTTTGGGTAACCTGGAAGTCTTTAAACAGACTCCGCACCCAGGTTGGCCAAAGCAAGGAAAACCTGTTCAGGTGGAGATTCATAGACGACTCCGCCTTGGAGTGTAAATGTCTACAGCACTTTATAATTAGCAGCGATCGCACGCGTTTATCGGAGCTCTCTAGCGAGGAAAATAACAATTATCCATACTAATATTATAAATTCGAAAGTAACTCTGTCTGTCTGTCTGTATGTTACCTTTTCACGCCTATTTGAACGGATTTCGATAAAATTTGGCAGAGAGATAGATTGCATCCCGGGAAAGGATTTGGGATAGTTTTTATCGATATACCTCGCGGGCGAAGCCGCGAGCGGAAGCTATAGTGTATAATTGAATGTACCTAGATGTTCAAAGGTAACTTGTAAAATGGTCAACGGCTAAGGTTAAAAAAAATTTAAAAGAGTACCGGAAAGGAAAAAAAGTAGGACAATCTACAAAAAGAAGTGAGATGCCATCAAAAACAAAACTTGTAAAAAAAAACAAGTCTCGCAACTCAGTTCTTCTACCATAAAAAGTTGTGAGATCCATGTAATACCAAGTCGGTTAATTTATTCAGTCCCTACTTAAGGGACCTTCTGTCTTAAGTTATTACGTAATTAGCTAACCTAACAACATCTTGTAGTGACCATATCAATATTAAACATCTTTTATGTTTAAAATACATTGATTGACTTGGCAATCGCACTGTGGGATACATTGTGTTTTCATGCGATGGCCAAGTCATCATCTGCCTAGCCTTTTCCCAACTATGTTGGGGTCGGCTTCCAGTCTAACCGGATGCAGCTGAATACCAGTATTTTACATGGAGCGACTGCCTATCTGACCTCCACAACCCACTTACTGGGTAATACGATACCCCTTGGTAAGACTGGTTGTCAGACTTTCGGGCTTCTGACTACCCGTAACGACTGTCAAAGATCCACAAATGACAGCCGGGACCAACGGCTTAACGTGCTTTCCGAGGCACGGAGGGGTCTCGGTATGTAAAGATGGTCACCCATCCACAGACCAACCGCGGCAAGCGTAGCTTAACCTGATCGATCGACCTGTGCGGCTGTTATTATTTAGCCACGGGCCCCTCGATGCGATGGCCAAGTCAATCTATTTATTTTAAACATAAAAGATTTTTAATATTGATATGGTCACTACAAGATGTTAGGTTAGCTAATTACGTAAAAACTTAAGACAGAAGGTCCCTTAAGTAGGGACTGAATAAATTAACCGACTTGGTATTACATGGATCTCACAACTTTTTATGGTAGAAGAACTGAGTTGCGAGACTTGGTTTTTTTTACAAGTTTTGTTTTTGATGGCATACTATTTACTGAAAAAAACAAAAACAATAAAGGAAAACCACCATTACTGTAATGTAAG
Source organism: Mesoligia furuncula (assembly GCA_916614155.1). Lineage (NCBI taxonomy): Eukaryota > Metazoa > Arthropoda > Insecta > Lepidoptera > Noctuidae > Mesoligia > Mesoligia furuncula. The sequence goes on from OU744816.1 coordinate 20,103,712, forward strand.
TAAATTTCAATGGTTTGAACGATATCACCACATTTAGCTACTTAAAACTTTTACCGTCACTGCCTCAAGCTTTAACTGTTTTCGGATCAGTAAAAAATACTGTTTTGAACGTTAGGCTTGTCTGTGTGGTGCCGGACTTAAAGAATAGCACCACCCCATACTTCCCGTGGGTGTCGTAAAAGGTGACTAAAGGTCGTACCGGAGAATGGGCAGCAGCGTTCTCTATGCATTCCACCACCATACTATACTGCGATCGCCAACCCGCCTGCCTAGGCTCATATGGTTTTTTCATTTTTATTTACTGCTTATTTCTTTCAGTGCACTTTCGCCAGTTATGTTTAAGTCTTACGTAATGGGGGGCGAGTCTATTGCCATCGACCGGGCATGAAACCAGACTCTGGGCTGCTGCTGATAATTTTTGATGGAAAAACTCCCTAACAGTGACTCGGTAATTTAACCCAGGATCTCCTGCTCAGCACTAGACCAACAAGGCTATCATGTTATGATATTCTACGAAAAATTGATTGTCCAATATACCTCCCCGTACATACGTACATCAGCTGCCCTTGGCGAGTGCAAGGAATCCGGTTAGAGTCACCGCTCAAAGAACGCGGGAGTACACGAGTAACAGTAACACGAGAGAGGTTTTTGTGCTCGTTCGTTAGCGCCAAACAGGATTGTCGCGAGTACGTACGTACTACTTACCTGTAGCGCGGCGCACGCGGTAACCGGCTTTGATGAACTCATTTATACATTCTCGTCACCATTCACCGTTCGCTGCACTCTTTCAGTCGCTAAGTTCACTTATCTGGGGACAAAAAACTTTTTTACAAAAAAAAAAACAACTGACTTCCAAAAAATACTACAAAGTGAAAAATAATTTTAATTTCGGAAGTCGGTGGCAATAAACTAAAATACAAATCCGAAGACACCGACTATAAACACACAGCGACACCGAGCATACATTGCTTAGCAACCATATTAAAGTAATCGAATCGCAACCCGTGAAATATTTGTCATTAAGTAGTTCCGATGGCCATCTGTGGTCTTCATCATCAGCTTCACTTTACCAAATGAAGATTTCCGAGAGCAAATGCTCAAGTTACTTTAAAAAATACCCAAATCGCTATAGCTTTGCCTATAAAATTTGAGGGTTTCCCTCGATTACAACGAGATCCTCTCACAGATTCCAACATGATGATAATGGGACCACCTCGAGAGTATACCCTTTCAAACAAAAAAATAATTTTTGGAACATTACACCTTGCGGTCAAAAGTCCTCTGCCATGACGAGGTGCAGGTAGCACGAAGGACCTCGCACCACGAACGCCTTGAAATTGACGTTGCGGCGCGATTCAAGCAACAGCGCTCTCGGCCTGTACTTGGTCCTTTGGCACACGTACTCCACGATGTCCTCGGCCTTATTTGTATAGTGCAGGCGGGTGTTTGTTTAAGACTACCGATTTTCTTACGCTCTATACATGTAAAATGAAATAGACCCTTTTCTTGCTAATACTTTTTTAATCGTACAACTGTACTCTTTCACAATCCAACAACGACTGGCTTTGCACTACATTTTACCATTTTAAAAAGACATTTGCCCCACCCAGAAATAACGCTCAGTAATATCATCACCGTTATTTCCAAGTGTTGCCAAAGTAAAATAATACATTTAGTTGCCATAGCGGAAATACATTTTAAAAGTTTGTTACAATATTAATAATTTGTACTTTGATAGTGTTGCCACAGTGGATATTGTAATGCGGTATTAAAATAATGCTTGTTTTTTTAAAATTAAATCAATGAAATCACGACAACTCGGCCATCCGACGGCGTGCTAACTCCGAAGCACGCGCTAATCACGACCACTGAGGCAATATATCAAATAGCAACAATATTGGAAATTTATTTTGGTATGCTGGTTTACTGGGAAGCTAAATAATTTAACTAACCATCTGTATGTGCCTGCGCACCGTTTCTATTAGAATTATCATTGATCCCATTAGGTAACACAACCTACTGCCATTCGGCCATCAATTTCACACCTACTGTGCAATGCTAACTTATCATAAAAATAGTCCAAAAGTTTCATCCATACAGGACTTTCATTTAAGCATCTCTAAAAGTTTTCTGAAATTTTCATCAATACCATTTATTTCCACGAGTAATTGAGCGTTAGCAAAGTTTCATACCGCTTTTTGACCAATCCAAAAACTTTTTAAAAGGCATAGTGTTTTATTTGTTTTCATTGCAATCAAATATTGGCGTATTAACAATATCTTGGAATCTACTATCAGGGTCAAAATCTGGGACTCATTGCAGCATATCTACATGGCTTATTAACAGCACACAAATGGCGTACTAACAGCACACCTACATGGTTGCATAAGATCACATTAGCGCCTACGTTAAACTCAGAACTACAGTTTTGAACTACAGCTCACTTACATGGCTGCGCAAGATCACATAAGTACCTACGTTAAACTTTGAACTGCAGCTCACCTACATGGCTGCGCAAGATCACATAAGTACCTACGTTAAACTTTGAAGGGCAGCTCACCTACATGGCTGCATAAGATCACATAGGTACCTAAGTTAAACTTTGAAGTGCAGCTGACCTACATGGTTGCATAAGATCATATAAGTACCTTCGTTAAACTTTGAACCGCAGCTCACCTACATGGCTGCATAAGATCACATAAGTACCTACGTTAAACTTTGAACTGCAGCTCACCTACATGGCTGCATAAGATCACATAAGTACCTACGTTAAACTTTGAACTGCAGCTCACCTACATGGCTGCATAAGATCACATAAGTACCGACGTTGAACTCCGAACTACCGGCTCACTCACATAGTTGCAACAAACTATACGCATACATCACCCATGATTGAACTAGAGTGTAAGCCGCATAGAACTCTAAACTATTCTCCCATATCATTATCTTTATTTTTAAAATCTGAACTACAGCTCGCTTATGTGGCTGCTATAAACTATACGCATACATCTCCATAAAGCTCACTTGCATGGCTGAACTAGAGTGTAAGCCGCATAGAACTCTAAACTATACTCGTACATCTTCATTTTTAAATCTGAACTATAGCTAGCCTACATGGCTGCAATAAGCTATACGCATACATCTCCATAAAGCTCACTTACATGGCTGAAATAGAGTGTAAGCCGCATAGAATTCTAAACTATACTCGTACATCTTCATTTTTAAATCTGAACTATAGCTGGCCTACATGGCTGCAATAAACTATACGCATACATCTCTAAAAGCTCACTCACATGGCTGAAATAGAGTGTAAGCCGCATATAACTCTAAACTATACTCGTACATCTTCGTCTTTAAATCTGAACTACAGCTGGCCTACATGGCTGCAATAAACTATACGCATACATCCCCATAAAGCTCAATAACATGGCTAAAGTAGAGTGTAAGCCGCATAGAAATAAACTATACTCGTACATCTTCATTTTTAAATCTGAACTATAGCTAGCCTACATGGCTGCAATAAGCTATACGCATACATCGCCATAAAGCTCACTTACATGGCTGAAATAGAGTGTAAGCCGCATAGAATTCTAAACTATACTCGTACATCTTCATTTTTAAATCTGAACTATAGCTGGCCTACATGGCTGCAATAAACTATACGCATACATCTCTAAAAGCTCACTCACATGGCTGAACTAGAGTGTAAGCCGCATAGAACTCTAAACTATACTCGTACATCTTCATTTTTAAATCTGAACTATAGCTAGCCTACATGGCTGCAATAAGCTATACGCATACATCTCCATAAAGCTCACTTACATGGCTGAAATAGAGTGTAAGCCGCATAGAATTCTAAACTATACTCGTACATCTTCATTTTTAAATCTGAACTATAGCTGGCCTACATGGCTGCAATAAACTATACGCATACATCTCTAAAAGCTCACTCACATGGCTGAAATAGAGTGTAAGCCGCATAGAACTCTAAACTATACTCGTACATCTTCGTCTTTAAATCTGAACTACAGCTGGCCTACATGGCTGCAATAAACTATACGCATACATCCCCATAAAGCTCAATAACATGGCTAAACTAGAGTGTAAGCCGCATAGAAATAAACTATACTCGTACATCTTCATTTTTAAATCTGAACTATAGCTAGCCTACATGGCTGCAATAAGCTATACGCATACATCGCCATAAAGCTCACTTACATGGCTGAAATAGAGTGTAAGCCGCATAGAATTCTAAACTATACTCGTACATCTTCATTTTTAAATCTGAACTATAGCTGGCCTACATGGCTGCAATAAACTATACGCATACATCTCTAAAAGCTCACTCACATGGCTGAAATAGAGTGTAAGCCGCATAGAACTCTAAACTATACTCGTACATCTTCGTCTTCAAATCTGAACTACAGCTGGCCTACATGGCTGCAATAAACTATACGCATACATCCCCATAAAGCTCAATAACATGGCTAAACTAGAGTGTAAGCCGCATAGAAATCTAAACTATACTCGTACATCTCTGAACAGCTCACCTCGTGGCTGGACCCGAGTGCACGCCGCATAGAGGTCTAAACTATACTCCTACATCTCTGAACAGCTCACCTCGTGGCTGAACCCGAGTGCACGCCGCATAGATTAAAGGTCAAAGTCACTATACTCGTACATCTCTGAACAGCTCACCTCGTGGCTGGACCCGAGTGCACCCCGCATAGAGGTCTAAACTATACTCGTACATCTCTGAACAGCTCACCTCGTGGCTGGACCCGAGTGCACGCCGCATAGATAAAGGTCAAAGTCACTATACTCGTACATCTCTGAACAGCTCACCTCGTGGCTGGACCCGAGTGCACGCCGCATAGAGGTCTAAACTATACTCGTACATCTCTGAACAGCTCACCTCGTGGCTGGACCCGAGTGCACGCCTCATAGATAAAGGTCAAAGTCACTATACTCGTACATCTCTGAACAGCTCACCTCGTGTCTGGACCCGAGTGCACGCCGCATAGAGGTCTAAACTATACTCGTACATCTCTGAACAGCTCACCGTCGTGGCTGGACCCGAGTGCACGCCGCATAGAGGTCTAAACTATACTCGTACATCTCTGAACAGCTCACCTCGTGGCTGGACCCGAGTGCACGCCGCATAGATAAAGGTCAAAGTCACTATACTCGTACATCTCTGAACAGCTCACCCTCGTGGCTGGACCCGAGTGCACGCCGCATAGAGGTCTAAACTATACTCGTACATCTCTGAACAGCTCACCTCGTGGCTGGACCCGAGTGCACGCCGCATAAATAAAGGTCAAAGTCACTATACTCGTACATCTCTGAACAGCTCACCCTCGTGGCTGGACCCGAGTGCACGCCGCATAGAGGTCTAAACTATACTCGTACATCTCTGAACAGCTCACCTCGTGGCTGGACCCGAGTGCACGCCGCATAGATAAAGGTCAAAGTCACTATACTCGTACATCTCTGAACAGCTCACCCTCGTGGCTGGACCCGAGTGCACGCCGCATAGAGGTCTAAACTATACTCGTACATCTCTGAACAGCTCACCTCGTGGCTGGACCCGAGTGCACGCCGCATAGATAAAGGTCAAAGTCACTATACTCGTACATCTCTGAACAGCTTACCCTCGTGGCTGGACCCGAGTGCAAGCCGCATAGAGGTCTAAACTATACTCGTACATCTCTGAACAGCTCACCTCGTGGCTGGACCCGAGTGCACGCCGCATAGATAAAGGTCAAAGTCACTATACTCGTACATCTCTGAACAGCTCACCCTCGTGGCTGGACCCGAGTGCACGCCGCATAGAGGTCTAAACTATACTCGTACATCTCTGAACAGCTCACCTCGTGGCTGGACCCGAGTGCACGCCGCATAGATAAAGGTCAAAGTCACTATACTCGTACATCTCTGAACAGCTCACCCTCGTGGCTGGACCCGAGTGCACGCCGCATAGAGGTCTAAACTATACTCGTACATCTCTGAACAGCTCACCTCGTGGCTGGACCCGAGTGCACGCCGCATAGAGGTCTAAACTATACTCGTACATCTCTGAACAGCTCACCTCGTGGCTGGACCCGAGTGCACGCCGCATAGATAAAGGTCAAAGTCACTATACTCGTACATCTCTGAACAGTTCACCTCGTGGCTGGACCCGAGTGCACGCCGCATAGATAAAGGTCAAAGTCACTATACTCGTACATCTCTGAACAGCTCACCCTCGTGGCTGGACCCGAGTGCACGCCGCATAGAGGTCTAAACTATACCCGTACATCTCTGAACAGCTCACCTCGTGGCTGGACCCGAGTGCACGCCGCATAGATAGAGGTCAAAGGTCAAAGTCACTATACTCGTACATCTCTGAACAGCTCACCTCGTGGCTGGACCCGAGTGCACGCCGCATAGAGGTCTAAACTATACATTTTACTATACATATGCATGCTCATACAGTCATTAGATATTACCACAACCAACATGATCAAACTTTTAGCTTAGCTATCAAACTATATACCTGCTCAGAAACTCCAATGAACGGTACAGACCTCTAAAACATCATTGTTCAGAGTGAATCTTGTAGCGAAATTCCCAACATTTACTTCAAGTTGTCCAATGCAATGATAACTCTATCGAGGAGTTGCCCCGACCAAGAGTAACACGTGCACTGGCTCAACTATTGACTTATTGTTTATAATTAGTCCAAGGCCATGATAACCCTATCGAGGAGTTGCCTCGACCGAAGGTACCATGTGCATCGGCCCAACCATTTACTTATATAATTATGCCAACACAGCTACAACCCTATCGAGGAGTTGCCTCGACCAAAGGCAGCACGTGCGTCGGCCTAACTATTTACTTATTATATTATTATAATTAGTCCAACGCAACGATAACCCTATCGAGGAGTTGCCTCGACCAAAGGTAGCACGTGCATCGGCCCAATTACTATTAACTATGATTTAAATATTAACCGTCTGGGAAATACGCCACAATGATTGCTACCGAATCAAAAACTACGTAACAACCACACTTACCGCTCACTGAACTTATCTGGGACTAAAACAATGAAGTAAGGTAAAGAATTCATAAGACTACTTACGATTTTGCCGAGACATGGCTCGTGGTCCATAGCACTTCTGAATTAAAATGAAATAGACCCTTTTCTTGCTAATACTTTTTTAATCGCACAACTGTACTCTTTCACAATCCAACAACGACTGGCTTTGCACTACATTTTACCATTTTAAAACGACATTTGCCCCACCCAGAAATAACGCTCAGTAATATCATCACCGTTATTTCCAAGTGTTGCCAAAGTAAAATAATACATTTAGTTGCCATAGCGGAAATACATTTTAAAAGTTTGTTACAATATTAATAATTTGTACTTTGATAGTGTTGCCACAGTGGATATTGTAATGCGGTATTAAAATAATGCTTGTTTTTTTAAAATTAAATCAATGAAATCACGACACATGCTAGGTAAAATTGCAAATAAAACTGCTCTCCTTACAGCATACCACGGATATGTAGCCTCCACATTAAGGTATGGACTAATATTCTGGGGCAATGCTACTAATATATCCGCCGTATTATTGGCACAAAAAAGATGCGTCCGAGCCATGTGCAAACTAAAACAAACGGATACCTGTAAACCACACTTCAGGGACTTAAAGATTTTGACAGTACCGTCGCTGTATGTCTATGAGGTTTTGATATTCGTAAGAACCAATATTCACTTGTTTAGTCATGTAGAAAGTCAACGTCGCTCAGATAACTTAAAAAACATTATTCACCAGAACTACTTTCGCATACAAAAGTATCTATGCAATAGCACCAAAGCTGTATAATAAACTACCTTGTCATATTAAAAACGGTAAGAATATTAATGAATACAAAAACAAACTATTTGAGCTACTCAATGACAAAGTATATTATTCAGTTAGGGAGTATCTGGATGACAAATTTTTATAATTTTTATTATTTTCAAATTGTTATTTTTACTTAATTTATTTTATGTTATGAAATCGATTGACATTCTGTATTTTTATTTTATTCTGTTGTGATATTTTCTTGACATACCTATTTTTTTGACATTTTTTTAAAATTACTTTTTCATTTAATTGATTCTTAACAAGCGGTGCCAAGCTAAGGTGCATTGAAGAATTGGAGACACCGACTAGAAGAATCATCAAAATTCGCATAAAAATGTCGGAGATGCAGTACATTTATGCATAATATAACTTCATACATAAGAATAATTGCCTAATGCATTATGTACCTACCTTCTTCTTCGTTAATGAAAGAAACCTCAAAATTGGTTCATTAGTTTTTGAGAAAATCGCGAACATAAATGTCTTAAGTTTTCATTACCAAATGTACCTCAAGTGGGTCTGATTTTAGAACTTGATGGCAAAAGACTAGATGCTGTTACGGAAACTGTATTTCTAGGAATTACTTTAGATTCAAAATTACTATGGGGCGCACACATTAGAGCTCTCTCAAGTAGATTAAGTTCAGCTGCATATGCAGTAAGAAAAATGAGGCAGTTGACAGATACCACAGCCACAGCCACAGCTAGGTTAGTATACTTTGCTTATTTCCACAGTATTATGTCTTATGGTGTTCTGCTGTGGGTGTCGGCAGCTGACGTAGATTCAATTTTCATTTTACAGAAGAGGGCAATCCGCGCAATCTATAAAATGGGTCCTCGCGAGTCTCTTAGAAACAAATTCAAAGAAATTGATATACTAACTCTGCCTTCTCTTTATATTTTAGAAAGTATTTTGTATGTTCGCAAAAACTTAGGACTCTTCAAAATAAGAAGCGATTTCCATAATATAAATACACGCAGTAAAAATGAAATTGTGTTACCTAAATTTAGATTAACTAAAACTAGCAAGTCATTTCTTGTAAACAGCATCCGTTTTTAGGGTTCCGTTGCCAAATGGCAAAAAACGGAACCCTTATAGATTCGTCATGTCTGTCTGTCTGTCTGTCTGTCTGTCTGTCCGTCTGTCTGTCTGTCCGTCCGTATGTCACAGCCACTTTTCTCCGAAACTATAAGAACTATACTGTTGAAACTTGGTAAGTAGATGTATTCTGTGAACCGCATTAAGATTTTCACACAAAAATAGAAAAAAAACAATAAGTTTTGGGGTTCCCCATACTTAGAACTGAAACTAAAAAATATTTTTTTCGTCAAACCCATACGTGTGAGGTATCTATGGATAGGTCTTCAAAAATGATATTGAGGTTTCTTATATCATTTTTTTATAAACTGAATAGTTTGCGCGAGAGACACTTCCAAAGTGGTAAAATGTGTGTCCCCCCCCCTCTAACTTCTAAAATAAGAGAATGATAAAACTAAAAAAAATATATGATGTACCATACTATATAAACTTCCACCGAAAATTGGTTTGAGCAAGATCTAGTAAGTAGTTTTTTTTTAATACGTCATAAATCGTAAACCGCAATTTACCTTTTATTCAACCAACTCAAATATAAAAAAATATAAAAAAACATTTAATTTCATAAATATAAACCTTATGCATAAACCCGGATGTTACGGAACCCTCGGTGAGCGAGTCCGACTCGCTCTTGCCCGGTGTTTTTTTATAACAAGTTGCCAAAGCCGGTTACAGAACTTAGCGATGGAAAGTTCAAAACCCTCATCAAACGTGTCCTTATCAAAAAAGCATATTATAAGATTAAAGACTACGTTGAAGACAAGGTAGTCTGGCAATGATTCATTCTGCACATGTGGCTTCCCTGGCTTCTCATTAACGGCATAACTATGTAAATGTCATATTAACTGCTCTCAAATTACGATGTTTAATTTTTATTAATTTTTTTTTACATCATTTTTGACATAATTTCTTTATTATTTGACATTATATACTTTTTGACATAATTTCTTTATTATTTGACATTATATACAGATAATTGAAAATGTTCACCTCTTTATTAGTGGTTTTAATGGGAATCATAACACTTGGTTTTAGTAGGTTTTTATTATTAATCCTTTTGATAGATTCTTATTTTGTAAATGTGAGGACTTTGTAAGCCTTATAGACTTTAGATCTGTAGACCATTTTCTATTTTATCAAGTACTTGGTACTTGTTGACAGGCCTGCGCTGTCCTCCCATACCTACCCATCTGGAAACATTGTAAACCCCAATTATTTTTAAAAAGAGTAACCATGGAGTTTCTTGCCGGTTCTTCTCCATAGGAAACGACCAATTGGAACCGTGCACCTAGCTTCTGACGTTTCATAAGTGCCCATGTTGGTTTATGTGAAATAAAACATTTTGATTTTGATTTTTGACATACAAACATACATACATACATACGGATCGAATACTGAACCTCCTTTTTTGAAGTCGGTTAATAACTTTAGTTTCGGACGTCGGTGTCAAAAAACGAAAATGCGGATCCAACGACACCGACTTCCGAAACTAAAGTTATTTTTCACTATGTAGTGTTTTTTTCTTTTTGAAGTTTGTTGATTTTTATTTGGGATTTTTTTTTTTCAAAAACAGCTCCATTATGTAAAACAGCTGAACGACGTTTAGCGGTTTTTCATAATTACTGAACAACGTGTAACAAAACTGCTGCCCACGTTTAGACGTTATGCAGAATGGCTTATCTGCAGCCACAATAAGCGTTTGGTGTAGCTTCTTCTAATGCAGAATGGGTCGCTATAACTGTCTGCACTAAGCAGACCAAATTGGTTTAGGTTTTCTTAGATCTGTGACCAATTTTGCGCGAGCCGAGCGAGCAAACCGAGCGCTGTTGTGATAGCGACCGGCGAGCGCTGCTGTAATAGCGACCGGCGAGCTCTGCTGTGATAGCGGCCGGCGAGCGCGCCTGTGATAGCGGCCGGCGAGCGCTGCTGTGATAGCAGCCGGCGAGCGCTGCTGTGATAGCGGCCGGCGAGCGCTGCTGTGATAGCGGCCGGCGAGCGCTGCTGTGATAGCGGCCGGCGAGCGCTGATTCTGACTTGGTCGCAGTTACGAGGCTATTTAGTATTTTTAAGACTTGACTGTCATAGTAACTTTTATTAAAATTTTCCTTAAAATCATTGTTTTCTCTTGAGTTTTTGTAATTTTCACTCATATTACTCGTTTTATTTATTTCTAACTCATAGCCATAGCCTTATGTGACAAAATTTGGAAGTAAAATCTACAATCCGACATTTGATTTCACGTTGTTTTACATAACCTGTAATCGTTGACGCGTAATTTAATGTAAATTATTTATGCGATTCTGCGTGTTCCAGTTAAGTACCTAATTATTAGAAACAGGTAAACGTCGATCAGCTGTTTTACATACCGGAGCTTTGTTGTAAAACAGCGGATTGGATAATCCATCTGCGACATAAGCATTCAGATAATCGACATCGTCATTGTTATTGTCAACATTATAATTGTTTCTATGTTTATTAATATAATCGGTGTTTTACCCTTTATAATTAACTATGCCTAAATAAATAAGATGGATTTTTTGCAGATAGATTTTACCCTCTCTAAGTCATAAAAAAACCGGGCAAGAGCGAGTCGGACTCGCGCAGCGAGGGTTCCGTAACATCCGAGTTTATGCATAAGGTTTATGTTTATGAAATTATTATTATTTTTTTTTTTATATTTGAGTTGATTGAATGAATGGTAAATTGCTGTGTACGATTTATGACGTATTAAAAAAAACTACTTACTAGATCTCGTTCAAATAAATTTTCGGTGGAAGTTTACATGGTAATGTACATCATATATTTTTTTTAGTTTTATCATTCTCTTATTTTAGAAGTTACAGGGGGACACACACATTTTACCACTTTGGAAGTGTCTCTCTCGCAAACTATTCAGTTTAGAAAAAAATTATATTAGAAACCCTCATATCATAACATTTTTGAAGACCTATCCATAGATACCCCACACGTATGGGTTTGATGAAAAAAAAAATTTTGAGTTTCGGCTCTAAGTATGGGGAACCCTAAAATTTATTGTTTTTTTTTTCTATTTTTGTATGAAAATCTTAATGCGGTTCACAGAATACATCTACTTACCAAGTTTCAACAGTATAGTTCTTATATATAGGCTGTGACATACGAACGGACAGACGGACAGACAGACAGACATGACGAATCTATAAGGGTTCCGTTTTTTGCCATTTGGCTATGGAACCCTAAAAATTTACGACTAGTTTTTTTATTATTATTATAACGAAATGTATTACAATTAGGTACGACAAGCATAAAATATCTATAGGTACTTAATATAATGAATACAATGTTCGCATCTAAGGCGCCTGTGGGAGTTGATGACCTCCCTAACGCTCTCGCAAAGAAGCCCGTGATGTGATCGAACCGGGCTGATGATGATAGTTTTGTGCCGGTGCAAAGGAAGAAGCGCCGACAAAGAACCAACAAGAACCGCTGCGGCACAGCTCCTATCAAACCCGACATCCCTGTTCGAGCCGCCCAGCCGAATACTCCCGTATATATTTCCCGCCTACACTATACAAATAAGGCCGAGGACATCGTGGAGTACGTGTGCCAAAGGATCAAGTACAGGCCGAGAGTGCTGTTGCTTGAATCGCGCCGCAACGTCAACTTCAAGGCGTTCGTGGTGCGAGTTCCTACATGCTACCTGCACCTCGTCATGGCAGATGACTTTTGACCGCAAGGTGTAATGTTCCGTCGCTTCCGCGGACAAGTGCCACACGATCGCACAAAGACAGTGCTCGAGTGAAGTGAGTTTTACTAACATAGTTTTAAGTTTATACACTAACACTACACATTGTACTTTATAATATATTATGTTAGTCTGTAAGGTATTTATCTATGGGCCAAAGTAGCCTGAAAATAAAGGTTTTATTATTTCCTTTACTTCATTATATACATGTTATAAATTATATTTTTAAATATTAGGATATAAAAAAAATTAAAAATATAAAAAATAGTAGTAGGCCACCGGTATCGGGAACAGGGTCCAGGCTACTGGCGGTTAGGGCTCCAGAGAGAAGAACCTCCTAACAATGCGGGCCGTGTCCAGAAGTACCGCTTTCTGAATCAAGCCCTTGATCCAGCTGCCCAACGAGAGCCTCCATAAGTGTTGGTCGAGGCTCTTGGCTATTAATCTTGGCGAGGCATTGGCTGTCACGACTATCGGCATAATGATCGCTGAGTCCACATCCCACAACAACCTCGCGAGCCAAGTCAAGATACTTGATCTGTTTATCTTTCTCGGCTTTCACGAGGTTCTCATCATGCGGGACGGTTATGTCAACAATCATTGCGCGCCGTTCTGATCGATCCACCACCACTATATCAGGCTTATTGGCAACAATAGGCATGTCAGTGATGATCGATCGATCCCAGTACAATGTGATATTACCATTTTCGAGAACTGGGTCGGGCACATACCTGTAGTACGGCACCTCCGATTCCACAAAGCTGTATTTCAAAGCAAGCTGCTGATGGATTATCCTGGTTACAAGGTTGTGTCTACGCATGCACTCTCCGTTAGCCAGACGAGAACACCCGGAGATGATATGCCTGATTGATTCCCCCGGTTGGTGACATGCCCGACAGATGTCTACCGTGCCGTCTTTCACAATAAATCTCCGGTAATTGTTCGTTATCATAACTTCGTCCATAATTGCACAAACAAAACCTTCGGTTTCTCCAAAGAGGTCACCGAAACGCAGCCAGGCTACGGACGCTAGTAGATCTACATCGGGTCCATATAGGGCCCGGAAAAAGCGTCCGTGAAGCTCCTTACTCTGCCATACCTCCATGCGATCATTAGTGTCAAGCACTACTAGTTTGCGCCAGTTCTCTTTAGCCAAGGAAAATGGGGTGAGGCCCTTGTCCACTATGACTACATCTCGATGCATCCCCATATCGGTATTTAGGAAATATTTCCTGAGACTGCATATCTCGCGATTGTGGAGGGTCTTAGCGTTTCAAAACCCTCGACCTACACATTTTTGCTGGATATACAGCCTCATTACCGATAACCGTGGGTGATGCATTCGATTTGCAGTCAGCAGTGTACGGACCCTCCTATCCAGGGCGTCGATTTCGGTCTGAGTCCATTTGAGTATGCCGAAAGCATACCCAACCGTTGAAGGCGCGCACCTTGTTTCTGCCTGATAGAAGACTATTAAGTACTTTTTTCAGGCGGCCACAGAAGCGCTCCTTCGACGATTGCTTCATGTCAGTAACATTGATCCCTAACGCTTCCGACATACCCAAATACTTATAGGTTACGGAGGCGGAGAGGGTTCTAAGGTTTTTGGAATCCGAGAGTTAAATTCCCACGGATTCCACAATCTCCCCTCGCTTTACATGCATGACCGCACATTTGTCCACGCCAAATTCCATCCTGATGGCGCTACTGAAAGTTTTATTATTATTATTACATAAGTTAACAAAAACATTTCCCAACTGGTAGCTACACATAACACAGTGGCACATTATGCTGCGGATGCAAAGCGTGACGTCATTATCAAACTGTTCACAATTTAAATTTCGAATCGCACGGTGAGCGTGCCGCGCTGCGCTGCACCGCGCCCTGTCGTGTCGTTGTGTCGCCGAGTGACAACTCTGTGCATAGATTTGCAAAGATTTCGTTAAATCACGACAACAGTCGCGTCTTGTAACTCTCACAGTCTCACTGACAGCTACACCCTTTAGGGTAATAGTGTTCTGTGAGCGACACTGTTTCCACTGCAAGATACCGTCTGATCTTGTGTTTGCATGAGAGCCGGTGTGCTCTCCACACATCCTACTTTCAATTTCAATTTCATTTATTTGCATCATAATATTATTATGTTATGTATAGCCAAACATTGAAGCTCCGGCTCTCCAAGGTTAGGCTAGTCAAACCTCAGGTCTGACAAGAAGTCTAAGTTAAAGTCCAAACCAATAGCGTGTTTAGGCTTTTGACGAATTGATGTGTAGTCCTCGGAGAAATCAACTTGGACAGTCAAAGGCTGAAACTCAATACGATCAGATCGGGGTTTGACCAATCAGACCTAAATAAGGTACACGAATGTTTTCTTTTGATAGACTTGGGTACATACAAACAAAACATATTTCTTCATTTTAATGTTTCTGAACTTTTGTGAGATTTGCATACGTTTTATTCGACGCTTTAATTGTAAGATCATGGCCACATTCGTGATGAGCACTTTCAATCACATAATTACTTCGTCGTTTGTAACATAGTATTGGATGTTTTCTTGTATCGGAAAATGTTTTAATCATGTTGTTTTCGTCCCCGAAGCCGAAGCACACAACAGAAGGCGGTAATACTGTAAAGAAGTTTTCTTTACAGCTACTTTAGCAGATTCTACCTCGCAGATAATATTCTCATATTATCGTTTATTTTTAATATTAAATTAGCACTGGCCTTAAGATATTCTTGTAATATTCTGCGTGAACTTCGCTTTTCAGCTTTTACATTTTAAGTCACAGCATAGTTTGGCGCACTCATCTTGAAGCTCGCACAGCCGCACGTTCGACGTACAAATATGGAATAACAAATGAAGTTATTGGACGCCCGCAAAGACTAACATGTATATAGGTCTACCATCTCATGGCAAGATTTTCATGGCATGTCAATGTCAATCCATATGAACATCACAATTTTTTTATGCCATGAGATTCTGGTAGACCTGGAACAACAAGTGCAGCACAAATCCACGTTTGGTGAATTTGCCTTAGTCTCAAAAGTTAGGTACTTACTTCTGTAGTGTCTTAGGTTTGCCTTAAATTACATCATCAATCAAAGGCAGAAATTGGAATCTATTGCGGGGTTTGCCGAAAGGTTTTGATCAAACCTGGGATGAACCGCGCGTCATTCCGCGAAGAGGCTATATCTTTTGACTATAACACTAATACCAACCATTAGTTATTCGAATCACAAGTCACTTCAAAGTATACACTTATAGTTAAAAATAAAATATTTCAGTTTACAAATTGGGATGTTGATTGACACAACTTTTTATTTCATTTCATGTTTCAAAGTGTGACTATTCCTAAATCACCCTAGGCTGATAAAATTTTCGTTTTTCCTAATTAAGTTAGTGTTTAGGTCGGTCCCCCTAAGGGGCCTCCCCCTTAGCCGCACCCCGCCACCGTGCGACTCTGTAGAGCTCGTCTCCAGACTGGACACTTCCACCGGCACCGATTGAAATGAATTCCAAATATAAAGAAGTCCAATGCCTTTTCTCATCAATAGACCAAGAAAAGGATTGAAAGAAATTCTAAGTAAGACTTAGGAATTCATAGTTATGAACATACCTTGAATGTGGTTTTAGAAGTTAGTAGTAATAGAGGAATCCAAGGTATATTATTATTATTAACACATTGAAGGACACTGAACGAGACACAATAGAAGTTTTATTGTTATTACGTCTATAGGCGTTAAGTGTCCCGCAAAGAGTTAAATTGTGAGTAACCCATACGCTAGCGTAACAGGTATTTGATCAGTCATTACTCACACGATACCTCACATCTACACCTGGAATACTCAGAGCAACACTTCCATATAGTGACGCAAGCGGCTTTTCAGCGGCATTGCGTCGGCATCATGCTCTTCTGGAGACATGGTCCCTAGCAGTTCTTTCGAAATGATAAACGTGACGAAGCGGCTTTTCCTGCGGCAACCGAGCGACCGTCCTTGTCTGTCTACGGAGCGGCTAGTTCCAGCGGCGTTGCGTCGGCATCGTGCTCATAAGGAGACATGGTCCATATCAGTCCTTGGACTGGATATGATATGGTCACCCTAATTCCTGGAAGTTCACCCTTTGCACAATAAGCATATCTGCAAGACACGTGTTCATGTCAGTCTGACCGAATTATTGGTCTGAGATAAAGAATACAACATTCAAGAATTACTAGATAATATACATGGGATTCGAAACTCACGAATCATTATTTAATAGAGTTTTATATAATCTCTCTTAGAGCACTGTTATTGGCCGGGAATTATAGTACTAGAATTTACTAGATAATAGAGTAGAGAATCACTAAATAAGAATTACTGATTAATAGAGTCATGGATCAACTCTCTTGAAGGTCTATAGACAACCCCAAAGAGCCCACCCTTCACCACTTCCTAGTGTTTGGGCTGAGGAGAAGAAGTGGCGCAACAAACTCCCCAGCAACACGTCTCTGTCTGATAAGTTATATAACTTTAATAACTCTATCAGCCTAGGATAGTTATTATAAAGAAGGACTCACCCAGTCACACCAACAACCACACACACTCATCACTTTTACTAGATTAGTCTAATCTAATCTAAGCTTCAACCCAACTATATTTAACTTAAAACCTAATATTCGCTATCTCGCGAGAGCCTAGTGAGAGCTTAGAGAGCTTAGTCAAGTGTTCACTAAATCTGGACGATCCTACTTAACTAGCCTGGACTCGCAAGTCCGTCTCCTAAAGCGGGTCCACCCCGACTGCTCCTCCGTCCTCATTATAATTTCTTACATCTTCATCATCACTCTCAGCCCAAATTCCCATACTTTCGCAGCATCTGTTTATCGCCTTTTTTATACAATTTCTCAATTGTTTCAAGGGTCCGTTTTGGGTTTGGGTCATTCTTAGAATTCGTACAAAATACTGTATCTTAAGTAAAATATTGGTTTCGACTGATGACTGGCATAAGTGCCAGTCTGTTTCCTATAAAATAAAGAATTTATGTGTCTCCAAGTGACGGCGCCAACTGCCAGTTTTAAAATAAATATAATATTTTGTTATTAAATAGGTGCATGTGACAGACAGACACAAAAGGTTTACAATTTCGCGTTTCGCTAAAGTTGGGTATGTAAATGATGTCCTCAGATCATTTTAAAACATGAAAGTACTTTCGAATGACAGATTGTATAACAAACATTTCACTTGTCGGTAGCGAATAAAGACTCTACAACTTTCATAAAGTCTCTTTATGAAGAACTCGATGCCTGTATTATTAATTATGTTCTCGTGTTAGAAGGTACCTACATAATCCAACGAAAGTCCTCCGAGCAGGCCTTTGAATGTGTTACTTTTAACTTTTCATTAAACAAGCACTTACACGGGTAGATATGAACTGACAATTAATTTCAGTAACACCTATATATATCATGTACTATCCACGCCAAAAGTCCATAGGCAATTTTAAAACTAATTGCTTAACGTTTAGTTTGACTTACGACCTTCTTTTAATGAGTAATTTGACACACACACCCGCATATTACTCGAATAATCAGGCTTTTGAATATAGTTCCGTGTCATGTTCGTCTTGTTCACATAATTCGTAAAACTTTATGAGTATACCCACAGAAATCTAAATAAATAAATTAGGTATGGTAGACAGATGCAGGTAACTTACGGCTCATTCACCGCGTCTAATAGAATGTTGTTCGTTCTTGGTTGGTTTTTGATATTGTGGGTTAGTGACGTGTGTATAATAGCTGTGTAATAGTTGATTTTGAAATGTAAGCTTTGAGATGAAAGCGGATATGATCGCGCAGCGTAAAAGTGGACTTAATATTATATCACAAATAATTGATGAAACCGGACTGACTGTGAGTATTATGATTTAATTATTTTATCTAACATTTAGCTAATTAAAGTTTAACTGCTGATCCTTGTAGTTATTTTATTAAACGTTTTATATTTACCATAGGGTCTAAATAGAAGAAAAAAATAATATTTCCAAGAGTTTATTTATTTACTTTTGGAATGATGAATATAGCATTATGTATAAATTATAATATAATCATTTTGTAACATTTGAACTATTTTCAAAATAATTTTGTTTAAAAAAGTAATAAGTATCTAGTAGTATTTTATAATTTTGCTAGTAGCCTTACAATATTCCTTTTTTGTTTTAGAGAAATTACCTACTGTGAGTCGGAGGGTCAAAAGATATAAGGAAGAGTATAGTCAGTGAATAAGAAACAAGTGGTTTTAACCAACCAGTTACCTACCAGATGAAGTTGCATTGCAAGGAAATATGAAGATATATGTTTAAACATTACAGGATCCATACGCCAGCGTTTACTTGATAGCATGGATAATAATGGGGGTTATAAATTACAAATTGATTTTAGTAATATTAAAATATTATTGTGTCATATCCGTAATAAGGATTATTTTGAGGTTTATAGTTTCAATCTTCTTTTCAAAATGAATTTTGAAAATGAATACTTAAGCTATATCCGCAATTAAAGCACAATATTATTTTATTACTAAGATAGTTACAATATTTTAAGTCTAATGTTCGTAGCTCACTGATTACCTGCTTTACTTCAATAAATTGTTCTTTATGAGAAAATAAACTGTTTTAAAAGTTTATTTATCAAATTATAACGAATAAAATTTTTGAAATCACTTATTTTTTTTTTATTTCAATAACAATATAATAATACAAATAAAACAAATATTACATTATTATTTTCGTGTATTAATTTATCGAATAATAAAAAAAGATAAGATTATTGTTGAAAAGATAAATCAAAGTTCCATCTCGAGATTCGAACCCAGGCCTGCGTGTTTACTAATCCTGCGCTACGTTATCCGCTAGCAGTACTTGTTATGAAGTTGTGAATTTTAGCAGTGGTATGAACCAACCAAGGTCATACGTAATTACGCCGCGCGTGTGAAAAAGCGATGACGATATGTTTTGTTTCGTTTGACGTTAGCAAGTGTACACACACAGATGTAAATACGGGCCTGCGGCGCGGGCGCGGGGACGGCGCGAAGCATGTTCACAGAAATTTCAACCATAGCATGCCTAAGCAGTATTGGAGCATACTGTACCACGTCTTCCTAATCAGCCTATAACGTTCCTACTGCTTGGAAACAGGCCTCCTATCTATGAGAGGGAGTGGGCCGTAATCTACCATGCGGGTCCAATGCAGGTGCAATGTGGCTAACGTTTGGCTTCTTGCCCGTCCAGAGTTCAAATGGTGTTTTTGTTAGACCAGATGCTAAAGTCCTGTTTCGCAGATATACAGCAGTATTCACAGCTTCTGCCCAGAAACGTTTCCTAAGTTTAGCATCAAACAGCATACACCTAGCTCTTTCCACCATTGTTCGGTTTAAGCGTTCACACATCCCATTTTGCTCTGGGGTGTAAGGGTTAGTTTTCTGGTGAACTATTCCACCCCTTTTCAAAAAACTTTCAACCTCAGAAGAGCAAAATTCGCCTCCATTATCCGTCCTCAATACCTTTAAACTTTTACCAGTTTGTTTTTCGACTGAAGCTTTAAACTCCTTCAGGTAATTAAAGACCTCACTTTTGGCCTTGAGGAAATAGACGAAAGCCATTCGACTAAAATCATCGACAAAGAGCAAAAAGTAACGCGATGATCCAATTGAGACTTGCTCCATGGGTCCACAGACATCTGCATGTACCACTTCCAGCACATTTTCACACCTAGTACCTTTGTGTGAAAAAGGCAGTCTCACTTGCTTTCCTTCACAACATGTGATGCACTTGGATTTATCAATCACTGCTCTATCGGAGAAATCGATGCCATTAACCACACCACTTCTCATAATGTTAAGGTCTTTGCTGTTAATGTGTCCCAACCTACGATGCCACATCACACTAGTCGTAGCTGTCGCTGAGCCTGCAAAAAACTTTGACTTGATGTTTAATCTTTAGACTCCATTTACTAGTTCTGCTTTTCCCACCAGTTCATTATGCCGATTTCGTATATAGCAAACATCTTTCTCAAAATTAACCTTATTGCCATTGCGAAGAAGCTGACTAACTGAAAGCAGATTGGTAGTTAGATTGGGTATACACAAAACATCCTTCACTGTTATATCGAATTCTGAGTTGTTGTCCACTGTCGTTATTCTAGTATTTCCTGCGCACAACACGGGTACTGTCTGTTTGTTGGCGACTACGATACTCTTTACCTTGTGGCTGAGTGAAACATTTCCCAAACATCTTTTGTCAACAACCATATGTGAACTTGCTCCCGAGTCAATATACCAATCCGATTCTTGAAATCGATTTTCAGGATTCAAGAAAGTAGCGCTGAATCCGTTATCTGATCTATTTTGACTATTCTGAGAGCATTTATTCATAAAGTGTCCAAGTTGTTTATATCGATAACAACGAACTGTTTTTGTTGACTTTGGATTTGAAGTTGTCAGTTATGACTTAGACTCTTCCGCTATGTTTGTGTTCCTTTTGTTGGTACTTTCTTTTTTTTCGTTGATGCCAACTTTTAGATAAAAGTGCACCTTCAGTGTTACCAACATCCGATTGCATATCCAATAATTTTGCTTTAATGGCGTCCGTACTTATCACCATGCCGGAATGTTCTATGGCCATAATCATTGGCGCAAATTTTTCGGTTAATCCCGCCAACAACTATGAACGAATCCACTCATCCGTGATTTGGAAACCTGTTCCTTCCAGTTTTTGTGCTGTATCTACCATCTGAGTTCCATACGCCGTCATCGATTCACTGTCTTCTAGTCTGATAGAAATAAACTGACGCAATAAACTAATACGCCGTGTGAAGCCAGAATCGTCGAAGAGTGTTTTCAGGCGCTTCCATATGTCTCAAGCCGTTTTTAGGGTTCCGTAGCCAAATGGCAAGAACGGAACCTTTATAGATTCGTCGTGTCTGTCCGTCCGTCCGTATGTCACAGCCACTTTTCTCCGAAACTATAAGAACTATACTGTTGAAACTTGGTAAGTAGATGTATTCTGTGAACCGCATTAAGATTTTCACACAAAAATAGAAAAAAAAAAAACAATAAATTTTAGGGTTCCCCATACTTAGAACCGAAACTTAAATTTTTTTTTTTCATCAAACCCATACGTGTGGGGTATCTATGGGTAGGTCTTCAAAAATGATATTGAGGTTTCTAATATCATTTTTTTCTAAACTGAATAGTTTGCGCGAGAGACACTTCCAAAATGGTAAAATGTGTGTCCCCCCCTGTAACTTCTAAAATAAGAGAATTATAAAACTAAAAAAAATATATAATGTACATTACCATGTAAACGACCACCGAAAATTGGTTTGAACGAGATCTAGTAAGTAGTTTTTTTTTAATACGTCATAAATCGTAAACCGCAATTTACCATTCATTCAATCAACTCAAAAATAAAAACATTTAATTTCATGAACATAAACCTTATGCATAAACCCGGATGTTACGGAACCCTCGGTGCGCGAGTCCGACTCGCTCTTGCCCGGTTTTTTTTTATTCTTGATGTGAACATACAACGATGAATCGATGGTCATTATCAGCTTCGCTTTTGCCTTTTTGTCTTCCGTTGAAGTAGCTTCCTCCGCTGTTAATTCTTTAGATATATCGACGCCATCAAGGATGAGAAAATTTTCTGCTGCAAACGCCCACTGATCGTAGTTTTCTCTGCCCTTTAGTTTAGGCACATTCACAATGTAACTGCCGGCCATTTTTAAATTTCAGTAAAACTGCAAAATTATGATATCACTTTTTGATTCTTTCTTTGAACACAATAACAAAATACAGATAGTCCACGATAAGGTAATGATATTTAGGAAAAAACTAACGACTTTTGCGAATTATTTAAGGGACTGGGCCCATAACCTAATAACACGCAGCAGAGATTTTTTCAACTACTGAACATTCATTTATTTTACACACAGATCAAACATATTCTTTCAATGCACAGATTACCTAAATATAACAGTTTATGCCTTCTTCCTTCCAATCTGTATTCACGATACGTCGGAGAAGTCGTTACGTTGAAGAAGAATACTTGGAGAAGTCACGTCCACAAGCGGATGGCGGCTGTCGACGGCCATAAGTTATGATTAGCAGTCAAACACTACATTGTACATACAACGAAATGTTAATTAGTGGCGGCTCAACTAATTCGCCTTCACTAATAAAGTCGCAACCCGCGCGACCCGCGCAAACCCGCGTGACCCGCGTGACCCGCGTGACCCGCGGTGTGGTGCGTCTATGTCAAACTCGCGGGTCCATGTGGCTCACATTACTGGTTGCTCTGACCGCGTCCCTCCGTCTACGCGTCTGTTAGATCGGACCAGGCAAGCAATGAGTTCTGTGGACTAATTGATTGAAACAATCACGTTACACACTCCGACATAAATCAAGAAACATTCCAACTTATCAGCTAAAAATACATTCTTCTAGTCATTATCTATATCTTCTATACATATAATAAAATTGTAGAAAAGTAGTGTCTGTACAATGGAAATATATGAAAAAAAAGTAGCAGGGGTTGTTATTAAATCGATGCCGAACCCGAAATTGTAATTAATTTTTTTTTGTCTGTTTGTCGGTTTGTCTGTTTGTCTGTGTGTTTGTGCACGCTAATATCAGAAACGGCTTATTCGATTTGGATGCGGTTTTCACTAATATATTGTAATAAGCTTCACTTAACATTTAGTGTTTATTTCAATCGGTTCATAAATAAAAAAGTTATGTCAATTTAAAGAATCACGGCGAACATTTGTTAAGGTATTCTATCAGAGTACGTTCACGCCTCGCACCTGCGCGTCCGTGGCTATATAAAGCGCGCTGAGAGCCGCGCCGCTGCCATAATTCCGATCCAGCCTGTCCCTTGCTGCCCTCTCCCAGCGACGCCCTAAGCCGAGGTCCGTACCCCACAGGGGGTGCCCTTAGCGTGTAGTCGCTTAGTTTTTACCCGACTGCGGCGAAGCCCAAAAGGAGGGTTATGTGTTTGACCTGTATGTATGTATGTATGTATGTATGTATGTATGTATGTATGTCCGTTTCTTTGTTCCCTCGTAACTTCTAAACGAATGAACGGATTTTGATAAATTATACGTCTTTAGATTTGTCTTGGTAGCGCGAGTGTCACTGGTTATATCAAAATTGAAAAAATATAAAATGGCCGATTTTTGGCGCAATATTATGTCTTCAAAAAAATTAATTTTTTTCGAAACCTATCGAGTGGGTATCAAAATAAAGGGTTTTTAAAGGTGATTACAAAAATATATGCAACTTATATGGTTAAAAGTAATTCGAAGTGAAAAATGGTAAAAAACACGTACCAAGAGCAAAATTGTCTGCGAAATCTTTCACATTTATTTTGTCAACTAAAAAGCTAGAAATAAAAAAAGTTATTTAAAAAAATAAAAAACCCGACTGCGGTAAAAAACTGAAAAGCTAAAAACAAGCCCATTTTAAATTAAATAAAAGTTGGAAGCAGGCGGGACCCATATCATTTTTATTATATTTTCAAATTCAAATGGGTCCCGCCTGCTTCCAACTTTTATTTTATTTAAAATGGGCTTGTTTTTAGCTTTTCAGTTTTTTACCGCAGTCGGGTCTTTTATTTTTTTAAATAACTTTTTTTATTAAGTTTATATTGTGTAGTTAAGTTTATAAGAGTATTATGCCTTGGCTGGAGGACTTAATTTATTGAGGCATCCACAGGAAAGCCCGGTTAAGCAGTCGACAACCCCTCAGGTTGAACTATGAGACGACCATTTCAAAAAAAGAAAACAAAACGCGCCGCTGCCATAAGGATTCAGTTATTCGTAGCGAACGCACGTATCCTGGAGAGTATAGGCGGATTCGATTATTGCGATTCACTTGAATACTGACTGTTCACGCCTCGCACCTGCGCGTCCGTGGCTATATAAAGCGCGCTGAGAGCCACGCCGCTGCCATAATTCCGATCCAGCCTGTCCCTTGCTGCCCTCTCCCAGCGAAGCCCTAAGCCGAGGTCCGTACCCCACAGGGGGTGCCCTTAGCGTGTAGTCGCTTAGTTTTTAAGTTTATATTGTGTAGTTAAGTTTATAAGTGTATTATGCCCTGGCTGGAGGCCTTAATTTATTGAGGCATCCACAGGAAAGCCCGGTTAAGCAGTCGATAACCCCTCAGGTTGAACTATGAGACGACCATTTCAAAAAAAAAAAAAAAGTGCCGCTGCCATAAGGATTCAGTTATTCGTAGCGAAGGCACGTATCCTGGAGAGTATAGGCGGATTCGATTATTGCGATTCACTTGAATACTGACTGTTTGCATATTTCATTTATTAATATTTTAAGGTTTGTAAGTTAGGTTCTTTTTCTTAATTTTCTTTAAAATTTTGTAAATAAGTATTGTAAGTATTTGGTATAGGTTAGGCGGTTCTTTCCTTGATTTTTGGGTATTTACTTATCTTAATTTGTATTTAGGGTTTGTATATAAATATTATAAGTATTTGGTATAGGTTAGGCATTTCTTTTCTTGATTTTCTTTATTAAGTATAAGTTCATTAGCTCAGGTTAGTAATTAATTTTTCTAGCAATTTTCTTTTGTTTTATAAAGTTAGTACGTTTGGTTTACACGTCTTAACACTTATTACTTAAACTGTGTTAGATTAGAATTGTCTCCGTAGCTTCGCAAGTTACATATCCACATACCTAGCTATATGTATAACTCATGTCGTCTTTAAAGGCATTTACTATTATAGTTTTGACCAGTCGCCAATATACTTGCATTCAAACAACACGTATTTAATTTATCCGAACCCCAGACAAACAATAGTGAACCTTAATACAAACACCATATGGTCGCAATCGAGCCGGATCCATCCAGTACGGACACTTACCGAGAGAACAAAAGACTCGCATTCCACAGCAGCGATAAGCCGACCCTTTTTTTTGTGCGCATCGGATTCCGAGAATTAGCACGTTGTTTACTACGAAGACTATTATAGTAATAATTACGGACCTTTATACATCGGGTATCAGCAGCAGTTAAGATTGTTTACGTGAAAAATGCCTACGACTGAGGAACAACAGAAACTTCTCTCCGTGTTAGAAGATACTGCAAACCTGCTACGGAAAACGCAAATGAACCTAAGGAAATGTCCTAAAGCACGCTTAACAAGAGGATATATTGAAGCACGCATGAAAATCATCGAAGATTATTGGGATACGTTCAAATGTGCGCATAAAGACTTAGTAAAAATAACACAAAAGGAAGAGAAAGGAACGTTGCCTTATTTTTTGAATGAGGAGATTTTTATTTATGAAGATTTGTATAACGTGCTTCAAGGTGACTTAAAGGACATGGTTAATTCGTTATCTGAACCATCAGTAGTGGAATCAAAATCAGCAAATAGTAGTTTCGGCTGCACAAGTCCACAAAACAGCCTCGTGCACCTACCGAGGATCGAGATACCGAAGTTTTCGGGTAATTATGAATCATGGCAAACCTTTCAAGATTTGTTTACATCATTGGTGCACAATAACACTTCGCTCAGTGATGTCCAAAAACTTCATTATTTGAAGACTAGTGTTACACAAGAAGCCGAATCACTATTGAAGCATATTCAGGTAACCGATAAAAATTACGTAAATGCATGGGATATTTTGAAAAAGAGATACGGCAACAAACGCTTACTTTTGAATCATTCTATGAAAAGGTTATTCAACCAAAAGAAGATGACTTCTCAATCAGCTTCTCAGTTAAAGGGGTTGTTGGACACGACAACAGAGTGCCTAAACAACTTTAAGAATTTAAATATTAACGTCGACTCTTGGGATCCATTCCTTATATATCTTCTAGTACAGAAGATGGACTCAGAGACGCACAAGAACTGGGAAGAACATGCATATAAAGAAGAAACCGAAAACTTACCTACCTGGAGTGATTTCAAGAAGTTCTTAGAATCGAAGTTCCGTACCCTGGAAATAACAAATCAGAACAGTACATCAAAGGACAATAAAACAACAAAGGAGCGTTCATGTCATGTTGCCACACCAGTTACGGAGAAAGTTTGTGTGATGTGTAAAGAAAGTCACAGTTTAAGTCATTGCAAGGAATTCGGCAAAAAGGAACCTACAGAAAGGAGAGAGTTTGTGAAAGACAAACAATTATGTTTTAACTGCTTAGTACCAGGACACTCGGCATTTAAGTGTATAGTGCCAGTATCTTGTCGTCTTTGTCACAGGCGCCATCATTCCCTTTTACATGAAACGAAGAACAAGCAGCAGGGAGAATCATCGGTCACCAAAGCACCTCCAGCTGTAACACATGTAGAAGAAGAGCAAACATTACAAGTCAATACAATGACAGCGTCGCATTGCAATACTAAGAAGAGAGTAGCAGCACTTTTAGCAACGGCAGTAGTGGAAGCAACAAGCGAGCAAGGTAACACCATTTTACTGCGGGCGCTGATCGATCAAGGTTCCGAAGCAGCTTTCATTAGCGAGAAGGCGACTCAATTGTTGAAGCTCGAACGACAACCTGTTAAAGCAAGCATTATAGGGGTGGGATCCCAGAAGACCGAAATAAAACATGTGGTACAGTTACAAATACGATCACGATCGGACCGAAACTATTGTTTACCGATAAAGGCATACGTAATGTCCAAACAGCTGACCACAAAGATACCCACCAAGACAATCAATAAACAAGATTGGGCACACATTCAAGACCTCAACCTGGCTGATCCAACTTACTTCAAGCCAGGATCTATAGATCTGCTCTTGGGTGTGAAAGAATATGCGGAAATTCTGCAAAGCAACCTAATCAAAGGTCCACCAGGCACACCAAGCGCTCAGGAAACCAGCCTAGGGTGGATTCTTTTTGGAGAAGTTAATATATCACCACAAAACCAGTATGTTGTCATGCATCATTCAGTTGACGTAGAAGACATGTTGAAATCAATATGGGAAATTGACGTAGACACTAAAAGACACTTAACAAAGGAAGAACAACTGTGTGAAGAAATATATGAAAAGACAACGGCTAGAAATCAAGAAGGAAGGTACATTGTCAAGTTACCATTTAATACATACAGTCCACAATCACCAGATGGTAATACAAAATCGATAGCAACACATAGATTTACACTATTAGAAAAGAAGTTCAGGAAATCGCCAGACCTGCAAAAAGAATATAGTAAAGTTATAAATGACTATATAGAACAAGGACACATCGGGAAGGTACCTGATAAGGAAAGGGATAAAAGAGCTGTCTACTTACCTCACCACGCTGTTATCCGAGCTGACAAAGAGTCCACGCGAACACGCGTTGTATTTGACGCGTCGTGTAGAGGATCAAACAACGTTTCGTTGAACGATGAATTACTTGTGGGTCCTCAGCTGCAAGAAGACTTGAGAAACATTTTGATGAGGTGGCGCATGAAACAAGTCTGTTTTATGGCAGATATAAAACAGATGTTCCTCCAAGTATTAGTGACCCAGGAGGACGCAGAATTTCAGCGAATCCTGTGGAGGCAACAGGAATCAGATACCCTGGGGGAATATCGATTGCTTAGAGTCACCTTTGGTACAGCGTCTGCACCATATTTGGCCGTTAAAACGCTCCAACAGGTAGCCAAAGACGAAGCTAAGAATAATACTCTTGTTGCACAAACTATAAATGAGGATTTTTACATGGACGACCTTTTATCTGGCACAGACTCCGTAGCTGAAGCTATAACACTTTCTAAAGAATTATCAGACACACTAGAAAGAGGCGGTTTTCAACTTACGAAATGGGCATCCAACAGTATCGATTTTATGAAGTATATAGATAAGGATAAAAGATCTTCAAAGGCAAATATTGATTTAAACCTCGATGGAACTCTCAAAGCATTAGGAATTGAATGGAATTTAAAAACAGACCAGTTTCAATACAATCTTAGATTTACACCCATATCTAAGACCATAACAAAGCGAAACATATTGTCTGATATACAAAGAGTGTTTGATCCCCTTGGTTGGATAGCACCGAGTACTGTTATGTCTAAAATATTGATACAAAAGCTTTGGCTTGAAAGAGTTAACTGGGATGAACAAGTTAGTAACACATTAGAACAAGAATGGAAAGAAATAAGATCAGACCTCGACAACATAACTGAAATAAAAATAGAGAGATGGCTTGGTACGATGTCTGTTAGCAAAGACAAAATACAGATTCACGGTTTCAGCGATGCTTCAATGCATGCATATGCAGCGACAGTCTATATAAGAATTGAAACTCCAGACAAGATTGAAACAAAACTGATAGCTGCCAGAACCAGAGTAGCACCATTGAAGACCATTTCGTTACCTCGTCTAGAACTTTGTGGTGCTTTACTTCTTTCAAAATTAATGAAGCAAGTTGGACAATCAATGAGGATACCGACAACAAGAATGTACGCATGGACTGACTCTTCAATTGTGATCGCATGGCTTAGTGGTGAACCAAACAGATGGAAACCCTTCGTCGCAAACCGTGTAGTCGAAATTGTTGAAAACATTAATAACAAGCATTGGTTCCATGTTCAGTCACACGAAAATCCCGCTGATTTGGCAACCAGAGGAATGTTGTTATCCGACTTGAAGAAATGTAACTTATGGTGGCACGGACCGGGCTGGCTATCTGAAACAGAAATAAATATTAAACATGAAATAACAGAAACAGACTTGGAAATGAAGAAAACTAAAATCAATACTTACCTGAATGCAGAACGAATTGAAGAACCTGAAACAACTTTAATATCACAATTTGAAAATTTTGAAACATTAACAGATTTAATAAAAGCGATTACTTACTGTAGAAGATTTTTGAACTATAAGAAGAATATAAACAGTGAAAACCAGAATTTAACAACGCAGGAATTAGAAGATACTCTACAGATCTGTATTAAAAAGGCTCAAGAGGAAGAATTTAAAGAAGAGATAGATAGATTAAAAATAGGAAAACAAGTTAAGAGAAAAAGTCAGCTACGTTGTCTGAATCCATACCTAGACAAAAAAAATGTACTCAGGGTGGGCGGTCGCTTAAGACATGCCAACTTACCTGCTGATAAGAAGAATCCTGTGATCCTGGGAAATAGAAACCAACTGATACAATTGATCATTGCTGATGCGCATGACAAAACACATCATGGAGGATTACAGTTGATGCTATGTCACTTACGTTTTAAATACTGGGTTATAAGAGCTAAATCACTGGTGAAGAAACATATCCACAAATGCATGAAGTGTGCTCGAATGAATGCCACAGCGAAAGGACAAATAATGGGAGACTTACCTGTGGAAAGAGTAACACCGACGAGACCGTTTCTGCATAGCGGCGTAGATTTCGCAGGACCGTTCCAAACACTGGTATCTAAAGGAAGAGGCAACAGAACTAAAAAGACATATGTGGCAATTTTCATATGCCTGTCCACTAAAGCAATCCACTTAGAACTTGTTGGAGACCTCACTTCAGAGGCATTTATAGCAGCCTTTAGACGTTTTGTTGCCAGAAGAGGTAAATGTGGTCACCTGTGGTGTGATAACGGAAAAAACTTCGTGGGTGCAAACAGAGAACTTCATGACCTGTGGAATGAAGCACAGATGACAGGAGAAGTTACATCCACGCTAGCGACAGATGGCACACAGTTTCACTTTATCCCAGTATATAGTCCAAACTTTGGAGGATTATGGGAAGCAGGCGTGAAGTCAATTAAGTACCACTTAAAACGTATTATTACAACTCACCTGACGTTCGAGGAAATGAATACAATATTATGCCAGGTAGAAGCCTGTCTGAATTCACGCCCGTTGTGCCCAATAGATAACACCGACCCAGAAAACTTAGATCCATTAACTCCTGGCCATTTTTTAATTGGAGAACCACCGATTGTGGTACCCTCACCTGATCTGCAAGCTGTGAAGGTTCATAATTTGTCACGCTGGCAACATACACAAAAGGTTCTTCATGACTTTTGGCGACGCTGGCAAGATGAATATTTGACCAGGCTACAGCAGCGTCCTAAATGGATGAAGAAAGCAAAGGAATTTGAAATAGGGGATATTGTGTTGATCAAGACTGAAAATCAACCTCCCAGTAAATGGTCCTTAGGACGAATTACAGATAAACATCCAGGCATGGATGGTAACACGAGAGTGTATAGTGTGAGAAGTGGAGGTTCTGTAACTAAGAGAACTATTACTAAGTTATGTGCATTGCCAGTTGATTCTACTTAGCTTCTTTTGAATTATTGAGATAATTGTGAATAATTTTAGTAGATATAGTAGTTAGATTTCATTAATGATTAATTTACAGTTGTAATATTTGGCACTTTAGACGGATAATTTAGAGTTGATTGTTAAGAGGATAATTTGTTAGAACTTAATTGTAATTATAAAAGAACTTAAAAGTCCTTTGGCGGGCGGTATGTTAGATTAGAATTGTCTCCGTAGCTTCGCAAGTTACATATCCACATACCTAGCTATATGTATAACTCATGTCGTCTTTAAAGGCATTTACTATTATAGTTTTGACCAGTCGCCAATATACTTGCATTCAAACAACACGTATTTAATTTATCCGAACCCCAGACAAACAATAGTGAACCTTAATACAAACACCAAACTGTGATAATTTTAGACTGTATAATAATCTGTAAATATTTATAATTTAATTGTTTACGATAGTACGTGTTTATTAAATAACTATGTGTTAAGTAGTAAGTACTATTTTATTGTAAGAATCCGTCGAAGAAGAACCAACCTCTCCCAGTGCAGCACAAATGCTAAAAGGATGAAATTGGTTCAATCACAGGAATCTGAGGAAGGGCGTGAGGCAAGGCTCTCTGCAACTCGGGAACATCAGGCTAGGCTTCGTGCTACAGAAACTTCGACTCAGCGAAAATCTCGACTGAGTTCAAATCCTTCTCGAATGATGACAACTCGAAATAGGGAAAACGGCCCGGGGAACAACGAAAGGCACGTTTATCTCTCGATCGCGAAGCTCACGCGCTATCGCGTGAGTCTGAGTTTGCTGACAGGGAAACCCGCCTGAGCTCCCAGAGAGTACGGACAACAAAGGCTCGATCCCAGGAGACACAGGACGAACGGGAAATACGTCTCACTGCTGATAGTGAAGCTCATGCACTATCGCGTGAGTCTGAGACTTTCACTGATAGGGGAATTCGTCTGAGTTCTCAGAGGGTTCGGACAGCAAATGCTCGGTCTCAGGAAACACAGGAAGAACGAGAAATACGTCTCACTGCCGATCGTGAAGCTCAAGCACTATCGCGTGAGTCTGAGACTTTCACTGATAGGGAAATTCGCCTGAGTTCTCAGAGGGTTCGGACAGCAAATGCCCGGTCTGTAGACGGTATATGTAATTCAAAACATGCTGCCCGAAAAGTCACTATTCTACGCGGACGAAGTCGCGGGCACAGCTAGTGTAAAAATATAAAGGAATATAATAATGTAAACACTGCAAAAAAGTTCGATTTACATCCCACACACGGATAGCTGTGTCGGTATGAATAGTTACGCACACAAAAAAAAAAAAACTCACGCAAATAAAATGAGCGCTCGAGTGAGCTCTGTTTTTTATACCAATGCATAGTAATCATTAATTTATGTAATTGGACGAGTTATAATATTTCGCACGTATTCCTTGTAACAGTTGTGGCACAATGGCTAACGTCTTTGGTTAGTGAACAAGTTTCGTACCATCATGTTTTTAATTTTTCATCGGCGAGTCCTATATTCGTCAGAGAATTTTAACACTGTGCACTGCGGTATAGAATATTGCAGTTTTATGTCAGCGCCAACTTTTGACTGATAGTGGAACTAATGTACCTTTTGTTAATGATTTCTGAATTTCTGATTTTTCTCTTTGCAAACTTCGGAGATAAGGGGGGGGGGGGGCGTTATTTTTTTTTACATTCTTCATCAAAAGTCGACAACTATGCGGCTTAAAAAAAAAATGTTTGAGAATGTGCAAACTGCGCTCTTTCATATGGAGTTATTCTGGTCTGATCCGCTGAAGCCACCCTCCACCCCCCTCGTCGATCCCCTGCTAGTTCGTCTTCTGTTGATATCCCACATGCCCTAGTAGACCCACTTCGATTTTTTTAGACCCTGTTGCAAAAAATATACATATGTATTTTACTTCTTTCTTATTTGCAAAATAGTTGGGCAAACATCATCTAAAACTATTCCAAATTTCAAGTTAATAGCATTAGTAGTTCTTGAGATATCCAGCTGTAACAGACAGACAGACAGACTGAGTATCACCATAAGGGTTCCGTTTTACCGTTTTGGTACGGAACCCTAAAAATTCTGAATATCTGAATGAAATTTAGACTAAATCCGGGTGATTCCCTGAACATCAATGTTCGTGGGGACGATCGCTACTATGTTATCTCATAGCTTTTTATCCAAAATATACCGAAAATTCTTACTTCCGCCAATATACCTACAAAAATATTGAATTACTGATGCTCGGAAAACTCGATAAAATATACCTAAACCGGGGTTACTTTGATCAATATTGAACTTTCGAGGTCCATATCTTTTAAATCTCTGGTTGTAAAAAAATATATAATCGGTCTAATAATCGGTTTTGTTTAAACTCGCGATTTCTGTAATAATAAATGAAAAAATATAGCTAGATTTTGAGAAAAAAAAATAAATACTGTCTGAACAAAGTTATACGTAGAATGGGGTTACTTTGATAAGATTGGGATTACGCAATAAAATAGGCAATTTTATTGCGTAGTTACAAAGTTACCCCAATTATAATGCCAACACAATTTTTAAAATCAATATCTGCCAACGGGAAAAATAATTATTGTCATTTTTGTCGTATGGGGTAACTTTGATCATGAAAAGTTAAATTAAAACTAAAAAAGAATGCTTAAACTTCCTTCCACTATTTGAGTAAGGGATTCTTCTATTCGCGGTTGTGTATTCACGGGACCCGAAAAATCCCGATCAATCTCACAGCATATACCCATCAATGACACCCCGCATTAAACAAACTCAATAATAATAATAATATAATAATATTCATTTATTTGCTCGGAATGTAGGTATTTACAATAAGGTGGTTACAGAAATGTTGAAGAATCCTTGTACATTCTACCATTTTGGCATGCAAACATTGATGCAGTTCATCATAAGTTACTACACATACAAACAACTAAAAAGTATCAGCTAGAAAGTCCGATACGGAGTAGTAACACTTATTCAATAAAAGTACAGTTAGTTTCTTTTTAAAACTTGTTACTGGTTCCTCTTTTATAGAATCAGGAATGTGGTTAAAGATAGTGGGTGCCATACCAAAAACACTTTTCCTCAATAAAGCAGTTCTACATATATCTCCCAGTGCGTAACAAGTTTCGGTATAGAGATCGTAAAGTTGCATCTCGGTATCTGCTTTCCGATAAAGACAAAAATAGGTTTCTATTACATTTAACAAAAAGAGCAATTTCTAAAATGTAAAGGCAAGGAAAAGTCAATAAATTATAGTTTTTAAAAATTGGAACACAGCTGTCAGTAACTTTCAAACCAAATATTGCTCGCAGACAGCGTTTTTGGGCTTTAAAAATACTCTCCCTTTCGGTACAATTGCCCCAGAATATAATTCCAAACCTTAAAATGGAAACGACAAGACCATGATATGCTAGTAATACTGTTTTGATATTAACTTTTTTCCTAAGGTTATAAAGTGTATATGCAGATGCGCTGAGTTTTTTGCAGATTGCTTCAGCCTGTGGCTTCCATGTGCTGAGATGGAAGCCACATCTTGAACATCAACTATAATGGCCAAGATGTAGACAGAGTAGAGGTCACAAAATTTTTAGGAATTTTAATTGACAGTCACAGCTGACTGTCAATTAAAATACGTAGTCTTTGATAAAAATGCATTATTTTTGTTTTAAGTATGTTAATTTGTAAGTTGCCAATTTATTATAACTTTAATGGTGTCGTTTATATCGTTTTCGTAATTTTCATTATTGTCACATTTTAAGAGTGCTGTACTGTCGTCAGCAAAAAGCACCATGGGATGGTGGATTTGGCGTGGGAGATCGTTTATGTAAATTATAAACAACAAAGGCCCAAGGACGGTTCCCTGTGGTACACCAAATTTAATTTCTCTACTGGAAGACACGTATCTTTTTTCTAATTTCGACTTGACACATATTTTGTAAATTTCTGTTATTTGTTTGCGACCGGATAAATATGTTTTTATTAGGTTTAGGATATTACCTCGAATGCCATAGGCGTTAACTTTTGAAGTAGTATGTTATGGTCGACATAATCGAAAGCTTTCGACATATCTGTATAAATAGCACATATAGGCGTTTTACTATCAACATTTGACATAACAACATTCAACAAGTCAAAAATTGCCTTGTTTATATTTCTATTTTTCCTGAATCCGTGTTGCTCACGGCAAAGTATGTTAAATTTATTTAAGAAAGATGATATTACCTCATATCTGGGGGCACGGGAGTGCCCCCGCCAAGACCAGCCAAGCGAAGCGC
Organism: Mesoligia furuncula; assembly: GCA_916614155.1. Lineage (NCBI taxonomy): Eukaryota > Metazoa > Arthropoda > Insecta > Lepidoptera > Noctuidae > Mesoligia > Mesoligia furuncula. The sequence goes on from OU744816.1 coordinate 20,139,008, forward strand.
AAGGGCACTACCTACCTTTTCTCGAAGCACTTCGTCGTATTTTTGAACCCTCTTAACTTGGGTTTGGATTATACCAGATAAACAAAATTTTCGGGATATGATGCCAGTGGTTGACTTTTTAAACCTATAAAGTTTCAATTGCATAGCTCTTATACTTTAGATTTTATTGATATCTAAAATACCCCGATTTCGTCACTGACTCACTGACTGATGATCATCAATATTCTTAAGGTACTTCCTGAAGTCCTAGAAAGCTGAAATTTGGTATGTAAGCTAGTAATAGTACACAAACAACAAAAAAATATTAAAACTTGAAACTTTTACCCCCCCCAACCCCTTAAACTACCGGGTGAAAGTTTGTATGAGACTTCCGTAAATTTTGATGCTAGAGGTCTGAAAATTTATATAGGGGGTCCTTGTTATAAATAAACCCCAAAAAAACTGGCCAAGTGCGAGTCGGACTCGCACGCGAAGGGTTCCGTACCACAAGGCAAAATCGCCGAAAAAACATATTTGTTGTATGCCCCTTAAATATTTATTTTATTTTAATTTTATTATTTATTATTAAAGTTAAAATACAACTGAGTATTTCGTGAATATTTCAAGTGCCTACCTGTTTCCATTTTTGATATCGAGCAAAAAAAGGCAAAAAAATCGCGTTTGTTGTATGGGAGTCCCCCTTAAATATGTATTTTATTTTGTTTTTAGTATTTGTTGTTATAGCGGCAACAGAAATACATAATTTGTGAAAATTTTAACAGTGTAGCTATCGCGGTTCTTGAGATACAGCCTGGTGACAGACGGACAGACAGTGAAGTCTTAGTAATAGGGTTCCGTTTTTACCCTTTGGGTACAGAACCCTAAAAAGAAAGAAAAGATGAACAACAGCAAAAATACTCGTATAAATATCATAAGCAACTTACAAAAAGAAATGAAATCCCACAAAAACATTTCATGTTAAATGTTGCCAAGACGAGACCATGTAGCTCGCACTGTCAAAAAGTAATCAGATCTCATGTAGAGCCAAGCTTCTAACTCTACACGCCCTAACTCTACAAGGCCTGACTTCGCAAACTCTACACCTTAGTCAAAATAATATATGGCTTGGCCATTTCGCTACATTCACATGAGCGTAAGGTGAAAAACTCTCATACATGGTCATAATGGTTCTTGTAGTAACGAAACGGCCAAACCAGATATTATTTTGACAAAGGTGTAGAGTTTGCGAAGACAGGCCTTGTAGAGTTAGGGCGTGTAGAGTTAGAAGCTTGGCTCTACATGAGATCTGATTACTTTTTGACAGTGCGAGCTACATGGTCTCGTCTTGGCAACATTTAACATGAAATGTTTTTGTGGGATATGACTTTTTCTATTATTTTTGAAAATACCGAAATTAAAGCTATCGGCCTATAGTTCGACATATCCTCTTTACTATTCTTTTTATGAATAGGTTTTACAATTATAGTTTTTAAGTTGTCTGGAAATGTTCCTGACGATATACTAACGTTAATAATATGAGTTAAAGGGCCAGCTATACTATTAGCAACAAATTTTATGACTTGGGTGGAAACCCCATCACAACCAAAGCTCTTTTTATTTTTTAGAGATTGAATTATTCTTATCACGTCTTGAGGTACGACTGGTGGCACAAATATTGAGTTTGGGTTATGGTCTATTTTCTTAACGTCGAGCATGGAGTTATTAGGTATATTTGTAATTTGGTCAGTGAAAAAGTTATTGAAAGACTCTGCTATTTCTTTCGGATCCGTAATTATTTGGTTATTATTTCTTATCTGTGAAATTGGTTCCTTATTTATTTTGTTATTATGTATTATTTGCCATGAGGTTTTTGATTTATTCATAGAGTTCTCGATTAAGTAATTATTTTGGGATTTTTGAGTTAGTTTAATATTTTTTTTAAATCTCTTAGAGTAATTAACAAAAGCTATTTTATTTTCTCGCGATGGTCTTAGTCTATGTTTCCAAAGTAAATTTCGCTGTTTTTTACTGCATAATCTTATGCCACGCGATAGCCATTTAATCGGTTTTTCAGATTTTTTTGTCGCTAGTTTATAAGGAATACATAAGTCATGCAGAAGCTTAAATATTTCAATAAAATTATCATACGCTTTGTTCGAATCCTCTGTGTCGTATACGTCACAAAACGATAGATTTTGAAGATAGCTATTAAATTTATTGAGATTTTCTTTACAAGTATCTTGAATCTTAGTTCTCCAAGTTTTAATTATGCATGATTTATTAACTTTTATTTTAATTACTTGTGCTGTGTGGTCAGATAGCCCGAAGTCGATTACTTGAGAGTGACATTTCTGTTTGGTATTATGTGCAAAATTATCTAAACAAGTATTACTAACAGGACGTGTTGCTTCATTAATTTCTAAAATAAGATTGTAACTCAGGAGAAAGCATTTTAGTTCCAAGGTAATTCTGTTATTTTTTAAAACGTCTATATTAAGATCGCCACATAAAATTATTTTAGTGTGACAATTAGTACATATTTTTTTTAGAATAGTATCTAAATTTTCATAAAATTTACTTAAGTTGGACAGCTTAGGCGGTCTATATATACATAATATAATTAAATTATGCTGTTTCATCATAATTGCGCAACATTCTATTATTCCTGAAACCGAGTATTTCATTATGTCGGGTAGTTCTTTATACTCATGACCCTTTTTGACTAAAATACAGGCTCCACCGCGTTTTATGTTGTCTCTTGCGTAGCATGCAGCCAGTCTATAATTAGGTATATGAAGAAGATGTTCCTGCCCGGACATTATAAAATGCTCGGTTATGCATATAGCATCTACATTTATTTGTTTATTTAACAGCTCTTGAATGTGCACGGTTAACATGTCGGATTTATTTATAAGTCCGGCTATATTTTGATGCATAACATACATGTGATCAAAGAAAAAACTCGGTATGTGTGACTGAATTCAAGTTACAAACATTATTTTCCAGATCGGGCTCCAGCTCCGATGGTGAAATTCGGTAATCATTTATAAGTAATAGCAAATTTTGAAAAATATTTCTCATGCCCCGGTTGTTTAATTTGCTATTATATTTTGAGAACATAGTAAAATCGTAGGATAAGTCTAAATTTGAGTCTAGTACTGTTACATAATTATGTGTCAATAAATCTAAGTGAAGCAAGTTGTTAAACGTTTCGATACGCCAGTTGAACATCATTGAATAATCGCTTAGTTTAAATGTAGGTAAACATAAAATAATATTTGTATTTTGAATTTTTTCCAGTGTTTTCCTTAATTCTATTACGAGTTCTACATAGTTTTTGGTTAATTGGAAATCATCTTCCCCAATTAAAATGACACAGTAATCGCTAAACGAGTAATCTACAACTTTTTCGTGTAAATTGCTGATAAGTTGTAATAATCCACATTTCGGTGACAAGTAGTGGCAGATCTGTGAGTTTTGGAATGTCTGTTCCGCGATTGATAGAATGTCATTTGTTTTATTTGCACTAACAATGCATAACTTACTCCTGCAAGACTTCACACAATTATTCTTTGTTCTTTGAGTGGTTATATTTTGTTTAGTGTTTGTGGAGCATAAAGTATTTGTTCGTTGATTTTCTGTTGAGGTTCGTTTGCTGTTTAGCTTCTGTGTTTTTATTACAGATTTGGGAGTTGTATTTTTGCTTTGCTTCTCGGGTTTATTTCTTTTCTGAATAAAATGATCTTCTTCATGGGAAATATTTAGTTTGCCTTTATTTATACTTTTCCTTTTAGTTACGCTTAAAACTCTTTCGGGAGTACTATTACATATTTTTTTCAGGTTGTTTATAACCTTCTCATGGTTAGTTATAATATTTTTTAGTGAAGTATTCTCGGTTATTAAGTTTTCAATTTCGCAGTCCGCAGAAGCCAAATTCTCTCGCAAGGTGTTGACTAATGTCTCTAATTCTGTTATTTTCTCATTTTCAATTCCTTGTAACTGAGGGCAACTTATGTTATGATTGTCGTAAGACGTAATAGATGAACTATCGTTGTCATCGTCCACTGACAGGGATGCAAAAGAATTTTCTGTACTTATGGTTATATTGTTTTGCTGTTTTCTAATGGTTACATTATCATTTTTAAGTGAAGTCTATTGTAAGTCCGAGTTGTTTGACATCGTAAAATACGGCGCTACTCACTGTTTTGTAACTGTAGATAAGGATCGACATAGATCGACACAGAACGCGATCCTTTCCAGCAGCCGTTCACTGCGCGACACAGTGTTAGATGGGCGGAGCTTATCGCTGCGGTCGTCCGTCGCGGTGACACGCTGAGACACAGATCGGCACAGAACGCGATCCTTTCCAATTACGCGACACTGTGTTTTTTCTTAATAGTTCGTTATTCAAATTTTTAGATTTGTTTTTGTGAATAACTTGATTAGCACTTGTTATTTTTTTTGTTCTGATTTCACAGGCACACAGATAGTTCTAAGAGGCACACCACAGTATATTTTACTTTATGACTTATTTGGTTTTTACGCAAAATAGAATTTAAAATCGCAGCACTCGTTTCAACCGTGTTTACTTGGACACTTCGCCGAAGTCCGTTCAAGTTATTGCATTAATTTTGACATTAGAAAAACAATAATCATAGGCCACATAAGGAGTTTATCTAGAAATTTCATTATACCATCACAATGATTAAGTTCACATGAAGTTTTGCAGCACAATTATGTAGCTATAAAAAGAAAATAACTTAAAATTACATATTTCAATTTAAATGGTTGGTGAATTCCCAGCCTGTCCTCAAGAAAGGATTCAACAACTCTTCAATTTTGCTAACGTAGAAAAAAAAAACGAACAAATTGCGTTTCGTTTTAAGCAATTCGCGATTTTATATGAAATGGAAGTTTTGGTCAAAGTCACCCCGCTATTCAAAGTAACCCGGTTTACCGGTACCGAAAAAGTATTAAAATACTGAATCGGGGTCACACTGGTCCCGTGTTTGTTAAAACACTGGACCAGTGTGACGCCCGCCCCGCGCCCGCGCCCCTGTGTGGCCAAACACTAACGTAGACTAGGCATTAAAAGATAAACAATGCAACACAATATTTTATTTTTCTTTTTTACATACGAAACATCGTGTGTGTTAAAAGAGTAGGTGTTGAAAGAGTAGGTTCGCTTTAATGCAAACATATATTTGACGGGGAAGGTATAGTATGTCTCGTTATTATCAGCCATATTTAAACTAGTGTGGGCTACAGTGGGTTATGTGCTGGATAATGCGCAATAGAAAAACGGTTTTCAGTTCAAATGAGATTATAATTTCACTAACAATTGAATCCCGCTAGCAAATTACACACTAAGTACATGACACAACCAGATACGGAACGTGGGACAGTTTGGACGATGTTTAATGTCCAAGAGCTCCACGTCGTTCTTCGTTCTTGTCGTGCTGACCTCCAGCGTCGACCCCCCCCCCCACGAACTCAGGCTAGACTCTGTCAAACGGCACCAGATGGCGCTGGCGTTCCGAATCGTCGATGTCGTCACACTGCTTCCGCCTCGTTGTCAAGTCAGCTTCCGTACTAATGATGTCTCCGACATATTTATGAGACTAGTTATTTTCTGACGTAGATATTAGACGATTCCAACCGTAAACCGTAAGTGATTTTTGCACTATTTCATACACACTTTTGCATGTTAAAAACCAGTGTAAAGAATTAGTGAACCAATAAAAATAAACATACTTTTTTACAAAGAAATAAAACCGGCCAAGTCCGTGTCGGACCACGCACAATGATGGGTTCCGTAGTTGGAATGAATTTATCCCAAGAACAAACTTAACATTGCAGTTGAAAATCATGTTCTCCCATACATTGCAACTGCAAATTTAATTTGGTCGACTTTTACTCTTAAACTTGTAAAGCCTACTTAGCTGTGATAGTTTCCCTTTTAATTTCGTTATAATATATACTACTGCCGTGAATTTTTTCACTTATCCAAAGCAACCATTTAGCTGGCGGGGGGGGGGGGGGGGGGGACACTCGCCTCTAACAAAAACTTGCACTTTAGAGCTTAATATTTCACAAACGGATCCCTGAATAGAAAAGTAACTTTCACAAACCCGCAATACTTTTAAAAGACCTATCCAACGATACCCCACCCCAGTGGCGAAGGTTCCATACAACTCGATTACCGGCTTCCCTTTGAAAAATGCCACAGTCAGTATTCTATAGACAAATAATATATTCATATTCAAGATAAGAAGCTAAACATCACACTAAAAAGAAATTTCGTTCATTTTGGAAACCAACAAATAGTTTGAATCCAAAGTCGAGTCCCCCGGTGAGCGTGGCGGGCGTACACGAGCCGGCTGATATAGCCAATGCATTTAGACGTCATTTCCAGATTGAGTCACCTCCTCTTACTCTTACCTCCTCTTACTTAGACGATTACAATATATTACTTGCAGCAGTACATAAGATGGTGCTATCCTTGTCACACATTTAGAGCTATAATATCCTAAAAAACAAAAACATACTTCCGTCTCCCTCCCACCGTAACCGGCCTACCCGCGCCGGCGGCGTTTTCTGACTTCATTATATTTCAGAGTGGTAGTACTTATTTTGTGTTATAGGCCAGCCAGACTAGCTTTTTTATTTTTTAATTTAACCTTTTGGGTTGGGATGGGATGGGACGATGTAATCGTCTTCGGTTGGACACTCACATAATTGGAATCAAACATCACTAAGGTAAGTTCGTTTGATTCTTAATTATATTTCGTGTACCAACCGAAGACGATTACAATATATTACTTGCAGATGTTCAGAGCATAGACCGGCGTGTACCACCGGTGGACCACGGAGTATTTGCTTCCACGGCGGGGTGTACCACCGGTGGCCACATCGCACTATACTTTCAATGTAGGTACTAAGAAATTCGCGCCGCTTTGAGAGAAAGTGTTGTATTTACCGTCCCCGCCTAGTAAAATAGACAAATTTTCATAGTGCAGCTCAGGAGGTGGATATAATTTCGAAAAGTAAGCAAAAATCAGTATTGAAAAATTGTATTTATTAGAAAAAAAATTACATAATCACGACATGAAATTGTACGAAATGCAAATTGTTTATGATAAATTACGTTTAGAGAATGTAATAATAAGAAAATTAAATCAAAATTAAAAAATATATAAAATAAAATGCCATTAGTTATGGATGGTATAAAATGAAAATTAAGTATTTTGAAAGAAACAGTCCAAACACATTAGTTTTTCACACGCAGAGCAAAATGTATTAACGCGTACCTACTGATTTTTTTCTAGCCATACCCGCAGATTCGGTTGTTGTAAAATGGTCGTAACAAGGTCTGCATCTCTTTCGGGTATCTCTGAGCTTTCCTTTCGTTTTCTAGAGAAAACGGAAGGAAAGCACAAGTTAGAACTTGTGTTTTGGTTTTCTTTGTGCATGGGGCCTACCCTCCTCTGCAGCGTCATCGGGTTTATTATCAGTGCTGGGCTTGCTAATCATCTCTTTTATAATTTGTTTCCGAAATTCTACAATACTTAGTTTTTTCCTGCTCCAAATATTTGGTGAATAACCCAAGCATTTACCAACATTGTGCCACAGACAATCTCAATGATTAGCTTGCGGTACCAATTTAGGGTTTTTCTAAGGCTGGTATAGTACGACGACATCCGATCAGAAATATCTACCCCCTTTTTCACATTATTATTATCCTAAACAGAGTCTAGTTTCGCTACGACAGTGTTTGGCCTCCAGCGATGTGCCATTGGCACTATCCTCTCTATGATTCCTATTTATGAGCTCCTGTATGATTATTGCAGGTCGAAAGCATATGAACTGTACGTTTGTCGGTCCATTTTATATATTTGACACCCGTTCTATTCTTCAAAGCCAACACGTGACCCTTTCTCTGTTTGGACTTTACCACTTGTTTTGGTAGATGCTGGTGGTTCTGTCGGATTGTGCCACACAAAAAAGTCTGCTTGTCCATTAGAGTTTCTGCTATTGGTACGCGCTCTTTACTTTATATTACGATTACTAGCTTATTAGAAAGAGAGAGAAAGCATAATTCCTGTCTAATCCTGTCCGTGTCCACGGGTGGCGCACCCCGCCCGGCAAGACTTTTGGTTCATGGGGCGGTGATGTACCACCGGTGGCCATATGAAGATTTGCGCCGTAGGATACCAAGTACCTACTCATGAGGTGCCGGTCTGAACGTGTTAAGTTAATAGTGTAAAAAATAAAAAACCGTGATTCCAATCACTATAATGCTAATTAGCTACGAAATTGAGTACATATACTAATTAACTAATTTAAGGGTCAATTTTACATTTATCAGATTCTTAACCTTTTAATGTTAATGGAATAAGTGTAATTAATCCTATTTATCGATTGTCAAATATGGCATCCGTAAAATCATTGTCGTTTGATTCCAGGATGTCTCTACAATAGTACTTAAGAAATATATTGGAGCGGTCACTCCAGCCTGCGGCCTTGCGAACCGTCTCCAGATTAACCCCGGCACGGTGCGCGGCAGATGTTGATGCTGCCCGTGTACTATGAGCGCCGAAAATGCTTATGTCAATGCCACTGTCTCGCAAGACCTTTTTTACCCAGTGTGCTAATGTCTGAGCACCAACTTTTTTATATGGTCTTCTAGTTCCGATAAAGAGATGTCCTTCAGTCTGATGACATCGTAAGTCTTTTGTTCTACTGACGTAAGTTTGGATTGCGAGTGCAGGACAGATACTAGGATTTTCGCGGATATAGGGCAATCTGATGAGCGGTTGGCAAGCCCCAGGCCTCGAAGTCTTAATTAGATCAGAAATCTTAATTACAATCGTATCATTATTTATCGCAATATTCTCTAATTTTATCAAACAAATCGTCTGCATCCTTTGCGCAGAAGCAATGGCGACAAGAGCACAGGTTTTATACGATAAATCAACTAATGAGACATTATCGTATGGATATATATATTTGAGAGATGATTTAGCACTACATTTGTATCCCACGTGTATCTATATTTTGGGTTTGGGGGTTTAAGTCTGTAGGCGCCCTTAAGAAATCGATTTACACAATCATTTGACGTAACATTCGTACCAACAATTAGCGATAAGGCGGACCTGTGTGTGTTTAAACTACTGTAGCTTGCGCCTTCTTCAAAACTGTCAAAAAAGTTAACACGTCCGCGACATTAGACTCATAAACATCAAGGTTTTTTGTTTTACAGAAAAGCCGCCAAGATTTGATTGAACTATTATACTGGTTTAATGTATTTTTTGCTAAAGAGGCCATCATTATATCTAAGGATCCTTGTGGTAGGCCACGTTTTATCATCGAATCCCTGATAATTCGGCTGCCACCAGGGTAAGGCTCGCATGAAGTGGATGGCAGGTTCTGAAAGGAGAGAGTAATAAGGATTCGTCAGGACCAAAAAAGATTTTTTCCGATATGACAAGACTGGACCACAAGGGATACCATGCTTGTGATGGCCAGTAGGGTACTACTACAATACCTCTAGCTTTATCTGAAATGATTTTTTCTAATACTTTGCTTACTATACTGAATGGGGGAAATGCATAAAATTTAATATTTTTCCAACTAAAAGTAAAGGCATCAATTATTTCAGAATATGGGTCTAATTTCCAAGACGCATATCTACTGCATTTATAGTTTTGAGCACTGGCAAAAAGGTCAAATTCAGGTGTACCTAATACATCAACAATTTGTGAAAATACATGGCCAGAAATTTCCCATTCAGTGTCTATATTAATTTGCCTAGACTCCCAATCTGCTACTACATTATCGCAAGATCTTATGTAGGAGGCAAATACATAGATGTTTTTAGACTCACACCACTGCCAAATTTTTCTTGCATATTTATTTAAATGGGGATGTTGCACTCCGCCCATTCTGTTAATATAACATATGGCAGTGGTGTTGTCTATTCTCAATAAAATGTTGCAATCTTTAATATTCCCTGTAAATATCTTTAGTCCATAAAATGCGGCCATTAGTTCCAGCGTGTTAATATGAAGTGTCAGTTCGCTGGCTGTCCAGTTACCACTAGCACTTTGACCACCGCATGCCACACCCCAACCAGTCATAGATGCATCACTATAAATTTCCAATACGTAATTATTTTTGCGAATCGGGGAAAATGACGTCATTATGTTATCGATCCACCATGAGAAATCTGGACTCAGATATTTATCTAGTTTCATGTGTTTGTTGTAATTTTCCGAATAACCCAATGCTAAAAACTTCTCCCGTTCGAAGAATTTAGTGTACATCCACCCGTAATTAACGGCGGGACATGCGGAGGTCAAAAGTCCAATAAATTCAGCAAGATATCGAATTGTACATTTGTTCTTGCGCATGAGATCTATGGCTCGATTTTTGATACGATGTTTCTTTTCGTCGGGTAAGGTGATAGTCATATTCACGGTATTAAAGACGAACCCTAAAAATTTGCACATTTTACTTGGCGCCATAACACTTTTATTTTTATTGATGACAAACCCTAACGACTCTAAAAACTCTTTTGTAGTATTAACGTTTGTTAAGCATTCATCGTAAGATTTACTTATGCATAAAAAATCGTCTAGGTAGTTAACTGACAATAGGCCCAATGAACGTAGGTATTGCAAAACTGGTTTTAGTAATTTCGTATAAACAAAAGGTGCTGTACAGATGCCGAACGGGAGAACATTGTACTCAAATAATTGTGATCGCCACTTAAAACGTAATCGTTTGCGATCAGCTTTATCTATAGATACCAAGAAATAAGCATCTTGTAAGTCTATAGTTGCCATAAAGTAATTATCATCGAGTAATTTTAGCGCAGTGCGATAATCCTCCATCTTAAAGTGATGAACTCTAATAAATTTGTTCAATTCTTTTAAATTTAGTATAAAACGATGAGTTCCGTTAGGCTTAGGTACTGTGAAAATAGGTGAAACAAATTGTCCTTCACAAGGTGTACACGGTGATATGAAATTAGAACTCAACAAGTCCGATATACATCCGTCAATAATATCTACTTGGGATCGAACATTACATGCGTTATTTTCGGGTTCAACGGTTTGTATAGGGTCACGTATAAAGGGTATTTTGTACCCTTTAACCCAATTTAAAATAATCTGATCGTTAGTGAGTTCACACCACTGGTTATAAAAGTAAGACAATCGACCTGCCATGGGTACCTGCGGTTCTTCTAGTAGCGCCTCCTCGTGGTCGCTTGAGGCCGCGTGTAGCCGGTCGAGCGGCGGCCCCGCGGCGCGTCCGTGCGACGGTCCCGCGGCGGCCGGCGAGGTGCGGGGGGCTGCCGCGGCTCGGCCGCTGCTGCTACTCGTGGCGGCACCCCCCTCGAGTTTAAAGTACCCCGTTGTTGCTGTACTGCTACTGGTGGTTTGTACGCAGGACGCACAACTGTCGATTTCATTTCTGAGCCAGTCTTAATGATCGCTTTTGAAGACTTTATATGCTCTGCTAAGTCTGAGCCGAAAAGATGTTCATCAATTTTGGTATTTTTAACAGTATCTCTAATATTTTTATTTAGTGTATTTAGGGCTGCGAACCGACGGGACTGAGATTCTCTGTAATGACTGTCGCATATGAGTCTGCCGGTGTCACTCAAAGTTTTTAATATATCTTGAGGTACTGTGTTCTTAGACGACAGCGCCCAATTTAATACTTGTCCTATTGCAGCGAGACTACTGGACAGCTGGTTTTGCTTACTTTGGCTGTATAGATCCTTTTTTAAATTAATTTCCAAAAGGGCTGCTTTTATTTCTAGGTTTAACATCGGCACCCTCATATTTGGGCAATTTTCAGGAGGTAAATAAAGTTTGAGTAGCTCCAGTTGAATATCTTTGGATAAACCATTTGTCAAAATATGTGCCCATCTTGTCGCAATATCCTTATGTAGGTTTTTGCCGTATTTTTTGTTATTGGTTGGGTCCTCGCCAAGAAGTTCTAATATTTCTGGTTCCAATGACGGCACAGTCTCGTCATCCAGGGTTTCTGTTGTGTGGCTGGGCAGCGCAGCCTCTGCAGGTGGTGTGGGCGCTTCGATCGGTAGGCCTAGCCCTACCTGTGTCGCAGCGCTCGGCGCGAGCGTTGCGCTCGGCGCGGGTGACACAACTGGCACAGGTGTTGAGTTGCCTAGCTCGACCAACTCAGGCTGCGCAGCCTCCAGGTCCCCGTAAATATCAGAGCTATGATTACCTACGACAAAATTATATTCTCTCAATATTAAACATATGACAGGTTTTTAAGAAACATTGAATGTAAAATTTGTATTCTCAACACGACTAGCGTGGAGTTTTTGCCAGCACAGCAATGATCCATATGAGGCCCTCAACACTGTTAAAGTGGAGCTGATGATCGGGTTAGAACGTATGATCCTCTACACGGTTTACGTGGAGTACGAAACCCTCAACACTGTTAAAGTGGAGCTGATGATCTGATTAGAACGTATGATCCTCTACACGGTTTACGTGGAGTATGTAACCCTCGACACTGTTAAAGTGGAGTAGGTAAACGTAAGCATTAATAGATATATGTATATCCTCTACACGGCTCGCGTGGAGTATACAAATGTCAACACTTCTTGAATCGTGGAATGATTATACTTTAAATCCTCAACACAGTTTACGTGGAGCTATAAATACATAGATAAACCTTTTGTTTTCGTAATTACATATAAAGATCATTACTTTTTACACGTAACTTAACTTTAACTTTGTAAAAATAACCATTTCTAATGATTTTATAGGTAGGTACTAAGATGCGAACATTTGAAAATACCGCTATCGTAAGTACCATTATTACACATAACCAACAACAATTCAAAGTAATTTTTTTTTTTGTTAAAATGTTAGCAATAATTACCTTGATAATCCTCGTGATGAAACTCGGTTTCGTTAGACCGTTGATGTTCATAATTTGAGTTATCACTTTCCGATGACGATAAGTAACGCCGTCGCTTTTTTGATTTGGATAGTTTTTTCAATTTACGTAATATGAGGTCGTAGTCCCGATCCCTGGACCTTGATCGTTTTCGTTTTCCCATGACACTTAACTACTTACACTGTTCTGTAACGTTAAAATTTCGTGCGACTCGGATAACACACAAATATGTAATGAAGTCAGAAAACGCCGCCGGCGCGGGTAGGCCGGTTACGGTGGGAGGGAGACGGAAGTATGTTTTTGTTTTTTAGGATATTATAGCTCTAAATGTGTGACAAGGATAGCACCATCTTATGTACTGCTGCAAGTAATATATTGTAATCGTCTTCGGTTGGTACACGAAATATAATCGTGGATCGGTGGGATTCCCCGATGTTGCGGAGGTGGATGCGGCTTCATGCCGAAATTTAATTGCATATTTTTATGTGTCTGTCAAACTCAAACTCAAACTCAAACCATTTATTTCAATTAAACCATTTACAGGCACTTTTGAATTGTCAAGAAGTCGGTCAGTCAGAAAATATGAAGCTAGTTGCCCATTCCAAAGCGTAGGTACCTATGGAGAAGAACGGGCAAGAAACTCCATGGACACTCTTTTAAATTGTATTTTTACAAAAATATTAGTTACATCATTAATGTTGAATTTACAAGTAAATGTGAGAACGATGTAAAAAAATACGTAGGCGTTAAGAGCGTCCAGAGTACAGCAAATAGTAAGAAGACAACAATCCAAAAATAAAATAATTAAAAATAAGCCGAGGCAGCTGAGTGATGACCAGCCCCAACTGACGGCGCCCGTTCACGAACATGACGCATAGATCAGCACCATTCAGCTCAACCATTTTGAAGGGAGCTAAATGATCCAATACACACGCCACCGTCAGCGAGACATTTGTGTGAGCATGACATACTATCAGCCGCCATGGCACATTCAAGTCAATAAAAGACATATTACCCGGTAAATGGTAAAGAAGGTATACTTACATAGAACTCACATCTGTGCTATGCAGTTATACAATGCAAAGGAAATTGAGTTTATACAATGCAAAGATAATCTTACAATCTTCAGCAGCTCCAATAGTATTTTCCAGTGTTAATCAATTAGTTGTGGTTGTGGAGCAGGACCAGCATTGAGCCAGGCATTTTTATCAGCGATGTAATCCCCTAACTTATAATATGCCTGACTGCATAGTGTGCGTTTTATACAAGACTTGAATTTTGTCTCATTCAGTTGAAGAATGTGGGGAGGTATTTTATTATAACATTTTAAACAGTACCCCATAAAAGATGAGTCTACTTTAGCCAGTCTGAAACCTGGTTGAACTAATAGGTCCCTATTCCTAGTACTATAATTATGTCTTTCACCTCTTTTACCAAAAAGATGTAAGTTATTTCTTACATACATGATGTTTTCGTAGATATATTGACAAGGCACCGTCATGATGTTAATTTCCTTAAACAGTTCCCTTAGAGAATCACGCCTGCAGAGGTTATATATGGCTCTGATGGCTCTTTTCTGCAGAATAAAAATAGAATCGATGTCTGCAGCCCGTCCCCAAAGCAAAATACCGTAAGACATGATACTATGAAAGTAACTAAAATAGACCAGTCTCGCGGTATCTACATCAGTAAATTGGCGGATTTTTCTGACAGCATAAGCTGCTGAACTTAGCCGTCCTGCAAGAGATGTTAAATGAGGACCCCATTGTAGCCTTGAGTCGAGCGTGATCCCCAGGAAAACCGTTTTATCGACGAATTCTAGTTTCTCTTGATTCAATACTATCTCACAATAACTACTCTTTACATTTGGTAAAGAAAATCTTATGCACTTAGTTTTTTTTCCCATTTAATACTAAATTATTAGCAGTGAACCAACTTTGGACCTGCACTAGGGCGTTATTTACGTCGTCATAATTTGTAGCACGTCTATTTACCTTAAAAATTAAGGAAGTGTCATCAGCAAATAACACCATTTGTGGTTGATTTTTTAATAAATGGAGTAGATCATTAACATACACTAAAAAGAGGAAAGGACCCAATATCGAGCCTTGTGGCACACCCATTTTTACTGTTAAACCATGTGAATTGACACCATTTATTTGTAACCTACTAACCTACTATCTGTAACCTACTAACACTAGAATTTAAGTTAAAATTGTTACTAACCCTATGGACTCCGGTCTGAAATAAAAATATTCTATTCTATTCTAAAGATCCCTATGGACTCCGGCTTACCTCTTACAAAAATTTAACCTTCGCTACTGCCCCACACCATAGGGTAGACGAGAAAAAAAATACATCCCCGCTTTACGTGTACAGGAGGTAAAAACATTTTTTTTTATTGTTTACTTTACCACTATGTCGGCGTGATAAATATGTGTATCCATGCCAAATTATAGCTTTTTAGTACTAAGAGTCTCTGAGCTAAGCTGCGGACGGACAGACGGACATAGCGAAACTATTTGTTGTCTATATAGTTGACTACGGAACCCTAAAAAAACAACAAAAAATCAAAATCAAAATGTTTTATTTCACATAAACCTACATGGGCACTTGTGAAACGTCAGAAGCTAGGTGCACGGTTCCAATTGGTCGTTTCCTATGGAGAAGAACCGGCAAGAAACACCACGATTACTCTTTTTAAAAATATTTGGCTTTTACAATGTTTCCAGATTACAGGATGGGAGGACAGCGCAGGCCTGTCAACAAGTACCAAGTACTTGATAAAATAGAAAATGGTCTACAGATCTAAAGTCTTTATGGCCTACAAAGTCCTCACATTTACAAAATAAGAATCTATCAAAAGAATAAATAACAAATACAAAAAAATTAAAACCTACTAAAACCAAGTGTTATGATTCCCATTAAAACCACTAATAAAGAGGTGAAAATTTTGAATTGTCTGTATATAATGTCAAATGATAAAGATTTTATGTCAAAAAGTAAATAATGTCAAATAATAAAGAAGTTATGTCAAAAAGTATGTAAAAAAATAAAATAGAAATTAAACATCGTAATATGAGAGCAGTTAATAGACATTTACATAGTTATGCCGTTAATGAAGAGCCAGGGTAGCCACATGTGCAGAAGGAATTATTGCCAGACTACCTTGTCTTCAACGTAGTCTTTAATATTATAATATGCTTTTTTCATAAGGACACGTTTGATGAGGGTTTTGAACTTTCCATCGCTAAGTTCTGTAACCGGCTTTGGCAACTTGTAATAACATCGCAACGGATGTTGTTTTTATGAAATGACTTGCTAGTTTTAGTTAATCTAAATTTAGGTAACACAATTTCATTTCTACTACGTCTATTTATATTATGGAAATCGCTTCTTATTTTGTAGAGTCCTAAGTTTTTGCGAACATACAAAATACTTTCAAAAATATAAAGAGAAGGCAGAGTTAGTATATAAATTTCTTTGAATTTGTTTCTAAGAGACTCGCGAGGACCCATTTTATAGATTGCGCGGATTGCCCTCTTCTGTAAAATGAAAATTGAATCTACGTCAGCTGCCGATCCCCACAGCAGAACACCATAAGACATAATACTGTGGAAATAAGCAAAGTATACTAACCTAGCTGTGGCTATATCTGTCAACTGCCTTATTTTTCTAACTGCATAATGCAGCTGAACTTAATCTACTTGAGAGAGCTCTAATGTGTGCGCCCCATTGTAATTTTGAATCTAAAGTAATTCCTAGCAATACAGTTTCCGTAACAGCATCTAGTCTTTTGCCATGAAGTTCTAAATTCAGACCCACTTAAGGTACATTTGGTAATGAAAACTTAAGACATTTAGTTTTGTTCGCATTAAGTAAAAGATTATTAGCTGCAAATCATTTCGAAAGAACAGCCAGACTATCGTTAACATGTAAGACATCCGTATCTTTTCTATCTATTTTCAAAATGAGGGAAGTGTCATCAGCGAATAAAATGATATTCGACAAGTTAGCTATCATGTAAGGAAGGTCATTAATATAAACTAGAAATAGGAAAGGGCCAAGAATTGAGCCTTGAGGCACGCCCATCTTAACTAGAGACCCCGATGACATCAACCGACTACCAAAAAAGACACAACAGTGAAAAATAACTTTAATTTCGGAAGTCGGTGTCGTTGGGTTCCTATTTTCATTGTTTGCCGGTTCTTTGACAATTTATATTTTATTTATTTTTTTTTTTTTTTGAGTTGCCGCATGCGACAGCATCAAGAATGTCATGTTGTGATTTCTCGTGATTTGTTCAAAACTATAATTCGCTGTGTTTCTGGTTATCTTTTTTGCAATTCTGAGTGACTTCGCCTTTCTTAAAGTCAAAGTCAAAACATTTATTTCAAGTAGGCACTTAAAAGGCACTTTTGAACGTCAAAAATTACGAAAAAATAGAATTGATTCTAGTCGCCCATTCCAAAAGGTAGTTTTCGTATGGAGAAGAATGGGCAAGAAACTCCACCGTTACTTTTTTAAATGTTTTACAATATTTTGTATACATTAATTATATAATAATATGTGAAGACGATGCACCTAAAATAAAATAAAATTACTATACCAAAATAGGTAAAAGAATTAAAAATGAAAACATGACATAAATTAATTATCTAATAGATACATGGTGCTCACATATTTACAAACATGGTAAAAATAAACGATTTTCATTAAAATAAAAAATTACAAGTAATAAGTCAGGGTGTGAGTTTAAGTAATTACAGAATATAAATCAACGTCAAAAAAAAAGAAGAAAGAATCAATTTTACAATTAAATTAGCAACCAGTTTGATTTTGTCTAGACTCTAGATTGTCCTATGGAGCAGGACCAGCATGTTTCCAAGCGTTCTTATCTTGGATATAATCTTCTAATTTATAGTATGCTTGTTTACAAAGTGTACGTTTAATGTGAGTTTTAAATTTTCTTTCATTTAATTGCAATATATCACAAGGTATTTTATTGTAACATTTAACACAGTACCCAATAAAAGATGTATTTACTTTGGCTAATCTAAAAAATGGTTGATGTATTTTATCTTTATTTCTAGTATTAAAATTATGTCTATCGCTTATTTTATTAAAAAGATGTAGATATTTTCTAACATACATAATATTTTCATAAATAAATTGGCAAGGTACCGTCATAATATTAATCTTTTTAAAAAGTTCCCTGAGAGACTCGCGGCGACGTAGATTATAAATGGCTCTGACAGCTCTCTTTTATTATTAGCAAAATAAAGATGGATTCAATGTCAGCAGCTCGACCCCATAGTAAAATGCCGTACGACATTAAGCTGTGAAAGTAGCTAAAATAGACTAAACGCGCGGTTTCTACATCAGTTAATTGTCTAATCTTTCTAACAGCATAAGCGGCCGAGCTAAGCCGCCCCGCAAGAGATGTTATGTGAGGTCCCCATTGTAATTTCTCGTCTAGCGTGATTCCCAGAAAAACCGTTCGATCAACAAATTCCAGTTTTTCTCCATTAAGTATGATGTCACATTCGCTACTTCTAACATTAGGTAATTTAAATCTAATGCATTTGGTTTTCTTTTCATTCAGTACCAAATTATTTACCGTGAACCAATCTTGGACCTGAAGAATAGAGTTATTCACATCGTCAAGATTTTGTGCCCGTCTGTCTATCTTAAAGATCAATGATGTATCATCTGCAAGTAACACCATCTTCGGTTGATTTTGAAGTAATTGGGGTAAATCATTAATGTAAACTAAAAAGAGGAATGGACCCAATATCGAACCTTGAGGAACACCCATTGTCATTTCAGACCCTAATGAGTTTACGCCGTTTACTTGAACTTTAACCTTTCTATCTTTCAGGTATGATCTTAGCAAATCAAGTGCTGTTTTTCTAATTCCATAGTGCTCCAGTTTCATCAGAAGTGTTACATGGTTTACGCAATCGAGCGCCTTAGAGAGGTCGCAAAAGATTCCAATGGCATCTTTTGCTTCTTCCCAGGCATTAAAAATGTTCTTTATTAGGGTAACACCGGCGTCAGTAGTGCAACGCCCTTTGGTGAAACCGTACTGGTGTTCATGAAAGATGGAATTTTTATTAAAGTGACGTAACATTTGATTGAGCATCAACTTTTCAAACACCTTACTGAGAACTGGCAGAATTGAGACAGGTCTATAATTGTTAGGTTCTTTACTATCACCGGATTTGAACAATGGTACAACTTTACTATGTTTCATAAGATCCGGAAAGACTCCTTGATCAACACTGGTGTTAAATATGAAAGCTAAATAGGGCGCAATGGTTTCGATGAAAGATCTACATACTTTTACAGACATTCCCCAGAGATCTTCTGTTGATTTAATGTTAAGATCTTTAAAAGCTTTTATAACAGCCTGAGGGTCTGTATGCTGAAATCTAAACTCCAAAGGGCATGCCTTTACATTGTTTTTAAGTAAGGCAGCAGAAAGCGTGGGGGATGAATTTAAAGCTTCAGTAGTTTTAAGGGGAATATTAGAAAAAAAGTTTTCAAATTCCTGAGCTATTTCTACATCTGAGTTGATGGAGCCATGTGCAGTATCTAAATTAAATTCAGTATTACGCTGTTTTTTCCTACCTGTTTCATTATTTATTATTTGCCAAGTAGTTTTTATTTTATCATCAGCTGATTTTATTTTATTGCTAATATAAAGAGCTTTAGCTATTTGACACACACTTTTAAAAGTTTTTGAATATTTTGCAACATACTGATGAAAGTTTGTATTATTCATATGTTGCTTTAAGCCATAGAGTTCAAAAAGTTTTTCCCTGCTTTTACGAATACCTTCGCCCAGTCACTAAATAAAAACTTAGTGTAAATACTTTTAGTTTTTAGTGGAAAAGTATTATTAAACTGCGCGTTCAATATTGAAAAGAACTCGGCGTAGAACTCATTTGGGTCACCTATATTATTAAAATTCAGATCACATAATTTACTGGCCAAAGAATTATTTAATTTCTCTAAGTTTTTACATGTAATTGTCCTAAACCTTATTTGAATTTTTTGTAAAGGCATGTAGGAGCTAAATGTTATTGTTTGTCCACTGTGATCAGATGGCAACTTATTTACAATTTCTTTGTGTAACTAATCACAATTACAAAAAACATTATCAATACAAGTGGCAGAAGAAGCTGTCACTCGGGTTGGTTCAATAAAAACATTTTACAAATCAAATGACTTAAAAAGACTTAACAATCTGACAGTATTCGTGTTATTTTCCAATAAATTAATATTAAAATCTCCACATACGATTATTGACTTACTACTAGTACTAAGTTTCTTTAACACATCTTCCATTACAGAATCAAACACCGATAGATTCTGGTAACTTGGAGGTCTGTATACGCATACTATAACATGCTTATCAAGCTCAACACAGGACAATTCAATGGCGTGTTCAACAGACAGTCCGATTATGTCTTTTCGTTCTTTCGATTTAATAGAATTTTTAATTAATATTAATGACCCGCCATGTAACATACGTTTTCGGCTGAAATGGCTAACTACACAATAATTTTCATAATTAATTGACATCACTTGGTGATCTTTCAACCAATTCTTGGACTATGGATCTTCGCGTTGCAGTTTACCTCGGCTACAATAACAATACCTATAACTGGAATCTCGGACTACTCGGATTTTGTCTGGTTTCCAACGGAGATCCAACATTCTACAAACCAGGGCATAGCAAATGAATCATTTGGCATCCATTTAGGTTAGGAAATTCAATCTGTTGGAATCAAATTTGTGAAAGGCAATAAAGGCCCTTCACAAAGTTTTACGACGAACAAAAATTTACAGGGGTTTGAAACACTATTATTGCTTCATAATACATTTTGTTTTATTAGAGTCCATTTCTGGGCCAAGCTTGTATGGGACCGTTATCCATCTCCTTTATTCTATACAGAAACTATATATTTGAAAATTCATAAATAACAGAAAAATACGTTATGGTGACTGATAATAAGGTGAGTTTAGCTTTTTCCCAACTATGTTGGGGTCGGCTTCCAGTTTGACCGGATGCAGCTGAGGACCAGTAAAAAAGCACACATTGTCGAACGCAATCGATGATTGAGAACTGAGTATTGCATCGTCATCAACTGCATACAAACATCATGAACTCAGCAACCAGCACTCGCTTCAACTGCGCACACTCAGAAGCTTGCCCGAACATCCTCTCGACATGGACTTCGATGACTTCGTCGTTCATTCCCGCAACTTGCCTCTGATACTGTCAGACAATGTACGCACTTACACTAGCATACTCCACTCATTCACTGTGGCTCCACGCAACATTTCGCTTGTTCGGAAAGCGGTATTTTCAGGATAAGTCAACTCAATATGAGCGTGTTCGTTAAGTGCGGGTACATCAGGAACGTGAAACAGTAGTCCGCTCGCTCGCTCCGGCACTTGAGGAGCGGTACGACTACATTATTCATAAAGTTTTTATTTGAGCGGATAGATTCCCTTTGTCTCGGGAGATCGGGAGCAGCCTAATGACGTGATTAAGCGATATAGGCGCTCCGGCTAAGGACATGCGGCCGGCGTTAAGCAGGCAGCGATCAGCGAACAGTGTGCAGCATCTACAGGCCCGTAGGCAGCAATCTGCGGGCAGCGATCAGCGAGCAGTGTGCAACATCTACGGGCCAGTAGGCAGCAATCTATGGGTAGTGATCAGCGAGCAGTGTGCAACATCTACGGGCCAGTAGACAGCAATCTGTGGGTAGTGATCAGCGAGCAGTGTGCAACATCTACAGGCCCAGTAGGCAGCAATCTGTGGGTAGTGATTAGCGAGCAGTGTGCCACATCTACGGGCCAGTAGGCAGTAATCTGTGGGTAGTGATCAGCGAGCAGTGTGCAACATCTACAGGCCCAGTAGGCAGCAATCTGTGGGTAGTGATCAGCAAGCAGTGTGCCACATCTACGGGCCAGTAGGCAGCAATCTGTGGGTAGTGATCAGCGAGCAGTGTGCAACATCTACGGGCCAGTAGGCAGCAATCTGTGGGTAGTGATCAGCGAGCAGTGTGCCACATCTACGGCCCAGTAGGCAGCAATCTGTGGGTAGTGATCAGCGAGCAGTGTGCCACATCTACGGGCCAGTAGGCAGCAATCTGTGGGTAGTGATCAGCGAGCAGTGTGCCACATCTACGGGCCAGTAGGCAGCAATCTGTGGGTAGTGATTAGCGAGCAGTGTGCCACATCTACGGGCCAGTAGGCAGCAATCTGTGGGTAGTGATTAGCGAGCAGTGTGCAACTTCTACGGGCCAGTAGACAGCAATCTGTGGGTAGTGATCAGCGAGCAGTGTGCAACATCTACAGGCCCAGTAGGCAGCAATCTGTGGGTAGTGATTAGCGAGCAGTGTGCCACATCTACGGGCCAGTAGGCAGTAATCTGTGGGTAGTGATCAGCGAGCAGTGTGCAACATCTACAGGCCCAGTAGGCAGCAATCTGTGGGTAGTGATCAGCAAGCAGTGTGCCACATCTACGGGCCAGTAGGCAGCAATCTGTGGGTAGTGATCAGCGAGCAGTGTGCAACATCTACGGGCCAGTAGGCAGCAATCTGTGGGTAGTGATCAGCGAGCAGTGTGCCACATCTACGGCCCAGTAGGCAGCAATCTGTGGGTAGTGATCAGCGAGCAGTGTGCCACATCTACGGGCCAGTAGGCAGCAATCTGTGGGTAGTGATCAGCGAGCAGTGTGCCACATCTACGGGCCAGTAGGCAGCAATCTGTGGGTAGTGATTAGCGAGCAGTGTGCCACATCTACGGGCCAGTAGGCAGTAATCTGTGGGTAGTGATCAGCGAGCAGTGTGCAACATCTACAGGCCCAGTAGGCAGCAATCTGTGGGTAGTGATCAGCAAGCAGTGTGCCACATCTACGGGCCAGTAGGCAGCAATCTGTGGGTAGTGATCAGCGAGCAGTGTGCAACATCTACGGGCCAGTAGGCAGCAATCTGTGGGTAGTGATCAGCGAGCAGTGTGCCACATCTACGGCCCAGTAGGCAGCAATCTGTGGGTAGTGATCAGCGAGCAGTGTGCCACATCTACGGGCCAGTAGGCAGCAATCTGTGGGTAGTAATCAGCGAGCAGTGTGCCACATCTACGGGCCAGTAGGCAGCAATCTGTGGGTAGTGATTAGCGAGCAGTGTGCCACATCTACGGGCCAGTAGGCAGCAATCTGTGGGTAGTGATCAGCGAGCAGTGTGCCACATCTACGGGCCAGTAGGCAGCAATCTGTGGGTAGTGATCAGCGAGCAGTGTGCAACATCTACGGGCCAGTAGGCAGCAATCTGTGGGTAGTGATCAGCGAGCAGTGTGCAACATCTACGGGCCAGTAGGCAGCAATCTGTGGGTAGTGATCAGCGAGCAGTGTGCCACATCTACGGGCCAGTAGGCAGCAATCTGTGGGTAGTGATCAGCGAGCAGTGTGCCACATCTACGGGCCAGTAGGCAGCAATCTGCGGGCAGTGATTAGCGAGCAGTGTGCAACATCTACAGACCCGTAGGCAATAATCTGTGGGCAGTGAGTAGCGAGCAGTGTGCAACATCTACAGGCCCGTAGGCAGCAATCTGCGGGCAGTGATTAGCGCGCAGTGTGCATCTACAGGCCCGTAGGCAGCAATCTGCGGGCAGCGATTCAAAAAAATCCAAATCAAAATGTTTTATTTCACATAAACCTACATGGGCACTTATGAAACGTCAGAAGCTAGGTGCACGGTTCCAATTGGTCGTATCCTATGGAGAAGAACCGGCAAGAAACTCCACGGATTAGCGAGCAGTGTGCAACATCTACGTGCCAGTAGGCAGGAATTTGCAGGCAGCGATCAGCGAGCAGTGTGCAGCATCTACGAGTCAGTAGGCAGTAATCTGCGGGCAACGAGTCGCGGGGTAGACTTACTAAATGTTGGCTAAAACTTAGTATTTTTTAACAAAACTTTTCTTAACTTAAAAAACTTTTTTACAAAAACATAAAAAACTGCAAAGAGAAAAAAAACATTAATTTCGGAACCGACTTCCGAAATTAATGTTATTTTTCACTTTGTAGTGGTTTTTAGTTGTACCTACCTACCTCACACTAATTGATATATTAAGCAACACTACTTGCTATGTAAATATCAGTGACAGGACTATTAAAACATCATCAATATGAACTAAGTGGAAAAAATCCTATTATTTTATTGAAGCCTCAAAAACTACCCAAGCAAAGTTAATAAGAGTTTTTATAGGACCACCCCTCAGGCATACCTTATTCATTAAAAAATAAAAGACTTTTGCAAATCCGTCTAGATATGACGGAGTTATGCCCGAACCTACCTGAAAAAAATATAAACCAAATTGCGAACCTACTCCTTTTTTTGAAGTCGGTTAATTAAATCAATTCATAATCAAAAAAGTTATGCCCGAATTTACTTGCAAGATTAGAGGTACCCTAATAACAACTTTGACGGAAATGTGTGTATACTGAACACATCTGCGTACTCCTTTGGCGTACAGCGTGATGTTATGTTGTGTGATTGCGTAAACAATGCATACATATGCGATAGCAGCAATCGCGGTTGATTTGCTGGCATTTATTGAAGAGTTCCGTTGTGTGTCTCCGAAACTCATCATCAGATCTTTATAAAATGGGACTATTTGGGTATAAACTTCTTTCGAACAAAAAAACAAAACACAAACAGAATACTTTGCCATCACTCACTGATATATCAGATATACATTAAAACTGAGTACATTCATAACCAAACCTAACCTCGGGGTGCCATTCGCTCGCTCTTGCATCCTACGTTTCGCTTTTGTGAACCAAGGTATCTGGAAACAGTAGTTTCTATGAACAAAGTTTACGGTAAGAAGTACTATCTATGAACAGAGATCAAAACAGTGTTTCCTATGTACCGACACAATCACACAACATAACATCACGCCTGTACCCTCTAAAGGGGTACGCAGATGTGTTCAATAGCTTCCTGTCACTAATATTCACAGAACAAGTAGTGTTATGTGAATTTTGATCGCATCGCCACCCTGTGCAATAATACTTGCAGTCGGTGTAATGTGATGACCGCATCGCCACCCTGTGCAATAATACTTGCAGTAGGTGTAATGTGATGACCGCATCGCCACTCTGTGCACTGATACTTGCAGTCGCTGTGATGTGATGACCGCATCGCCACTCTGTGCAATAATACTTGCAGTCGGTGTAATGTGATGACCGCATCGCCACCCTGTGCAATAATACTTCCAGTAGGTGTAATGTGATGACCGCATCGCCACTCTGTGCACTGATACTTGCAGTCGGTGTGATGTGATGACCGCATCGCCACTCCCACTGCTACAAGGCTTTCGGCCCTCGAAGGGCGCTCGGGCGCTGTTGGCAAACATTTGTACAATCATTGTTTTGTGGAGTGTCACTGGAAATGTATTAAAAAAAACCAGGTGGCGTCGTTAATTCTGATTTTGGCCACGCGCCATCATAACCTTGTACCGTAGCACCGCCCCCCGCCCCCGCGCCCGAGCCCGCTCCGCTCGATACCGTGCGCCGCCCCGTCGTCATCGTACAAGTTAACAATCAAAGCTGGCTCATTTGCATTATTCTTCCATCTCGAACTCAAACGCTTTGAGTTACCTTCCTTCAATGTCGGCAACATTCGGCAACCCTCGGAAATGCTCGGTGGCGCTCGCTCGGCAAGGCGCACTTGTTTGATCAGACAACCCTAATTGTGTATTTTTGTCGTTTGTGGAGCGATCGGCGAAGAGTCTTTGTTTTGATAACGAGAAGCACCTTTGAGTACTATTCGTGAAGAGTTCCCTTCCCTTCAGCTTGTGATAGAGAATATTGTCATCCGGGTTGGTAGGCACAATCATGTTGATCACGTGCGTGAGTGACTGCCGCGCCCGCGGTCCTAAGTTTGGTACCCGTCTTGTGCACTGCTATGAATTCCCTGTTAGGAATTGAGTAAAATATCAATGGGCACAGCTCAGAAGAATCTAACGAAACCAGACAAAAAATATCATTACAATGTTTGTACATAAAATAACGATTTGGTAAATTTTGATTTTTTTTTTAATTTTCAGCGGCCGGCGAACGCTACTTACAATCCAAGTCAGATTTCTTACCGACGCATTTCGATATGTTAACTGCCCACACATAGCTGCCCATTCAGTCATTTTACTGCTTAATTATTTACTTAATTACTTATTCATATATTTGTTAAGTATGACTCATTTTTAGGATTCCGTTGCCAAATGGCAAAAAACGGAACCCTTATAGATTCGTCATGTCTGTCTGTCTGTCTGTCCGTCTGTCTGTCTGTCTGTCTGTCTGTCTGTCCGTCCGTATGTCACAGCCACTTTTCTCCGAAACTATAAGGACTATACTGTTGAAACTTGGTAAGTAGATGTATTCTATGAACCGCATTAAGATTTTCACACAAAAATAGAAAAAAAACAATAAATTTTGGGGTTCCCCATACTTAGAACTGAAACTAAAATTTTTTTTTTTCGTCGAACCCGTACGTGTGAGGTATCTATGGATAGGTCTTCAAAAATGATATTGAGGTTTCTTATATCATTTTTTTCTAAACTGAATAGTTTGCGCGAGAGACACTTCCAAAGTGGTAAAATGTGTGTCCCCCCCCCCTGTAACTTCTAAAATAAGAGAATGATAAAACTAAAAAAAATATATGATGTACAATACCATGTAAACTTCCACCGAAAATTGGTTTAAACGAGATCTAGTAAGTAGTTTTTTTTTTAATACGTCATAAATCGTAAACCTCAATTTATCTTTTATTCAACCAACTCAAATATAAAAAAAACATTTAATTTCATAAACATAAACCTTATACATAAACCCGGATGTTACGGAACCCTCGGTGAGCGAGTCCGACTCGCTCTTGCCCGGTTTTTTAGGGTTCCGTAGCCAAATGGCAAAAACGGAACCCTTATAGATTCGTCATGTCTGTCTGTCTGTCTGTCTGTCTGTCTGTCTGTCCGTCTGTCTGTCTGTCCGTCCGTATGTCACAGCCACTTTTCTCCGAAACTATAAGAACTATACTGTTGAAACTTGGTAAGTAGATGTATTCTGTGAACCGCATTAAGATTTTCACACAAAAATAGAAAAAAAACAATAAATTTTAGGGTTCCCCATACTTAGAACCGAAACTCAAAATTTTTTTTTCATCAAACCCATACGTGTGGGGTATCTATGGATAGGTCTTCAAAAATGATATTCAGGTTTCTAATATCATTTTTTTCTAAACTGAATAGTTTGCGCGAGAGACACTTCAAAAGTGGTAAATGTGTGTCCCCCCCCCCTGTAACTTCTAAAATAAGAGAATGATAAAACTAAAAAAAATATATGATGTACATTACCATGTAAACTACCACCGAAAATTGGTTTGGACGAGATCTAGTAAGTAGTTTTTTTTTAATACGTCATAAATCGTAAACCGCAATTTACAATTCATTCAATCAACTTAAAAATAAAAATAAACATTTAATTTCATAAACATAAACCTTATGCATAAACCCGGATGTTACGGAACCCTCGGTGCGCGAGTCCGACTCGCTCTTGCCCGGTTTTTTATTAAGTTTACTGCTCAGTTTAGTGCCCATCAAAATCTGTAGGTAATAATAATATTATAACATTCTACATTGTATTTAATAAACAAACCAAAACCCGTATTTTTTTATTAGTAGGAATGTAGGCGTGTAGTGCGTTTTAAAAGCGTGTTAATTAGTTTTTAGGGTTCCGTAGCCAAATGGCAAAAACGGAACCCTTATAGATTCGTCATGTCTGTCTGTCTGTCTGTCCGTCCGTATGTCACAGCCACTTTTCTCCGAAACTATAAGAACTATACTGTTGAAACTTGGTAAGTAGATGTATTCTGTGAACCGCATTAAGATTTTCACACAAAAATAGAAAAAAAACAATAAATTTTAGGGTTCCCCATACTTAGAACCGAAACTCAAAAATTTTTTTTTCATCAAACCCATACGTGTGGGGTATCTATGGGTAGGTCTTCAAAAATGAAATTGAGGTTTCTAATATCATTTTTTTCTAAACTGAATAGTTTGCGCGAGAGACACTTCCAAAGTGGTAAAATGTGTGTCCCCCCCCCTGTAACTTCTAAAATGAGAGAATGATAAAACTAAAAAAAATATATGATGTACATTACCATGTAAACTACCACCGAAAATTGGTTTGAACGAGATCTAGTAAGTAGTTTTTTTTAATATGTCATAAATCGTAAACCGCAATTTACCATTCATTCAATCAACTCAAAAATAAATAAAAACAATTAATTTCATAAACATAAACCTTATGCATAAACCCGGATGTTACGGAACCCTCGGTGAGCGAGTCCGACTCGCTCTTGCCCGGTTTTTTAAACTACTTACATATTTTTAACTTTTGCGTCTAGTATATTCTTCATTAAGTTAATAAAGTCGACGAAGTTATGATGATTAGGGGCTACTAGCAAACTCGAGCAGTTTACTAGTGGGCACTGAGGAGTGCCACTATCCACTTCCTGGTTCCATCATCAGACCCTCGGCACCAAGAGCTATTGAACTCGTCTAAACAAATCATATAAAACCAAAACTCAAGATGTTTACTAGTAGTTACAGAAGAGTTCCACTATCCACCTCCTGGCTCCACCATCAGACCCTCAACACCAAGAGCAATATACTGGACTCGTCAAAACGAATCATATGACCCCAAACTCGAGGGGTTTACTACTGGCCCCTAAAGAATTCCAATATCCATCTCCTGGCTACATCATCAGACCCTCGACACCAAGTGCAATCTATTGGACTCATCAAAACAAATCATATGACCTCAAACTAAAGAGGTTAAAAAAAGAATAAATTTGACAATTAAATTAGCAATCCACGTAAAGGGGTGAGAGAAGGGGACGTAATTCTCTCATATTATTGGAGGATGTGTTTAAGACGCTGAACTGGAAAGGACGCGGCATTAACATCAACGGGGAGTACATCTCACACTTAAGATTTGTAGATGAAATTATCATAGCGGCTGAATCGCTGCATGACTTGCAGCAGATACTGTACGGCCTAGTTGATCAGCTGAACTGGGAAGGACGCGGCATTAACATCAACGGGGAGTACATCTCACGATCCGAGTGTTTATTAGGTATAAACTTTTTGAATCCTATCACTTATGTATGAAATAAGAAGATCCAGAGACGCGTTCCGGATTCCGTAGTGGTCAAGAAAAAAAAAACACGTCTACATGTCAAAACGTGTGTGAAAACTACCGATGCCACGAATATTCGGTTAATAATCGGCCTATTCGGCTAATCTTTATATTAATCGAGGTCGGGCCGAATATTGATCAAAAATAAATTAACTTAAATCACAAAATTATACTTGCATGTATAGACGCCAGTACATCACGACGTCAGACAACAACAAGACTAGACAGACAACAGGAAGTTCAAATAATGGTGTCAATTCACATGGTTTAACAGTAAAAATGGGTGTGCCACAAGCACAAGGCTCGATATTGGGTCCATTCCTCTTTTTAGTGTATGTTAATGATGTACTCCATTTATTAAAAAATCAACCACAATTGCTGCTGACACTTCCTTAATTTTTAAGGTAAATAGACGTGCTACAAATTTTGACGACGTAAATAAACTCCCTATTGCAGGTCCAAAATTGGTTTACTGCTAATAATTTAGTATTCAATGAAAAAAAAAATAAGTGCATAAGATTTTCTTTAAATGTTAAGGGTACCAAAGCTTAAGGGTAGAGATTGTGAGATAATATTGAATCAAGAGAAACTAGAATTCGTCGATAAAACCGTTTTCCTAGGGATCGCGCTCGACTCAAGGCTACAATGGGGTCCTCATTTAACATCTCTTGCAGGACGGCTAAGTTCAGCAGCAAATACTGTCAGAAAAATCCGTAAATTTACTGATGTAGATACCGCGAGACTAGTCTATTTTAGTTACTTTTATAGTATCATGTCTTGCGGTATTTTACTTTGGGGACGGGCTGCAGACATCGATTCTATTTTCATTCTGCTTAGGGGTTAAATAAGTATTCTTAAAAAATATGTTGCGTTTATATCTTATGATATACGTCATTTAAAAATAATTAATTAATTAATAATTTATTTATTCATTTATTTATTAATTAATAACTTATCTTTCTAAGAAAGTCTGAGACTTTCTTAGAAAGATAAATTATTAAAAACCTTAAAACATGTCAAATGACGTAAAAAAATAAGCTTAATTTTTAGGTAATTATGAGTACTTACCTAAAACCTACCTTACTTAGGCCGGTTAGAAGTTTCTAGGCCGGCTAGAATAAAAAATTAATACGGAACCCTCTATGCGCGAGCCAGACTCACACTTGACCATTTCTTTATTTTTCCTCTAGTTTCATGCTAATGTCTAGCTTGGTGCCAAATTTCAAGTTTCTAGGCCGGTTCGAAGCGCACGGCAGTGCGCAGGCCAATTTCCAGCAAGTGGCCGCACGTACGCCGTGCACTATTTACCCGAACCGCTTCGAGCTACTTTTGACCACCCTGTATCTAACTATTTGTCACACGAAATCGAATCAAACTTCACATACATAATACCATGACTGCTGTTAGTTCGAATACCAAATTTCATAACTGTAGCCTTAATAGATTCAAAGTTATGGACTTTTCAAAATAGCTAAAGTGGCACTGACTGACTGACTGACTGACTGACTCACTCACTTAGAGTTAATCAAAATGTTAAGGGACTTCTAGTAGGCCTAGAAACTTGAAATTTGGCACGAAGCTAGACATTAGCATAAAACTAAAGGAAAAATTTAAAAAATGGTCAAGTGTGAGTCTGGCTCGCGCATAGAGGGTTCAATATTAAATTTTTATTCTAGCCGGTCTAGAAACTTCTAACCGGCCTAGAAACTTGAAATTTGGCACGAAGCTAGACATTAGCATGAAACTAAAGGAAAAATTAAAAAAATGGTCAAGTGCAAGTCTGGCTCGCGCATAGAGGGTTCTGTATTAAATTTTTATTCTAGCCGGCCTAGAAACTTCTAACCGGCCTAGAAACTTGAAATTTGGCACGAAGCTAAAGTAAAAATAAAAATGCGGTCAAGTGTGAGTTCGGCTATCACACATTCTGTAATCCTTGTTCCGTATTAAAAAAAAAAATAAGCTTAATTTTTAGGTAAGTATGAGACTTTCTTCGAAAGATAATTATTGAAAACATGTCGACGTATATCATAAGATATAAGCGCAAAATATTTTTTAAGAATACTTATTTAACCCCTTTTAAATCGTTTTGTTAAGCAGATGCATATTTCTATTTCTAAAAGTATATTTTTTTTAAAGTAAAACTAATATCATTAATATTTCAAATTGTAACTTGAAGTTTTGAGCCGTGCTTTTGTTTACCGGGAGCAGTTTCCGATATGTTTAGCTTACGCAATCACCATTCATAAAGAGTCAAGGTTTGAGCTTGGACAATGCTTTAATTGATATTGGTTCTTCTATATTCACTTGTGGTCAAGCCTACGTACGATAATCTAGGGTAAAAAATTTGAGTGGTGACCATTTAATAAATATCGATCCTAGCCAGATCAAAGCACAAGAAAGTGCTATTGTTGAGTACAACAGATTAAGGTCGCTCTATAGACCGGATTTAAAAAACATATGTGTGAAAAAGAATAAGTTTTAAAAAAAACAGCTGATATGGAATGGTCTATACGTCCAAACATTGCCGCAGTTCAGACTGCAGCGGGCTCATCATATAATAAAAAACTGGCCAAGTGCGAGTCGGACTCGCACAAGAAGGGTTCCGTACTACAACGCCAAAAAAAACATGTCTGTTGTATGGCAGCCCCCCTTAAATATTTATTTTATTTTAATTTTATTATTAAAGTAAAAATACAACTGAGTATTTTGTGAATATTTCAAGTGCCTACCTGTTGCCATTTTTGATATCGAGCAAAAAAGGGCAAAAAAATCGCGTTTCTTGTATGGGAGCCCCCCTTAAATATTTATTTTATTTTGTTTTTATAGCGACAAAAAAAAAATACATAATTTGTGAAAATTTCAACTATCTAGCTATCGCGGTTCTTGGGATACAGCCTGGTGACAGACAGACAGACGGACAGACGGACAGACAGCGAAGTCTTAGTAATAGGGGTCCGTTTTTACCCTTTGGGTACGGAACCCTAAAAAACACCTCGTAAGAGAAAAAATAATAAAAAACCACAATTATCAAAAAAAAGAAAGCCTAGGCTATACAATTTAATCCTACACGTGTACCTACCCACTTGGCAAAAAGAAATGAAATCCCACCAAAAACATATAATGTTGAAAAAGAAGGCCAACTTCCTTACTTCATGTAGATGTTTGACCAGCAAAAGAGTTGAAATCGAAACCAACGCCAAGTTTTAAACTATTTTCTTGGCACCGGCCTTATTTTGCAATTCTGTTGTAAGTAATTTGTGTTTGAAACTTTTTAGATATCAATACAATAATATTGTTCCATTTAAACTTGGCGGGTTTTCAGAAAATCATAAAATAATATGCATGAAAAATAACTATAACACAACGAAAACCCGCCAATTGTAAATGGAACAATATTATTGTATTGATATCTAAAAAGTTTCAAACACAAATTACTTACAACAGAATTGCAAAATAAGGCCGGTGCCAAGAAAATAGTTTAAAACTTGGCGTTGGTTTCGATTTCAACTCTTTTGCTGGTCAAACATCTACATGAAGTAAGGAAGTTGGCCTTCTTTTTCAACATTATATGTTTTTGGTGGGATAGAAGTTTCTAGGCCGGCTAGAATAAAAATTTAATATTGAACCCTCTATGCGCGAGCCAGACTCACACTTGACCATTTTTTTATTTTTCCTTTAGTTTCATGCTAATGTCTAGCTTCGTGCCAAATTTCAAGTTTCTAGGCCGGTTAGAAATTTCTAGGCCGGCTAGAATAAAAATTTAATATTGAACCCTCTATGCGCGAGCCAGACTCACACTTGACCATTTTTTTATTTTTCCTTTAGTTTCATGCTAATGTCTAGCTTCGTGCCAAATTTCAAGTTTCTAGGCCTACTAGAAGTCCCTAAACATTTTGATTAACTCTAAGAGCATGAAATACAGCAAGAGTCCAGGCGACGATGGCGTAACGACGGAAGCCTTGAGAATAGGAGAGCCGGTTCTTCTCCCACATGTTACGAATTTCTTCAACAGCATTTTAAAAACCGGAATTCTATCACACAAATTTTGCCACTCATTAATTATTCTCCTCCATAAAAAGGGTGACAAAACAGACATTAATAATTACCGCCCTATCAGTCTGGTTTCGCACCTGTACAAAGCCTTTATTAAAGTAATCGAAGACCGAATATCAGGATCACTACACAAACAACAGCCTCCCGAACAGGCTGGATTTCGCCGCGGCCTCTCTACTACTGACCACCTTCACTCTATCAACCAAATTATCGAGAAACACTTAGAATTCCAGCTCCCACTTTATATCGCTTTTGTGGACTATTCAAAAGCTTTTGATAGTATCACCCATAGCTCAATTTTTAACGCCCTGCAAAATCAAGATATAGACACCACTTAATAATAATAATAATCTTTATTACAACAAACAACTTCAAGTACAGGGTAACTTAGATACTACATCATGAGCGACGTATAGGAATATCATGGTGGATAGCGAGGCAAACCCAGTTCCGTGCTAGGAATTAACCTGTGTTACGGACACTAGGGCCGCTCCACCATCTCACTAGAAACATAACCACAAACGTCCGTAGTAAAAAAATTATTGAGTTACTGGATTCCCAATTTAGGCATGCCTGTATATAGGGAATCCATATAAAATTAGGTACAAAAATACAAGAATATAAAAACAATGAATGTGCCACATTCACGACGTGCATATTAATCTTCTAAAAATTATTTATATGAACAGCACTGCAGCGATCAAGATCAGTTCCATGACAGGACCGTCCTTCCAGATAGAGAAAGGAGTTAAGCAAGGCGACCCGCTGTCTCCGAAACTATTCACAGCTGTGCTGGAGGAAGTCTTCCGAAAGCTGGCAATGGGCTGGACGGAAAGGGGCATTATGGTCGGCCATAAGAGATTATCTAATCTCCGTTTCGCCGACGACATTGTGCTCTTTTCGTCTTCAGCCTCCGAGTTGACACAGATGCTAGACGATCTTGGCACGGCAAGCCTAGAGGTCGGGCTTCAGATGAATATGTCAAAGACCAAGTTGATGACGAACAGCGCGCATCGCAGGATCACTGTGGCGGGTGGGGAGGTTGAATACGTTGAGGAGTATCTCTATCTTGGCCAAATAGTCTCTTTCCAGGCAAGACAAAACAAAGAAGTTGCAAGACGCACCGAAAATGCCTGGAGGAGCTATTGGGCCATTGAAGACCTAATGAAGGGTGATCTTCCCATGTCCCTTAAGAGAAGACTCATTGACGTGTGCATACTTCCCATCCTCACATATGGTGGTCAAACATGGTCTTTGACAAATCAGCAGAGGTCCACGCTCGAGGTTTGCCAGAGGGCTATGGAACGGAGTATTCTGGGTATCAAACTAACAGACCGAGTTAGGAATACGACCATCCGTTCCATCACAAAGATAACTGATGTCACTTGGAAAGCTGCCACGCTAAAATGGAACTGGGCTGGACACATCTGCCGCATGTCAGACGAACAATGGGCCAAACTTACGACCCAATGGGTCCCTCTTAATGGCAAACGACATCGTGGCAGGCCCAGACGGAGATGGCGGGATGAGCTGGACTCCTTCAACAAGAACTGGTCCTTAGCAGCTTTGAACACAGAGAAGTGGAAAGAGAGTAGGGAGGCCTTTGCCCTGCAGTGGGACATCACAGGCTAATAATAATAATAATAAAAAAAAAACTAAGTGAGTGAGTCAGTCAGTCAGTCAGTCAGTGCCACTTTAGCTATTTTGAAAAGTCCATAACTTCGAATCTATTAAAGCTACAGTTATGAAATTTGGTATTCGAACTAACAGCAGTCATGGTATTGTGTATGTGAAGTTTGATTCGATTTCGTATGACAAATAGTTAGATACAGGGTGGTCAAAAGTAGCTCGAAGCGGTTCGGGTAAATAGTGCACGGCGTACGTGCGGTCACTTGCTGGAAATTGGCCTGCGCACTGCCGTGCGCTTCGAACTAATACGAAATCCAAAATCCCCCCAGCCTTGAAGAAACCCTTCAAAAGAAGGTCAGAAAATTAAGAAAATCGCCATATTTAGCAACTTCAAGGAGTAACTAGAGCGGAGAAATATAATGAAACTTCTAAATTTAACTTAACTAACATAAAATAAGCTAATTTAATACTTATGTGCGTAAAGTATACATAATAGAGATATAATGACTATTTGACTATTGAGTCGGAAGCCGCACTACTGGTCGTTTATAAGAATAGTCTAGTGTCGAGTTCGATAAGCGACCTCCGACACGTAGAAGTCCTTACATAAAAATGGAAACAGTTTCCGTAACTTGACCGAACACGGTTGACCCTTAGAAATATTCTTAATGTCTTCAGAAAAGTATTTAGACTGGACCGCGCGAATTATTTCCAATTCAGCTATATTTAAATCTTCAGCGGTAATTGTATCGGTTTGCGGCAATTTTTTAATAAATCGAAGCGAAAAAACTGTAGCTTCCAGCAGATTTTCCCAAGTGGAACACTCTGAAGCTAATTTTAAAAGTGGGTTATCATTATCTGTGACTTGTGTCACATGCGTAACAGTTTTTTCTTCCGGTAATGAGGACCGGTTGGATAAAAATTGTTGTATAGGCCAGTCTTGTCTAGGCAAGGAAAGCCAGGATGGACCCTTAGACCAAAGCTCATGTTGAATGAGCTGCGAAGGCGTGACATTAAAAGTATTCCGTTTAATTCCAAGCGTGCGAGAGTGATTTTAGGTTTAGCAGATGCGACACGTGATTTGGAGCACACGAGTGAAATAATAGGCGATTGATCGCCATTGACGACGTGTAAATAAATCACACAGCCGTATTGTGATTGTGCGATAATGAACTTTATGAAAATATACGATATGGTTAGAATATTATTATTTAGAATATTGTGCGTATCATCCCAACTAAGGTCGAATTTCAAAACCTATTACAAGAGTTGAGTTGGTCTCATGATCACTAAGGCAGCTCGATATACATCGTTGTCTGCGTTCGAAACCAGGAGAAACATAGAATAGCTTTTTGTTAGCAATGTTTTGTTTTTAATTATTATTATCTTCTTTTTTCTTTTTTTTAACGAACGAAGTCGGGAAATATCTTTTTAAATGGGCAGTTTTTATAGAAATGAAACAAAATCATTGCAAGTAATAAAAATGTTTATTATTTCATTAAAGTAAGATAAAGTAAGTAAATGCTCATAGTTCAAAATGAATACATTTTATTTTAACATATCCAAACCTAACCATTTATAAACATTTAAAAAAAGTAATTGCTATAGCTTGGAAGTTTGTTATCGAGAATGAATGAATGAATTTGTGAAATGTTTCACAGATTTATAGCAAAATATATGTAGTGAATCAACATATTATTAAAATAGAAAAATGGATTTCCATTTATAACAATAACATCACCACAGAATCTGCAACATTTAAATGGTTTAGCATTCATTCAATTGAGCATTTACTTGCATAGTGTGTTTCAAAATACTTATAAGTATATTAGTTAGCAGCGGAGTGGCGCACCGTCTCCTTCTATAACTTGCTGTAAGCGGCTACGAATACCGCACACCATGTTCCAACACAAATCTTTTCCTCTCATGTGCCAAATTGTTTTTATTTCGCACTTCGGATGTGTCTCAATTTAAAACCATTTGACCCCATAGGTTTTCTATAGGGTTCAAATTGGGAGTTTTAGATGACCAGTAAATAACAGTTACACCTTCTTGAGCAGCTAACCAATTCTTCACAATTCCTGCACGGTTGATGGAGTAGTTATCATGCACGAAGTAAATATCTGTGTTTGGATAGGCGATTCGCAGTCGGCAGCATGACGTCACGCAGAATCTCCAAATACTGACTACTATTAAATCGACCACCAACTTCTACCAATTCATCAGGTCCCATAGACGACATCCAGCCAGCAATGTTTTGTATAGTCATTAAGTTGCGACATGACGCTTTGATTACACCAAATTCATTAAAAATACTTTTCACGATTTGCGTCAAACGTTTTAGAAATGTTTGTGCGCAGTCGCTGCTTAAGCGTAGGTAGACTAACTTTTGTCACTTACATCAATTTAGTATCCATCTACCCCACGAAGAAAACTTTTACTTCGTCCTACTCATTTGAGGACTTATAGTTTTTTTTAATTTACCCACTTGTTTTTGCCGTGTTACTTAAAAGCTTTTTAACTTTAACAGCAAGAAGATAATGATTAAAATGGCTTAACAAGATATGCCGGTGTCGGTCACCGACTGACTGTACGCACTGCAGCACGAAACATTACAAGTAAGAACAGATAAAAAGCAATATATCTCTTTCGCACGATTCTCGCTGTAGTTGCTCATAACGCGTTCAAGGTCAAAGTGGGGTAACTTGATCTGCTGGCAACTGTACCCACCCCACACAAATTCATATAACACTATTTGCTATGTGAATATAAATGACAGGAAGCTATTAAAACATCATTAATAAAAACTAAATGGAAAAAATTCGTATTATTGAAGCTAATTAAAAAACTGCCCTAGCAAAGTTAATCAAATTTCTAGGGGACAACCCCTGAGGCATACCCTATCCATTAGAAAAAGATTTTTTGAAATATATTTACAATTGCCGGTGATATTGCGTAACAAACAGTTAAAAAAAAACACAATCGAATTGAGAACCTCCTCGTTTCTGAAGTCGGTTAAAAATGGTTTAAGGCAGGTTGGGGACAGGGGTGAAGGAATTGCTAGCGACCGCACTTTTATTGAAAAACACTTTTATCTATAAAGAGAATCTTCCTCTTCGTGCAGGCAGCACGCAGTGGAAGACTATCGCTCAGTGGCGGCCACGATGCGCGCCAGCACACCCCACTTCTTCTTCTCAGTTAAATTGTGAGCACTCACCCGCCGCAATGCAATACCCGTGACACGGGGGTAATACACCACCAACTTCCAAACTCCGGGCTGTAACTAAAAATTTCCTAATGGGAAAACCCAATAACACTTTGCCCGACCCGGGAATCGAAGCCAGGACCTCAGGCTCAGCAGTCGCGCTTGGAACCCGAGCCCAACGCGGCAACGGAGCAGTTACTACTACTGCTATAAACTGCTGTATTATAACAGCGGCCTGCGTGTGCACCGTGCCGGGCTTGTGACGTCACAGCTGACCGCCCTGCGCTCAGCGGAAACAATAGAATGTTTCCCGAGACCCCACCGGAGCGCAGGAAGGTAAATGCTCTTTTTAAGACGCTTAATGTCTACAAAAACCCACGTGCGTCAGACAAATGACCGACATGAAAAAATATATTACGAGCTACCTCCATTTACCGGAGCAGGGCCGCTTCAAGAAGTGCGCGCGGCCGTGCGTGCTGATCTGCGCTCTTCCATTGCCGGCTGGGACCCAGGGACACCGAGCGCGCACCGGGTCCGGGCCGCAGTGGACGTGCAAACGACACCAACCCTCAGTACAATCGAACGCGACGCGGTGCAAGGCGTAAAATAACTTCGATTTCAAATATATTTACTTAGGAAGACATAAAAGGATTTTTATTGAAACGGACCCTATTTTTCCGATTTTGGAAAGTGGAGATATAGGAAACTGTACGTAACCGTAATAGTGTCGTAATGCGCGTAACTAATGCCTCACTAGGATGTACAAGTAGTTTTATGAAGCTTTATAGCTTCATCCACCCTGTGATCTCTAGGCTATAAGGGGGATGAAATCGCCCGCGGGAACTGTGGGACACAAATCCAGCCAAAAATGTAACGCCCTAACTCTACAAGCCCTAACTTCACAAACTCTATACCTTACTCAATGTTTGGCCGTTTCGTTACTACAAGAACTATTGTTGAACAGAAAAGTAACGTGAGTGAATAAGTTTTTCACCTTACGCCCGTATGTGATTGTAGTGAAAAGGCCAAGCCACATAATTGACTAAGGTGTAGAGTTTGTGAAGTTAGGGCTTGTAGAGTTAGGGCGTGTAAGTTAGAAGCTTGGCTCTATATGTGATCTAATAACTTTTTGACAGTGCGAGCCATATTATGTGGTCTCGTCTTGGCAACATTTTACATGAAAATGTTTTTGGTGGGATTTCACATCTTTTGGTATCGTAAGTTGCATAAGAATTTTTTTTTTTCGTGATTTACTAAAAATCCTGAAATATGTCAAACTCAAACTCAAAGCATTTATTTCAATTGTACCTTGTACAGGCACTTTTGAATTGTCAAAATTAAATAGTCTCAGTTATTCCGAAAGTTGAAGCTAGTTGCCCATTCCAAAACGAAGATCTCTATGGAGAAGAACGGGCAAGAAACTCCATGGACACTCATTTAAATCAAGATATTACAAAATCCTGGGTACTTTATTCTTGTTGCTTCTACATGTGAGAACAATGTAAAAAAAAAACACAAATGAAGAAACAATTCAAAATATAAGATTAAAAAACTTTTTTACAAAAAAAAACAACCGACTTCCGAAAAACACTATAAAGTGAAAAATAACTTTAATTTCGGAAGTCGGTGTCTTTGGATTAGTTTTTTAGTTTTTTGCCACCGACTTCCGAAATTAAAGTTATTTTTCACTTTATAGTGTTTTTCGGAAGTCGGTTGTTTTTGTTTGTAAAAAAGTTTTTATTTTTCACTTTTTAGTGGGTCAGTTTGTAATTTATCTAAGTTACAATAGCCTAATGTCAACTGCTCATCACCTTTTACAAAATATTGCTTTACCCGATGCAGGGACGTTCATTGTTGAGGAGTTTCCCTAATAAGAGCCAGGAGAACTGGAGCTGTTTGAGAAGTCACCATCAGCTCCATTTCACCATATCCATTGTAACGAGTATAAATTGCTTAGCAACCATATTAAAGTAATCGAATCGCAACCCGTGACATATTTGTGATTGAGTAGTTCCGATAGCCATCTGTGGTCTTTATCATCAGCTCCACTTTACCAAATGATGATATGCAAATGCTCAAAAAAGTATTTTCCAAATCGGTTCGTAAATGACGGAGTTATGAAATAAATGAAAAATATATACGGTCGAATTGAGAAAGCTCCTCCTTTTTTGAAGTCGGTTAAAAAGATCGTTAATGTAGATAATTTTTTAGGTTTTTGTTGATTTTTGAAAAACCGCTTGTCCGATTTCGATAAAATTTTCATGGGACCATTTGGGAAGCATTCCCTTTCCAACAAAAAAAAAAATCAAATCGATTGGCAAGCGACGGAGTTATGCGCGAACAAACATAAAAATACAAACATCCGAATTGAGAACCTCCTTCTTTTTTAGAAGTTGGTTAAAAATAAGCATTGGCAGGATGACCAGTCTCAACCGAGGGCGCCCGTTCACGAACATGACGCGTGGATCAGCACCATCCAGCTCAACCAGTTTGTAGGGAACCAAATGATCCAACACACGCGCCACCATCGGTGAGACATTTAAGTGAGCATGACACGTTCTCAACTGCCATGCTCTTTCAAGTCATCAAAAAGAATTTTATAATTCTTACATTTACACAATTTAAAAAAAACCGGGCAAGAGCGAGTCGGACTCGCGCACCGAGGGTTCCGTAACATCCGGGTCTATGCATAAGGTTTATGTTTATGAAATTAAATGTTTTTTTTTATTTTTGAGTTGATTGAATGAATGGTAAATTGTGGTTTACGATTTATGACGCATTAAAAAAAAGCTACTTACTAGATCTCGTTCAAACCAATTTTCGGTGGTAGTTTACATGGTAATGTACATCATCTATTTTTTTTAGTTTTATCATTCTCTTATTTTAGAAGTTACAGGGGGGGGGACACACATTTTACCACTTTGGAAGTGTCTCTCGCGCAAACTATTCAGTTTAGAAAAAAATGATATTAGAAACCTCAATATTATTTTTGAAGACCTACCCATAGATACCCCACACGTATGGGTTTGATGAAAAAAAAAATGTTGAGTTTCGGTTCTAAGTATGGGGAACCCTAAATATTATTAATATTATTGTTTTTTTTTCTATTTTTGTGTGAAAATCTTAATGCGGTTCACAGAATACATCTACTTACCAAGTTTCAACAGTGTAGTTCTTATAGTTTCGGAGAAAAGTGGCTGTGACATACGGACGGACGGACAGACAGACAGACAGACAGACATGACGAATCTATAAGGGTTCCGTTTTTGCCATTTGGCTACGAAACCCTAAAAATGCTTCTAAATTATACAAAACCATAGTTTGCAATTTATTTAAGGGGTTAATATAATTTTACTACCAAACAGGAAGAGAAATTTAATATTGACGTATTTATTTAGAAATGTAATATTGACGTACAACTGTAATGCTAAGGATTTTGTATTTGGTACAAAATTATCCAACACCCAAGTTCAACGACTATTACTGCTAAACTAATAAAGTCATCTTAATCGCTATAATTTTCCTTTAAAGTACATGAAATGCACTATCATCGTGAATTTTCCAGATTTTTACCCGACTGCGCGACGCAAAGGAGTGGTAATGTGTTCATCAGCCTATGTATGTATGTATGTTTATATGTTCCTTTGAAGCACTATACAGACCAAACGCCTGGGCCGATTTTTATGATTCACACGTTAATCGATTCCTCTTAGTCCGGCGAGTGTCACTAAAGACATGACGTTAGTGAAAATTCAATATGGCGACTACTGGACGCCATATTAAATATTTTTTTTAATTTTTTTTTTCAAAACCTATCGAGTGGGGTATCAAAATAAAGGGTTTTAAAAGGTGATTACAAAAATATATACAACATATATACTCAAAAGCAATTCGAAGTGACAAATCGCAAAAAAACACTTACCAAGAACTAAATCGTCTGCGAAATCTTTCAAATTTGTAAACTAAAAAGCTGGAAATAAAAAAAGTTATTTAAAAAAATCAAAAAACCCGACTGCGGTAAAAAACTTAAGTTAGAAGAAACTAAAAAGCTAAAAACAAGCCCATTTGAAATTAAATAAAAGTTAGAAGCAGGCGGGACCCATTTGAATTTGAAAATACAATAAAAATGATGTGGGTCCCGCCTGCTACCAACTTTTATTTAATTTAAAATGGGCTTGTTTTTAGCTTTTTAGTTTCTTCTAACTTAAGTTTTTTACCGCAGTCGGGTTTTTTGATTTTTTTAAATAACTTTTTTTTCAAGCCAGCAGTTTAGGTTTTAGAGGGGGGGGACGGACGCTCTACTGGAACAAAAATTTGCACTTTAAAGTTTAATATTTCGTAAATGGAGCATTAAACCGAAAAATACACACATCAAAAGTGTCTAGGGATCAACATATATTTTTGCAATAACTTTTCTCCTGATTGATATTAATTAAAATTTTCTTTAAGGATTCATCAAATAAAGTGTTTTCGTTTGTCACAGTAACGATAAACCAAGTCACCTTTGCATTAATAAAGAAATTTGCCATTTTCCTAATAAAGGGATTTTTGACATTTGAACCACTAACACAAAAGTTCGAAAAAAAGACTGAAATAACAGTTTTCTTTAAAATTTTATTGGGTAACTTAAACAATTAATAATCCGTGTTTCTACCGCGAACACTAACAACACAAGAACATCGGTTTGGCATACTCAAAATGAGTTCATCCAAATCACGCTGTGGAATGGCCGCCCATGTTCGTTGCAACAACAAAAAAAGGTCTTCTTGCGACTGGATACCCTCCATATTCGGCAGAGCTCTTCTCTGTAGCATATCCCATGCATGCTCAATCGGGTTCAAGTCTGGCGACTGAGCAGGCCAGGGCAGGACATTGATGTTAGCTGCGGCGAGAGTCTGTCTTACAACTGTTGCGGTGTGCGGTCGTGCATTATCATGCATTAACTGAAATAAGGGACCGATTTGCACTTGTAGAGGAACGATGACGTCTGATACAATCGTCTCAGCATAAATTTGAGCGTTGAGGTTGCCTCTGATCCAAATCAACTCAGTTCTTCCGCCGATCCAAATACCCGCCCATACCATGATGGTTCCACCACTATAAGGATGGACTTCCTGGCAGGATTTTAATCGCTGTTGGCGTCCAGGGGTTCTCCAGTGTCGTATACGTCTTGTATCCGGTCTCATACCAAAACGAGACTCATCAGAAAAGCACACGAAACGCCATTGTTCTTCTGCCCAATTTCTGTGTTCAAGAGCCCATTGATATCGAATCCTACGATTGTGCATTGCTATAGGTGGTACCCGTAGCGGTCTTCGGGAATGAAGGTTCACTTCATGCAAGCGGTTTCTGACTGTTTGGTCGCTAATTAAGTTCCCTGAAGAGTGATGAAGCCTCACGGCTAACATCATGGCGGTTATTGTTGGAGCTCTTCGAGTTAAGATTTGAATGTATCGGTCTTGTCTCCGTGTGGTGCAGCGATACCGTCCTCCATGGCGCTCAGCCACGGTACCAGTGCTTCGGTAACGTGTCCAAAGTCGACTGATAACACTCTGACTTGTATTCAGAGCTAAAGCCACAGTACGTTGCCGGGAACCAGCTTCTATCATTCCCACGGCTCTGAGCATTTCTTCCCTGCTTAAATGACGTCGCCGCTCCATAATAACGTTGGTTTTAATCAGTAGTAGGGAAACAGTAGCACTAATAATGTCTTCAATGCGTTGTATGTTTTTATAGGGAAAATATTGACAGCTGATTTTCATCTTTTACTCGAATTTGATTCACAGTTCCTGATTCAAATTATGAAATGCACCAAAAAGGATCCATATAAATTTATAAAATCATAAATTTATTACAAAGCCACATCTCAATCTCAAGAAATCCGCATAAAAATGCTTGATCCCTAGACACTTTTGATGTGTGTATTTTGAGCAACCCCCAAGTCATTTTAGAAGACCTATTCAACGATACCCCACACGATGGGGTAGACGACGAAAATAATATTCATCCCCACTTCACATCTAGGGGAGCTACCCTAAAAAAAAATATTTTTTTAAATTTTATTTTACGACTTTGTCGGCGTGATTGACATACATATTGGTACCAAATTTCAGCTTTCTAGTGCTAATGGTCACAGAGATTAAGCGAGGACGGACAGACGGACGGACAGACAGACATGGCGAAACTATAAGGGTTCCTAGTTCACTACGGAACCCTAAAAGTTATGTTCGTAATGTCAGAAACACTAAAAAAAACTGGCCAAGTGCGAGTCGGACTCGCACACGAAGGGTTCCGTACCACAAGGCAAAAACGCCAAAAAAAACATGTTTGTTGTATGGGAGCCCCCCTTAAATATTTATTTTATTTTAATTTTATTATTTATTATTAAAGTTAAAATACAACTGAGTATTTTGTGAATATTTCAAGTGCCCTACCTGTTGCCATTTTTGATATCGAGCAAAAAAGGGCAAAATAATTGCGTTTGTTGTATGGGAGCCCCCCTTAAATATTTAATTTATTTTGTTTTTAGTATTTGTTGTTATAGCGGCAATAGAAATACATAATTTGTGAAAATTTCAACTATCTAGCTATCGCGGTTCTTGAGATAAGACGGACAGACGGA
Source organism: Mesoligia furuncula (assembly GCA_916614155.1). Classification (NCBI taxonomy): domain Eukaryota; kingdom Metazoa; phylum Arthropoda; class Insecta; order Lepidoptera; family Noctuidae; genus Mesoligia; species Mesoligia furuncula. The sequence continues at coordinate 20,183,714 of OU744816.1, forward strand.
CAGACGGACAGACAGCGAAGTCTTAGTAATAGGGTTCCGTTTTTACCCTTTGGGTACGGAACCCTACCTGTCTGTGTGGTGCCGGACTTGTCTGTGTGGTGCCGGACTTAAAGAATACCACCACCCCTTACTTCCTGTGGGTGTCGTAAAAGGCGACTAAGGATCGTACCGGAGAATGGGCAGCAGCGTTCCACCGTCATACCATACTGCGATCGCTAACCCGTCTGCCAAGCGTGGCGATTATGGCGAACGTACCTAATGTTTTCATATATATATTGACAAGGAACCGTCATGATGTTAATTTTTTTAAACAGTTCCCGTAGAGATTCGCGTCTGCTGAGCTTGTAGATGGCTCTAACAACCCTCTTTTGCAGAATGAAGATAGAATCAATATCTGCAGCCCGTCCCCACAACAAAATACCGTAAGACATGATGCTATGAAAGTAACTAAAATAGACCAGTCTCGCCCCATCCACGTCTGTTAATTGGCGAATTTTCCAAACAGCGTAAGCGGCTGAACTGAGCCGCCCTGCAAGTGATGTTAAGTGCGGACCCCACTGCAGCTTTGAGTCAAGCGTGATCCCCAGGAAAACCGTATTTTCGACGAATTCAAGTATCTCCTTGTTCAATACAACATGACAGTCACTATTTCTAACATTCGGTAAAGCGAATCTAATGCATTTAGTTTTTTTCTCATTTAATACCAAATTATTTACAGTAAACCAATTATTATAAACCACAAGCATAGCGTTATTTACGTCGTCAAGCTCCTGTGCACGTCTGCTTACTTTAAAAATCAGTGATGTGTCATCAGCAAACATCATTTGTGGTAGGTTTTTCAGTAAATGAGGTAAATCATTTATATATACTAAAAATAGGAATGGCCCCAATATTGAGCCCTGCGGTACTCCCATTTTGACTTTTAAGCCCGATGAATTCACTTCGTTAATTTGAACTTGCTGAAATCTATCATTTAAATATGATTTTATTATGTACTAGCGGTCGCCCGCGGCTCCGCCCGCGTGGATGTCGGTTTTCGCGACAAAAAGTAGCCTATGTGTTATTCTGATTTATATAACCTATAGCGTTCCCCCGCGGCTCCGCCTGCGTGGATGTCGATTACCGCTACAAAAAGCCTAAGTTTGATCCCATGTGTTCAACTACCCAAAAGTAAATTCAGCATTTTACCCGACAAACAGGCAGATAAACAAACAAACTTTCGCATTTATTTTATTAGCAGGATAAGATAACTTTATGTGTTAAATATTGTTTTAAAGGATAACATTTTTGTAAAAAAAAGTTATTGAATTATGAGCTTCCCTATAAACAACATTTGATGTATTTTGGTCGGCAAGACGTTGTGAACGTTCAGGTGAACATTCTTCAATACGACGAATTCTTGCTGCCCTTGCTTGAGTACTGTGTTTAGAAAGTTGAGACCTCGTCCTCCATTTTGCAGACTTTAGATATATTTGTAGATATGTAACAAACAAAGAATATATACCTATAGTTAAGAAAATGTTAATGGCGTGTAATATGGCCGATGTGGTGGCACTGGATGCGCCTACACACTGTGGGTGGTCGCGTCCAGGGCCTAGCATGAACTGGCACTCCTGAGCGGTGCCACTTCATGATTTTTATTTTTATGTTTATGTCCTTCTGTGGCTTTGTTTTTGTATGTACCTACTAACAATAGTTTTATAAGGTTTTTGTGTTACTAACAGTATATGGACTACGTCTGAAATAAATTTCTTATTATTATTATTATTAATATTTTAGCTCAGAAAACAACTGTTTAGCCCTAAAAAGAACTGTTTTGTAGCCCTATAAAGAACTGTTTTTAGCCCTGAAAAGAACTGTTGTTTAGCTCTGAAAAGAATTTTTGTTTAATTCTGAAAAGAACTTTTGTATAGTTCTGAAAATAACTTTTGTATAGTTCTGAAAAGAACTTTTATATAGCTCTGAAAAGAACTTTTATATAGCTCTGAAAAAAACTTTTATATAGCTCTGAAAAGAACTTTTATACAGCTTTGAAAAGAAACTTTTATGTAGCTCTGAAAATAACTTTTTGTTAGGTTTAGTTTTAACAACGAAATCTAAAAATTTTCGTAGGAAAATTATTAGAAACCGCGCGCGACCGCTGCGTAAGGAGCCGACCGAGCCGCGCGGGTACCTTACTCATAGACCTAAACTCCCCTCCCGCATCCGCACCCCTGCCTTGGCACAAAATACAGATAGTACAGAAGTCAATCACGTGTATGTACTTCACTTTTCATACCTACGCTCGGCGGTCGCGCTATGGTTGTCAACTTTGGCTTATGCACAAAAAACTATCGTGGTAGTGGCACTCGTATCTAGTTGTTTGATTCTAAAATAGTTTGATTTATTGTTGAGCTTATTCTAAAATATTAAAACAAAACAATAAACATAGTATTGCAATACAAAAAGTTTACAGAACAAAAACATATAAAATTTTACATTTGTCGATTTTCACTATCGAAAATCCCTAATAACTTCAAAACGAATTACCCTATTTACACAATTTATTTTGTCCTATCCGTTTTAGACCTAAACCTACCAAATGACACTAAAAACAATACAATATCTACACAAACAAAAAATCATGTTTTCAACTTACGTAGGTAATAGTTGGTGGCATGAATTTACCTTACAAAAAAGTTACTTTGTTTATACTGATTAAAAATAGGAAACTATTATATAAATCGAGCTTAGATAGGCATTTTTTTGTTGCTCCAGTTTTGCACTTCACAGTCAAGCGGATGACACGCGCGCTCGCACTGCTCCCAACCCGTGCTTGTCTTCTGTACTATCTGTATTTTGTGGCCTTGGTGACGCCTACTTCGTCTGTCGCCACGGGCCGCGGAGCGCAGAAATAGTATTATATTGATTTCGCCATAACTTTCAAACCAAACGTCCAATTTTAATGAATTAAGGACAATTTTTTTTATGTAGTTTTAGTTAAGTTAGAATTTAATTTTGTTATTTTTACCTGTCTAAATAAACCTTATTAAGGACTAAACATTATCTACATAAACAGTACTTTGTGACAAAATAGTTTATTTTGATAAGGAGTAAAGACATGTGTAAAATTTAAAATTTAAAAAACCCCCGACACAAAAAAATACCTAATAAAATTAAATATAAGCAATTAGAAAAGGATCAAATAATTTAAAAACCCCCAACTTAAAGAATCTAGGTAACGAGACTAAAACAGATAAATTCATATGGCAGTCGGGGGACCTCTTAGAATAGAAGGTGTTCCACAGAACGGTCCCCCGACTGCCATATGAATTTATCTGTTTTAGTCTCGTTACCTAGATTCTTTAAGTTGGGGGTTTTTAAATTATTTGATCCTTTTCTAATTGCTTATATTTAATTTTATTAGGTATTTTTTTGTGTCGGGGGTTTTTTAAATTTTTAATTTAATTTTTTATTTCATGCTTTTTTATGGACTCCTTAATTTTTGTATTTCATTTCTATTATTTTCTTGCGTTTTAAGATTCAGGTAATTTGGTGTTTAATCAGGTTTTTTAACCGTCAAAAAATAATTATTAATAATAATTATTATTAATAATTATTATTAATAATTATTTTACAGATCTAGTTTATAAAATGGGACTGCGACACTATCTGATGTAGAAATACCTACGCTTTTTAAGTAGGATAATGCCATTCGTAATAAAAATAGTCAAACTTAGTGGTCGTAGGTACAAGTCACCACTCCACTTTCCTCATCATTCTAGAGCATTAATCAGACAAAAAAATATTTTCAAGTTTTTAGTTTTCATTTCGTTAGTTTATTAACTAACGAAATGAAAACTAAAAACTTCCTCATTCCCTTTCAATATAGTACACATTATTCTACTTGTCAAGCCCTTGCATTTGATACCTATATTGAAGGAGTTGTGAAGAAAAAATATAATTCGCCACTTTGTGGTGGCGGCCATCTTGGATTTGAAATTTGTAATAGCGAATAGTATTCTACTAGTCAAGCCCTTTCATTTGATACCCATATTGAGGGAGTTGTGAAAAAAAAATTAAATCGCCATTTTGTGGTGGCGGCCATCTTGGATTTGAAATTTATCATAGTGTATAGTATTCTACTATTCAAGCCCTTTTATTTGATACCCATATTAAGGGAGTTGTGAAAAAATATGTAGTCCGCCATTTGTGGCGGCGGCCATCTTGGACCGATTTTCATCAAACATAGCTAAGAACACTCCCGACTAATTCACCTTTCAAACAAAAAAAAACAAAATCAAAATCGGTTCATCCGTTCGGGAGCTACGATGCCACAGACAGACACACACACACACACACACACACACACACACACACCCCCACACACACACACACACACACACAGACACGTCAAACTTATAACACCCCGTCGTTTTTGCGTCGGGGGTTAATTAATGCGTTTAAATTAAGTCCTAAAAAATATTCAAGATTTTTAAATAAAAAAATGGTTGTTGTGCTTACACTCGAAATAGATAGGTATAGTGTGTCGCGGACTTTTTTGTAGATATTTTTAAGGTCTTTAATTAATTAGAACATTTTATGGTTCTATCTTTTATAGTTTAGGCGGCGTACGCCAATTAAGAAACTTTTTTGGATGATTTTTTATACCTTGGGTCCGAAAAAAACCAAATATCTTGCGGATCCCTATTTTTTCTAAAATAAAATATAGCCTATGTTACTCGCAGATAATGTAGCTTTCTAATGGTGAAAGAATTTTTAAAATTGGTCCAGTAGTTTTTGAGTTTATCCATTACAAACAAACAAACAAACAAAAATACAAAGTTTTCCTCTTTATAATATTAGTGTAGATAGTGTAGATGTAGATGTATTGTAGTATGTATTATAGTATGTACACACATCAAAAGTGTCTAGGGATCAAGCATTTTTATGCGGATTTCTTGAGATTGAGATGTGGCTTTGTAATAAATTTATGATTTTATAAATTTATATGGATCCTTTTTGGTGCATTTCATAATTTGAATCAGGAACTGTGAATCAAATTCGAGTAAAAGATGAAAATCAGCTGTCAATATTTTCCCTATAAAAACATACAACGCATTGAAGACATTATTAGTGCTACTGTTTCCCTACTACTGATTAAAACCAACGTTATTATGGAGCGGCGACGTCATTTAAGCAGGGAAGAAATGCTCAGACCCGTGGGAATGATAGAAGCTGGTTCCCGGCAACGTACTGTGGCTTTAGCTCTGAATACAAGTCAGAGTGTTATCAGTCGACTTTGGACACGTTACCGAAGCACTGGTACCGTGGCTGAGCGCCATGGAGGACGGTATCGCTGCACCACACGGAGACAAGACCGATACATTCAAATCTTAACTCGAAGAGCTCCAACAATAACCGCCATGATGTTAGCCGTGAGGCTTCATCACTCTTCAGGGAACTTAATTAGCGACCAAACAGTCAGAAACCGCTTGCATGAAGTGAACCTTCATTCCCGAAGACCGCTACGGGTACCACCTATAGCAATGCACAATCGTAGGATTCGATATCAATGGGCTCTTGAACACAGAAATTGGGCAGAAGAACAATGGCGTTTCGTGTGCTTTTCTGATGAGTCTCGTTTTGGTATGAGACCGGATACAAGACGTATACGACACTGGAGAACCCCTGGACGCCAACAGCGATTAAAATCCTGCCAGGAAGTCCATCCTTATAGTGGTGGAACCATCATGGTATGGGCGGGTATTTGGATCGGCGGAAGAACTGAGTTGATTTGGATCAGAGGCAACCTCAACGCTCAAATTTATGCTGAGACGATTGTATCAGACGTCATCGTTCCTCTACAAGTGCAAATCGGTCCCTTATTTCAGTTAATGCATGATAATGCACGACCGCACACCGCAAGAGTTGTAAGACAGACTCTCGCCGCAGCTAACATCAATGTCCTGCCCTGGCCTGCTCAGTCGCCAGACTTGAACCCGATTGAGCATGCATGGGATATGCTACAGAGAAGAGCTCTGCCGAATATGGAGGGTATCCAGTCGCAAAAAGACCTTTTTTTGTTGTTGCAACGAACATGGGCGGCCATTCCACAGCGTGATTTGGATGAACTCATTTTGAGTATGCCAAACCGATGTTCTTGTGTTGTTAGTGTTCGCGGTAGAAACACGGATTATTAATTGTTTAAGTTACCCAATAAAATTTTAAAGAAAACTGTTATTTCAGTCTTTTTTTCGAACTTTTGTGTTAGTGGTTCAAATGTCAAAAATCCCTTTATTAGGAAAATGGCAAATTTCTTTATTAATGCAAAGGTGACTTGGTTTATCGTTACTGTGACAAACGAAAACACTTTATTTGATGAATCCTTAAAGAAAATTTTAATTAATATCAATCAGGAGAAAAGTTATTGCAAAAATATATGTTGATCCCTAGACAGTTTTGATGTGTGTATTTTATTATTTATAACAAGGAATCCCTATATCAATTTTCAGACCTCTAGCATCAAAATTTGCGGACGTCTCATTGGGGGGTAAAAGTTCCAAGTTTTAGATTTTTTATTGTTTGTGTGTATCAAAATCAAATCAAAATAGTTTATTGTGACAAATAGAAAATTACATTACATTTATACGTGGTTGGAGCTTCCATATAAGCAAACAATGCCTGTATTAGATGGCTCCACTCTTTCACATCATTGTCATACACTTATACTAACTAGAGTTAATAATAGTGTAATGTGACCTTAAGGGTAAATATGCAATGCAGTACATTTTTACAAGCTTTTATTTAGCTTGCACTGTTCGTATGTATGTAAGTTGTCCGTCAAAATTTGCAAAGCATTTTTCGACCATTTGTTGTTATTCGATTGAGCTGAAATTTTGCATACGCCTTTAGTTCTGGTAACAATACAATGTGCAATACTCAATATTGTAATAATTTCAAAATGGCCGCCGCTCCAAGAAGGCGGATTACATATTATTTCTCAACCCCTTAATATGGGTATCAAATGAAAGGGCTTGAAGAGTAGAAAATTATGAAGTAAATAACATCACACTAAATTCAATATAGCCGCCGCTCCAAAACGGGGGATTACATTTTTTTTCTATCCCCTTAATATGGGTATCAAATGAGAGGGCTTGAAGAGTAGTAAACGATAAAAGTAACATCACACTAAATTCAAAATGACCACCGCTCCAAGATGACGGATAAAAAAAAAGTTTTACAAAACAAGCTGACCACCGTTCATAGCTGAAAAAAAATTAAAATGTTATTAATACATCTTTAAGACTAAAAAGTGAAAAATAAAAATAAAATAAAAAAAGTTTTTAAAAACAAGCTTTTATTCAAATAAAAACGTAACCTAAAAAAGAAAGAATAACGCGAACTAAAAAGAAAAAATAAAAAGTGACACTGTCATTTTAAAATATATAGGTATAAATTTTAAAAGCTTGAGGCACTGATGAACGGTACCCGTTACACAGTACCTAGGTACACCACAATAACAGTGCCTCAAGCGTTTAAAATTTATATGTTTTAAAATAATAGTGTCACCTTAATTTATTTTTTTCTTTTTAGTTCGCGTTATTCTTTCTTTTTAGGTTACGTTTTTATTTAAATAAAAGCTTGTTTTTAAAAACTTTTTTTTTATTCTCATTTTTTCTGTATTTAGCTTGTACATTAACTAATCTTAAGAAAAATAAAAATCTAAGTAAAGTTGCGATTTAAATAATTAAAAGTAAAATAAAACTCAAAAAACTTAACTTAACTTAATCCCAGCCTGTTATTGCATGTGATGTGTTGTATAGTGTAGTTTGGTAAGTAGTGCGGTGTTTTATGTGTGAAATATGGAATGTGAAAGTGAAATGTATATGGGCGCCAAACCATTATTTAATTTTAAGTTTGTTTTGATTATTTTGTACTTCATCTGACTTCCATGTTATTTATTGAATTAATAGATACTTGTATTTCCGGACAAATCTATGTTTCGTTTTTATTTTGATGTATAAAATATTGTGATTTTCGGTGGAATTTGTATAAAGTTTCTATTTTATTATTTCCTTTTTATTTATTTTAAATATTGTAGTTTCCGGTTAACTTTATATTGTTTCTATGTTGGTATTAAGGATTTATTTTGACATATCGGCTTGATTTATATAAATTCTATTTGGCGGCAAAGTTTCGCGGTAAAGTTTGGCGCCAAGTTTTGGCGGTAATTTTGTGTATAAAAAAATTAAATTAAAAATTTAAAAAACCCCCGACACAAAAATATTATAAAATTAAATGTAAGTAATTGGAAAAGGATCAAATAATTTAAAAACCCCCAAAAACAGTTGTTGTTGTGGGTTAAAAACTGTTGTAATGCGAATGGAAGGACATTCTTAGTTCGCTGCTCATGGAATAAACGCCCTGAATTGAAGTGAGGTATTTTTAACCCCCGACGCAAAAACGACGGGGTGTTATAAGTTTGACGTGTCTGTGTGTGTGTGTGTGTCTGTGGCATCGTAGCTCCCGAACGGAAGAACCGATTTTGATTTTGTTTTTTTTTGTTTGAAAGGTGAATTAGTCGGGAGTGTTCTTAGCTATGTTTGATGAAAATCTGTACAAGATGGCCGCCGCCACAAAATGACGGATTACATATTTTTTCACAACTCCCTTAATATGGGTATCAAATGAAAGCGCTTGAATAGTAGAATACTATACACTATGATAAATTTCAAATCCAAGATGGCCGCCACCACAAAGTGGCGAATTACATTTTTTTTTCACAACTCCCTCAATATGGGTATCAAATGAAAGGGTTTGACTGTGTAGAATACTATACGCTATTACAAATTTCAAATCTAAGATGGCCGTCACCACAAAATGGCGAATTATATTTTTTTTCACAACTCCTTCAATATAGGTATCAAATGCAAGGGCAAGTAGAATAATGTACACTATATTATAAGGGAATGAGGAATATTCTAACGAAATGAAAACTAAAAACTTGAAAAATTTTTTTGTCTGATCAATGCCCTAGATAGATGCGGAAAGTGGAGTGATGACTGGTACCTACGACCACTGAGTTGGACTATTTTTATTACGAATGGAATTATCCTACTTAAAAAGCGTAGGTATTTCTACATCAAATAGTGTCGCAGTCCCATTTTATAAACTAGATCTGAAATACCTAAGATATCTAATAGCTATGAAATACTTGTACGAAAGTTGAACAACTAATGGAAGAACTAGAAAAATTATATAATAAAACAAAAAAATCTGTTTAGTCTTAAAAATTATTCTTCAACTATAAATTAATAATTATTTTTTGACGGATAAAAAACCTGATTAAACACCAAATTACCTGAATCTTAAAACGCAAGAAAATAAAAGAAATAAAATACAAAAATTAAGGAGTCCCTACAAAAAGCGTGAAATAAAAAATTAAATTAAAATTTTAAAAACCCCCGACACAAAAAAATAATAAAATGAAATGTAAATAATTGGAAAAGGATCAAATAATTTAAAAACCCCCAACTTAAATAATCTAGGTAACGAGACTAAAACAGATAAATTCATCCCACCAAAAACATATAGGTAATGTTGAAAAAGAAGGCCAACTTCCTTACTTCATGTAGATGTTTGACCAGCAAAAGAGTTGAAATCGAAACCAACGCCAAGTTTTAAACCATTTTCTTTGCACCGGCCTTATTTTGCAATTCTCTTGTAAGTAATTTGTGTTTGAAACTTTTTATATATCAATACAATCATATTGTTCCATTTACACTTGGCGGGTTTTCGTTGTGTTATAGTTATTTTTCATGCATATTATTTTATGGTTTTCTGAAAACCCGCCAAGTTTAAATGGAACAATATTATTGTAAGTAAGTATTAAAAATCTTTTATGTTTAAAATACATAGATTGACTTGGCCATCGCATGAAAACACAATGTATCTCACAGTGCGATTGCCAAGTCAATCTATGTATTTTAAACATAAAAGATTTTTAATATTGATATGGTCACTACAAGATGTTGTTAGGTTAGCTAATTACGTAATAACTTAAGACAGAAGGTCCCTTAAGTAGGGACTGAATAATTTAACCGACTTGGTATAACATGGATCTCACAACTTTTTACGGTAGAAGAACTGAGTTGCGAGACTTGGCTTTTTTTACAAGTTTGTTTTGATGGCATCTCACTTCTTTTTGTAGATTGTCCTAGTTTTTTTTCCTTTCCGGTACCCTTTTAACTTTTTTCTTTAACCTAATCCGTTGACCATTTTACAAGTTACCTTTGAACATCTAGGAACATTCAATTATACACTAGCTTCCGCTCGCGGCTTCGCCCGCGAGGTATGTCGATAAAAACTATCCCAAGTCCTTTCGGGGGATGCAATCTATCTCTCTGCCAAATTTTATCGAAATCCGTTCAATGGTTTAGGCGTGAAAAGGTAACATACAGACAGTCAGACAGAGTTACTTTCGAATTTATAATATTAGTATGGATAATTGTTATTTTCATCGCTAGAGAGCTCCGATAAACGCGTGCGATCACTGCTAATCATAAAGTTCTATAGACATTTACACTCCAAGGCGGAGTCGTCTATGAATCTCCACCTGAACAGGTTTTCCTTGCTTCAGCCAACCTGGGTGCGGAGTCTGTTTAAAGACTTCTAGGTTACCCAAAGGAAACTCATGTCCAGGTGGGAGATCAGCGGGTGGGACGAACGGTTTGGGTAAGGAAGCACTGTCTCGCCACAACTTCAGTCTCTCTTGTGATGGTTCGCCAGTGAGTGGAACGACACACTTTAAAAAACTGTTTCGACTTTTCAGCCTTTGTGGCACAAGGATGTTGTCGTGCAAAGGGTTTTGTGTGTAAGAGACCATTTTGGCTCTTTCGCTGGAGCTTGCCACTGCACTGCGAGGCACTGGTGGCGCTATTCCTGCTAGTGGTTACAGCATTTGTACCGGGGTTGGTTTTAGCCAGCCAGTGATGATCCGGCACGTATCATTCAAAGCTGTATCCACCAGCTTTGCATGGGAAGAACGGCTCCACATGGGGCACTCGAAAGCTCCCGCAGAAAAAGATAGCGCCAGTCAAGTAGTCGCTTGATATTCTTGCAGTTTTTGCTATATGTTAAAGACCTGTCCAGGGTAACACCAAGATATTTAGGGAGTTGCTGTGCTCGATGGACACCCCACCCCAAACGATGAGAGGTCGTGACTACTTAACCGGACTATCCTGTGGTTGCCTTAAGTAAACTCACCAGCGCTACCGCTATGTCCCTACATTTGAAATCTGTAATATCTTCGAAAATATTCATTTAAAGTACATGCTGTAAGGGAGAAATTGATCTATATTAAATGCACAATGTATTTAATGTACTTAATTGGATTGCTAAAACCGCTTTGTAAATAAGCCATTGTTTCTCGTAAAAAGTAAAGGATAAAAAATGGTTATTGTGGGTTATCCCTAAGAGATAGACATATACCATCGCGGACTTTTTTGTTGACCTTTTTAAGGTGTACAATACTATATGTTCGATATAGGGAACAAAACTTTAAATAATACTAGAGTTGACTTGAGATGGGTTTAATTCGCATTAAACCATTAGACTAATATAAAACAATAGATTATTCTAACAATTAGGAATTAGTTTTTAGATGTAACTTTACCCAGGATACAACTTTATTAATTTTTATGGGTAATAGGGGAAATCTAAACAAAGGAGAACTGCTCCAGTATCATAGAACTTTATGCAACCTTAGTTTAAGAAAAGTTGTGTTGTTTACATTTCCTTATAGTAACAGGTTGCCACAGGAAGAAAATAGCTTAAGATTTGAATTGAATATGACATTACATAACTTGACATTTAATAATAACATGTTCCATTTAGTTGATATTAACAATTATGTTAGTAATAATTTTTATTTGACAAAAGATAGATATAACAATGTTATGTACTATCTTTCTGACTATTATAAAAGACAGATAGCTGTGTCGCTATCTTATTTTTTTTCTATTACAGCCAAAAATTTGGCTAAACAACTTGCTTCTTTTGAGCAATGCAACAATATTATAAATACTTCTGCCAATAATTTGGTCACTATTAATGACATTGTTAATAATTTAAATTAGAAATTAAGACAATAGAGGCAACCTCTAGCTATAATAGTAAAAATAACTCAAAAAAAAAGTTAAACTCAGTAAATAGTATCAACCTAGTGCATCAAAATATTCAAGGATTTATGAACAAAGATTTAGAAGTAGAATTATTTATGAATTTTAATAGTATTGACATTCTTTGTATAACAGAACATTGGCTGAAAAGCCACCAGTTCTTGTTCAATTTTAATAATCACCAGGTTGGTAGTTCGTTTAGCAGAATAAATGCTATACACGGTGGCTCATTAATTTTAGTAAGTAACCAGCTCAAATTTAAAGATCGTAAAGATATTGTGAGCCTATCTGTTGAGCGTACAGTTGAAATTGCCTGTATAGAATTGGAGCACTCTATTGTATTAAGCGTGTATAGACCCCCTTCAGGATTGTATGACTGCTTTGAAAAGGTAATGGATGAAGTGTTACACAGGATTTGTAACTCAAACAAGTCCGTTATCATTTGTGGTGATTTTAATGTCAATTTATTAGAAAACTCAGGTTCTTGTAGTAAAATTTTAAGTCTGTTTCAGTCCTACAATCTTCTAAACCTATTTTTGGAGCCAACAAGAATAACCCCTACTAGTGCCACATGCCTAGATAATATTTATACAGACATTATACCAAGCCACAAAGAAATTATAACTTTACTAGATTCTGATCATTGCGGGCAAAGGATAACTATTCAAAACCTAAACAAAAAAGTGGCTAAAAAGGATATCACTGTTAACCCCAAAACTGCAAGTCGCTTGGAGGCTTTTAAAGGTAAACTCATTAATAAACTACCAGTTTTATCTAATCATGCTGATCCTAATCAACTTTATGATAATTTTTTTAATGTATACTGTAAACAATTTGATTCCACCTTTATTCCCAAGACTATCTCAGTTAATAGCAATGCATCGTTCAGTGATTGGGCTACCATTGGTATTCATAAAAGTAGAACACGGCTTTATGAATTGTACAATGAAAGGACTTATATTAACACTGATGAATTTAATTTGTATGTTAGAAATTATTCAAAATTATTTAAAAAAGTTTGTTATATGGCCAAGTCACGCTATTTGGGTTCAAAGATTAAAAACAGCAGTAATGTAATTAAAACGACTTGGAATATTATTAATAGTGAAACGGGAAGATCTAGTAACCGAAATACTGACTACAGCCTGTCTATTAATGACAACATAATAAAATCAGACTCACAAGTCGCCGAGGCATTTGAAAATTTCTTTTCAGATATTCCCGTTTCAACTACTAAATCGCTAAACTCATCACCTTCTGTTGCTGAGTCTTTGCTTAAGGACAATGTTAATGGTTGCGATTCGGAATTTAATTTTGAATATATTACCTGTAGAGATATAATTAAAACCTTTCACACTTTAAATGTAAAAAAGACTGCAGATCTGTGGGGTAATTCTGTAGAAGTAGCTAAGTCTATTATTGACATTGTGGCACCTACTCTAGCTCTTATCTTTAATAGTTGTATTGACAATGGGGAGTTTCCTGACCTTATGAAAAATAGTAAAATAATACCTTTGTTTAAATCAGGTAGTACATCAGACCCCACAAATTATAGACCTATTTCTGTACTACCTACCTTTAGTAAAATTTTTGAGAAATTAATTTTAGACCAAATGCAAAGATTTTTTAATAAACATAAATTATTACATAGCAAACAGTTCGGTTTTACAAGGGGTCGTTCAACTACTGATGCCGGTGTTGAACTTTTAGGACATATTTATAATGCATGGGAAGATAAATGCGATGCCTTGGGCATCTTTTGTGATTTGTCCAAGGCATTCGATTGCGTTCTTCACGAAACGTTAATCAGGAAACTCCGCCACTACGGGATCCGAAACACTGCTCTGGATCTTCTTACTTCATACTTGAGTAAAAGGATTCAGAGCGTTGACGTTAATGGAAAAAGATCTCCCGGATCTATAGTAACAATGGGAGTCCCACAGGGCTCAATTCTTGGTCCTTTCTTGTTTCTTATTTATATTAATGACTTGCCGTACCTCATAAAGGATAATCATGATATAGTGTTGTTTGCAGATGACACTTCTCTTTTGTTTAAACTTAAACGTCAGCAGTTGGTTACTGACGATGTAAATAGCGCGATCTCGAAAGTAGTCCACTGGTTCAATGTTAATAATTTGCTTTTAAACGAGAAAAAAACCAAATGCATTAAGTTTACGCTACCCCACGTTAGGCAGGTGAAAACTAATGTGTTGATAAAGGGCGAGGAATTGAATCCTGAAGACAACACAGTATTCTTGGGCATAACTTTGGATGCTAAGCTTCAGTGGGGTCCACATATAGATAAATTGTCAAAAAAGCTAAGTTCCGCAGCATATGCTGTTAGAAAAATTCGTAATTTAACTGATATAGAGACTGCCCGTTTAGTGTACTTTAGCTATTTTCATAGTGTAATGTCGTACGGTATTCTATTGTGGGGAAATGCCGCCGATATTCAGACTATCTTTGTTTTACAGAAGCGAGCTGTTCGATCAATTTATAAATTAAGTCCGAGACACTCTCTCAGAGACAAATTTAAAGAGATTAATGTAATGACTGTGCCTTCTCAGTATATTTATGAAAATCTTTTATATGCCCATAAAAACATAAAATTGTTTAAAAAATACAGTGATATCCATAATATAAATACTAGAAATAAACACAAATTTGTTGTACCTACAACAAGGCTCAAAAAAATAGGTGGCTCGTTCAGATGCCAATGTATACGCTTTTATAATAAGCTACCAAGCCACGTTCAAGATCTAAGCCTCAATAAATTCAAATCATTCATTAAACGTAAGTTGTGCCAGAAAGCCTTTTATACCGTTAAAGATTATATTGAGGACAAAAAGGCTTGGGATTGAGCTGCTTCAAATTTCTGCATTTTGAATGACTTTTTTTTTTTTTATATACACATTGACATTAATGATTTTTTTTTATAAACAATGACATTTACTTACTTTGTAAAGTATTATATATATATATATTTTTTTTTTTTTTACATTGTGATTTGTGAATGTGAAGACGATGTGGGTCATTTTATTAATTTTTTATGTTTTATTTTTCTCTCTGTTCTATTACTTGTTTTTTTTTTTTCTCTCATGGTCTGGCAGTTTGAGTAATTTATGTGGCCTACCCAAATGTCCTTTCTTTGGTATTGTTCGTCGAATCGTTGAGCTCCTTAAGTCTTGAGTTGAGCTGCACGATTTCTGACAAATGCGTGCACTGACTGGACAGGTCCTCTCAATCTGTGTGGTTCTTTCCTCAAAAGACCATCTCAGACATCGATCTACATGGTCTTCATATAACCTGACCAAGATTATGTCTGGACTTTAAAAGAGACTGTGACCTCTGAGTTTGTTTCGGCCTTTCTTCTCAGAGTAGTCAGATAGGAAACGCCGACCTCATCTAGTTTAAAAAAACATGATTGACGTGTAAAAGTGTTTGTACAAACCTACTTACAAAAATAAAATCATTTATCATTTATCATTTAGATAAAAGAAAATAGGAAGCACAAACTGCATGTTAGTTAGTTGGCGGTCGAGCAAGTGACGTTTCTCTTCCGGTGTCCGGCGGGAGACGCGTATCGCGTGATGTAGCGGTCGCGCCATTGGTTGGTGTATTTATCACGTCATGGAGAGGGGCCGCTATTGGCCTGCGGCTGCGCAATACGGTCGTGGGTGTTGCCAGGTACGGTTGACACGATCGGATACAAATACGGCGTCAACATCTTCCCGGCCGTTGAAAGCTCTAGTGCAGCTTTCAAGCTTCATTTATCTTCAGAGGTTGGAAGTAGAACCAGACGATTGAGAGCTCTCTTTATTGTGCCTTGAGCTGTGGCTATATCAGCTACTCTAGGTGTCTGGTCAGGGCCAGTGTAGAGTCGACTAACTCTTCCCAGGCGCCAGCAGAGAGGCGGCGTGTTGGCTTCCTTTACCAGGACTAGATCGTCGAGCTTGAGGTCCCGGCACTTCACTCGCCACTTGGTCCTTTGTTGGAGTTCGGCGACGTACTCGGAAGACCATCTGTTCCAGAAGTGCTGCTTGGCTTGTTCTAGGCGCTGGAACCGGTTGAGGCGATTTGTGCTGGAGTCCAGGTAGCTCGGTGACGGGAGCGCTGTCATTTGTCTACCAATCAAAAAGTGAGCCGGGGTAAGAGGCTGGAAATCGTTAGGGGACGGACTCAAAGGACATAGGGGTCGGCTATTGAGGATAGCTTCTATCTGTGTAAATACAGAGGTTAATTCCTCAAATGTTAGGTGAGAGTGACCTATTGTTCTGAGAAGATGAAACTTTGCTGATTTGACGCCGGCTTCCGCAAGACCATTGAAATGAGGAGCGTATACGGGAGAGAAACGAAATTCAATGCTCCGGCTAGCAGCAAAGTCACAAATAGAGTCACGATTAGATTGTAGAAAGTTGCCAATCTCCTTGGCAGCGGCAACAAAATTACGGCCATTGTCGCAGTAAATAAGCTTGGGCACTCCTCTGCGAGCAATGAATCGTTTTAAGGTTAGTATGAAAGCATCTTTGGATAGTTCACTTACCACTTCTAGATGTAGGCACTTATATCTAAAGCAGACGAAAATGCATAGATAGCATTTAGTTATCTTGCATCCTCGTCCCTTGCGATCGGTTATTAGAAAAGGACCGGCAAAGTCAGTGCCAACAGTACTGAACGGGAAGTCAGGTTCTACCCTATCAGTGGGTAAGTTTCCCATTATATTGGACATAGTGGTCCCCTTGAAGCGGCGACAGATAAAACAGTTTCTTGCTACTTCCCTAGCGAGCTTGCGACCTCCTATAGGCCAGTAGCGCTCACGGATAGATGAGAGTAGATGCTGTGGTCCAGCATGCAAGAGTTGAGTGTGTTTAGATTGAAAAATTAGTTTTGTTAAATAGTGATCAGATTTTAGAACAATAGGATGTCTTTTTTCATAAGGGTGGGCAGACGTATCAATGCGTCCTCCTACACGAAGTAGACCTGCATCATCTAAAAAAGGATTTAATGAGCATAGGTGAGTATTAGGTTTAAGTGGTTTGCTGGATTTTAGGTCGCTTATTTCTTTTTTGAAGGATTCAATTTGAGCTATTTTAGTGAGAACAGTCATAGAATTTTCTAGTTCATGAGCTTGTAGAGTTCCCGTTAGCTTATTAGTGGGATTTTTACAATTATAAATAAATCTATAGACCATGGCATATATTCTTTGTAGAGTAAATAATTTTGAGTACTTTTTAAAATTTACTAAGGGTACCAGATGTGCATCCTCCGCCACCAAAGCGGGCAACGCTTTCAATTCAGGTAGGTCAACTACCTTTCTTGCAGAAAGAGAAGGCCACGATGATTCTGGTTCCTTGAGAAAGGCAGGCCCATGCCACCATAGAACCGAATCTTTGACCACTTGGGGTTCCACACCTCGTGAAGCGAGGTCTGCGGGATTTACAGTAGTGGGAACATGACGCCAAGCGTTAAGGTCGGTGAGTTCACCTATAGCCGCTATTCGGTTAGCTACAAAGGTTTTAGTTTTATCAGGAGATTTTAGCCAACCTAGCACAACACTAGAGTCAGTCCAGAAGACGCAGCGCTTTAGTTCTAGTCTTAGAGCTATAGTTCTATAGACATTTACACTCCAAGGCGGAGTCGTCTATGAATCTCCACCTGAACAGGTTTTCCTTGCTTCAGCCAACCTGGGTGCGGAGTCTGTTTAAAGACTTCTAGGTTACCCAAAGGAAACTCATGTCCAGGTGGGAGATCAGCGGGTGGGACGAACGGTTTGGGTAAGGAAGCACTGTCTCGCCACAACTTCAGTCTCTCTTGTGATGGTTCGCCAGTGAGTGGAACGACACACTTTAAAAAACTGTTTCGACTTTTCAGCCTTTGTGGCACAAGGATGTTGTCGTGCAAAGGGTTTTGTGTGTAAGAGACCATTTTGGCTCTTTCGCTGGAGCTTGCCACTGCACTGCGAGGCACTGGTGGCGCTATTCCTGCTAGTGGTTACAGCATTTGTACCGGGGTTGGTTTTAGCCAGCCAGTGATGATCCGGCACGTATCATTCAAAGCTGTATCCACCAGCTTTGCATGGGAAGAACGGCTCCACATGGGGCACGCGAAAGCTCCCGCAGAAAAAGATAGCGCCAGTCAAGTAGTCGCTTGATATTCTTGCAGTTTTTGCTATATGTTAAAGACCTGTCCAGGGTAACACCAAGATATTTAGGGAGTTGCTGTGCTCGATGGACACCCCACCCCAAACGATGAGAGGTCGTGACTACTTAACCGGACTATCCTGTGGTTGCCTTAAGTAAACTCACCAGCGCTACCGCTATGTCCCTACATTTGAAATCTGTAATATCTTCGAAAATATTCATTTAAAGTACATGCTGTAAGGGAGAAATTGATCTATATTAAATGCACAATGTATTTAATGTACTTAATTGGATTGCTTAAAACCGCTTTGTAAATAAGCCATTGTTTCTCGTAAAAAGTAAAGGATAAAAAATGGTTATTATGGGTTATCCCTAAGAGATAGACATATACCATCGCGGACTTTTTTGTTGACCTTTTTAAGGTGTACAATACTATATGTTCGATATAGGGAACAAAACTTTAAATAATACTAGAGTTGACTTGAGATGGGTTTAATTCGCATTAAACCATTAGACTAATATAAAACAATAGATTATTCTAACAATTAGGAATTAGTTTTTAGATAAAAGAAAATAGGAAGCACAAACTGCATGTTAGTTAGTTGGCGGTCGAGCAAGTGACGTTTCTCTTCCGGTGTCCGGCGGGAGACGCGTATCGCGTGATGTAGCGGTCGCGCCATTGGTTGGTGTATTTATCACGTCATGGAGAGGGGCCGCTATTGGCCTGCGGCTGCGCAATACGGTCGTGGGTGTTGCCAGGTACGGTTGACACGATCGGATACAAATACGGCGTCAACATCTTCCCGGCCGTTGAAAGCTCTAGTGCAGCTTTCAAGCTTCATTTATCTTCAGAGGTTGGAAGTAGAAACAGACGATTGAGAGCTCTCTTTATTGTGCCTTGAGCTGTGGCTATATCAGCTACTCTAGGTGTCTGGTCAGGGCCAGTGTAGAGTCGACTAACTCTTCCCAGGCGCCAGCAGAGAGGCGGCGTGTTGGCTTCCTTTACCAGGACTAGATCGTCGAGCTTGAGGTCCCGGCACTTCACTCGCCACTTGGTCCTTTGTTGGAGTTCGGCGACGTACTCGGAAGACCATCTGTTCCAGAAGTGCTGCTTGGCTTGTTCTAGGCGCTGGAACCGGTTGAGGCGATTTGTGCTGGAGTCCAGGTAGCTCGGTGACGGGAGCGCTGTCATTTGTCTACCAATCAAAAAGTGAGCCGGGGTAAGAGGCTGGAAATCGTTAGGGGACGGACTCAAAGGACATAGGGGTCGGCTATTGAGGATAGCTTCTATCTGTGTAAATACAGAGGTTAATTCCTCAAATGTTAGGTGAGAGTGACCTATTGTTCTGAGAAGATGAAACTTTGCTGATTTGACGCCGGCTTCCGCAAGACCATTGAAATGAGGAGCGTATACGGGAGAGAAACGAAATTCAATGCTCCGGCTAGCAGCAAAGTCACAAATAGAGTCACGATTAGATTGTAGAAAGTTGCCAATCTCCTTGGCAGCGGCAACAAAATTACGGCCATTGTCGCAGTAAATAAGCTTGGGCACTCCTCTGCGAGCAATGAATCGTTTTAAGGTTAGTATGAAAGCATCTTTGGATAGTTCACTTACCACTTCTAGATGTAGGCACTTATATCTAAAGCAGACGAAAATGCATAGATAGCATTTAGTTATCTTGCATCCTCGTCCCTTGCGATCGGTTATTAGAAAAGGACCGGCAAAGTCAGTGCCAACAGTACTGAACGGGAAGTCAGGTTCTACCCTATCAGTGGGTAAGTTTCCCATTATATTGGACATAGTGGTCCCCTTGAAGCGGCGACAGATAAAACAGTTTCTTGCTACTTCCCTAGCGAGCTTGCGACCTCCTATAGGCCAGTAGCGCTCACGGATAGATGAGAGTAGATGCTGTGGTCCAGCATGCAAGAGTTGAGTGTGTTTAGATTGAAAAATTAGTTTTGTTAAATAGTGATCAGATTTTAGAACAATAGGATGTCTTTTTTCATAAGGGTGGGCAGACGTATCAATGCGTCCTCCTACACGAAGTAGACCTGCATCATCTAAAAAAGGATTTAATGAGCATAGGTGAGTATTAGGTTTAAGTGGTTTGCTGGATTTTAGGTCGCTTATTTCTTTTTTGAAGGATTCAATTTGAGCTATTTTAGTGAGAACAGTCATAGAATTTTCTAGTTCATGAGCTTGTAGAGTTCCCGTTAGCTTATTAGTGGGATTTTTACAATTATAAATAAATCTATAGACCATGGCATATATTCTTTGTAGAGTAAATAATTTTGAGTACTTTTTAAAATTTACTAAGGGTACCAGATGTGCATCCTCCGCCACCAAAGCGGGCAACGCTTTCAATTCAGGTAGGTCAACTACCTTTCTTGCAGAAAGAGAAGGCCACGATGATTCTGGTTCCTTGAGAAAGGCAGGCCCATGCCACCATAGAACCGAATCTTTGACCACTTGGGGTTCCACACCTCGTGAAGCGAGGTCTGCGGGATTTACAGTAGTGGGAACATGACGCCAAGCGTTAAGGTCGGTGAGTTCACCTATAGCCGCTATTCGGTTAGCTACAAAGGTTTTAGTTTTATCAGGAGATTTTAGCCAACCTAGCACAACACTAGAGTCAGTCCAGAAGACGCAGCGCTTTAGTTCTAGTCTTAGAGCTTTTCTGACAGCGGAGCTCAATTGGGCACCTAGCAGAGCACCACAGAGCTCTAAGCGAGGGATAGTGCAAGCCTTGATGGGAGCTACACGGGCCTTGGCACACAGTAGATTGACATGCACGTTGCCATCCATGTCTAGAGATCGTAGGTAGATACAGTTTGCGTAGGCTAACTGCGAAGCATCACAAAAACAATGAAGTTCAACTTCACATGAGTTATTGGCACATACTTGTCTTGGGACCTTAAGACACGATAGAGTGCTAAGTTGTCGACTGAATTTTTCCCAAACAACTTGGATAGAGTAGGGAACGGGTTCGTCCCAATCTTTTTTCTCAGACCAAAGTTTCTGGAGTAATATTTTTGCGCTAATAGTGCAAAGGGATAGTAGACCTAGGGGGTCAAAGATTTTAAAGGTTGATGACAAGATACTTCTTTTAGTGAAGATTGTGTCAGGTACGTAGGCGAGAGGGAAGTGAATAAGATCAGTCTGAGAAGACCAGCCGATGCCAAGAGTACTAGAGGCATTGCTTATAATTAGATCCTCAGACTTGATAGAGTCGGAAGATAGAAGATCAGGTAAATTAGATCTATACTTTCTGAGTGGGAAACAGCCTTTGGCAAGTTCATCAGAGACCGAGCGCTGAATGTAACGGAGCTCTTCTTCCGTGTCAGCTCCAGTTAAAAGATCATCACAATAAAAATCTTTTTGAATAATAGTTTTAATTCTAGAGTCGCTGCATTCCTCACCGACCTGCCAGATGCACCTAGTACTAAGGAAGCTTGAACTAGCAAAACCGTAAGTTACAGTGTTTAGCTTTAAAGTACGAAGATTTTCATCGTCGTTATCTCGCCATAGTATGAGCTGGAGGTTGCGATCGGACTCTCTTATTTGCACTTGGCGATACATTTTCTCTATGTCTCCGGAGAGGACGTAGCGATACTGACGAAATCGCAGCAGAATGTCAAACAATGAATCCTGCATTGGGGGGCCTACCATTTGGAGGTCATTGACAGAGAGACCGGAAGTAGTCGGTTCGGATGCATTGAATACCACTCTAAGTTTGGTTGACTCACTTTTCTCTCGCATGACTGGATGATGAGGAAGAAAATAGGAGTTAGGGGGTTTAGGCTCCGTAGACTCGGAAAGATGGCCTAGGTCAGCGTACTCATGAATGAAGTCTGAGTACATTTTCTTCAACTCGGGATTCTTTTTAAATCTAGTTTCTAGATTGAAGAACCTTTTTTTTGCTATGAAGTAGGATTCGCCCAGACTATCTAGTCCGTCCTTTAGTGGAATACCTACGCAAAAACGACCGTTGCTTTCACGGCTAGTAGTGGAGAGATAGTGGCTTTCACAAAGCCTTTGTTCCTCTGATAGAGGTTGGATTTTAGGGACGCTTTCCAGCTCCCAGAATTTAGATAGCTCCTCCTGGATGTTGGTGGGATTTTCAGTTTTTAGCAGAAAATTACACAATAGAGACTTAGTAGGCGGAGTGCGAATTTGAATAGGCGCAGGACCTGCGATGAGCCATCCGAGCTTAGAGCTTCGAAGATTAGGTTTATTGGAACCTAGTGAACGCTGTTTGGAACCTATCAAGTTCCAAAACAGGTCTGAGCCGATAAGCATGTCAATAGGGGATGGTTCGTTGAAGCTGGGGTCTGCAAGCTCAAAGTCGCTTAGGTTTAGTGAACTAATATCGAAATGATGCTTGGGCAAGTCATCAGTTATAGTTTTCAATACTAGACAGCACAATAGAACTTCAAATGAAGTTGAATTAGATTGGAGTTTTATAAAACAGCGCTCTGGGTTTAGGTCTAGGGTGTTGTTACCTATACCTACAATACTGACGTTTGATGGCTGAGGAGTCAAATTGAGTATCCGCTTCACACGTTCAGTGATGAAAGACGATTGGCTCCCGCTGTCAAGTAAAGCCCTAACGCTAACCGTTTCATTAGAGTTTGGGTTAGTTAGTCGCACCTTTGCGGTACACAAAAGAACCTCTGGAGAGGACAATGCAGACATGACTACAGATTTAGATTGACTAGGGTCAGACGAGACTGCATCAGGTAAGTGAAGTAATGAGTTGTGTTTTTGTTTACATGACCTACAAGAACCAGGGAGCTTACAAGCTTTGCTTTCGTGGCCAGGCCTCAGGCAATTGTGACACAAATTTAGTGTTGCGACAGTGGAATTCCTATCCTCAGGAGTCTTAGACTTGAATGTGGGGCACTCGTATACACGATGCTTGCCTGAGCATACCGCACACTCAAACGGGGCTCGAGAAGAGGTTTCCTTGGATGTAGCAACTAATGATTTAGTCTGTCTGGTATTATTATTGTGAGAGGCTGGGTTGTGGGGAGCTTGTTTGGCTCCAGCTGTTTTATCTGTCTTGTTTTTGTTAACAGTCTCGAGAACGTCTGCACGATTTTTTAGAAATGAGAAGAACTCGTCTAGGGTAGGTATATCAGATATAGTGTTACGGTGTTCTTCCCACTTAAACATAGTACTGTTGTCTAACTTGGACACCAGAAGATGAATTATTAGAACATCCCACTTGTCAGTAGGAAGTCCTAGCGTGCAGAGGGCACGTAAGTTTTTAGTCACATGATCAATAATGTATCTAAGTGATTTATCAGCTTCACGAACTGATTCAATAGAAAATAGGGATTTTAAATGATTATTAATTAGTTGCCTCTTGTTGTCAAACCGGTTGCAGAGAAGTGACCAAGCTTCTATGTAGTTTTTATCAGACACTTCCAGATTGCTTAGAACTCGCCCGGCTTCACCCTCCAAATAAGAACTAAGGTAGTGGAATTTATGAATGTTTTTTATTTTAGGATTGTCATGAATCAATGAAGAGTAGATCTCTTTGAACTCAAGCCACTTGTAGTAGGTACCATCAAACTTAGGTATATTTATAGTAGGCAATTTGAAACCTAAATTATTGAAACCGTCAGCTTCATGATGTGGGCAACCATTGCTGTGAGAACAGCTAGCATTACCTTCAGGTTGTTTGGGGGTTGAGTGCAATTGAATTAAGTTTTGGGCAATGGCAATGCAAGTATCAAAATCTTGCTCAACTAGATCACGAGTGATTAATTCAACATCTTGATTAGACTCGTTAAGTATTTCTATTTGACTCTGCAACCTGTCGAACTCAATGAATAACGCTTCCATTCTTGATAACTTCATCGCAAGCCTATTTAGTTCAACATCAGAAATACTGTCAAAGGTTCCTAATGAATCTAAATAAGTTTTAAATTTAGTAATGCGTCCCTTAATGGACCCACGCTTAGCATTTAACTCTTTAAAATTTAACTCGGTAGACATTGCGATAAACTATCAAAGAATAATAAACAAAATAGTGAAAATGTATACGATACGCTCCTCGTTTCGTAGTCCCACGTGCAGAAACCGGTTTCTTATCAGCGGCACAGCATAGGCACCAAAGCCAGGCAACAGCAGGAAGAAGCACGCTGCAGGTTGTTGACCAAGCAAGACAGATTACTCTGGAATCAACATTAAATACAAATAAGCAGCTGACTTCAATAAGCGTGCAGTGAGGGACTGATGAGAATATCTTTTTAGGTATGTTACATTTACAATAGGTAAATAGTCTTGCAGAGAATAGATAGGCAAATGAAATAAATTATTGGGAAATTAGAATATCCATAGGCATTTAAGTTGCAGATATAATTAGGCTCACTCGTGCAGATATATTTAGGCTCACTCGACTTGAAAGATATAAGGCAGCGTGCAGTAGTGAAAAGGTTAGATCGCAAAGTGAAGGCGTGCAAGGGGTTTAGCTAGCAAATTCCCTCTGGATGATTAGGCAAAACGCTTAGAGCCAAACAATATAGGCACGCATATTCACAGGCACCAGATAGATGGATAATGATCACCAAGCATTTAGAGAAACGAATCCTGAGCATGAACACAGATAAAAGAGGACAATCTAGGAAATCAAGATAGGAACGGGCTCACGTCAATGATGGCAAACAAGCATGCAGGTATGTATCCAGGCTCCACAGCTTTATCCTCAGCTGATTAGGCGGCTCCTGGATGTAGGCACCCCGCACCACGTAGATTGGTTATGTATTTGTAGGCACGTTGCGGACTTGTTCGTCTTCGTATGTGTAGGCACGTGGCGGACTTGTTCGTCTTCGTCGCAGGAATCCCAATCCAACGGAAAGTCCTCTTCTAGTAGAATATTCCGGGACACGGAGATTCCTTTCTTGATAAATCCGCTTCGGCTTGGTGTAGTTTTGTTGGTTTGGACCTTTCGAACTCGTCACAAGAATAGTGAAAATTCGTGTCCTGTCACGGTCGCCATTTTTTGTTCGATATAGGGAACAAAACTTTAAATAATACTAGAGTTGACTTGAGATGGGTTTAATTCGCATTAAACCATTAGACTAATATAAAACAATAGATTATTCCAAAGACTACAATATAATGCGGTGTAATAGACAGGAAGCTCTCTTCATTTTGTGTTGACAGCACAATTCGCCATCTAGGAGTCAAGTATTTAGTTATTTTAGTTACAGCGGAAGATGGTAGATGGAGCTCTATTAATAGTCACCGATATAGATGGTAGATGGAGCTCTATGATATTATTATTGTGTTGGAAATTTTTACATTGTCGTATAAATTATTGTTTACTACCTATTAATGTTTTTTTAACAATTACATAATTATTAAAAACACACTTAATGTAGTAGTAAACAATAATTTATACGACAATGTAAAAATTCCAGATTTTTAACTGCATTAGGAATAGGAGTATGAATGAATGTACTCGGAATATTAAAGACAAGAACAAACTGTTTATTCTTATAAAAAACACACAATTACATACAAATTAAACATTTACTAACATATTAAAATCAAAATCATGTAGGCTGAGAATGAGCACTTTTCTTTCCTAGTCACTAGACATCCAGGTACACAACAAGAGTTTTGAGACATGATGGAACTGCACTCAGTGTTCAGTTCAGTATTCACAATAATAATATTATGGGTCCAAACTATAAATAGTGCCTATGCTCACTAGCGAAACAACCAGAATTTAATTTTATTGCAAAAGCAAAATCCGAAACTGACACTCGCGCTGACAGACATTTCAATTAAAGTGTTACCAATGCAACAATAACAAATTCCCATTGTTTAAATGAAAAAAAAAACACCTTTCAGAACCGTTTAACAAATCACTATAGACTTGTTACACTTGGTTTAGGCTTAATTTTTATTTTTGTTGTTTAATGTCCAATATTTTGAGACAATTATTTTATGTATGTGTTTGTTCGTCACAACATCTCCCGGTATCATCACTAAATATTTTTATATTGTATCACAGTATTTTCGTTTGCTACTTGGTCGCTAGGGGCGCTAGGAGTAATAGTGTTCTGTGTGATGTTCCAAGCTGCCATAGCATGGATTATTCTAACAATTAGGAATTAGTTTTTAGATAAAAGAAAATAGGAAGCACAAACTGCATGTTAGTTAGTTGGCGGTCGAGCAAGTGACGTTTCTCTTCCGGTGTCCGGCGGGAGACGCGTATCGCGTGATGTAGCGGTCGCGCCATTGGTTGGTGTATTTATCACGTCATGGAGAGGGGCCGCTATTGGCCTGCGGCTGCGCAATACGGTCGTGGGTGTTGCCAGGTACGGTTGACACGATCGGATACAAATACGGCGTCAACACTATAGTTTATTATTTTGATCTATCTCGTAGGGTTCACCTAGCTTTTGCAATATAAGCGCAAAAAATGTGTTTATTTACGACATCACATTAGAAACCTCTAAAATTATCAGTGTTTCTCTACTATATTATGCATGTATTATACATATAAAATCGCATCAAAATCCGTTGCGCAGTTTTAAAGATCTAAGCATACTTGCGGACAGACAGACAGCGGGAAGCTACTTTGTTTTATACTATGCAGTGATAAACAGGTACACTGATGCATTAACTGCAAATGTAACTTTGTAATACTATATATTTATATAGGATTACAAAGTTATTTATGCAGTTGGTGTATCTAGAAAAGTGGAACGAAATTGCAAAATATTTTAGTTTTTCCTTGATTTATACACTAAACACTAATTGTATTCTAAATTTGAAGCTTCTACGTCTGCTAGAAGTGCCTTAGAGTTTTGATGATCGGTCAGTCAGTCAGTCAGTCAGTGAGTGACAAAATTAAGAAACTTTGACTAGTTATAATTCTTAAACTACTGGTTCAAATTGAATGAAATTTGAAATATACCATGTTTATACAATGCCTGCTTGATTACTGAAAATTCAGGTTTCCAGTTTTATCCACAACGAAGTTCTAGGGTGTCGAAAATGGCCTGAACTGCTTCGAGAAAAGGATGGTACGGCCGTGCCCCTTTTTGCTCGACTTGGTGGGGGCACTTCCGTGCTCCCAGATATCTAAAAAGTTTCAAACACAAATTACTTACAAGAGAATTGCAAAATAAGGCCGGTGCAAAGAAAATGGTTTAAAACTTGGCGTTGGTTTCGATTTCAACTCTTTTGCTGGTCAAACATCTACATGAAGTAAGGAAGTTGGCCTTCTTTTTCAACATTATATGTCTTTGGTGGGATTTCATTTCTTTTTGCCAAGTGGGTATAAATTGTATAGCCTAGGTTTTCTTTTTTTTTTTGATAATTGTGGTTTTTAGGGTTCCGTACCCAAAGGGTAAAAACGGGACCCTATTACTAAGACTTCGCTGTCTGTCCGTCTGTCCGTCTGTCCGTCTGTCCGTCTGTCTGTCTGTCTGTCACCAGGCTTTATCTCAAGAACCGCGATAGCTAGACAGTTGAAATTTTCACAGATGATGTATTTCTGTTGCCGCTATAACAACAAATACTAAAAACAAAATAAAATAAATATTTAAGGGGGGCTCCCATACAACAAACGCGATTTTTGTGCTCTTTTTTGCTCGATATCAAAAATGGCAACAGGTAGGCACTTGAAATATTCACAAAATACTCAATTGTATTTTAACTTTAATAATAAATAATAAAATTAAAATAAAATAAATATTTAAGGGAGCCCCCCTTAAATATTTATTTTATTTTAATTTAACCATACAACAAACATGTTTTTTTCGGCGTTTGTGCCTTGTGGTACGGAACCCTTCGTGTGCGAGTCCGACTCGCACTTGGCCAGTTTTTATTACTTTTTCTCTTACGAGGTGTTTTTTAAGGTTCCGTACCCAAAGGGTAAAAACGGAACCCTATTACTAAGACTTCGCTGTCTGTGCGTCTGTCCGTCTGTCCGGCTGTCCGTCTGTCTGTCTGTCACCAGGCTGTATCCCAAGAACCGCGATAGCTAGATAGTTGAAATTTTCTCAAATTATGTATTTCTGTTTCCGCTATAACAACAAATACTAATAACAAAATAAAATAAATATTTAAGGGGGGCTCCCATACAACAAACGCGATTTTTTTGCCCTTTTTTGCTCGATATCAAAAATGGCAACAGGTAGGCACTTGAAATATTCTCAAAATACTCAGTTGTATTTTAACTTCAATAATAAAATTAAAATAAAATAAATATTTAGAGGGGGCCTCCCATACAACAGACATGTTTTTTTCGGCGTTTTTGCCTTGTGGTACGGAACCCTTCTTGTGCGAGTCCGACTCGCACTTGGCCAGTTTTTTATTAAATGATGAGCCCGCTGCAGTATGAACTGCGGCAATGTTTGGACGTATAAACCATTCCCTGTCAGCTGTTTTTTTTTAAACTTATTCTTTTTCACACATATGTTTTTTAAATCCGGTCTATAGGGCGACCTTAATCTGTTGTACTCAACAATAGCACTTTCTTGTGCTTTGATCTGGCTAGGATCGATATTTATTAAATGGTCACCACTCAAATTTTTTACCCTAGATAATGGTACGTAGGCTTGACCACAAGTGAATATAGAAGAACCAATATCAATTAAAGCATTGTCCAAGCTCAAACCTTGACTCTTATGAATGGTGATTGCGTAAGCTAAACATATCGGAAACTGCTCCCGGTAAACGGCACGGCTCAAAACTTCAAGTTACAATTTGAAATATTAATGATATTAGTTTTACTATAAAAAAATATACTTTTAGAAATAGAAATATGAATCTGCTTAACAAAACGATTTAAAAGGGGTTAAATAAGTATTCTTAAAAAATATTTTGCGTTTATATCTTATGATATACGTCATTTGACATGTTTTAAGGTTTTTAATAATTATCTTTCGAAGAAAGTCTCATACTTACCTAAAAATTAAGCTTATTTTTTTTTATACGGAACACGGATTACAGAATGTGTGATAGCCGAACTCACACTTGACCGCATTTTTATTTTTACTTTAGCTTTGTGCAAAATTACAAGTTTCTAGGCCGACTATAAAAAAAATTTAATACCTACGGAACCCTCTGTGCGCGAGCCAAACTCACACTTGACCGCATTTAAAATGTTTATTTTAGTTTCATGGTAATGTCCAGTTCCAGTTAGAAAAAAAATCATACGGAACCCTCTATGCGCGAGCCAGACTCACACTTGACCATTTTTTTCATTTTTCCTTTAGTTTCATGCTAATGTCTAGCTTCGTGCCAAATTTCAAGTTTCTAGGCCGGTTAGAAGTTTCTAGGCCGGCTAGAATAAAAATTTAATACGGAACCCTCTATGCGCGAGCCAGACTCACACTTGACCATTTTTTTAATTTTTCCTTTAGTTTCATGCTAATGTCTAGCTTCGTGCCAAATTTCAAGTTTCTAGGCCTACTAGAAGTCCCTAAACATTTTGATTAACTCTAAGTGAGTGAGTCAGTCAGTTAGTCAGTCAGTCAGTCAGTCAGTGGCACTTTAGCTATTTTGAAAAATCCATAACTTTGAATCTATTAAAGCTACAGTTATGAAATTTGGTATTCGAACTAACAGCAGTCATGGTATTATGTATGTGAAGTTTGATTCGATTTCGTGTGACAAATAGTTAGATACAGGGTGGTCAAAAGTAGCTCGAAGCGGTTCGGGTAAATAGTGCACGGCGTACGTGCGGCCACTTGCTGGAAATTGGCCTGCGCACTGCCGTGCGCTTCGATATGGCAGTCGGGGGACCGTTCTGTGGAACACCTTCTGTGCTAGGTCCCCCGACTGCCATATGAATTTATCTGTTTTAGTCTCGTTACCTAGATTCTTTAAGTTGGGGGTTTTTAAATTATTTGATCCTTTTCCAATTATTTACATTTAATTTTATTATTTTTTTGTATCAAGGGTTTTTAAAAATTTTAATTTTCTTTGTACTCTTTTAAATATTTTCCTGCCATTTCCTATTGATGCGTATTTGAGTATATACTATATTGGTGCAAGTCAATAATATATGTACACACATCAAAAGTGTCTAGGGATCAACATATATTTTTGCAATAACTTTTCTCCTGATTGATATTAATTAAAATTTTCTTTAAGGATTCATCAAATAAAGTGTTTTCGTTTGTCACAGTAACGATAAACCAAGTCACCTTTGCATTAATAAAGAAATTTGCCATTTTCTTAATAAAGGGATTTTTGACATTTGAACCACTAACACAAAAGTTCGAAAAAAAGACTGAAATAACAGTTTTCTTTAAAATTTTATTGGGTAACTAAAACAATTAATAATCCGTGTTTCTACCGCGAACACTAACAACACAAGAACATCGGTTTGGCATACTCAAAATGAGTTCATCCAAATCACGCTGTGGAATGGCCGCCCATGTTCGTTGCAACAACAAAAAAAGGTCTTCTTGCGACTGGATACCCTCCATATTTGGCAGAGCTCTTCTCTGTAGCATATCCCATGCATGCTCAATCGGGTTCAAGTCTGACGACTGAGCAGGCCAGGGCAGGACATTGATGTTAGCTGCGGCGAGAGTCTGTCTTACAACTCTTGCGGTGTGCGGTCGTGCATTATCATGCATTAACTGAAATAAGGGACCGATTTGCACTTGTAGAGGAACGATGACGTCTGATACAATCGTCTCAGCATAAATTTGAGCGTTGAGGTTGCCTCTGATCCAAATCAACTCAGTTCTTCCGCCGATCCAAATACCCGCCCATACCATGATGGTTCCACCACTATAAGGATGGACTTCCGGGCAGGATTTTAATCGCTGTTGGCGTCCAGGGGTTCTCCAGTGTCGTATACGTCTTGTATCCGGTCTCATACCAAAACGAGACTCATCAGAAAAGCACACGAAACGCCATTGTTCTTCTGCCCAATTTCTGTGTTCAAGAGCCCATTGATATCGAATCCTACGATTGTGCATTGCTATAGGTGGTACCCGTAGCGGTCTTCGGGAATGAAGGTTCACTTCATGCAAGCGGTTTCTGACTGTTTGGTCGCTAATTAAGTTCCCTGAAGAGTGATGAAGCCTCACGGCTAACATCATGGCGGTTATTGTTGGAGCTCTTCGAGTTAAGATTTGAATGTATCGGTCTTGTCTCCGTGTGGTGCAGCGATACCGTCCTCCATGGCGCTCAGCCACGGTACCAGTGCTTCGGTAACGTGTCCAAAGTCGACTGATAACACTCTGACTTGTATTCAGAGCTAAAGCCACAGTACGTTGCCGGGAACCAGCTTCTATCATTCCCACGGGTCTGAG
The DNA here is from genome assembly GCA_916614155.1 of Mesoligia furuncula. Taxonomy (NCBI): domain Eukaryota; kingdom Metazoa; phylum Arthropoda; class Insecta; order Lepidoptera; family Noctuidae; genus Mesoligia; species Mesoligia furuncula. Next base: position 20,215,317 of record OU744816.1, read on the forward strand.
CATTTCTTCCCTGCTTAAATGACGTCGCCGCTCCATAATAACGTTGGTTTTAATCAGTAGTAGGGAAACAGTAGCACTAATAATGTCTTCAATGCGTTGTATGTTTTTATAGGGAAAATATTGACAGCTGATTTTCATCTTTTACTCGAATTTGATTCACAGTTCCTGATTCAAATTATGAAATGCACCAAAAAGGATCCATATAAATTTATAAAATCATAAATTTATTACAAAGCCACATCTCAATCTCAAGAAATCCGCATAAAAATGCTTGATCCCTAGACACTTTTGATGTGTGTAACTCCGACAACGACGGCGATGATGCGCCGACATGTACTAATACTAGCTTACATACCAAATTCCAGCTTTTTAGAACTTCAGGAAGTACCCTAAGAGTTTCGATGATCATCAGTCAGTGACGAAATCGGGGTGTTTTAGATATTGATAAAATCTAAAGTATAAGAGATAATATGCAATAAACTTAACATGTTTAATAAATCCACTATTGACAACACATCCCGAGAATTTTGTTTATCTGGTATAATCCAAACCCAAGTTATGAGGGTTCAAAAAAGCGACGAAGCGCTTCGCTTGGCTCGTGGGCACTTCGCTTGGCTCGTCTTGGCGGGGGCACTCCCCTGCCCCCAGATGATTAAATTGTAGACACTGCATTTCTTTTATTTTTACCAAAGAAAACTGGGTAGAAAACCTTGGTTTCTGTTCTTGGCCGGAAATGCAAACCAGACCGAATATCGTTTTCGTTTTCGACCGAAAAAATACCGTTTTCGGTCGGATTCTAAGTCCCTACTACCACCGCGTGTGTGAGCTGGTGCCTCGCAACGTTCGAACAGCAGCGGGCGAGGCAGGGAGGCGCGACGATATTACTTAAATTCACTTTTGGGACTCGATAACAAACGATGTACTTAGAATAAAAGGTTGATATTAATGCGAGCCATCTCCGCGAGTAATGCGCCGTGAAATACCAGCTGTGTACTCGCAGTAGTGCTACTACAAATGGCGGCGCCGACGAGCGCCTCCCATGACTACTGTCACACTGTGTACTCGCTGTGGTTCTTCTACAAGTGGCGGCACCGACGAGCGCCTCCCGTGACTACTGTCACACTGTGTACTCGCAGTGGTGCTACTACAAATGGCGGCGCCGACGAGCGCCTGCCATGACTACTGTCACACTGTGTACTCGCAGTGGTTCTACTACAAGTGGCGGCACCGACGAGCGCCTCCCGTGACTACTGTCACACTGTGTACTCGCAGTGGTGCTACTACAAATGGCGGCGCCGACGAGCGCCTGCCATGACTACTGTCTCACTGTGTACTCGCAGTAGTTCTACTACAAGTGGCGGCACCGACGAGCGCCTCCCGTGACTACTGTCACACTGTGTACTCGCAGTGGTGCTACTACAAATGGCGGCGCCGACGAGCGCCTGCCATGACTACTGTCACACTGTGTACTCGCAGTGGTTCTACTACAAGTGGCGGCACCGACGAGCGCCTCCCGTGACTACTGTCACACTGTGTACTCGCAGTGGTGCTACTACAAATGGCGGCGCCGACGAGCACCTGCCATGACTACTGTCACACTGTGTACTCAATTCAATTCAATTCAATTCATCTTTATTGTGGATCATAGGAAAGTGTACATAATACAGCTGGTTTTAATTTTGTGTTTTATGAACAGCTATGTCCTGCCCTTAGGGCGTACAATAAAATGTAGGTACATAAAGTGAGTTTAGATGCATGTCGACAATAACATTAAAACAAATTTCAAAGTACATTACAAATTTTAAATCATTAAATACATATTTGTTGGAATAATAAATTTCAATAAATAAAACAGTTCGTATTCTAACAGTCATTTGTCGGCAAAGAAGTCTTTCACAGAGTAATAACATTTGTTCACTAACAGTTCATGGAGATTCTTTTCTTCAGTAATTGCTCTTATCGGCCTTGGAATGTTATTGAAAATACGCGGAGCCGAGAAAAAAACACTTTTGTGCAGGAAATCCGTCTTACTAGGCACTATGTCTAGCTTGTCCTGATGCCGTATACGCGTTCGATATTTAAATAGGTCAATATTATTTTTAACAAAATCTGCGACCTCAAAAATATATAGACACGGTAATGTTAATACGTTCATCTTTTTAAAAAATGGTTCACAGGATTCAGTTTTTTGTAGGTTGTAAATTGCCCTGACACATCGTTTCTGTGCAACGAACACGCGTTCCTTATCAACACTATTGCCCCGGAATATTAGGCCGTATCTAAGGTTAGAGCTGATGTAACCATGGTATGCCGTTATTAGTGTTGGTAGATTTGTAATTTTCCTTAGTCTGTGAAGGGCATATGAGAACTTGCTTAACTTTTTACAGACATTGTCAACTTGATTTTTCCAATTTAGTTTGTCATCCACGTGTAACCCTAGAAATTTTGTTGTTTCTATTTCTTCGATGTCTTTATCCTGATACTTAATATTTAAAACACCCGTACGTCGATTTCTTATTTTAAAATTCATTATTTTGGTCTTGTCAATATTAATCATTAATTTATTTAAATTAAGCCAGTCATTTACTAATACTAAAGATTCGTTAATTTCAGATTCTAAATTAATTGTATGGTCATTAGTGAATAGTACAGTGCTATCGTCAGCGAATAATGTCATGTCGTGATTCAATACTGAAGGCATGTTGTTTATATAGACAAGGAAGAGAGGGGCGGATAAGATACCTCCTTGTGGAATGCCAAGCTCTACCGTTCTGGATTCAGACGCATAAGTTTCTTCTGTTTTTGTGACTAGGTTTACCTTCCTGATCTCTGTAATCTGTTGCCTATTAGATAGATATGATTTTATGAGATTGTATGCATTGCCTCTCACACCGTATGCATATAGTTTTCTTAGGAGGATATTATGGTCAACACGGTCAAAAGCCTTTGACATGTCCATATATATTGCTACAGCCGGCAGTCCTTTGTCCAAAGTCATTATTTTTCCTAAGAAATCATATATTGCTACATTAATCGATTTATTTTTCCTAAAACCATATTGACTTGGAGAGAAAATGTTATGGCTTTCGAAGAAGGTGTAGAGACATTTATAAATGACCTTTTCTAAAATTTTGGCAAAGATAGGTAATAGCGCTATGGGCCTATAGTTGCCCATATTTGTTCTCTCACCTTTTTTAAAAACTGGCTTTACAATTGAAATTTTTAATTTGTCCGGAAATATGCCTTCTTCTATGCACAAATTGATTATATAGCATAGGGGTTCTGATATTATATCAGCAAATTCTTTAACAATATTTGTCGTAATTCCATCATATCCAGTACTGGGTTTATTTTTTAATGAAATTATTATTTTATTGATGTCTTCTGGAATTGTCGGAGTCAAGAAAATAGAATTAGAATTATATGTCAATTTATTTAAAGAGTTATTAAGTGTATCGAATTGTTTATTATTATTATTAATGTCAAGAAAAAAGTCATTAAACGTTTTAGCAATGTGTTTGGGGTTGGTTATTATTTCGTCGTTGGTAATAATTTGTTCTACGCTATCGATCGGAAATTTATATTTGATCTCATTAATAACGTTCCATGTTGCTTTGCTTTTATTTGTGGCAGTCCTGATGTAATAATCGTTTTGGGATTTTTTTGTCAGCTTGATAATTTTTTTGTATCTCTTCGCATACGTCTTGAATGCGTTTTTGTTTGATGCATTTGGGTGTTTCCTATATTGCCACAAGAGATGGCATTTACGTTTGCTGCATATTTTTAGGCCGCGCGATATCCATTTTGGTCTTGATTTGTTAAAAGTTTTAATTTTAGTTAATGGGAAACAAAGGTCATAGAGCATAACAAAGTTTTCGTGGAATTGGTTGTATGCACGATTTGCATCCAAACAGCTGTAAACATCACTATTGGTAAATTGTTTTAAATATTTAATAAATAGTGCTCTGTTATTTTCAGAATAATTCCTTTTTAACGAATACCAATATTTTAATGTGCAAGTTTTTTTACCGGAATTGTTATAATTTGTGCATTGTGGTCTGACAGTGCTAGCACCTAGATAGTGGCTTTGCATGATTTTAAGTTGTGGGCTATATTGTCTATACAGCTTTTATGAGCGAAACGCGTTATTTCCTTGACCTGTAGTTTTAGGTTATAACTAATTAATAGATCTGTAAATTCGCTGGAAACCCTAGTTTGCTTTAGAATATTGATGTTGAAATCTCCACAAAGGATTATTTTCTTGCCATTTAAGCTTATGTTTTTTAAAATCTTATTTAACGTTGTAAAAAAACTAGTTATGGAATTGGCGACGGAATTTGGAGGCCTGTAGATTTATGTAGAATTATTATTTGATTTTCCACTAATTCGATGGCAGAGCATTCAATTGTATTACTGATCGATAATTTTGAAATATTATTTAATATCTTGAACTTGATGTTATTTTTTAATAATATACACGATTCTCCATGTCTGCTATTTCTCATATAATAAGACACAAGCCTATAGTTTGAGATTGTAAGATACGCTTCGTCACCTTCTGTCATGTTGTGCTCAGTGATACATAGTACGTCTACAGAAATATTTTGTGTGGCTAACTCATGGATACAAATAGATAGCATGTCAGATCTATTGAGTAACCCATTAATATTTTGATGGAGAACAGTAATAAAATTATAAGCGAAATAAATTATTTGAATTTGAGCTTTTATTTTGGGTAGATTCATGGTCTTCTGACTTGTTTCTTAAGTCGCTAATGCAATCTGCACTTTCTCTATTATGATTAATTAGCTCCATTTGATCAAAATCTAAACTAACCTGGACACATTTGTCTACAAACGATTTACTATTTTTGTTTAACAATATTTTCTTATATTGAAATACCTTGAAATGATAGTTTAAACATAATATTTCTTTTAACAGTGACCTTGCAAGGTTCAATACATAATTTCGACTGCCTGATAAAGATCTAGAGTAGTGTCCATGTACAATACATTTTGATATTTCTTACCGATAAACCGGAGTACATAGTTAATTTTAGACTCTTTTAAAAACCTGTTCTGTGGTACTTCACTTAGAATCACATTTGTGTTGGCTGTTAGAGAAAGCCAACGATGTAGATTTATGTCTATATCAGACGGATTTTTGTCGCAACATCCGCCAAGTACAATAACGTAGTCGCTTTTAGTAAGTGTGGTGATATCTTTTTGTGGGTATCTTAAGATTTCTTTTAGTATTGCACCGGGTTTTATGTAGGAGCTGACAGCGTACTCTGGCCCAAGTAGATTTTGCAAAATGTTGCGTAGACCACATCCTTGGCCATCGCCTAGAATAATTATTACCTTGTGCTTGTCGATTTGTGTTTTTGTTATAACTGGTGCGCTTACTGTAGATGGTGGTTGAGTTTCCTTATCATTGTGGGGCGGTGTATTTGTTTGGTCGATCATATTGCTCTCGGAAAGATTTTGTTTAGTAATTGGTTTACTGGGTGGTAATAGAGCGTTTGTGCAAGCACTTCTGGCTAGATGTATTGGAGAGTGGCGAGAAGTGCTTAATCTCATGTTTAGTATTCTCTTCGACACTGGTGACGAGTGGTTTTTTTGTTGAGGGGTAGTACAGGTTACTTTCTTCAGTAATTCAATTTGCATTTGCTGATCATGAATATGTTGTTTTTCTTTAAACTCATTTATTTCTCGTTTTAGGTCCTCAACAAATGATTAGTCATTATTTTGTGTAGCGCTCTGTATACTCAACATAGTCGAGTCTAACATAGTCGAGTTCAATATATCTTGGCTAGTCGAATACGATAAGCTTACTTGTGATTGGGATCTCGTCAGTTTATTTCTCATAGTCACATATTCCATCTTTATTGTTTTTATTAAATAGAAAAACAAGATATTTTTGAAGTAATAATAGTTTTTGAATGCTAAGTTACTCGTGTTTTAAGTAATGAAGTCGTCAGGAAATAATTGGACGAACAAAAAGTAAATCGTTGCTTGAGATTCGAACCTGCTGCTATGTGATCATCAGTCGAAGCAGTTTTGTATGCGCCGCATGAGCACTTGATTCTTGCGGTGAACTTATCGACTACTAGTTTGTGATTTTTATTTTAAATTCAACAAAGTCGTTAATGTGACTCATGCAGAAAATATTTTTGCTTCTTGTTCACAATAACACTCGCCACTTTTTATGATGTTTGCACTTTGTTATTGATTGTTTCGATTGCTCACATCACTGGATAACTTACTTTGGTTGAATTTAGCCGCTTGAGGGGTTGCCAAACTGATTAACGTTTTTGAAGCAGAATGTTTGTATTATTGTTAAAATCGGTTTTTATTAGTGTAGCTGGTTCACAATACACTGGATAACATTATCACTGGAACTTTGGATGGTTCTTTACACATTTAGTTGAATATTATACACTTGTTATAACAGTTTTTATATTTTATATCAATAATTATTACGGACTCGATGTTACCGTGACAGCTAGCGCCATCTCTTTTTACTCGCAGTGGTGCTACTACAAGTGGCGGCACCGACGAGCGCCTCCCGTGACTACTGTCACACTGTGTACTCGCAGTGGTGCTACTACAAGTGGCGGCACCGACGAGCGCCTCCCGTGACTACTGTCACACTGTGTACTCGCAGTAGTTCTACTACAAGTGGCGGCACCGACGAGCGCCTCCCGTGACTACTGTCACACTGTGTACTCGCAGTGCTGCTACTACAAATGGCGGCGCCGACGAGCGCCTGCCATGACTACTGTCACACTGTGTACTCGCAGTGGTTCTACTACAAGTGGCGGCACCGACGAGCGCCTCCCGTGACTACTGTCACACTGTGTACTCGCAGTGGTGCTACTACAAGTGGCGGCACCGACGAGCGCCTCCCGTGACTACTGTCACACAGTGTACTCGCAGTGGTGCTACTACAAGTGGCGGCACCGACGAGCGCCTCCCGTGACTACTGTCACTGTGTACTCGCAGTGATGCTACTACAAGTGGTGGCACCAACGAGCGCCTCCCGTGACTACTGGCTTCTCATTATCGGCATAACTATGTAAATGCCTATTAACTGCTCTCAAATTACGATGTTTAATTTTTATTAATTTTTTTTTTACATACTTTTTGACATAATTTCTTTATTATTTGACATTATATACTTTTTGACATAATTTCTTTATTATTTGACATTATATACAGATAATTAAAAATTTTCACCTCTTTATTAGTGGTTTTAATGGGAATCATAACACTTGGTTTTAGTAGGTTTTTATTATTATTTTTCTTTTTTTTATTATTTATTCTTTTGATAGATTCTTATTTTGTAAATGTTAGGACTTTGTAGGCCTTATAGACTTTAGATCTGTAGACCATTTTATAATTTATCAAGTACTTGGTACTTGTTGACAGGCCTGCGCTGTCCTCCCATACCTACTGTAATCTGGAAACATTGTAAAAGCCAATTATTTTTAAAAAGAGTAACCGTGGAGTTTCTTGCCTGTTCTTCTCCATAGGAAACGACCAATTGGAACCGTGCACCTAGCTTCTGACGTTTCATAAGTGCCCATGTAGGTTTATGTGAAATAAAACATTTTGATTTTTGATTTTACTGTCACACTGTGTACTCGCACTGGTGCTACTACAAGTGGCGGCGCCGATGAGCGCTTCCGTATGACTGCGGTCACTCTATGGCGCAGTGCGCGACTGGAATACGACGTGAGCCACTGATCACTGACAAACGTTGAGATGGGAATAAGAATCGTTCATTCGTTCGCGACGCTTCTGCTAGCGCACGTTTATTTTGCTGCAACTGCAATTGACGAAGATACAAAAGTTTTAAATTAGTGCAATACGTATAAACTCTGAACAGCTGACCGGTACGAGTGAGTCACCAAGCGCGCGAGCGCCGCACCACCACATCACACTATATCTGTCGCAGTCACTCCACCGTAAAACGGGCTGCTGCTGCCCTGCTTACACGCTTGTCACGCGCCCACCACGCACGCGCTCGCATGCTAACCAAGTCTTCGTAGCAAAAACTTGTAAACAAACCGCAATATGAATACGTTGTACGAAGCTTGTAAGCGAGACATAACGACCGAAAGACTATTTAAATGCTCTAGCTGTGAAGCTAACTATCACAAAATAAGCGTTAACGCAACATTCATCGACACTAACAAGCTAATTGATATAATTATGGGTATGTCCTTCCTGTCGCGCCAAGACACCGCGCACTGTTATCAGTGCGCGGTGTCTTGGCAGTGTTGCTGTAATCAGCAACACTCTCGTTCGTCAAGCGACTACGACCGCCGAGCTCGACGTCTCGAACATAAATACCCAATCACGCGGCCACAAGATTATGGCTGTTGCTTCACCCGTTAGAGATGTCCAAGAGAACTCTGTGTCTCTGGCTGAGCTTGTCTCTGAAATTCGACTTATGCGCTCGGACATGGATGAAGTCAAAACATCACTAAAGTCACTGCTCGACGGTGTTAGCAAATGCAATGCCCGTCTTGACTTGACAGCTTTGAGGTGAGAATTCAATCTCTCGAACAAAGTAACTCGCAAGTTGTAATTTTGATTACGCCGTACGACATTTCATACAAACTGTCAAGCTTTTATTTTTCGAAATGAATGAACCGATTTTAATGAAACTTCATACGCATAAGCAGGATACAAAGGTGTCAAAAGTTAGTAGAGAACATTTTCGAAAAATAGTGTTACAGCCAAATTAGACCGATTTTAAATTTTCCGTAGAAACAGAGATTTCCAGTTATCTTTTTAGGGTTCCGTAGTCGACTAGGAACCCTTATAGTTTCGCCATGTCTGTCTGTCCGTCCGTCTGTCTGTCTGTCCGTCCTCGCTTAATCTCTGTGACCGTTAGCACTAGAAAGCTGATATTTTGTAGGAGTACGTATATCAGTTACGCCGACAAAGTGGTAAAATAAAATTTTGGAAAATATTTTTTTTTAGGGTACCTAGCTCCCCTACATGTGAAGTGGGGATAAATATTTTTTTCATCATCTACCCCATCGTGTGGGGTATCGTTGAATAGGTCTTCTAAAATGGCTTAGGGGTTGCCAAAATTATTTTTCGATTTAATGCTCCATTTACGAAATATTAAAGTTTAAAGTGCAAATTTTTGTTCCAATAGGGCGTCCCCCCCCCTCTCTAAAAGCTAAACTACTGGCTTGAAAAATCTGGAAAAATTCTCGATGATAGTGCATTTCATGAACTTTAAAGGAAAAGTATAGCGGTTAAGATAACTTTATTAGTTTAGCAGTAATAGTCGTTGAACTTGGGTGTAGGATAATTTTGTACCAAATACAAAATCCTTAGCATTAATCCTTTAAAGTGACTAAGATGAAGTAGTTGCTTGTTTATAATGGGTAAAGACTTGCATTGAAAACCAAATTATGTTTTTTTTTTTTACCTATTCAGAATACCTAAAGAACAACAGAATCGTACTACATTGTGATAACGGGCTACTACGGAACCCTACACTGTGCATGGCCCGACACGCACTTGGCCGGTTTTTTTAAATAAGGCATTTCGAAAAATAAGGGCTTGAAAGTTTGTATGAAATATAATATAATATCTTATATAGCATATCTTTGTTAACGAGCATCTAACAAAGGATAACCGCATCTTGTTTCGTGAAGCTCGCGCCCGTGCTCAGAGCATAGGTCATAAATATACTGCTGGACAAACAACGGTCGTATACTTATCCGTAAGATTGAGGGGCAACCAGCCATTACTATCACGAATATTAAGGAACTCGATATTTTTCTTGGAACGCAAACTGACTCAAGTCTTACAGTTACACCGGATACCTCAAACTAAAAATGTATTCCTAATTTTATTATTAATTTTGTTTTCTTTGAACTTTATTGTCCATATCTTATGCAATATAACAGTTATTACATTCACACCTCCTCAACACAATAAACTACCGTGTCAAAAATACCTCTTTTTACTGTACAATCAAATAAAAACCCCCGACACAAAAAAATAATAAAATTAATTGTAAGTAATTGGAAAAGGATCAAATAATTTAAAAACCCCCAACTTAAAGAATCTAGGTAACGAGACTAAAACAGATAAATTCATATGGCAGTCGGGGGACCTCTTAGCAAAGAAGGTGTTCCACAGAACGGTCCCCCGACTGCCATATGAATTTATCTGTTTTAGTCTCGTTACCTAGATTCTTTAAGTTGGGGGTTTTTAAATTATTTGATCCTTTTCCAATTACTTACAATTAATTTTATTATTTTTTTGTGTCGGGGGTTTTTTTAATTTTTTATTTAATGTTTTATTTCATGCTTTTTGTAGGGACTCCTTAATTTTTGTATTTCATTTCTTTTATTTTCTTGCGTTTTAAGATTCACATAATTTGGTGTTTAATCAGGTTCTTTATCCGTCAAAAAATAGTTATTAATTTATAGTTGAAGAATATATTTTAAAACTAAACAGATATTTTTGTTTTATTATATCCTTTTTCTAGTTCTTCCTTTAGTTATTCAACTTTCGTACAAGTATTTCATAGCTATTAGATATCTTAGGTATTTCAGATCTAGTTTATAAAATGGGACTGCGACAGATAAGATAGGATAAGATAAGATAAGATTTCTTTATTTGTTAAACATTGTATACATGCAAGAGCATGCAAGATATTACATAGTTTGAGTCCAATCATGTTTAGCCGTAAGTATCGGCGTACAAATATTTCCAAAACAATGAATAGAATTAACAATACTAAAAATCGAAAAATGCAACTACAAAGTATTAATTTAGAAACTTTACAAATTAGAAATTATTTTTATGTTATAATGTCAAAATTTAATCTAAGGCAAAAACTTTAATGTCAATCAAATACAAGAATAATGTCAAAGTTACTACATGTCTGTCATTATAATATTTATGTCAAATTTACAAGATTAATGTCAAAAATTACAGGAATTACGTCAAAAATTACAGGAATTAGGTCAAAAATTACAGGAATTATGTCAAAAATTACAGGAATAATGTCAAAAATTACAGCCGTGGTCATATAAATTTAATATTAGTGTCAGGAAGAAGTCAAAATGTATTAATCAAAAACTTTTTCGGCTAGAAATTCGGAGACACTATAACCAGTATTTGAGTATGTGTGAAACACGAAAAGAGTTTAAAAAGAAATTGAAGTGGTGCCAGGATAATACCGAGCAAATAAAAATGGACATACTGGCGGCTAAACATGCGGCTAAAGATTTTAGCAGTTTTTGGAAAAAAACGGGGCAGTTGAATCCTAGGCCGAGTGTTCCTGTGAGCGTCGACAGTGCAGTAGGGGATCAAAATATTGCCAATGTTTTAAAGATTTATTTACGGTAGAACCATTGCCATGTGATGTTAGTAATTTAAGTAAACCAGACGTCAGACCTGGTGAGAAGTACGGTCGAGTTATGGCATCAGACGTGAAGAATGTCATAAAAAAGATGAAGCGTGGAAAGTCACCAGGTCATGACGGTATAAGTATAGAACATCTGCGCTATGCAGGTGTACATCTGCCCAGAGTCCTGACTCTGTTGTTGAATTTTTGTATAGGTCATTCCTTTATTCCGGAGGATATGATGAAAACAGTAGTGGTTCCAATAATAAAAAACAAAAACGGGGATCCATCTGACAAGCATAATTACCGCCCGATATCATTGGCCACAACTATTGCGAAGGCCCTTGACAGTCTCATGAACGCGCAGCTGAGCGAACATCTTCAGATACATGACTTGCAGTTTGGCTTCAGACCCAACCTGTCAACGGAAATGGCAATTATGTGTCTGAAACAAACTATAAGGTACTATACCGACAGGAAGACACCAGTATATGCGTGCTTTCTTGATCTTTCAAGGGCCTTCGACCTGGTGTCTTATGATATTCTTTGGCATAAACTGCTTGAAGAGACCACCGTGCCGAAGGAGCTGGTATCTCTCCTCAAATATTGGTATAGTAATCAAAAGAATGCTGTCAGATGGGTCAACACACAGAGTCAGGAATATTATCTGAAATGCGGTGTTAGGCAGGGTGGGTTGACGTCCCCGAGTTTGTTTAACCTGTTTGTTAACCAGCTGATTGGCAGGCTCAGCGGAGCCATGGTCGGATGCTCAATAGATAGAAGAATGATCAATAATATTAGTTATGCGGACGACATGGTTCTGTTGAGCCCGTCAGTGAGTGCGCTTAGGAGACTTCTGGGCATTTGTGAATCATATGCCCTGTCACATGGACTCAAATATAATGCTAGTAAGAGTGTTTTCATGCTTTGCAAAGCAGGGAACTAGGCTCCCTCAAACGTGCCGCCAATTAAGATCGGTGGGTCGGCACTAGTGAGGGTCTCTAAAGTAAAATATTTGGGTCACATGATAACAGATCGGCTACAGGACGACGAAGACCTAGAGAGGGAAAGGAGGGCGTTGGCAGTCCGCTGCAATATGTTGGCCCGCAGATTCGCACGATGTACAGACGCCAGCACATCAACGTAAACTGTATACATATCTATAACTACGACGCGGCGTATAGTGTTAGAAAGAAAGTATCCTTGGTATGATTGGTGGAGTTTTCAACGTTTCAAAAATTGCCCAATGGTAGCACGTACTAATAATTGGAAGCCAATTACCATGTCTCACTAGGAATAAGCCACACCCACGCGCCACTGCGCGTCCGCAGCCGCTCCCGAGTTTCCCCGAACCTTCACGAAGTTAAACGAATGTCACATCAAATCGTTCGTTTGACATTTATTCAGTACGTCACTTGGAGCCAGGGGGAGTCAACTCTGTTAGGATTGGATGGCTCAGTAGGTGGGTTTGATATAGGGATTCCAGTACCAAAAAACAAATGTTAAAAATTCGATGTTAAATGGCAACATCAACGTTTTCAGCAAGGAGTACGTCGGTTCCGAATTGCGTCAAAAGCGATTATTTCGCGAATCCGACCAACGTGCAACGTCACAAATAGTACCCAATAGTCCTTATATTTTGTGACTATTAAATTTGGTCGGATTCGCGATTTAATCGCTTTTGACGCAATTCGGAACGCGGGGATGTGTTCTGTGGTTTTCAGTCAAACGTCAAAGTTAAAAAAATTCAAAATGGTTTTTCAAACGGTTCAAAACAAAAAATCTTTAATTAATTGCGTGTGTGATTGGTTTTTGTTGTCGTTTTTCCTGTATTTCGTGTTATTTTCCGTTCAAATTGTCGAGTTGAGTATTCTGCTCGAGACTCCGAATACGGGATACCATACCGCAGCATTTTGTTGTTTTAGAAGCCTAGTGACTTTTTAGCTTAGTGACTCTTATTTTGTGTTTATTTGTATTCTTTGGTCAGTGAATCGGTGAAAAATTATGAGGGACAATAACCGAAAATGTGCAAAATACAATGCATCCACAACTTAAGATTCGGAACTGATCTTACATCGTTTTCCGAAACCAGGACCTTCCAACTTACAGCGGTATGTATATTAAATAATCCAAAGTATAGTACCAATTTCAATTTCAATCAGTAATAACATTCTGTTATTGATAAAAAAATTCAACCCTAAAATCATGTTTTCAGGTCGGTAGCATGGGCAAAGTTTTGTTACCCAGAGGAGAACTGGAATTCTGTGAAATTTCAGAAACGCCTCTTTGTAAGCCATAAAATGCTTTGTTCTAAACATCCGCCCCTAAGACGACCCACTGACCATTTTCCCGAAAGTACAATTGTCCAAGACCTTTTGCAAAGGAAAAAGCTGCATAGATATTCCATTCCATCTGAACTCTCCACCACATCACAGCTCTCAAGTTGAGATGTCCATTGCTGACATTGGATCCAATCAACAGCCTGGAACTGGCTTCGCCCGCATGGTATGATGATAAAATTCCTATCCTATGTCCTTCTCTAAGGTTTAATCTATTTCTGTACTATTTATTTGTCAGAAAATTGATACAAAGTTGTTACATACTTTTAAAAGTTCATACAATTCTGCCGTTTCCAGTGTAAAAATACATTTTCAGGGTTTTGGTTATCTTGTTAGATATAACATTGAATTAAATAAATTAGAATAACATTCAAATTGCAAATTAGTCAAATATTAGGAATGGAAATGTCAAAAAGATTAAAATTAAGTCAAAGAGATAATAAGAATAGAATATAATTATTCTAATATTTAAGTCAAGTTTCATTTCATTCATAAAATCATTAGTTGAGTAATAGCATTTACATGAGATAATTGAATAATTTAGATTTAAATGTCCTAAAGTTAAGAGTTTTAAAACAGTCTGGTAGTTTATTATAAACTTTGGTCGCCATACAAAATACATTATTAGAAAATAGTTTAGTATTTCGTCTACATTCACGAAGCATGTGGACTTTGCGGCTAGGTCTAGATACAAGATCATTATGCAGATTAAATTCATGCTTATTTGGGCACACAAAAATACAAATTTCAAAAAAATATAGTGCTGGGAGTGGTAAAATTTTTAATTTTTTAATAATGGTATTTTGTATCTGTTTTAGTCTTCACATTTGGAACAGCCTGGAACTTCAAAAGCAACAATTTCAACTACTGATATTATGCAGACTCCAAACTCATCTGGTGTAAGTAAAATGTTTTTTATTCATGGTTTTTTTAAATGTTCCATACTAAAATCGCCAACCTTCACTTTATACCACTCACACTTACTTTATACTACTACTACTTTTTTTTTTTTTTGGATGGAAAATCATCAAATGACTCCTCCCGCTCTGAGTGGAGCGGAAGGGAGTGTCAGACTCTTACTGACTAAAACCCACCCGTGTTCCTACCTTAGCCCTTTATGTTCTGGGCCAGCGGTAACCCTTTCGAACAATCCCGCTGGACTACTACTACTTTACGTGTACTTTATCACTCTTGCATCTGTCTGTAGTCACAGTTGGTTTTTTTGGGTTCCGTACCCAAAGGGTAAAAACGGAACCCTATTACTAAGACTTCTCTGTCTGTCCGTCTGTCCATCCCTCTGTCTGTCACCAGGCTGTATCTCAAGAACCGCGATAGCTAGACAGTTGAAATTTTCACAAATTATGTATTTCTGTTGCCGCTATAACATCAAATACTAAAAATAAAATAAATATTTAATGGGAGCTCCCATACAACAAACGCGATTTTTTTGCCCTTTTTGCTCGATATCAAAAATGGCAACAGGTAGGCACTTGAAATATTCAGAAAATACTCAGTTGTATTTTAACTTTAATAATAAATAATAAAACAAAATAAAATAAATATTTAAGGGGGGCTCCCATATAACTAACATGTTTTATACATAGGTATACCGACTGAAAGTAGACCAATGAAATTGTGAAATGAGTGGCAGGTTCTACTGTTCCTAAAATTGTGAATAATAAATTTATGTTCACACTTAATTTACATTCCTCTATGTTTGGTTTTAGGCTAAATCCACTGAAAAAACTGATAAAGGAAAGCGACTAATTAAGGGGCTTACTTGACCTAAAGTGCGGTCACTGTCGAACTTCATAGAAAAGAAAGAGAAGCGCGATGACACAACGCTGGTAATTTGAAGAAAAAATTTGAATTACAATTCAAAATCTGATCAGATAGACGGATTTCAAGACCATGGAGGAGAGTATGGACGAGATCCACAAATAGCAAGTTATGCTCTAGTGTTCATGATTTTATGTATAAGGAAAAGAATTAAACAGCCTGTGGCATAATATTTGTCAGGAGATCATGTCACTGCAGACAGATTAATGATTTTGTTCAAAAAGGTACATTATTGTATTGGAATTATTTACACTTATTTACTGTTTAGTTAACTGAAAATCATTTTCTATTTGTGAACCTATAGTATGTTATTTTAATTTTATTTTCTTACTAAACATTATTAATTAACTTAATTTTCTAATTACAGGTTCTCCATGCTTGTTTTGAGGCATGTATCATAATTGCTGCAACTATTTGCGATATGGATGGGGTAAATAGAAGAACACTTTCACAACTAGGGGCATCTGTTGAACAACCACATTTTAGATTTCAGGAACATGAAATTGTTGCTCTACACGATACGTCCCATCTTCTTAAATGTTTTAGAAATTTATTTCTAAAATACAACTTAAAATGCAACACTAATGTTGAGTGCAATGAAAAACAAATTGCAGGTAATAATATCTTTCAATTTTATACTTTTACGGGGAGTAGTACCAGCAGTAATTTCTCATATATATCATATCTCATATTTTTTCTAAAATAAAAGTAGCCTAAGTTACTCCTTATTACATCAGCTATCTGCCAGTGAAAGTCCCGTCAAAATCGGTCCAGCCGTTTCAGAGATTAGCCGTAGCATTTATACATTGAGTAAAAAGCGGTTATTTTAATATTACAAACAGACACTCAAATTTTATTTATTTGTGTAGATTAGTGTTTAGTGTATAAATCAAGGAAAAACAAATATTTTGCAATTTCGGTCCACTTTTCTAGATACACCAACTTTATAAATGACTTTGTAATCCCATATAAATATATAGGATTACAAAGTTACATTTGCAGTGAATGAATCAGTGTACCTGTATATGTATAATATAATGGAATAATAGGTGTAGATAGGTACCTAGATATAATTATTTATTGACTTGACAATCGCACTAAAAAACCTAATTTAATATAATATGTATTACTTGTGAGATACATTGTGTTTTCATGCGATGGCCAAGCAATCTATTTATTTAAAACATAAAATATTTTTAATCTTGATATGGTCACTATAAGATGTTGTTAGGATAGCTAATTACGTAATAACTTAAGACAGATGGACCCTTAAGTAGGGACTGAATAAATTAAACGACTTGGTATTACATGGGTCTCACAACTTTTTACGGTAGAAGAACTGAGTTGCGAGACTTGTTTTTTTTACAAGTTATGGTTTTAATGGCATTATTTTGACTTGTAATAATGTAAAAGAAAAATTGTAAATCGATTTTGACCCACTGCTAATTATCGTATCTGCTGTATTATGATGATCAATATATACGTCTTTTTCAGATATCGCGACGTGGAATCACATTGCAGATTTTTTTGAATTGGATAACAACAACCCATTTTTCGTGTTTGCCTGCCCCTAACGAAGAGCCACTTAAATCCGAATAATAGACAAGAAATGAAAGTACAATATTAGCCGCGCAAGTTTTGAGCCATTCCAGTGTCTGCTGGAATGTATGCAAAAATTATCGAAGGTGTGTTGATATCATAATAATGATGTTAAAAAAACATCCATGAACTTAAGAATCAGCGTGATTATGCGAGTATGTGTCTAATTACTCATTGAAAGAAGGTCGTAAGTCAAACTAAACGTCAAGCCTATGACCTTTCGGTCGGTACTGTACTACCATCTGGACCCATTTTCTTTTTTCAAAAGTCAATCTTTTATTGCAATTAAAATGTTCATTGTTCTTAAAAACTGTTTTACGTTATTTTTAAATAACTAAAATAGTATTTATTTTTACAGGAGAGCTGCCAACAGAAGCACTTGCTACAGTCAACCTGCTAAACAAAATCGACCGATTGTTTGATAGCATAAATGCGGACTCTCCAATTTAAAAAAAGGCAAGAATGATTTGAGAAATATTTCAGACTGGAGCCCTCAGTTTGTCCATGGATCAAATGGATGAAAATACTGGGGAGATGCAAGCATGTGCCTATGTTTGTGGTTACATAGTTAGGAGAATGGAATCAAATTGTGAATCGTGTCCAATCTTTAACATCCTCTACAGATACTGTGTGCCATTTGTTTACTATATTTAAAGAATATGATTGAATGTGTAAACAAAAGTGCATCAATCATGTGTGATTATTTAAATAAAAATGCACACATGAGGGATGTTAAAGATTGCATTAAAGAATAGTTGCAAAAAAATATTAATTTTGATTTTCTAGATACATGTAGTGAACTTATAGGGCAAAATGTAACAATTAAAATAGATTCTATATTTTACATAAGCATTAACAGATTCTGTAATTTATTTTCTTTTGTAGGCGAGCCTACAAAAGAAAATAAATATATTAAAACACAAATAATATTTTTTTGACATATCGATACCAGTGGCTTTAGTGTGAGTTTTTTCGACTCACGTTCGATTGCGAGCGCGTTAGAATTTTGTATGGGAAATTAGTGACCACCAGGCGGTCGCAATCGAACGTGAGTGAAAAAAACTCACACTAAGGCCACAGAAGTATCAATTAATGTAAGAGACACGTTCACATTTTGACATTAATCATTCAAAGGAAATCTATACGTTAGTTTCAGGTTTTACAGCTTAGCTATCACAGATTTAAATGTAATTTAGAAATACAAAAATAAAACAATTGTTAATATTATTTTTATATTTTCGACTTTTATGTCTGCGTAATTATGATAAATTCAACACATTAACAGTCTATAAAACTTAAGTTTAAAACTTCTAAATAAACAGTCTTACAAACTCTGTACTTAGTAATTGAATGAATATACTAGAAACGAAAGATCGATTGTGAAAGATGATTAGTACGATGGCAATGAAAGTTGAAATGACGAATAGAAGGGACGGACGGATGTAAGGGAAGAAGATCGAATAAGAGGTGCATGAATTTTGTGAAAGATGATTAGAAGATGGCAGTGAAAGTTAAAATGACGAATAGAAGGGACGGACGGATGTCAGGGAAGAAGATCGAATAAGAGGTGCATGAATTGTGTGAAAGATGACTAGCATGATGGCAGTGAAAGTTGAAATGGGATGGTTCGTTTCCAGTACATTCATTCAATTACTAAGTATAGATTTTGTAAGACTGTTTATTAGAATACTATTACTTTTCAGAAGTTTTAAACTCAAGTTTTATAGACTGTTTAGTAATATTAACAATTGCTTTATTTTTGTATTCCTAAATTTCATTTAAATCTGTGATGGCTAAGCTGTAAAACCTGAAACTAACGTATATATTTGCTTTGAATGATTAATATTGGTTCATACCAACATTAGTCATGATAAGAACTTATTTCCATGGTGTTAAAATGCCATAAATTTTAGTAGATAATCTTATAGTTACATAATTACAACACTAAAAGTCCTTTACAATAGAATTACGTATAACTTTCTATTTCTCTTGCTGCTTACACTACGCTCGACGGTTTACACATAAAATATTAGTAACGTAAACCACAACTAAACATGTTTTTTTAATGTAAGGGACATGCTATATTTTAATCCACTCAAATATAATCGTTTTTTGGTTCTCCTGAAAAACCGTGGTTTGTCCCTTATATTAATCGATACTTCTGGTATCAAATGAGAATCAAATTAATGTAAATATTCAGTATTTTAGCAACGAACTTTTTAAAAAACAAAATAAAATAAAGCAAATACGAATTTGATTTCTACTTGTTACGTTTTATGCATATTACAGTAAGGAGCGTAAATAAAGATAGTTTTGTGAGATATTAATGTAAGAGAATAATTCTTAAAAAACTTATCATAAATTAAAGTAAGGAACATGTTATTTAATTAATTGTCTGATTTGAGGTTTAAGTTAATGGACTAAATAATTTAATACGATGACTTACTTTATTTTTCTGAGAAGATAAATGTTAAATATTTTTTTTTTGTTATAAATCGTTTGTCGCAGTTTTTTTAACTATAGAAAGTTTTTCATAATACCATTCGATACAGCGGAGAATTCTGAATTCCAATGTTATAATATAACTCAAAATTATACAAAATGTTCTCATACGTTAATTGGTACTTCATCTATAAACTATGTTAGCCTAACTATTTCTGTCTAAAAAAACAATTATAATTCTTGAACCTTAAAATTAAGTTATTCCTACAATGAAATATTTATTATGAATAGGTACTTAATTTATAATAAATGTTTATTCTCATTCATACATATTTTACTAGAAAATAATCAATCGGCCAGAAAAGTTCTCTATAGTTCTAAATAATAATCTTAATTTAATTTTAAAAGACCAAAAACAGGAAGAATCACAGGATGTAGAGATCGTTTAATTTACACTTAGGTACTGCACATACACTGATAAACATTTCCAGTATAAACTGACACCTCATTGTACGAAAATTCTATACAATTCGAGATCACCTTATACTGGAAATTATAGCTTCATAATTATGTAGCCTTGTGTACCATTTACAAACAATTGGCGTGTAATGTATGATTGTGTCTTATTGATTATGGTTTCCTTCATAAATAAAGTTGTATACGTTAAACTGTGCTTTTATTTAATTCTGTTTTAGAATTTCAAGTAACATGATGAGCACGTTCTAAATAAATTACTGATTCCTATTATTATCAAAAACTCGTTAATAATATGAATTAGTAATTTGTTTTAGAGCGAGCTCTTCCTGTTATACTACAAATTCAAATCACCAAAGAACACTCACACAAACACAACAACCATACACACGCATGCATACACACACATGCATACACACATGCACACTTTCAAATTTCGCGCCATGTCTAAGTTGCCAAAGGGGCCCACAAGCGACGCTAGTTGTCTTACTTTTAGACCAACATTTTTGTATGAACATGACGTTCTTCTCCGCTAGGAGTATAGTGTTCTGTGCTTGGAGCCGTGTTGCGGAAGTTCTAGTCCGCAGACATTTTAGAATGTGCGTTTTAATTATTTTTATCAAAGTTTAGTTAAATATCAAAATCAAGAATGCCGCCTCAGTTAACGCAAATTGAAAGGGAGCGCATCATAAGCCCTTCGATTGAGTGGATGTGATGTGATTGATATTTGTCGGCAGACGGGCATAACGGTGAGTAATATTTTTTGTACAATGCGATTCAAATAAGAATAGGAACGTCAATGACCTCTATCTGTCAAATGTTGATTGAAAAGTATGGTTTGCAAAGAAAACTTATTTGCGTAACAATAACTTTTTTTTTGCTTAACCGAATCTTAGATAAATCAAAGTGAAAAAAACATCAAAGAATTAGTCTTAATTAGTTTTTTTCTAATTATGCTACTTTCTTTCTTATTTTCATTGTTGACAACAATTCACCAGAAAGTAACGAAGATGCCAGCTGCCACATGCTCTGTGGTTGTTGGTGTGCTTCTTCGTGAGACTGAGTGCTTGTGGAGTGTTACTGCTTCTTTCGTTAATTCTGTATGTTACGTGGTTGTTTCCTGTTAAATTTGTTATTGTTGTTATTTGTTGACGATGACCACTCAAACAGTGATGCAGACATGTTCAGATTAAAAATTCTTCGTTCATGAAATGATGATTCGTAAATAATTAATGTTATTAAAAAAATATCTTGTTTTGCTCACCCTACCCCATTTATTCGATTTGACAGCTATGACGTCACAACATGGCGCTAAGTCGATCCTATTCTTAATTGAAACGCATTGTAGTTATAAATTTTAAATAATAATAAACAAAGGTTGTATTGTTAAAAATGTGTCAATGGTGTTTTTCTATAGAATTTTCGAATTAATAGAAGGGATAGATCTATATTTGTGGATAGGTATATCTTCTTTGTGTTCTTTCATAATGGGTGCGCGCTGTTTCGTGAAAGCTTAAATTCAGAGTTATACCTCCGTAAGCATAATTCGATGAACTATTGTTTTTGATTCCATTTAGGGCTGATTTTTCCAACGTCAGTTAATTTTTTAGCCAGCCAATTTATTACTATCGGAAGGAATCATTTTGAATTTTTGACAATTCTTCCAAACAAAAACTGTAAGATGTCAATTTTATTACAATAGTAAAAAATATCTGTCGATTGAAAAATCAGCCCTTACTCCTGGAACATTCTAAACAGAAGTTATTCCAGTAGGTAATGATTGGATTTTAAAGTAAATATTACCTATTATATGAATATTTGCGTGATTTTAGTGTCAAATGAGAGGATTATGTTTAAAACTGATATTCCCGTTTGAACTATGTAAATCGGTCCACGGGTTCTAGAGATAGAAAGAATTATGTCCTTGAAAACATGTCAAAGTTCGATTTTAGTAAGTTAATGTTCTAGAAAGTTTTTATTGTATAGAGATAGGATAAATGTTGATACGTAATACGAAAGAAGATTACATAGACCAATATAATGAAATTGTAACGATCGCCTAGGCTTAAAGAACATAAAAATAGGGATATTTAAGTGTCAGACCCAAGAGAAAATTACATGTAAAAATGGCTTAAAATCAAGGGTCTCTTTGCCTATAGTAATTGAGTAATAATGGGCAAATAAACTACAGCTAAGTATTTGTTTCGTTCCAGAAAAAAACAGTTTACTTCTGGCTTCGGCAGTGGGAAGAAAGCGGAAGCTTAGAACCGCCAGCTCTACGCGAGAGCCACGCGGCTGCAGACGAGACGATGTGGAGTAACCTCAATTTCGTACAGCGTGAGTAACTAGTAATCACACTTACCTATCACATTAACTTATATCATCACAGTTAACATAAAACATGGTTTTCCTAAAAAGTGAATAACAAAATTGATTAAAAAATTAAATTTAAAAAACCCCCGTCACAAAAAAATAATAAAATTAAATGTAAGTAATTGGAAAAGGATCAAATAATTTAAAAACCCCCAACTTAAAGAATCTAGGTAACGAGACTAAAACAGATAAATTCATTTGGCAGTCGGGGGACCTGTTAGCATAGAGAAGGTGTTCCACAGAACGGTCCCCCGACTTCCAAATGAATTTATCTGTTTTAGACTCGTTACCTAGATTCTTTAAGTTGGGGGTTTTTAAATTATTTGATCCTTTTCCAATTACTTACATTTAATTTTATTATTTTTTTGTGTCGGGGGCTTTTTTAAATTTTTATTTAATTTTTTATTTTATGCTTTTTGTAGGGACTCCTTAATTTTTGTTTCATTTCTTTTATTTTCTTGCGTTTTAAGATTCAGGTAATTTGGTGTTTAATCAGGTTTTTTATCCATCAAAAAATAATTATTAATTTATAGTTGAAGAATAATTTTGATTAAACAGACTTTTTGTTTTATTATATCCTTTTTCTAGAGGATGGATAGATAGAGGGGCCCGTGGCTAAATAATAACAGCCGCACAGTTCGATCGATCAGGTTAAGCTACGCTTGCTGCAGTTGGTCTGTGGATGGGTGACCATCTTTACATACCGAGACCCCTCCATGCCTCGGAAAGCACGTTAAGTCGTTGGTCCCAGCTGTCATTCGTGGATCTTTGACAGTCGTTACGGGTAGTCAGAAGCCCGAAAGTCTGACAACCAGTCTTACCAAGGGTATCGTATTACCCAGTAACTGGGTTGTGGAGGTCAGATAGGCAGTCGCTCCATGTAAAATACTGGTATTCAGCTGCATCCGGTTAGACTGGAAGCCGACCCCAACATAGTTGGGAAATGGCTAGGCAGATGATGAGATGATATCCTTTTTCTAGTTCTTCCTTTAGTTATTCAACTTTCGTATAAGTATTTCATAGCTATTAGATATCTTAGGTATTTCAGATCTAGTTTATAAAATGGGACTGCAACACTATCTGATGTAGAAATACCTACGCTTTTTAAGTAGGATAATTCCATTCGTAATAAAAATAGTCAAACTCAGTGGTTGTATCATTTATTATATTACTCTATTAGATAAAAATATCTTCAGTCCTTTACAACCATATTTTACAACCCACCTCAACAAAGGTGGAAGTTCTCAATTCGACAGATTATTTGTGTATGTTTGTTTATATTTGGAAGAATATTTTTTAACCGTTCCATAGTCATTTAAAGTTTATTCAAACTTCTTTCAAATTAATATTATTTCAAGTTAAACAAATATCAACTTTATTGTAATGGCAATTAAGTTGATTTCAGAGTGACTAGCACTATTGAAAAAGTTAAAGTTGTAGCGTAAACTGAACTTTCTTGTGTACGATTTAAAGTTATTTTTCTGTAAAGTCATTTTTGTTTACGATTTTTGGCAAATTAATCGCGAATGCAGATTAGTTAAGTTAGCCCCTACAATTTCTCATAACAAAGAATCCTATGTAAGTATTGAAAATGACAAAATTTTCTTTGTTTTAGATATCAATGGACACAGTCAGGAGACGCCGCCGGATTGAGAAAAGACGCCAGACATGTCGTTCGTTGATGTTGTGTCATAATAAACTATATTCCTCGCATGTAAGGACATGCGAGGAAAAATATGGAGATAGTTTGAAGCCTGGGGAAGGCCCCAGGCTTCAAACTATCTCCATATTTTTCATCACAATTGCCCACCGGCTTGGCCGCGAAGGCATAACACACAAAGTTCTTTCGCATTTATAATATTAGTATGGATCATTCTTCTAATATCGTGATAATTAATACTGTAAATTGAAGTTTTATATTTATTTTCGCACTACTGTTATATTCTTGAGAATTTTTCTTTACTATTGTTGGTGACAATTTAAGATAGGGCCGTCACCCACTGGCGGCATGGCATGACAAGGGATTTTAAAAGCTTACTTTTGTTTGGCGGCAGCATTTGATTTTTCTTAGCAGCCATTGGTAGTTGTAACTGTATAATTAATCTGTTACAAATATCAATAAAAATAAAAGCTTGTAAAAATAAATATTATTTACTTGTTTTTAATCAGTTTGTTGTGTGAAATGTTTGTGTTAACAGTGTTAAATTAGATTCGAAATCATCTGTAAGTATTACAAAAATCCCTTGTCGTGCCGTGCCTCCAGTGTGTGCCGGACCTTATACAGCCCAGTCAAATTATACTAATCTAGGTAAAAGCTTATTTTTGTTTGGCAATCAAATGCTACCGCATTTGATTTTGCTTGGCAGCCATTGGTGGTCTGTTACAAATAAAATTCTAATCTATATACCTAATAATAATAACGCCTTCGAAAGGTCCGCGAGATGTGTCAGACATTTTAAAAATAAAAATTCTTTATTGACATAGGTAATGGTTACAGAAACTTTTATGTAAGTATGAAGCATGTAGGACTGTAGGTATATTATAAATTACCTAATGTATAAAAATATTAAATTGTAGGTTATTCAAAACTAAACCATATAGGTAGATGGCTGAATGAAAATAATTTCTATAATATTAAGGATTTTTTTGAACATTAAATTATAATGTTTTTAAATTCAATTTTGTTTATTTGTGCATTTTTTTTTTCATTTATTGCAAAACTGTATGATCTCATATGCTTTAATAACACCTGTGTATACCATGTTTTACGCAAATAAATTATCTTTATCTATGGTATAGTTTGGTTTTATAACTTTTGTTGTAAGTATATTTTAATTTAAAGTAGGTAGTTGTTATAATGTTTTCAATTATATTAATGTTTAAAAATAAAAAGATTTGATTGTTATTCCGCATTTTATTTTAATATTTTTCCCGCGGTTTCACACGCGTTCCTGTAGGAACCTATCCTATGTCCTTTTCTGATTCGTAGGTATGCATAATTTCATGATGATCGGTTGTGTAGTTATAGTGCCAAAAGCAGGGGGTTAGCTACCGCCGTATCTGTTATACAGTGGGCCCCGACGGCATATTTATTTACTTAAAAAAACGTCACCGTCCTTTTTGCAAAAGACCCCGCCAAGATATTTTGGGGGCCCCTGGGGTTAGATCACACAGCCCTTTCGACTGCAGTCACTGCGTCTTCAGGTCATGACCGGCCGCCTTGCGGAGTTGTTTTAAAACTATGATATTTCCTAAGATATTCATTGAAATCAAATTTGTCAAGGGCAATTTTGTTCAAAATTAAATACTTGTGAATTTGTGATGAGTAACGTGTTTATTTGGATAAGGATTAATATCATGTTTATAAAAACACCTTTGCAATTATTGCATTATTTTAGAACTTTGATTACGATAAAAAACAGGCCAAGTGCGTGTCGGACTCGCATACGAAGGGTTCCGTACCACAAGGCAAAAACGCCTATAAAAACACGTTTGTTGTATGGGAGCCCCCCTTAAATATTTATTTTATTATTAAAGTAAAAATACAACTGAGTATTTTGTGAATTTTTCAAGTGCCTACCTGTTGCCTTTTTGATATCGAGCAAAACAGGGAAAAAAATCGTGTTTGTTCTAAGGGAGCCCCCTTAAATATTTATTTTATTTTGTTTTTAGTATTTGTTGTTATAGCGGCAACAGAAATACATAATTTGTGAAAATTTCAACTGTCTAGCTATCGCGGTTCTTGAGATACAGCCTGGTGACAGACAGGCGGACGGACGGACGGACAGACAGCGAAGTCTTAGTAATAGGTAGGGTTCCGTTTTTACCCTTTGGGTACGGAACCCTAAAAACGTTATATTGAATCAAGTAGAGAAGAATTTTTCAATTCGAACCAGCAGTTCCTGAGATTAGCGCGTTCAAACAAACTTATCAGCTTTATAATATTATAGTATAGATTTAGGATGTAAAGTAACGATAATAATATATTAGAACTTTATTTGAAAATTCATAACCTTTGAAGTCGTATCTTATTACTAGCGCAATAAGGTTGAACATCATGTCAAAGCAAACTTCGGTAGGTATTGGTAATTTCGTTACAAGGTTCAACCTGATTGTTTTGTAATAAGATCATGCTGCGGACGAAACGTTAATCTTAAACACGGCGGACTGACAAAAGGCTTTTTGTAGGTATAATTAATTGGCTAAACTTCACACACGTTCGTGATGGGGTAAGAAGTAGGTGTCCATATTTCTTTCAAAATTTCAAGCAGATTACCTATGTTATGGGTTTTCAGCATTTAATTTCGTGAAAATAAATAAAAATCTTTTATTTTGGAACAATAACAGATATAATAGGTATTATAAAAATAGTTAAAGGATGATAACTACAAAAGTTTATAACTGTGGCGCATGGCGCAGCTATCAATAATAGAATAGAAGAGCAAGGAACGCGCTAAGGCAGGTGACCGCCAGCCCGTCAGTAAGTAGGTAACAAAACCCGGAAAAGGTCATTCAAACCTGCTTGAAATTTAAAAACTGGCCAAGTGCGAGTCGGACTCGCACACGAAGGGTTCCGTACCACAAGGCGAAAACGCCGAAAAAAAACACGTTTGTTGTATGGGAGCCCCCCTTAAATATTTATTTTATGTTTTTTTAGTATTTGTTGTTATAGCGGCAACAGAAATACATCATCTGTGAAAATTTCAAATGTCTAGCTATCGCTATATATAAAAAAACATAAAATAAATATTTAAGGGGGGCTCCCATACAACAAACGCGATTGTTTTGCCCTTTTTTGCTCGATATCAAAAATGGCAACAGGTAGGCACTTGAAATATTCACAAAATACTGAGTTGTATTTTAACTTTAATAATAAAATTAAAATAAATATTTAAGGGGGGCTCCCATACAACAAACATGTTTTTTCGGCGTTTTTGCCTTGTGGTACGGAACCCTTCGTGTGCGAGTCCGACTCGCACTTGGCCAGTTTTTTACCCTTTGGGTACGGAACCCTAATAATAGGGTCCCGTTTTTACCCTTTGGGTACGGAACCCTAATAAAAAAGGAAATGTTTTTCTGATATGAGATTATACCTACTTACCTACCTACTTGTCTACTTAACAATATTCATCGAGAGCGTGTTTCGCTAATTCATTGTGTAACGAACGGTGTATACCGTACTACCTACCTGTTTAAATGTAATATGAGTAGGTAGTTACTACTTAATACTCTAAGTAATTTTCCAACAAATATTTAAAAATTAAGGATTAAGTAAAAGAAGACTATAAACTTTCATAGGTATTTTAAGCATTGCGCTGGGCGTTTCGATTCAATTATTCAACCTGCTACCATAGAACTATTATTACTTAGTGATACGACGACGCGACGCCGCCGCAAAACCAGTTTTTGCGCCAGGCCGGGGGCCTTCCGAATTGCGTCAAAAGCGATTACTTATATCGCGAATCCGACCAACGCGCAACGTCACAAATAGTAGTCAATAGTCCTTATATTTTGTGACTATTAAATTTGGTTGGATTCGCGATATAATCGCTTTTGACGCAATTCGGAACGCGGGGTATGTTACCGACCGGTAACAACTAGTACGGTATTTAGTCTTGCATGAAACGTGTAAGCGCCATGAAATTCTCGGCGCTTATGACGTTTTGGTCGCGAGAAAACTATACGTTTTAAGCGGTCTAGCGCTGCATGTTTTATAGTTTGGTGAGACGACACCTACTGTTTAAGCGCTGCAGCAAATACGCTCGCCCCACTGTCATCCTGTTTTGACACTGTATTTGATTCGGATAGCTACGCTATTTCTTATCGCACAGTATCTTATTCACACCACGACGACCATACGCACACACTCTCACGTACGCACTGCAGCACGACACATTACTAGTAAGAACAGACAAAAGCTATATGTCTCTTTCGCACGATTCTCGCTGTAGTTGCTCATAACGCGTTCAAGGCCAAAGTGGGGTAGGTTGATGTGCTGGCGACTGTACCACAGATGTAAAACTGTCACTTTTCAGAGCCTTCTGTCAGTCTTTTTACACGTGCAGTCTGTGGATCAACTTTACGCGGCGGGCTTACAACGCCCTTCGTGTTCAGTACAATGACGCGCTGAGGGCAGTGTTGAGAAAACTCCGGCACTGCAGTGCTTCCGCAATGTTTGCGGATGCTTCCATCGATGACTTCTTTTGCATCATTAGGAAAAGAACTGCATCGATGATGAGCAGGGTCCGTAGTAGCACCAACACTGTCCTCAGAACGTTAGCGTGCAAAATTGACAGTCCTTTTACTGTGTACTGGGCAAGTGTACACCCGAAATAGGAAATAGTCTTAGTGTGTAACTTGTTTTGTTTACTAACAAATTACTAACACCTTTTTATTTTAATTTTATTTTGTTTTATTTTTTTTTTTTGTGTGTGTACTATTAACAACCCTACTAATACTTTCTTTGTAAAAATGTATGGACGTATGTCTGAAATAAAGATAAATTATTATTATAATATCTGATGTAGAAATACCTATGCTTTTTAAGTAGGATAATTCCATTCGTAATAAAAATAGTCAAACTTAGTGGTCGTAGGTACGAGTCATCACTCCACTTTCCTCATCATTCTAGAGCATTAATCAGACAAAAAAATATTTTCAAGTTTTTAGTTTCCATTTTGTTAGTTAATATTCTTCATTCCCTTTCAATATAGTACACATTATTCTACTTGTCAAGCCCTTGCATTTGATACCTATATTGAAGAAGTTGTGAAGACAAAATTAAATTAAAAATTTAAAAAACCCCCGACACAAAAAATAATAAAATGAAATGTAATTGGAAAAGGATCAAATAATTTACTAAAAACCCCCAACTTAAAGAATCTAGGTAACGCGACTAAAACAGATAAATTCATATGGCAGTCGGGGGACCTCTTAGCATAGAAGGTGTTCCACAGAACGGTCCCCGACTTCCATATGAATTTATCTGTTTTAGTCTCGTTACCTAGATTCTTTAAGTTGGGGGTTTTTATTAAATTATTTGATCCTTTTCCAATTACATTTCATTTTATTATTTTTTGTGTCGGGGGTTTTTTAAATTTTTAATTTAATTTTTTATTTCATGCTTTTTGTAGGGACTCCTTAATTTTTGTATTTCATTTCTTTTGTTTTTTGCGTTTTAAGGTTCAGGCAATTTGGTGTTTAATCAGGGTTTTTATCCGTCAAAAAAGAATTACTTATTTATTTATAGTTGAAGAATAATTTTTAAGACTAAACAGATTTTTTTGTTCTATTTTATCCTTTTTCTAGTTCTTCCTTCAGTTATTCAACTTTCGTACAAGTGTTTCATAGCTATTAGATATCTTAGGTATTCCAGAACTAGTTTATAAAATGGGACTGCGATACTATCTGATGTACCTACGCTTTTTAAGTAGGATAATTCCATTAGTAATAAAAATAGTCAAACTCAGTGGTCGTAGGTACCAGTCATCACTCCACTTTCCTCATTATTCTAGAATGATGAGGAAAGGATAATTATTTTTATAGGTAATGCTCTAGAGCATTGGTCAGACAAAAAAGATGTTTTCAAGTTTTTAGTTTTCATTTCGTTAGTGAGGAATATTAATTCCTCACTCCCTTTCAATGTAGTGTACATTATTCTATTTGTCAAGCCCTTGCATTTGATACCTATATTAAAGGAGTTGTGAAAAAAATATATAAATCGCCATTTTGTGGTGGCGGCCATCTTGGATTTGAAATTTGTAATAGCGTATAGTATTCTACTAGTCAAGCCCTTTCATTTGACGCCCATATTGAGGGAGTTGTGAAAAAACAATGTAATTCGCCACTTTGTGGTGGCGGCCATCTTGGATTTGAAATTTATCATAGTGTATAGTATTCTACTATTCAGTCCCTTTCATTTGATACCCATATTAAGGGATTTGTGAAAAAATATGTAATCCGCCATTTTGTGGCGGCGGCCATCTTTGACCGATTTTCATCAAACATAGCTAAGAACACTCCCGACTAATTCACCTTTCAAACAAAAAAAACAAAATCAAAATCGGTTCATCCGTTCGGGAGCTACGATGCCACAGACAGACACACACACACACACACACACACACACACACACACACACACATCCCTGTTTGTACAGACACCCTTACGAGGACCTAGTTAATCCTAGAACGAACCGAGGACCCTCCAAAAAACTGGTTTAAACACCTCGTGGGCCTTTTAGAATAAGATAGAAAGAGACAGGTGAATAAACCTATAGTGATGAGCTTATTGGGATAATGCTATCTCAACATTTTTCTGTATGAATTTCGGCTATCATACTGAGGACCTGAAATACACAGCTAAATGTGACCAGCGATGCACATACGAGGACTTTGTGTGAGCAAACCGAGGACCTCTTACGTAAGCCCTGGGACGTCCTTCCGAGGACGTATTTTTACACAATATTTCTTATAGCTTGTACAGAGTGCGGACGTTGTGTTAGACTTTATATCACTAAACCGAGGACAGTTTTTCGCGTAGAACTTGTACAAACCGAGGACCTGGAAAATCTACCTACCTAAAACAGTTTACGTGTAAGATAATAATTATATCAATGTAAGTAGAATGCTCCGATTTATTACTTACACACTTTTTCTAAAATGAAGTACCAAGCGAGGACGAGTCGATGTCGTTACCTTTGTCGGCGCTTCTCAAAGTATTATTATTTAAGTATCACATGCTGCAGCCAGAGTCGTCTCTTCATGACGGTACTCCTCAGCACTTGATAGCATCGTCATCAAATTTGGCAGAGGCGTTAGGTTTATGTAGTAAAACTAAAATAATTACCAGTCTGTGCTGATGCTGCAGCGAGGGTCGTTTCTTTATAAGGGAACTCCTCAACAGTTGATAGCATCGACTTAAAATTTGGCATACGCGTTAAGTTTATGTAGTAAAACTAAAATAATTACCAGTTTGTACTGATGCTGCAGCCAGGGTCATTTCTTTATGAGGGAACTCCTCAACAGTTGATAGCATCGACTTAAAATTTGGCATACGTGTTAGGTTTATCTAGCAAAATTAAATAATTACCAGTTTGTTCTGATGCTGCAGCTAGGGTCGTTTCTTCATGGGAGAACTCCACAACAGATCGTATTTATATTCGTTAGGTTTATGTAGCAAAATTAAATAATTACCCGTTTGTGCTGATGCTGCAGCCAGGGTCATTTCTTTATGAGGGAACTCCTCAACAGTTGATAGTACCGTCTTCAAATTTGGCACACGTCTTATGTTTATCTAGTAACACCAAAATAATTACTAGTTTGTGCTGATGCTGCAGCCAAGGTCGTTTCTTCATGACCCACTCCTCAACAGTTAATAGCACCGTCTTCAAATTTGGCACACGCGTTATGTTTATATAGTTACACCAAAATAATTACCACTTTGTACTGATGCTGCAGCCAGGGTCATTTCATTATGAGGGAACTCCTCAACAGTTGATAGCACCGTCTTAAAATGTGGCACATGCCTGATGTTTATCTAGTAACACCAAAATAATTACCAGTTTGTGCTGATGCTGCAGCCAAGGTCGTTCTTCATGAGGGAACTCCTCGACAGTTGATAGCACCGTCTTCAAATTTGGCACACGCGTTATGTTTATTTAGTGACACCAAAATAATTACCAGTTTGTACTGATGCTGCAGCCAGGGTCATTTCTTTATGAGGGAACTCCTCAACAGTTGATGGCACCGTCTTCAAATTTGGCACACGTCTTATGTTTATCTAGTAACACCAAAATAATTACCAGTTTGTGCTGATGCTGCAGCCAAGGTCGTTTCTTCATGAGGGAACTCCTCAACAGTTGATAGCACCGTCTTCAAATTTGGCACTCGCGTTATGTTTATCTAGTAACACCAAAATAATTACCAGTTTGTGCTGATGCTGCAGCCAAGGTCGTTTCTTCATGAGGGAACTCCTCAACAGTTGATAGCACCATCTCCAAATTTGGCATACGTATTAAGTTTAAGTTGTAAAATTATTTTTATTATCAGTTTCCATGATCCCGCAATGTGTTAATTAGCAAAAAAAAAGCAATAAATCGTCGTAATCGTCTAAACTTGCTGTGGAGTATCTTAATTTGACAGGACTAAACTAATATTTATCTTGTCCTTTTCTTAATGAAATAGAAAGAAAAAGATGCACTGAACATAAATTTAGTTTAGTTTGTGAACAAGGGAATCGGCGCCATTAAGTTATTAAGTTTTCATGCTTCCCAAATTATTTTGATCTCACTTAATAATATTTCTTTGTTGTTTTCTAACTAAGCATTGTGTTATGTAATTTTATGTCAAGTTTTTAGCCCAAATTATGTCGATCTCTTTTAATTATGGTTTCTATAAGTCTTTTTGTTTGAGCCGTTTTCTAATAACTGTTATGTAAGTTTTCTAATCATGCTTCTCAAACATGTTACTGCAACTTGATGATTATTTCTATAAGTAGATCATGTAAAGTTTATGTGGTTTTCTTTATTACGTTCATGTTCTTTATTTCTTTATATTTGCTTCAAATCTTGCTGCAGACATTTCACCTAGGAAGGCATTTACTTTAGATTCTTTATGAAAAGCACACGTATTCAGCTCCTATGACAATACAATATTTTATGGTGCAAATCATAGTTATATAATACTAGCTGACCCGGAAAACGTTGTTTTGCCATATAAATTATTTCTAGCTGCCCAGCGCTACTTCGTTCGCGTGGTGTCCTACCCTACCCCTACCCTACCCCTACCCTACCCCTACCCTACTCCTACCCTACTCCTACACTACTCCTACCCTACTCCTAGCCTACTTCTACACTACTCCTACCCTACTTCTAACCTACTCCTACCCTACTCCTACCCAACTACTAACCTACTCCTAGCGTACTCCTATAAATAAATAAAAGTATTAAAAAAAAGTATCCTATATCCGTCTCCTGGTTCTATGCTACCTCCCCTCCAATTTTCAGCCAAATCCGTTTAGCCGTTCTTGAGTTATAAAAAGTGTAACTAACACGACGTTCTTTTATATATATACTCGTAGATAAGCGAGCCTAGGTACTTAGCACATACTGCAGAAGAAGCCTGATTATTCCTCGTGCACCTAGTAGCTACTAACAATTTGTTTAAGGATTCAGTCTACCTTCGATTTCCTCCTTCATAATTTTATTTAAATGACAGCATATAATTTGTCTTCTACACACGAGGAAAACTGTCGAAACGAGGACTAGAATACACACTGTTCGGAAAATCTACCAACCGAGGTCTTAAATACACATTGTCTGGAAAAGCTACCTAACCGAGGACTTTTGTGTTAAAGTTAACACATAGGTCCTCGGATAATACAACAAACGTGAAATGAGTGTAAAGAATGTGTGTATGAGGCGACAGTGGCACCATCTGGTGGATACACAATGTTTGTGTAAGATTATGAATAATCTTGATCAAACCGAGGTTCAGACAACTTTTTTGTATTAAGTATATAGGAAGACTCAAAATCGCTTGCAGAATGCGAATCTTTGGTCAAGTCAAACCGAGGACCCTCGAAAAGGTCCTCGCTTTGAAAAGGTCCCCGGTCGTGCCTTGTGTATTCATACGCACGTCCTCGGATGGTACTTAAAACAAACACACAGACACGTCAAACTTATAACACCCCGTCGTTTTTGCGTCGGGGGTTAAAAATAAAATTCGCCATTTTGTGGTGGCGGCCATCTTGGATTTGAAATTTGTAATAGCGTATATATAGTATTCTACTAGTCTGTCTGTGTGGTGCCGGACTTAATGAATAGCACCAGCCCATACTTCCCGTGGGTGTCGTAAAAGGCGACTAAGGGGCGTACCGGAGAATGGGCAGCAGCGTTCTCTATGCATTCCACCACCATACTATACTGCGATCGCCAACCCGCCTGCCAAGCGTGGCGATTATGGCAAACCGGGGGGGTTTTTTGGGGGAGGCTATGTCCAGAAGTGGACGTCTTTCGGCTGAAATGATGATTCTACTAGTCAAGCCCTTTCATTTGATACCTACCCATATTGAGGGAGTTGTGAAAAAAAATGTAAATCGCCATTTTGTGGTGGCGGCCATCTTGGATTTGAAATTTATCAGAGTGTATAGTATTCTACTATTCAAGCCCTTTTATTTGATACCCATATTAAGGGAGTTGTGAAAAAATATGTAGTCCGCCATTTTGTGGCGGCGGCCATCTTGGACCGATTTTCATCAAACATAGCTAAGAACACTCCCGACTAATTCACCTTTCAAACAAAAAAAACAAAATCAAAATCGGTTCATCCGTTCGGGAGCTAGGATGACACAGACAGACACACACACACACAGACACGTCAAACTTATAACACCCCTTCGTTTTTGCGTCGGGGGTTAAAAACACAAAACACACACACGTACACTTACCGTTACTCTTCGTACTTACATCAAATTAAGAATCTCTTCTGGTCCCGACTACTCGCTTCCAATCAAAATTGCGGCATTAATTATTCCCCTGTCAATTTTTATTCTCAAAACTATTTGTGTTCATGGATAAAACTGACCTGTTAACTGACTGTCATATAGATGAGACGCTAAGCATATCTTGCCGCACCGTCGAGAAACTTGAGTTATGCGGGAATTTACTTTTGGAACATAACCTAAGGGTATTATTGACTTTAAACATAAGGAGCTTGCATAAAAACAGCCTCCAAGCATCTTTGTGTCGTCTTGACTTTCAACCTGATGTAATTGTTATCAAAACTTAAATTCGTAGACTTACTAGATAGATAGGTGATAAATACTTGTGTATTTTTAAAAAACTAGATAACTTAAGGATATTGAGTTTGCGCTGAAAAAAACAGTTTTACTGTTTTTTCCCTTAAATAAAAACTCCGTTATCTTTCAATTGCCCGGGTATAAAAGTTTCCATACTACCAACAAAAAGAGACAAGAGTTGCGGGGTTACTGTTTACGTTAGGGATCTCTAGACCGTGCCAGTCTCCGAACCAGAATTTGACGATGCTTATTGTCTGCAGGTCAAGTTGCAGAATAAAATCTCACTCCTCGGTATATACCGCTCACCTTCATTCATCAACACTGATCGCTTTTTGAACTCTTTGGACGATTCCTTAGATAAACTGAAAAACGATGCATGTGTTATTGTGACGGGTGACATCAACATTAACCTACTAAATGATTCACCGAATGCCGCCCATGCATCATATTAATGTTTGATGACTGAACACGGGCTATTGCCAGCTATCACTCAGCCAACTCGGGGAAAAGCGTGTCACAGCTTCGTTAAACTTAGAGAAGTTTAACGAAGCCGTGGTCTAGACACGCTTTTCCCCGAGTTGGCTGAGTGATAGCTGGCAATAGCCCAAGGCGCACCAAGGCGCAGGGAATCGTCTGTGAGGTCTCGGTGACGGATCATCACCTGGTGCTGCTCGGAATAAACTTCTCTAATCCAAAAGCTAAACCCAAAAACAGATTCAAACTTATAACCGACTACTCTATGGTGATTGAAGAAGTAAGCTAGCTCAATTGGGCTGATGTTACCTGCGTAACAAATATTAATGATGCAGTACTTCTGTTCAAGACCCTGACAGACATCATTAAAAAACACTATTTAAACAAAAATCAGTCTTTCTAAAATTGAACTTAAAGCCCCAGGGCTTTAAGTTAAATTTAGAAAGACTGATTTTTGTTTTTAAGGCCTGGCGTGATCCAGATCACGCCAGGCCTTCTTAGATGCATCCGTCACCGAGATGTTCACGCACAAATGAACCAGCAACCCAATAATGATGCTCTAAAAATTGTCTATTCAAGATATAGAAACTACTGCAACGACATTCTACGCCAGCACAAAACTGATCATGACAGGAAAGAATTGGAAAAAACAGAAATGAACCAAATAAGCTCTGGAGTACTACACTTTAAAAGAAATATGCCAAGTCCCCAAGCAAACCAGCGACAACCAAGAATTGCTAAAACATAAAGAAAACCACAACATCTCCATTGACAAGTGCAACGAGTACTTTGTCTCAGTTGGTTAGGAACATCATAAATAAGCGACCGACAACGTGAGACGAACAACGATTCGGAGTTGAAGGCAAAAACCCACCCAAAGACTCTCTGTTCTTACTCCCTATTGACAATCAAGTAATTAGTAACATTATAGACGATCTCAAAGATAACAGCGTTCCAGGTCTCGATGAATTTCGGCCTCTGTTCCTTAAACACGTAAAGAGATACATACTAGAACCCCTAAAACACATATGCAATCTGAGCATGGAAACTGGAGCCGTTCCCACCTGCTGGAAGACTGCTGTTGTCACACCCATCCACAAAAGTGGTTCCAAGAATGTCCTTGATAACTACAGGCCAATTTCACTGCTTTGTTTACACAAAGCAGTGAAATTGGCCTGTAGTCGTGTGAAGTTACCGTCTAAAATCCTTGAAAAACTGGTTAACAAGCACCTTTTCAGCTTTCTAGAAAAAACTCTTTACTCTCGGAGCGGCAGTTTGGCTTTCTGAGAGGGAAATCTACTGAGCAAGATGTGAGTCTACTGACTGGCATTATCTCTTCAAACATCGACAAGGGCCACCGTACATCCCTGCGGACTCTCCGTCCGCTTACCGGCCCATCGTGCTGCTCGACGAGGTGGGCAAGCTCTTTGAAAGAGTCATTGCAGACCGCCTCGTCGGGCAGCTGTTGCGGGTGGGGCCGGACCAGGCGGAGGGCCAGTTCGGTTTCCGCAGGGGGCGCTCTACGGTTGACGCTGTCATGCGCGTACGAGCCCTCACGACGGGGGATGCTGTTGCCCGGGGTGGGGTCGTCTTGGCGGTGTCTCTAGACATTGCCAATGCCTTCAACACCCTGCCCTGGAGTTGCATCAGGGAGGCACTCCGGTATCACCGGATGCCGACCTACCTCTGTCGCGTGGTCGAGGCCTATCTGACGGACAGGGCCGTCATCTACCCCGGTCATCAGGGAGAGTGGAAACGGCGAGAGATGTCGTGCGGTGTCCCACAGGGATCGGTCCTGGGGCCGCCTCTGTGGAACATCGGGTACGACTGGGTGCTGCGCGCCGACCTCCCTAGCGGCGTCAGCGTAGTTTGCTACGCTGACGACACGCTGGTCCTGGCGCAGGGGAGGTCGCACCAGGCGGCGGCGGAACTAGCGACACGCGGGGTTGCGACAGTCGTTGAAAGGATCCGGCAACTGGGACTCGAGGTGGCCCTGCACAAGTCCGAGGCCATGTGTTTTCATGGCCCTCGGAACGCGCCACCGTCGGGTTCCCAAATAACGGTAGGAGGGGTTCACATCGGCGTCGAGTCGACGATGAAGTACCTGGGACTCGTCCTCGACAGCCGGTGGAATTTCGTGGAGCACTTCAGACGTTTGGCTCCCAGACTGGAGCGGGCCGGCGCTGCGTTGAAACGGCTCCTGCCCAATCTAGGGGGTCCAAACGCCTCCTGCCGGAGGCTCTACGCGGGGGTCGTGCGGTCCATAACCCTTTACGGGGCACCGGTGTGGGCGCGTTCACTGAGGCGGCGGTTGAACGCGTCCCAGAGGGTCATGGCCGTCCGGCTAGTCCGGGGTTACCGCACGGTCTCCGGGGCGAGCCTCCTTGCCGAATTGCCGCCATGGGATCTGGAGGCCAAAGTCCTCGCCCACATATGGGAGTGGCGAGAGGAGGTAAAACGCCGGGGCGAAACTCCGCTGCCGCGAGAAATCGCGGCGCAGCGGTCAGAGCTCCGGCGGGATCTCATGGCGACATGGAGAGTTCCACTGTCGCAACCCAGTGCTGGGCACGCCACAATTGCGGCGATAAGTCCCCTCTTTGAGGAGTGGCTAGGGAGGCGCCACGGCGTCCTCTCCTTCCGCCTAAAGCAGGTCCTCACCGGGCACGGCTGCTTCGGGAGGTTCCTGTTTAGAATAGGGCAGGAGGAAACGCCCGGGTGTCACCATTGTGTGGATCGCCCGGAGGACACGGTGGAGCATACGGTGGAGATCTGCCCAGCTTGGGCAGAGCACCGCCGTGTCCTCACGGAGGCGATCGGTGGCGGCGATCTCTCGCGTCCGGCCCTAGTCCGGGCCATGGTACGGAGCGAGAGTACATGGGAGGCTGTCGCCTCCTTCTGCGAAGCAGCGATGCTCGCGAAGGAGGAGGCGGAGCGCGTAAGGGAGAGGCAATCCTTGCGCCCTCACGCCCCTAGCCGCTGCAGGAGACGCCCTGGGCGTCGGGAATCGATAGCCGATTCCCGGCCACCGTAGGCGCGGGCTTGCGGGCGGCGAGCAATGGGCAGCTCGCCGTCCGGTAAGGACCAGGCCCGTGTCGACGGCGCGTTGTGTTCCACGCGCGCCTCAAGGAGATGTCAGCCCCAAATGACGGGGTCCGCTAGGGCCGATGTCCGCCAGGGTCGCGGGTTGTTCGAAAGAGATACCGTGGCCCCTGGCACAGGCAATTGAAGGAACACGGGTGGGTTTTAGTCAGTAAGAGTCTGACACTCCCTTCCGCTCCGCCCAGAGCGGGAGGGGTCATTTAATGATTTCCCACCCAAAAAAAAAAAAAAAAGGGCCACCGTACATTTGCAAATACAATAATATTGTTCCATTTAAACTTGGCGGGTTTTCAGAAAATACTTACAACAGAATTGCAAAATAAGGCCGGTGCAAAGAAAATGGTTTAAAACTTGGCGTTAGTTTCGATTTCAACTCTTTTGCTGGTCAAACATCTACACGAAGTAAGGAAGTTGGCCTTCTTTTTCAACATTATATGTTTTTGGTGGGATTTCATTTCTTTTTGCCAAGTGGGTAGATACACGTGTAGGATTAAATTGTATAGCCTAGGTTTCCTTTTTTTTTGATAATTGTGGTTTTTTATTATTTTTTCTCTTACGAGGTGTTTTTTAGGGTTCCGTACCCAAAGGGTAAAAACGGAACCCTATTACTAAGACTTCGCTGTCTGAGCGGGGTTTACTGCTTGATTTCGAATGTCATATGCCCGATGGCTAATTCCCCGAAGTCATCAGATCGAACGTCCGGATTGCCTAAATTCCATAGCATCGATGTTCCACAATTTCGAATAGCCAGGTCTGTCACCAGGCTGTATCCTAAGAACCGCGATAGCTAGACAGTTAAAATTTTCACAAATTATGTATTTCTGTTGCCGCTATAACAACAAATACTAAAAACAAAGTAAAATATATATTTAAGGGGGGCTCCCATACAACAAACGCGATTTTTTTGTCCTTTTTTGCTCGATATCAAAAATGGCAACAGGTAGGCACTTGAAATATTCACAAAATACTCTTCTAAATGTACATTTAGATAGCCAACATTCTGTCAATACAATAATGTCACATTCCGTATCCAGCCGTTTCAACAGAATGTGAAGCATGATTTTGCCACTGATAATGAAACCACATCAATATCAGTAAGTAACTTATCCATAGTTTTATTTACTTTTATTTACTATAGACTACTACTTAGTATAAAATTAAAAATGTACAAGTAAATTAATACGACTTATTGACTAATGCAGGAAATAAAAGATTAGGGGCGACGCTCTTAGGCGCCTTCATTATAATTTATAGAGTTAATATACCTGCTTTCAGCAATTTTCTTTGCCGGGCATTCCAGATCACCTGTTTTGTGGTTGCTGGGTTTTTTGTTGCACACTGCGATGGTTCAGCACTCTTTGCGCAATCATTATTCTGGTGACCTTGTTGTCCACAATGTCCACACGTGTGGGTTTCCTCCCGATAGGTCTTTGCAGCATGCCCGTACTGTTGGCACTTAAAACACCTAGTCACAAGTGTGAAATCCTTAACTGGGCAGGAAGTCCAATTTATAAATACTCGATCTTGGTTAATAAGGGCTTTTCTTATGTTGGCAGGAACTTCTAAAATAAAATTGCACGTTGGTCCTTCTTTCTTTCCCGACTTGTGACTTAGTTTTAAAGAGGATAGGACAGATTCACGAGGCAGATTAGGTAGCTTGTCGGCTAGGTTTTGCTCATATATGCAGTCGTAGACTTCTTGGTCAGTTAGGGCTGAGGGTACTCCTATCACTATAATTCTAGGTCTTTTCTTGTGGGGTTCTTCTCTTCAACTTTCAGGCCGGAACTACTTAGCTGTGACGAGTTTCGTAGTTTCTCTATGTCATCCTTGGTTTGAGTGCTGATGATAATTCCTCCATTTTTAGGGTTCCGTAGCCAAATGGCAAAATCGGAACCCTTATAGATTCGTCATGTCTGTCTGTCTGTCCGTCTGTCTGTCTGTCTGTCTGTCTGTCCGTCCGTATGTCACAGCCACTTTTCTCCGAAACTATAAGAACTATTATATACTGTTGAAACTTGGTAAGTAGATGTATTCTGTGAACCGCATTAAGATTTTCACACAAAAATAGAAAAAGAACTATAAATTTTAGGGTTCCCCATACTTAGAACCGAAACTCATTTTTTTTTTTTCGTCAATCCCATACGTGTGGGGTATCTATGGGTAGGTCTTCAAAAATGATATTGAGGTTTCTAATATCATTTTTTTCTATACTGAATAGTTTGCGCGAGAGACACTTCCAAAGTGGTAAAATGTGTGTCCCCCCTGTAACTTCTAAAATAAGAGAATGATAAAACTAAAAAAAATATATGATGTACATTACCATGTAAAGTGAAGGGTTTAGAGCAAAATAAACCAGGATTGAGTTTAGAACAATTGATTTATTGTGATCGACAATACCGTGACAGATTACAAGATAAAAAGGGGGCAGTACAATCCGAACAAGCAGGGGAGTAAGAAAAACGCGCTACATGGTGGGCAATAAATGCAACTTATGACATCTTAATCTGTTTGGTTTATACTTACTTAACACCTGCCCTTAAACTAAACAGTCTTTAAACCAAGATTAGAAACACAACTGAAATGCTTTTCTCTACCTAAAGATTTTGTCAATACATCTGCTGGCATAAATTCAGTGGATAAGTACTCTAAAATCACAATTTTATCTTTTACAATTTGCCGTACAAAATGATGTCTTATATCTATATGTTTACTTCTACTATGATGTATTTGACTATTAGGTACATAGTTTTGAGCTGACTGACTGTCGTTATACAATGTTACAGAAAAATATTTACCCAAACATTCATTCAAAAAACTTCTAATAAATTTAGCTTCTTATGCACCTTCACATAAAGCCATATATTCAGCTTCGGTGCTTGAAAGAGCCACGGTTCTCTGTTTGCGGCTTTCCCATGATACAGCGGCGTTACCTATTTTAAATACATAGCCCGTATAAGAACGTCGATCTAATTGATTCGATGCCCAATCCGCGTCAACAAAGCCTGAAACAGAGAATGTGGATTTTTCATACACTATAAATTATAGTCTATAGTACCCTTTAAATATCGCAAAATACGTTTCGCTGCTTTCCAGTGTATATCAGAATGACAATTCTTAAACTGACTTAGTAAACTTGCTGCATAAGCGATATCTGGTCTCGTACATACTGCTATATACATAATGCATCCCATAAGGCTTCTAAATCTTGAATTAGGGTCACTCTGATCTCCTTTTTCATATTTCATACCATTTTCTAATGGTGTATTCAAAGGCTTACATTCAGTCATTTTAAATTGCTCCAGAACTTTCTGTGTGTAATTTTTCTGATCAAGTATTATCTTATTTTCTTCTTGTCTTAAACGCATTCCCAATATATGTGTAGCTCGGCCAAGATCTTTCATTTCAAACATCCTCATTAGCTCTTCTTTCAGCTTCATCTTTTCTGGTGTATCTTTACTGAAAATTAAAATATCATCCACATAAAGTGCCAATATTATAAGATTGCCTTTGTCATCAGATTTTATGTAAACACATGGTTCGCTGAGAGATTTTCTGAACTGGAGGTCAGTTAGAACTTTATCTATCTTATGATACCATATATTATTCAATTTAAAAACATAGTTTTCCTCCCCTTTCACTTTAAACCCATCTGGCTGCTCCATATACACGTCTTTTTTCAAATCCCCATTCAAAAACGCCGTTTTGACATCCATGTGATCAACGTGCATGTCTAAGTTAACTGCTAGGGCAAGTAAGGTACGTATTGTAGAATATCTTACCACAGGGTTCCTTGTAGTCTACTCCATACTTTTGGGTAAAGCCTTTTGCAACAAGACGAGCTTTATGGCGTAATAGTTGACCATCAGTTCCCATCTTCTTCTTAAAAACCCATTTACATTTCACCGCTTTCTTTCCTGCAGGTAATGATGTCAAAATCCAAGCCTTATTCTTTTCAAATGACTCATACTCATCTATGATCGCTTTCTTCCAGAGTTCACTTTCAGGTCCAGACAATGCCTCGTCAATAGTCAACGGTTCATTATTGCAGGTCATGATTGTCATGGCCGCTTCATCAGTTGCAGCATCTTCTAAATCTTCGTACTCACTCGTTGACAAATCTAAAGCCATATCAGGAGTCTACGTAACATCTGAATAGTTATCATCAGGAGAAGAATTAGAATCAGATATTTCTACTATTGATTCACGCGGTCGTGGTGGTGATTGTAGTTCAATTTCATTACTGATCATCTCGGTAGTCGCGCTATTACTATCATCACTACTGAGATCTATTTGACAATCATCAGCACTAGTTTCCTGAGTATATTCTAAATCCTTGTACATTTTATCCTCTAAAAATTGAACATCTCTAGACTTAATACATTTAGACGGATTATCTGGATCTGCCAATCGATAACCTTTCGACTCATTACAATAACCAGTAAAAATGTACCTTTTACTTTTGGCATCTAGTTTCTTGCGTCTTTCATAAGGAATCATAGCATACGCAGTACAGCCAAATACTCGTAAGTTAGATAGATCAACTTTATTACCAGTCCATTTTTCCTCCGGTGTAGTTCCTCTCACTGCCTTGCTCGGTGATTTATTCTTAATAAAGATAGCTGTGTTGACTGCCTCCGCCCAGAACCTCCGATCCATTCCTGCATCCTGTAGCATACAGCGTGCTGCTTCCATATTAGTGCGATTGGCCCTCTCCGCAACACCGTTTTGTTGTGGCGAATAGGGCACGGTTGTCTGGTGCTCGATGCCATGCTCTCTCAGAAATATCTGGAATTGTTTATTAACATATTCTTGTCCATTGTCGGTTCTAAGCTTCTTTATTTTCAAATCAGTTTGATTTTCCACAAAACTCTTAAATGTTTTAAATACTGGCAACACTTCATCTTTTGTTCTAATAAAATAACCGAATGTCATTCTAGTGTAATCATCTATAAATGTCAATAGATATTTGGCACCGCTAAATGAGGATACTGACATTGGTCCACACAAATCAGAGTGTATAAGACCTAGCCTTTCACTTGCTCTATTGTGAGACTGTTTTGGAAATGGTAATCTACATTGTTTCCCTTTAATGCAAGCTACACAAGGGGTATAATTATGATCAGTGTAATCAATTCCACTAGCCATACCTTTCTTGAGTAAGTCCATACTTCTTATGTTCAGGTGCCCGAGTCTGCGATGCCATAATTCTTGG
Organism: Mesoligia furuncula; assembly: GCA_916614155.1. Classification (NCBI taxonomy): domain Eukaryota; kingdom Metazoa; phylum Arthropoda; class Insecta; order Lepidoptera; family Noctuidae; genus Mesoligia; species Mesoligia furuncula. The sequence goes on from OU744816.1 coordinate 20,259,354, forward strand.
GATGACCTCGCCTCGCACAGATTCGCAGCTTCTGCTTCCTGCCCTCCAGACAGAATCTCCATCAAAGGTTGCCCTTTTAGCTCTGTCTGACAAACTGCAGCCAGCTCACGTCCATCTGTTGCAGTGTCCAGTTGATAGACACTATTCACCTTCGTAGCACTTGCAACAACTGTCTCACCACAGCCAATTCTGCACAATTCTGTATCAAAGTGCACATTTAACCCCTTCTCTGTCAATTTGTTAACAGAAAGTAGATTAGTAGACAAGTCCGGCACAAAATTAACATCACAAATTTTTGTAGTTTGTTTAGTCCCTTTCAAAAATAATTCTACATCGCCATGTCCCTCACTGGATATTTTGTGATTGTTCGCAACTGTAACCAACCTCGGAGTGTCCACAACGTAATTCTTGAGAATGTTTTTGTTGTTTGTCATATGACAAGTAGCACCGGAATCAACATACCACGCATTTCGAATGTCCACTGCCAATGCCGTAAGTAATGTCCCGTTCCACGCTTTTTCACTTTTCTCACTCTTTTTATCACTTTTGTTTGTTTTTGTTGGACAGTTTTTACAAAAATGACCGGGTTTTTTACAAGTGAAACACTTTAATTTTGTAGAATTTTTGTTATTTGATTTCGACGACCGGTTTGTCAACAATGCACTTTCTTCACTTTTATCAAAGTCTCTGCGTAAGTTTTCTTGTAAAAGTTTGCTTTTCACGGTTTCACTGCACAGTTTTATGTTCGAATTTTCCAATGCCATAATTAGCGGGTCATAGGTTGAAGGCAAACCACTCAACATCAACACTGACAGGAAATCATCGTCCAATGGAGCACTAATGTCTCGTAGTTGTTGATCTAAATCACTGATCTTCATGAGATACGCTTCCATATCACTGAATTGTTCCAGTTTCAATCCAAACAATGTTCGTAAAAGTCCAAGTCTTCTACACAGCCCCCGGTCCTCATAAGCATTTTTGAGGTTATGCCAGGCTGCATGCCCGGTGCTGACATTTCGCACATGCGCGAATGACGACGGCTGGACCATGAGACATATTTTCGCTAGCACCCTTTGTTGTTTGCGCTCGTCCTTAACCTTGGGTACACCCGGCGCCGATTCCTCTATGCAGTCCCATAAGTCCTCATGTATTAAGTACATGCGCATCAAGAATTTCCAATTTCCGTAGTTGGAAATGCCATTTAGTTTCTCAAAATTCACTGAAATTCCAGAACTTGTAGCCGTACTAGCCGTTGAACCGGCACCGCCTGCGCTGGCGCCGCTGCCATTACCATTAGGCTTTTTATTTTTTATAGTTTAACTTTTACTTTTACACACCAAATACTATTTTTATTTAACTTTTTACGCATTCTGGGCCCATAACCTGAAGGGTTTAGACCAAAATAAACCAGGATTGAGTTTAGAACAATTGATTTATTGTGATCGACAATACCGTGACAGATTACAAGATAAAAATGGGGCAGTACAATCAGAACAAGCAGGGGAGTAAGAAAAACGCGCCACCTGGTGGGCAATAAATGCAACTTATGACATCTTAATCTGTTTGGTTTATACTTGCTTACTAACATAAACTACCACCGAAAATTGGTTTGAACGAGATCTAGTAAGTAGTTTTTTTTAATACGTCATAAATCGTAAACCGCAATTTACCATTCATTCAATCAACTCAAAAATAAAAAAAACATTTAATTTCATAAACATAAACCTTATGCATAAACCCGGATGTTACGGAACCCTCGGTGCGCGAGTCCGACTCGCTCTTGCCCGGTTTTGGTTTTACGCAAACCTCTGACGTGCAGTTTCAGTTGTTCTGGGCATATTATTTTTTGAACCAGAGATTTTGTTTGTGTTTTGTTGTGATTTTGTGTTTCACTAGTTTTCAATTTATCATCAGGATAAATTGCGATGGAGCTGAGGTTACTGGGGCGCAAGTAGTTATTTTTATTCATCTTTACCATATCAGCAAAGGAAGCATTTTGTGTCTTTGTTGGTTGGGCGCAGTTTTCTACAATGCTGTCTTGGATTGTTTTACGGAAATTGTCCAGGCAATCTGTGAGGTTGTCTGTGTGGTGCCGGACTTAAAGAATACCACCACCCCTTACTTCCCGTGGGTGTCGTAAAAGGCGACTAAGGATCGTATCGGAGAATGGGCAGCAGCGTTCTCTATGTATTCCACCATCATACCATACTGCGATCGCCAACCCGCCTGCCAAGCGTGGCGATTATGGCAAACCCTCCCAAAATTGGGGGAGGCCTATGTCCAGCAGTGGACGTCTATCGGCTGAAACGACGAATCTGTGAGGTCTCGTTTTTCTCTCAGTGCTTGTAGTGAGATTTGCACTTCTCTGGCCTTTTATTTGTATAACACGCAAAATCACTATAACTAGGTCACTGATTATACAAGCGTAATTTATTTTATTAATATTTCGCATTGATGAGCACGTCTGCAAGCGTTGAATGCCAATCCGCGTATGATATGAACGAACTGCAGTTACGACTCGGTAAGATTGAACTTGTTTATTCGCTATATGACGACGTTCAGTTAAGGTTGGAATGTATAGCTGATGATATGAATACACAGTTATCAGAACGTAGTGAATTTGAAGCCACATATTTCAAAGTTGTTGCGAGGGCACAGGAATCACTAGCCAGACACAATGACATTGCTAATGAAGACAAGTTTTCTCGCGTTAGTAATAATAGGCTGGTTAGGCTACCAACCATTCAACTACCTAAGTTTGACGGAACGTACGACAAGTGGTTAGAGTTCCATGACACGTTTTCAAGCTTAATACATTTGGATGACCAGATTGATGAAATAAATAAGTTTCATTACCTACGAGCTTCCTTGGAAGGGACAGCCGCCTTAGACATACGGGCTATTGAATTCTCTGCTAATAATTATTCCATTGCGTGGAATTTATTACGTGAAAGATTTGATAACAAGCGGCTTCTCATTCAAAAACATGTAGCAGCCTTATTTAATATTGATGTGGTTAATAAAGAATCCTCAGATAATATAAAAAAACTGGCCAAGTGCGAGTCGGACTCGCACACGAAGGGTTCCGTACCACAAGGCAAAAACGCCGAAAAAAACATGTTTGTTGTATGGGAGCCCCCCTTAAATATTTATTTTATTTTTATTTTATTATTTATTATTAAAGTTACAATACAACTGAGTATTTTGTGAATATTTCAAGTGCCTACCTGTTGCCATTTTTGATATCGAGCAAAAAAGGGCAAAAAAATCGCGTTTGTTGTATGGGAGCCCCCCTTAAATATTTATTTTATTTTGTTTTTAGTATTTGTTGTTATAGCGGCAACAGAAATACATCATCTGTGAAAATTTCAAATGTCTAGCTATCGCGGTTCTTGAGATACAGCCTGGTGACAGACAGACAGACAGACGGACAGACAGCGAAGTCTTAGTAATAGGGTTCCGTTTTGTACCCTTTGGGTACGGAACCCTAAAAACATAATTGATACTTTAAACAAAAACCTATGTGCGTTAGAATCTTTAGGTGAACCAGTTAAGTTTTGGGATACGTTGATAATTTACATAGTCACCTACAAATTAGATTCAAGGACTTATCGACAGTGGGAGGAAGAAAAAGGTCATTTAGACAAAGATAAACCAATCACATTAGAAATCTTCCTGGAATTTTTAAGAAATCGTGCAGTTTTGCTTGAAACACTAGATTTGTCTCGCAATAAATCTAACAAGCATAAAACAATGATATCAGTGAGTAGTGAAACTCCACCCTAGAAAAATAAAAATAATACCAGTTCCTCATCGATGTCATGCCCGCATTGCAGTGATAAACATAATTTATTCAACTGTCCACAGTTCCTTAGTCTCAGCAACGAAAAACGGCTTGAGCTTCTTCCTCAATACAAGGTATGTTTTAACTGTTTTCGGTCTGGTCATTACGCAAATTATTGCAAATCTTTTGGTTGCAAAATATGTAAGCGTAAGCACAATACACTGGTCCATGTAGCAGGTGCGTCACAGAAATCTACGAGTATGTCTAATGCCTTTTTTTTTTTTTTTTTTTTTTTTTTTTTTTTGAGGATGGGAAATCATCAAATGACTCCTCCCGCTCTGGGTGGAGCGGAAGGGAGTGTCAGACTCTTACTGACTAAAACCCACCCGTGTTCCTTCCTTAGCCCTTTATGTTCCGGGCCAGCGGTAACCCTTTCGGACAATCCCGCTGACCCGGCAGGCTTCGGCCCTAAGGGGCCCCTCCTCGATGCTGACATCTCTTTGAGGCGCGCGTGGAACACGTACGCGCCGTCCGGCACGGGCCTGGTCCTGATCGGGCGGTGAGCTACCCATTACTCTCCGCCCGCAGGCCCGCGCCTACGGTGGCCGGGAGTCGTCACGCGGCTCCCGACGCCCGGAGCGTCTACCGCGGCGGCTGGGACGGGAGGCTCTCTCCCTGAGCCGTTCCGCCACCTCCTTCGCTAGCATGACTGCTTCGCAGAAGGAGGTGACTGCCTCCCACTCCCTCTCGCCCCGGACCATGGCTTGCACCAGGGCCGGACGCGAGAGGTCGCCGTCGCTGCCAATCGCCTCTACGAGGACACGGCGGTGCTCCGCCCAAGCGGGGCAGACCTCCACCGTGTGCTCCACCGTGTCCTCTGGGCGATCCTGGCAATGGTGACACCCGGGCGTTTCCTCTCGCCTGATGATGTGCAGGAACCTCCCGAAACTTCCGTGTCCGGTGAGGACCTGCGTCAGGCGAAAGGTGAGTCTTTCCATGCCGCCATGAGATCGCGCCGGAGATCCGTCCGCTCCGCAGCGATTTGCCGCGGAAGCGGATCCTCCCCCCGGCGTAGTGCCTCCGCGCGCCACTCATACAGGCGCGCGAGGACTATCGCCTCCAGATCCCATGGCGGCAGTCCGGCAAGGAGGCTTGCCGCCTCGCCGGAGATCGTGCGGTAGCCCCGGATAGCCCTTATGGCTACCACCTTCTGGGGCGCGTTCAGGTAGTGGGCGGCTCGCCGCCGCAGTGAACGCGCCCACACCGGGGCCCCGTATATGGCCATGGACCGCACGACCCCCGCGTAAAGCCTCCGGCAGGAGGCGTTTGGCCCCCCCAGGTTGGGCAAGAGCCGCTTGAAGGCGGCCCCGGCCCGTTCCAGTTTGGGGGCCAAACGTCGGAAATGCTCCACGAAGTTCCACCGGCTGTCGAGGACGAGACCCAGGTATTTCATCGTCATCCCGACGCCGATGTGAACCCCTCCTACCGTTAGTTGGGATCCCGATGGCGGCGCGTTCCGGGGCCCATGAAACGACATGGCCTCGGACTTGTGCAATGCCACCTCGAGACCCAACTGCCGGATCCTCTCCACGACTATCGCAACCCCGCGTGTCATCGCGTCGGCCGCCGCCTGATGCGACCTCCCCTGCGCCAGGACCAGCGTGTCGTCAGCGTAGCGTCTAATGCCTCTACTTCGCAAACTTACTGTTACTGTAGATGTTAACTCAGCTGATAAGAAACCCAATACAAATGTGACACTACCTGCTCGTGCTACAACCCATGTTAACAATAAAAGTAAAAGTCAAGTTCTATTGGCTACTGCATTAATAAAGGTTTATCAAAATCAAAATCAAAATCAAAATGTTTTATTTCACATAAACCTACATGGGCACTTATGAAACGTCAGAAGCTAGGTGCACGGTTCCAATTGGTCGTTTCCTATGGAGAAGAACCGGCAAGAAACTCCATGGTTACTCTTTTTAAAAATAATTGGCTTTTACAATGTTTCCAGATTACAGTAAGTAGGTATGGAAGGACAGCGCAGGCCTGTCAACAAGTACCAAGTACTTGATAAAATAGAAAATGGTCTACAGATCTAAAGTCTATAAGGCCTACAAAGTCCTCACATTTACAAAATAAGAATCTATCAAAAGGATAGATAATAAAAAAAAGAAAAATAATAATAAAAACCTACTAAAACCAAGTGTTATGATTCTCAATAAAACCACTAATAAAGAGGTGAAAAATTTCAAGTGTCTGTATACAATGTCAATTAATAAAGAAATTATGTCAAAAAGTATATAATGTCAAATAATAAAGAAATTATGTCAAAAAGTATGTAAAAATAATAATAATAATTAAATAAAAATTAAACATCGTAATTTGAGAGCAGTTAATAGACATTTACATAGTTATGCCGTTAATGAGAAGCCAGGGAAGCCACATGTGCAGAAGGAATTATTGCCAGACTAGCTTGTCTTCAACGTAGTCTTTAATCTTATAATATGCTTTTTTGATAAGGACACGTTTGATGAGGGTTTTGAACTTTCCATCGCTAAGTTCTGTAACCGGCTTTGGCAACTTGTTATAAAAACGGATGCTGTTTACAAGAAATGACTTGCTAGTTTTAGTTAATCTAAATTTAGGTAACACAATTTCATTTTTACTACGTGTATTTATATTATGGAAATCGCTTCTTATTTTGAAGAGTCCTAAGTTTTTGCGAACATACAAAATACTTTCTAAAATATAAAGAGAAGGCAGAGTTAGTATATCAATTTCTTTGAATTTGTTTCTAAGAGACTCGCGAGGACCCATTTTATAGATTGCGCGGATTGCCCTCTTCTGTAAAATGAAAATTGAATCTACGTCAGCTGCCGATCCCCACAGCAGAACACCATAAGACATAATACTGTGGAAATAAGCAAAGTATACTAACCTAGCTGTGGCTATATCTGTCAACTGCCTTATTTTTCTTACTGCATATGCAGCTGAACTTAATCTACTTGAGAGAGCTCTAATGTGTGCGCCCCATTGTAATTTTGAATCTAAAGTAATTCCTAGAAATACAGTTTCCGTAACAGCATCTAGTCTTTTGCCATCAAGTTCTAAATTCAGACCCACTTGAGGTACATTTGGTAATGAAAACTTAAGACATTTAGTTTTGTTCGCATTAAGTAAAAGATTATTAGCTGCAAACCATTTCGAGAGAACAGCCAGACTATCGTTAACATGTAAGACATCCGTATCTTTTCTATCTATTTTAAAAATAAGGGAAGTGTCATCAGCGAATAAAATGATATCCGACAAGTTGGCCATCATGTAAGGAAGGTCATTAATATAAACTAGAAATAGGAAAGGGCCAAGAATTGAGCCTTGAGGCACGCCCATCTTAACTAGAGACCCCGAAGACGTCGCCCCGTTAACGTTTACTTTTTGCCGGCGCTTTGACAGATAGGAAAGAACAAGATCAGCAGCTTGTCCACGAATTCCGTAGTGGTATAATTTACAGATCAGTGTATTATGGTCAACGCAGTCAAACGCTTTTGAGAGGTCACAGAAAATGCCAATTGCATCCTGGGACTTCTCCCAGGATTCCAAAATGTGACTGATGAGTTTTACTCCCGCATCTGTCGTCGACCTACCTTTCGTGAAACCAAACTGGCGACTATGTAAAATCCCATTTGAGTTAAAATGTGACAACATCTGGTCCAGCATGATTTTTTCATAGATTTTGCTCAATGCTGGTAGCACAGATATAGGTCTATAATTGGAGGGATCAAACTTACTACCCGATTTGAATATCGGTACTACTTTACTATGTTTCATTAAGTCAGGAAACGTACCGCTGTCTAAACATTGATTAAATATGCCTGTTAGGGCAGGGGCAATTGTGTCAATAATATCTCCAAGAACCTTAACAGAAATCCCCCATAAGTCTTCAGTGTTTTTTATGTTAAGACTTTTAAATGCTTTTTAGGGTTCCGTAGCCAAATGGCAAAAACGGAACCCTTATAGATTCGTCATGTCTGTCTGTCTGTCTGTCTGTCTGTCCGTCTGTCTGTCTGTCTGTCTGTCCGTCCGTATGTCACAGCCACTTTTCTCCGAAACTATAAGAACTATACTGTTGAAACTTGGTAAGTAGATGTATTCTGTGAACCGCATTAAGATTTTTACACAAAAATAGAAAAAAAGCAATAAATTTTAGGGTTCCCCATACTTAGAACGAAACTCAAATTTTTTTTTTTCATCAAACCCATACGTGTGGGGTATCTATGGGTAGGTCTTCAAAAATGATATTAAGGTTTCTAATATCATTTTTTTCTAAACTGAATAGTTTGCGCGAGAGACACTTCCAAAGTGGTAAAATGTGTGTCCCCCCCCCCCTGTAACTTCTAAAATAATTGAATGATAAAACTAAAAAAAATATATGATGTACATTACTATGTAAACTACCACCGAAAATTGGTTTGAACGAGATCTAGTAAGTAGTTTTTTTAATACGTCATAAATCGTAAACCACAATTTACCATTCATTCAATCAACTCAAAAATAAAAAAAAAACATTTAATTTCATAAACATAAACCTTATGCATAAACCCGGATGTTACGGAACCCTCGGTGCGCGAGTCCGACTCGCTCTTGCCCGGTTTTTTAATTGTGTCAACAGAAATGGGCTTGAATTCAAAGCTTGGAATTTCCCTATTAAAATTTTCCTTAAGAAGGGCTTCAGCTAATATAGGTGATGAGGGGAGAGACTTTGTAACCTCTATTGGGATATTGGTAAAGAAATTTTCTAGTGTCTCAGCAACTTTTAACTTATCTGAAATGGTTTCATTATCAATTTTTAGGGACAACTCATTCTGATCTCGCTGTTTTGTGTTTCCAGTTTCTTTGTTTATTACCTGCCACACAGCTTTTATTTTATTATTAGACATACTAATTTTGTTACTAATTAATTTAGATTTAGCCTCAGCGCAGACTCTTTTGAATATTTTTGAATAGTTCCTGACATAATTATGAAGGGCTTGATCAGAAGTTAATGATTTCTCGTGATACAGATTATACAAAATATCTCTGCTTTTTCTAATGCCAGCAGTGGCCCATTCGCTAAATTTTGGTTTAGTATTTATAGTAACTTTTTTTACAGGACATGCTTTATTGAATTCTTGGCATACTGTAGAAAATAATGTACCATAGTTTATGTTGGGGTCTTGTGAATCAAAACTAGCTGTGGAAAGATTGCTAAGAACATTATTATTAAACATTTTCAATTTATTTTTAGTTAGTGGTCTTAATTGAATGGATTTATTTATGTGTAATCTTTTACCTAAGTCAAATGATACAAGTTGACCAGTATGGTCAGACCTGACGCCAGTAATTAAGGACGAGTCTTTTATTTTACAGTTAGTAAATACATTGTCGATGCATGAAGCTGAAGTTGCTGTTATTCTAGTCGCTTCATTAAATATACATTTTAAATTAAATGATTTAAACAATGATATTAGCTTACATTTTTCTGGTGAATTAACTAATATATCAATATTTAGGTCACCACAAACAAAAACAAATTTACTATCTTTAAAAAGTTTACTAAGTTTATGATAAGAATAACCGCGAACATCTCGCTCGGGCTATACTGGACACTGGCAGTACTTCTTGTTTAATGACAGATAAGTTATGTAGTTTATTGAAGTTACCTACCATTCAGCTTAATGAATCTGTACAAGGCATTAACAATTCTAAAACAAAGATTAGTAAAATGTGCAGTGTGTCAGTGAAATCATTAAGTAAAAACTTCACTTCTAATCTTTATTGTTTTATTTTACCAAACATAACGGATGAAGTACCATGTCACAAATTATCCATTAATAATTTAAATATACTAAGCAATATTTGTTTAGCTGATCCTCATTTCCACACGCCATCGGCAGTGGATCTAATAATAGGGGCAGATGTTTTCTGGGACCTAATGGGGCGGCAAAAAATCAACTTAGATAAAGGCAAACCAATATTATTTGAATCTAGACTAGGTTGGCTAGTTTCAGGTCCGTTATTTAATAGTGGCCACGCATCACGGTCACAATCAGTTCTAAAAGTTAACATTGCAAATCTCAATGTCAGTTCTTCTCACAACCCCACATCAGGAGATGACATTTCGTCCGACAGTTCGTCCTCGTATACTAGCTGGAGCAGACGCATTATCAGTTTTACTTAAATAGTGTAGTTCAGTGCCATATAAAATCTAACCTTGCTACTAAGACAATAAAACTCAAATTCGTCATACGCCTGTTTGCTTTTAAATAACTAAACACGGTTCACAGTGCGCGTGTAGCGAGAGTGCGGCCCTCTTCACCCCCGCGAGGAAACGGTGCGGATTATATTTTTTGACTCGCTCACACTACTTCGTGCAGTGAGTCGCATGAGTGCGGCCCCCTTCACCACCGCGAGTAAACAGAACGGTGGTGATTTTTCATCTCTTTTACTCAGCAACGGCTTGGCATAAAACATCTTGGAACAAGTGCTTATCAGCTGGACGGATAAGATACCTAGTTTTCATAACAGCTGATTATGGCCGAATTGGACGCTTCCTTTGTGCTACACTCGCCGAAAAGCAGTAAATGCCATTCCGTTCCTGATTTATACTCAGGCGACGACGCCATCCCTAATGTGACTCAGAGAAACTTTAAGAGGAAGCTGCCGGAATGCGACTTGAGAGAGGATATCTCTGCTCTTTCCGAGGAATTCAAGAGATCAATGTGCATTCTGAGCACTGAAATCCGCGACCAGTTTTCCAATATCAACTCGAATATTAGTAATCTTCGAAATGAATTTGATAATTTAGCAACTACCTCCTGTCAAATTCAATCCGAGTTGAAAGAATTACGCTCTGATTTTTCCAATACAAAAACAGATATTACTATTCTAAACACAAAACATCAAGAATTATCGAAGGTTGTCGATGAGTTAAAGTCATCGGTGGAATTCAACTCTGCGAACATTATTGATACTGTAAACCGTACAAATGAGATGGAGTCGAAGTTCGTTACCTCGACGTCTGAGCCCATATTTACACTGATTAATAAAATAGATCGCCTGGAACAGCATGCTAGGCAGTGCAATATCGAAATTGGTAACTTGCCGGAAAAACGTGGCGAAAATCTGGTGGTTAGTTTGGAGTCAATTGCGGCAGCTATTAACATACCTATGACAAAAAAAGACATAGTGGCTATTCACCGTGTTCCACACGCACACACGCATAATCAACGTCCGAAAAATATTATTGTGAAGTTTACTTCCCGACTACTCCGTGATAATGTACTGAGCGCTTATCGATTATCTAAAGGTATTACATCAGACCGAATAGGACTCGCTGGGACTCAATGTCGTATCTATATTAACGAACACCTGACGCTTCGTAATAAGGAGTTATTTCGTAAATGCCGCGACGCTGCCAAAACAAGCAAGTATAAGTATGTGTGGGTCCGTGATGCTACTGTGCTGGTCAAGGAGAATGATGACTCACCTACGATTGCGATCCGTTCAGAGGACGACATTTGTAATAAGTTTAGGTCTAGTAATTCGCCTTAGTACGCTGTTGGTATTTATTTCAAAACGTTCACTTTATTACGTAATGTACCTGTATAAGTATAACATCTGTTTATATGCTTGTTTGTCATATTTTTTTGCCAACAGCTGTGTGCTTATTATGCTTATGATTACATTGCACTATTTACAATATTTCCTTATCTTAGTAGTATCCGTCCCGTGTAAAAATAATGTCTGGCTAAATGTTTATTGGTTATATTTTTTTGCTAATAGTTGTGTGCTTAATTTGCTAAAGATTGCAATTCGCTCTTTGCAATATTTCCTTACCTCATTAAATTTAATGCACGATGTTAAAATTAGTACTTCTTGCAATCAAGTCCTGAAAACAATTTTTATATTGTTGCTTGAGATTTTTATAAGTTACTCTGTCGATTGTATCTACTTTTTAATATTATTCACCGAGAACATACCGCGTGAGCTTTCAGCGTTGGTTTATTTTAGGTATACTTATGGGTTTCAAAGTGTATGTTATTTTGTTTTTGGTTCATTTTTTTGTACCCTCACATTTGTGTATGACTCGCATGTTTTAAGTTTAATTATGGGTTACATAGTGAATATTTCTTTGCCTTTGGTTTATTTTCTTGTACCCTCAGATTTTAAAAATGGCTAATGATAGTAAAATATCAATTTATTATCAAAACTGTCGAGGAATCAGGACTAAACTGAATACCCTATATTTAAATATTATGTCGCATGCATATGACGTCATTATCTTGACCGAGACCTGGTTGACACTTGACATATCTGATAATGAATTCATTGATCAACGCTATTTGGTGTTTAGATGCGATCGTAACCGTGTACTCACCAACAAAAAAGATGGCGGTGGTGTTCTTATAGCCGTATCTAAAGAACTAAATCCCTCCAGTATTTCATTTTTGCCCCCGATAACCTTGCCCGAGCATGTGTTAGTTAGAGTTCCCGCTAAAAGCAATAAATATCATATAATTTGTGCTACCTACATACCCCCTAACGCTGTTGACGATACATACTTGACTTTTCTTAATTCTCTGTCAGTGTTGTGTGACAATGACTCTTCCGTAGAAAATATTATTTTTACGGGTGACTTTAATTTACCCTCGCTTGCTTGGGTGAGAAAGCTATTGTACATGGAATATGCTGTGAACAACAAACTGACAAACGTAACTCGTTCTTTATTAAATTTCTGTTCGCAACATGTTTTGAAACAATATAATGGCTTTTTCAATTCTAGCGGGCGCATCTTAGACTTATTTTTTTGTAATACTCATGTAGTCACATTCTCTCCTGATGTCCCCCTTTTACCTGTTGACACCTATCATCCAGCCTTGTATGCACACATTTCTTTCTCTCACCCCACACATATTCGTAAATGTACTGCCGATAACAAACTAAATTATCACAAAGCTAACTATGACAAAATAAATACTGATTTATGTGACGTGGATTGGAATGTCTTACTGGATAACTTAACACCTAATGAATCTGTTTCTACATTTTATGAAAAACTTTATGAAATTATAAAATCACACACACCCACATGTCGACAAAAAAATGCTAATTTCCCCTATTGGTTTTCCAAATCTCTCATACATACTTACAAAAAGAAAACTCAAGCCTGGGTTAGGTGGAAAAAGTATGGGAATTTATGTGACTATGAGGTATTCTCGAGTAACAGGAAAAAATTTAAAAAAGTAGCTGACATTTGCTTTAAGAAATATATTAATGCAATTGAAGACAGTGTTACTACCAATACTAAGACATTTTGGACGTATGTTGCTAGCCGTAAAACCACAAATAAAATCCCATCCACAGTTCATTACAATCAAATTTCATCCAATTCCAATGATCCTATTACTACTTGCAACTTGTTTGCTACATTTTTCCAGTCTGCTTATGAGCCATCAACATTTGACTATAACTCTTGGGAACCACCATCTAGAAATGCTGACCATGATGTCCGATGTTGCAACTGTCCCTTGATGAAATAAATAAAGAACTAAAATCCCTAGATTCAACCAAAGGTCCTGGTCCTGATGGGATTCCCTCGGTTTTTCTGAAAAACACGTGTGATACATTATGCTATCCCTTACTAATTTTATTTAATAAATGTTTGTCATGTGGTATTTTCCCTGAAGTTTGGAAACATGCAAATATTGTACCAGTTCATAAGAGTGGTTCCAAGCATGACGTAGCGACCTATCGACCTATCTCCATACTATCTGCTTTTTCCAAGTTATTTGAGAGACTGGTACATAATAAATTATATCCTGCTATTCGCAGTGTTTTAATAAAAGAACAGCATGGCTTTGTTAAAGACAGATCTTGCGTTAGCAATCTCCTCATTTTCACGTCCCAACTGTTTGATAGTCTCGATAATAGACAGCAGATTGATGCGGTTTACACAGATTTTCAGAAGGCTTTCGATAAACTGGACCACACACTGTTACTTAATAAAATTGCTTACAATGGAATCAGAGGGGACCTTTTACGGTGGTTTATATCTTACATAACTAACAGAACACAAAAGGTTGTTGTTAATGGCTTTGAATCTAGCTGTTTTCGGGTCACCTCTGGTGTACCACAAGGTTCCATTTTAGGCCCTTTATTATTTATTTTATACATTAACGACATAAAAGACTGTTTTCAAAATTCTAAATTTCTTCTCTATGCGGACGATTTAAAGGTCTATAAAATTATTTCTGATAAAGTCGATTGTTGTAACTTCCAGCAGGATTTAGACCGTTTCTCTAGCTATTGTTCTTCCAATAAGCTTTACCTCAGTCTTCCAAAGTGTCATGTTATAACATTTACCAAAAAGAAAAATATTAATGAGTTCGACTATCGTCTTGCTAATACGCCAATTAGTAAAGTAAGTTTTCTCCGCGATCTTGGTGTTCTGCTAGATTCGAAGCTCCATCTGGATGCTCATATAGATAAAATTGTTAACAAAGCCTACCAAATGTTTGGTTTTGTCATGAGATCTTCCAGGGATTTTCGTCGACCTTCCACCTTTTTGCACTTATACAAATCTATAATTAGGCCACAGTTAGAGTTTGCAGTACCTCTTTGGAACCCTTTTTACGTCAAATATAGTGAAAGACTAGAACTAGTACAACGTAAATACCTTCGTGCTTTGAATTTTAGATGTTATCGGAATAAAATGTCATACCACTCACTTCTTAAAAAGTATGATCTTCTGACCTTAAAATCAAGACGGAAACTTCTGGAAGTTATGACTCTGTTCAATGTGTGCCGCAATAATTTTGATTGTCCGGACTTAGTTAGGAGTTTATGTTACCTGGTTCCTCGAACAGTTCATGTACGTGAGGTACGTACTCGACGTCTATTTGCTACCAGCCTATGTAAATCCAACGCTGGCTCGCGCTCACCATTTCATCGTATGGTCGAGACATATAATAATGAGTTTAATTCAATCGACATTCTCTTTCTTAGTAAAAATGCATTTAAGAAGCAAATCCAAGCAACCCTAAAAGATCAGCAAGGCAATGTGCAATGTGGGGCATAACTAGCGCAGGACCTCATGCACCTCTTTATCCACCTTTTTTTCTTTTTTTTTTTTTTTTTCTTTTTGAGCCAACTAATATTATAGACAAAATTCATGTTGACTCTAGCGTTGCTTGTGTGTTTACAATTGTATCTTGTAATAAGATTTAATTTTTCTTGTCTAAATCGGCGGTCATTATGGCAAAACACATTTTTTTGTTTTTTTTTTTATTGAAGGATATACCTTGAAATCGATTCAGTAGTCATTTATGAACAAACTACTTTCAGGACTTGCGTTTTTTTTTATTTTATTTTTTTGCGTTTTTATTTTATTTTATTATTATTACTTTTTTTCTGTTACACCTTATATAATAAAGTCAAGTTTAATCATTTACACACAAAAATTTACTTTATATTAATTTCTTTCTTTTATTAATTAAAAAATCCAGATAAGTATGAGTTCTAGGGCAATGACTGTTATATAGGTAATGTATCTGTGTTACTAGCTAGTTTTAAGTACTTTAAATTGTAATCTGTGGAGAACGTAGTGGGTAGCATAATTGTTTTAAATGTTATATTTAAGATTTTATGAATGTTTCTTATTGTGCTATTGTTTGTTTTTCCTTAAATAAATAAATAAATAAATATACATTCAAAACCTTTTATCGCGTTTCTGGGAACTGGAAGAAGTCCCCAATCAGTCATCTCTATATTCTGATGAAGAAGCTAAGTGTGAAGAACATTTTGTAAAAACCACCACTCGAATGGCAGATGGTCGGTTTTGTGTTAGGATACCACTCAAACAATCACACCATATTCTAGGTGACTCTCTGGCTAGAGCAAAATATTGTCTCTTTTCGATTGAACGTAGAATTAAAAGTCAGCCGGCTTTAAAAACTCTTTATTGCGATTTCATGAAAGAGTACATTTCGTTAGGACACATGTCTAAGTTGTCCGTTGATTCAGAAAAACTGGCATATTTTATTCCACAACACGGTGTTCTACGCGAGCATAGCATAACCACAAAATTAAGAGTAGTGTTTAATGCCAGCAGTCTTACCACTTCAGGTGTTTCATCTAATAACTTACAAATGATAGGTCCAGTTGTTCTAGACGATCTAATGTCTTTACTTCTTAGATTCAGAAAACATAGATACATTATTTCTGCTGATGTAGAAAAATGTATCGGCAAGTGATCGTACACCCTGATGACAGATACTTACAAAGAATACTGTGGGGTGAGAACCCTTTAGAGTCTATTAAAACCTATGAATTAAACACTGTGACTTAAGGAACAGCAAGTGCGCCTTTTTTAGCGACTCGGTGTTTAAAACAAATTGGATTAGATTGTAAGGATGAAAAGATTAGTAGCATTATAATCCATGATTTTTATGTAGATGACTTGCTCACAGGAGAGAATACAATATCTGACGTCACAAATATTCGGCGGAAAGTCACTGCCGAGTTGGCTGCCGCCGGTATGACACTTAGGAAGTGGAAGTCCAACAATACCCTGGTTATATCAGATCAAGTCACAAGTTCATCATTTAATTTAAACATTGGTTCAAATGAGCCAAGTAAAACTTTGGGTCTTAACTGGCTAACAGACTCCGATGAGCTCTGTTTTTCAATAAGTAATACGTCAATATCTAATGATGTAACAAAGCCTCAAGTTTTGTCAGTTACATCCCAAATATTCGACCCTCTAGGTCTTTTAGCTCCTTGTATCATTCCAATGAAAGTAATAATGCAAAAACTTTGGTTACACAAATTGTCATGGGACGATTGTTTACCACCAGATGTCGCTAAAACATGGAAAGATATTGTTGATAGGTTATTTATTTTAAATAGTTTACGCATCCCACGTTTAGTTTTGTGTGATTCTTGGAAGGCGATTGAATTACACATATTTTATGATGCATCACAAACCGCTTATGGTGTATGCATCTATGTAAGGAGTATTAATAACAATAATTAAGTTATGGTACGTTTGCTTAGAGTGGCTCCTATCAAGCCAACCACAATTCCTCGGCTCGAGCTCTGCGCTGCCTTGGTTAGAGTGAGGTTATATGAAAAGGTGATTGAGTCACTTGGCGCGCCAATTCAAAGTAGTACATTTTGGAGTGATTCTACAATAGTGTTAGGGTGGTTGAAAATGATACCAAGTAATCTGCAATCATTCGTGCGCAATCGTGTAGCAGAAAGAGGTAGTTGGAAAAACTAATGCTAATAATTGTACCTGGAGACATGTTCCCACACAACCTAACCCCGCTGATCTTGTATCTCGAGGAATTGATGTAACTCAAATTCAGAGTCATAATTTATGGTGGTCGGGTCGTAATGTTTTAAGCCAGGATATAAGCGAATGGCCTTCTTTTCCAACCACAGCAGTAGAGTCTAAAACTGAGGTTTCTTTATTAACTACTTCTAAGACTCCGATACTTTTATTTGTTTTTAATCGGTTTTCAAACCTTTCTCGGCTTAAACGCACAGTAGACTAAATGTTACGATTTACTAATATTTGTAAAAAGCAACCACCCACCACTTTACATCTTAGTGAAGATGAAATACAAAATGCGTTAAACTTAATTGTGAAACTCTCTCAAATAGAATAATTTCCCGTGATTTTTTAATAATAAGAACTATTATTAAAAAATACAAAAAAAAACAAAAAATACAGTGCTTACCAAAGGAAGTCCACTAAATAAACTTAACGTATTTTTAGATAAAAATAAATTAATTCGTGTAGGTGGTCGCGAAAATTCTTAATTTTCTTATGAGAAAAAAAATCCATCAGTAATACAGTCCACTCATCGATTTTCTAAACTATTATTTGAATTTAAACATAAAACTCTAATGCATGCAGGACCACAAGTGTTGTTGGCTCGTGTAAGAAATACTTATTGGCCAATAGGTGGTCGCAACCTGGCTAAATTATGTTATCATCGTTGTGTCATTTGCAGTCGCATTACAACTAAACCAATTAATCCCATTATGGGAAACTTACCTGAACGACGGGTGGCGTCCGGTGGTCATCCATTCAATTGTGTTGGAGTTGATTACGCTGGACGTATACTGTCAGCGTCTCGACAAGGTCGTGGTTGTAGACTTGTAAAAGTTTACGTTGTACTCTTTTTTTGTTTTACAACAAAGCCAGTTCACATTGAGTTGGTGGGTGACTTAACCAGTCAAAATTATTTGTCAGCGCTTCGTCGTTTTACGTCTCGCAGAGGTAAACCTACGCATAATATTCCGACAATGGAACCTCGTTTGTAGGCGCTTATAATGAAATCGGCAAATTTTTGAAGGCCCACAGCAGTTCGTTATCTGGTGACATGGCCATTGAAGGGATTAACTTCTTTTTTATTCCTCCCTACGCTCCGCAATTCGGTGGTCTTTGGGAGGCAGGTATAAAATCAGTCAAGTTTCATTTAAAGAGAGTAATGGGAAATTGTCACTTACAACACTGCACACAACACAGCACTGCAATACAGCACTGATTCAAATTGAACATTTCTGAACTCGCGCCCGCTCACTCCGTTGTCATCGGACCCTAATGACCTTCTGCCGCTGACACCTGGACACTTCCTGGTAGGACGCACACTCACATCCTTGCCCGTGCCTACGTATGAAACGATTTCCTTTACTCACTTGAAGCGTTATGAGAGAATAGAGGCATTACGTCAACACTTCTGGTCGAGGTGGAATAAAGAATTTATCTCTGAACTATAGCAGCGGACAAAATAGAGGTCTTCAAAGGCGGTCTTAGAGACTGATCGCCTTGTTGTGATTGAAATGGCGATTAGGCCGGATCTCAGCAGTCTATCCAGGACGTGACGGAATCAGTCATGTGGCCGAAATCAGAGCTGCGAGTGGAACCATCCGGCGTATATGCAGCAAGATGCCCACTGCCATTAAATGATGATTCTGGTTGAAAGATTGCCTTTCAACGCCCGGGGGCATGTTTAGATTAGCAATTTGTGCAAAACAACTTCGTGGAACTTACTGCAATGAACACTTTAGCAGGCGTATTTTTTGTGACAGTGAATTAGTTTTAAGTCTACCTACATATTTTTTGTGTGCTATCTTTGTTCTTCGGAATACACACGTAATTTACAGCTCCTGTCTATAATTTTAATATTTCCTGCCTAAACTCACATCTCAACAGCCTTTGACGCGGTCTCAATTCCCACACTGCTAAAAAAAACTCGAATCCTTTGGTGTCAGAGGCTTGTCCTTAGATTGGTTCAGGAGTTACGAGTACTTGTCTGGTCGACATCAGCTTGTTAAAATTGGGGATAGTGTCAGCAGGAGTCTTCCGTTTATCTTTGGTGTGCCGCAGGGAAGTATAATTGGGACCCACCATCTTCATTATGTACATGAACGACATTCTGAGGCTAAACATTAAACACTCGGAACTAGTCTGCTACGCTGATGATACAGCTTTCATTTTTCATGGAATTACTTGGCAAGAGGCTCTGGATGCATTGAAAGAGGGATGAGTATCATATCGACATGGCTAGAACAAAATCTTCTAACACTTAATCTCAAAAAAAACAAATTTCTTGACCTTTCACGTCACTCGATCTAGCAGACCAAGCATCGATTCCTTAAAAATACACAACGACAAATGCAATGTTTTAACAGCAGCACCCGTGTCCACTACCGATTGCAGCTGTAATGCCATTGACAGAGTAGAAAGGACAATAGGTCATAATTGATCATAACCTGTCCTTCAAAGCACAAATTCAAACACTCGCGAAAAAGACTCGCAAATTAATTTACGTAGCGAAACTCTTACGACCCAGTGCTCCCAAAAACATATATATACAGGCTTACATCTGCCTATGCCAATCCTGCAATACTGTGTAAGTGACTAGGGCAGCGCCGCCAAGACGTACATGCTGGAATTGGGGCGGGCCCAGCGTGCCGTCCTCAGGGTGCAAACTCAAACTCAAAACTCAAAGCATTTATTTCAATTAAACCTTGTACAGGCACTTTTGAATTGTCAAAATTAAATAGTCTGTCAGTTAGTCAGAAAGTTGAAGCTAGTTGCCCATTCCAAAACGTAGATCTCTATGGAGAAGAACGGGCAAGAAACTCCATGGACACTCTTTTAAATCAAGTTATTACAAAATCCTGGGTACATTATTCTTGTTGCTTCTATATTTGAGAACAATGTAAAAAAAAAAGACCAATGAAGAAACAATTCAAGTTAAGAGATGACCAGTCTCAACCGACGGCACCCGTTCACGAACATGACGCGTGGATCAGCACCATCCAGCTCAACCATTTTGTAGGGAACCGAATAATCCAACACACGCGCCACCATCGGTGAGACATTTAAGTGAGCATGGCACGTTCTCAACTGCCATGCTCTTTCAAGTCAACAACACAAAAAAAAATCATAATAAACGGAAACATGGTTCTTACATTTACAAAATTAAAAAAAAAATGCTTCTAAATTATGCAAAACTATAGTTTGCAATTTATTTAAGATGTTAATATAATTTTCTACCAAACAGGAAGTGGTATCTAATATTGCAGTATTCAACAATTAAAACTGGATTGAATAAAATAAAAAAGTTATGTTCGTAATGTCAGAAATATTGAAAAAGAAAAAGGGAAGCACCTCTTCCAAATATTGAAATTTTAACTAGTGAGCCCAAGTGCCTGTGGAGCAGGACCAGCATTAAGCCAAGCATTTTTATCTACGATATAATCATCCAACTTGTAATATGCTTGTCTACATAGTGTGCGTTTAATGCATGTTTTAAATTTCTTCTCATTTAATTGAAGAATATCGAATGGTATTTTATTATAACATTTTACACAGTAACCCATAAAAGAAGTTTTTACTTTAGACAATCTGAAACGCGGTTGATCTAATTTGTCCCTATTTCTAGTATTAAAATTATGCCTGTCACTTATCTTACTAAAAAGATGTAGATTTTTTCGAACGTACATAATGTTTTCATATATATATTGACAAGGAACCGTCATGATGTTAATTTCTCTAAACAGTTCTCGTAGAGAATCGCGTCTGCTGAGCTTGTAGATGGCTCTAACAACCCTCTTTTGCAGAATGAAGATAGAATCAATATCTGCAGCCCGTCCCCACAACAAAATACCGTAAGACATGATGCTATGAAAGTAACTAAAATAGACCAGTCTCGCGGTATCCACGTCTGTTAATTGGCGAATTTTCCAAACAGCGTAAGCGGCCGAACTGAGCCGCCCTGCAAGTGATGTTAAGTGCGGACCCCACTGTAGCTTTGAGTCAAGCGCGATCCCCAGAAAAACCGTATTTTCGACGAATTCAAGTGTCTCCCTATTCAATACAACATGACATTCATTACTTCTAACATTCGGTAAAGCGAATCTAATGCATTTAGTTTTTTTCTCATTTAATACCAAATTATTTACAGTAAACCAATTATGGACCACATGCATAGCGTTATTTACGTCGTCAAGCTCCTGTGCACGTCTGCTTACTTTAAAAATCAGTGATGTGTCATCAGCAAATAACACCATTTGTGGTTGGTTTTTCAGTAAATGAGGTAAATCATTTATATATACTAAAAATAGGAATGGCCCCAATATTGAGCCCTGCGGTACTCCCATTTTGACTTTTAAGCCCGATGAATTCACACCGTTAATTTGAACTTGCTGAAATCTATCATTTAAATATGATTCTATTAAGCTAAGAGCAAGTTTACCTAGTCCGTAATGCTCAAGTTTCAAGAGCAGTGTTTCATAATTCACGCAATCAAATGCCTTGGATAGGTCACAAAAAATGCCTATAGCATCTTGTGCCTCTTCCCATGCGTTAAAGATGTGTTTTAATAAGGTGACACCGGCGTCGGTTGTACAACGTCCTTTGGTGAAACCATACTGTTGATCGTGTAAGATGTTATTACGATTAAAATGATTGAGCATTTGATTTAACATTACTTTTTCGAACACCTTGCTAAAAACCGGCAAAACCGATACGGGTCTATAATTATTAGTGTCTTTGCTGTCCCCAGATTTGAAAAGTGGAATAACTTTACTGAACTTCATTAAATCCGGGAAAACCCCTAGATCTACATACAAATTAAATATTAAAGCTAAATAGGGTGCAATTGTCTCAATAAAGGATTGACAAACTTTAGTGGACATGCCCCACAGATCTTCGGTAATTTTGATCTTAAGTTGCTTAAATGCCTTTATAATGACTATGGGGTTTATATGTTTAAATTTAAATTCCACAGGACAGGCTGAGACATTCGCTCTTAATAATTCAATAGCTAGTGCGGGCGATGAATTTATAGTTTCTGTAGTTTTAATTGGGATATTGGTAAAGAAAGTTGCAAATCCTGAGCAACATCGATGTTATCGCTAATGAGACCGCGGGAAGTGTCCAGTGTGTAATCAGTATTATATTTTTTGTTCCTGTTCGTTTCATTGTTTATAATTTTCCAAACTGTCTTTATTTTATTGTCTGCGGATTTAACTTTGTTACTAATGAAAGAAGCTTTAGCTGCTTTGCAGATATTTTTAAAAATTTTAGAATAAGTAGCAACATACTTATTAAAAGTATCCGTGTTTATATACGGCTTAAGGCCATACAGTTCAAATAATCTTTCCCTACTTTTCCTGATTCCTTTAGTTGCCCAGTCACTGAATAAAAACTTAGGGCAAATAGTTTCAGATTTCTTCTTAAAGGAATTATTGAACTCTGTTTGCACTAATGAAAAGAATTCTTTATACAAAATATTACCATTCGTCATACTTAGGCCCTGAGCATTTAACTTGCTAATTAAAGTGTTATTAAACTTATTCAAATTACTCGATGTTATTGGTCTAGTTTGAATCTGCACTTTTTGTATCGGTGTGTTGCACTCAAAAGACACGGTTTGACCACTGTAATCCGAAGGGAGATAATTTACAATGGCTTTATCTAAATATTCACAGCAACAAAAAACATTATCAATACATGTAGCAGTAGCCGTAGTTATTCGCATTGGTTCCAAAAACACATTTGACAGATTGAATGATTTGAAGAGGCTTAACAATCTACTGCTATTTGAATTATTTTCCAAAATATTAACATTAAACTCACCACAAATAATTATTGATTTATTACCAGTTGCAAGTTTTCCTAAGACATCTTCCATTACTGACTCAAATATAGAGTAGTTTTGATAGTTTGGAGGTCTGTAAACGCACACTATGAAATGCTTATCTAGCTGTTGAGCTAGATAAGCATTTCATACAACAGCAACAGGACAGTTCGATGCTATGTTACATCGATAGTTCCACTATGTCTTTACGAGTCTTGTATTTTACACAATTTTTAATTAATATTAATGATCCACCAAGCAGCATGGATTTTCGGTTAAAGCAACTGCCTACACTATAGTTCTCATAATTAATCATCATTTCATAATCTTTCAACCAATGTTCAGTAATACAAATAATATCAAACATTGTTTTTTCTAAAAACAATTCAATTTCTAATATTTTGGAAGAAAAACCTTGAATGTTTTGATGAAACAATTTCAAGGAATTCTGCTTAGCCCAATTCAACTCTCGGATTCCATAAGCCTCAGATCCCTCTCCTCATCCGAAAGCTATAAGTATTTGGGTATGTCGGAAGCGTTAGGCATCAACGATGCTGACATGAAGCAATCGTTGAAGGAGCGCTTCTTTTGTCGCCTGAAGAAGGTATTAATTAGTCTTCTTTCGGGCGGAAATAAGGTGCGCGCCTTCAACGGTTGGGTCATGCCGGTTTTGATGTACTCTTTCGGCATACTCAAATGGACTCAGACCGAACTCGACGCCCTGGATAGAAGAGTCCGTACACTACTGACCGCAAACCGGATGCATCACCCACGATCATCGGTGATGAGACTGTATATCCCGCGGAAGTGCGGGGGTCGAGGCTTTTTAAATGCGAAGACCCTCCACAACCGCGAGGTGTGCAGTCTCAGGGAATATTTTTTAAAAGCCGAAGTGGGTATGCACCGTGATGTGGTCGCAGTGGACAAGGGGCTCACCCCGCTCTCCATGGCTAAAGAGAACTGGCGCAAACCTGTAGTACTTTCTACTGATGACCGCAAGAGGGTATGGCAAAGCAAGGAGCTTCACGGGCGCTTCTATCGGGCTCTTCATGAGCCCGGTGTAGATTTCATAGCGTCCGTATCCTGGCTACGTTTTGGTGACCTTTTCGGGGAAACTGAAGGTTTTGTCTGTGCAATTATGGACGAAGTTATCTTAACGAATAACTACCGGAGACATATTATGAAGGACGGGACGGTTGACGTGTGTCGGGCATGCCACCGTCCGGGTGAGTCTATCAGACATATTATCTCTGGTTGTTCTCGTCTGGCTAACGGCGAGTACTTGCACAGGCATAACCAAGTGGCTAGGATTATTCACCAACAACTGGCTTTGAAATATAAGCTTGTGGATTCTGAGGTACCGTATTACAAGTATGTGCCCGACCCAGTTCTTGAAAATGACCATGTCACGTTGTACTGGGATCGGTCTATCATTACTGACAGGACTATTGTTGCCAATAAGCCTGATATAGTGGTGATAGATCGATTAGCGCGCCGCACAATGATTGTCGATGTTACCATTCCACATGACGGGAACCTCGTGAAAGCTGAGAAAGAAAAACAAATTAAGTATCTCGACTTAGCACACGAGGTTGTTGACATGTGGAATGTGAGCTCGGCTATCATTGTGCCGATTGTCGTATCAGCCAATGGACTGATAGCCGAAAGCCTCGATCAACATCTATCGAGGCTCTCGTTAGGTGGTTGGATCAAGGGCCTGATTCAGAAGGCAGTACTCCTCGATACGGCTCGCATTGTGAGGAGGTTCCTGTCTCTGGAGCCCTAACCACCGGTAGCTTGGACCCTGCTCCCGACACCGGCGGATCACTATTTTTAGGGTTCCGTACCCAAAGGGTAAAAACGGGACCCTATTACTAAGACTTCGCTGTCTGTCCGTCTGTCCGTCTGTCCGTCTGTCCGTCTGTCCGTCTGTCCGTCTGTCTGTCACCAGGCTGTATCTCAAGAACCGCGATAGCTAGACAGTTGAAATTTTCACAGATGATGTATTTCTGTTGCCGCTATAACAACAAATACTAAAAACAAAATAAAATAAATATTTAAGGGGGGCTCCCATACAAGAAACGCGATTTTTTTGCTCTTTTTTGCTCGATATCAAAAATGGCAACAGGTAGGCACTTGAAATATTCACAAAATACTCAATTGTATTTTAACTTTAATAATAAATAATAAAATTAAAATAAAATAAATATTTAAGGGGGGCTACCATACAACAAACATGTTTTTTTCGGCGTATTTGCCTTGTGGTACGGAACCCTTCGTGTGCGAGTCCGACTCGCACTTGGCCAGTTTTTTATATTTTTAAATGTTTTTTAGGGTTCCGTACCCAAAGGGTAAAAACGGGACCCTATTACTAAGACTTCGCTGTCTGTCCGTCTGTCCGTCTGTCCGTCTGTCCGTCTGTCCGTCTGTCCGTCTGTCTGTCACCAGGCTGTATCTCAAGAACCGCGATAGCTAGACAGTTGAAATTTTCACACATGATGTATTTCTGTTGCCGCTATAACAACAAATACTAAAAACAAAATAAAATCAATATTTAAGGGGGGCTCCC
This sequence comes from Mesoligia furuncula, assembly GCA_916614155.1. Classification (NCBI taxonomy): domain Eukaryota; kingdom Metazoa; phylum Arthropoda; class Insecta; order Lepidoptera; family Noctuidae; genus Mesoligia; species Mesoligia furuncula. Next base: position 20,284,906 of record OU744816.1, read on the forward strand.
ATACAACAAACGCGATTTTTTTGCCCTTTTTTGCTCGATATCAAAAATGGCAACAGGTAGGCACTTGAAATATTCACAAAATACTCAGTTGTATTTTAACTTTAATAATAAATAATAAAATTAAAATAAAATAAATATTTAAGGGGGGCTCCCATACAACAAACATATTTTTTTCGGCGTTTTTGCCTTGTGGTACGGAACCCTTCGTGTGCGAGTCCGACTCGCACTTGGCCAGTTTTTATAGTTATTTTTTATATTGAAATATTTAAAAATGTAATTAATGAGGAAACTAAACGAATAAACGAAATAATAATAATAATAATACTTTATTGATGCAAGTCCTTACAATTATGCTTAATATCTAGCTAAAGTTCTTAATAATTAAAGGCGCACAAATATTGAAACCCTGACTCCTAAACTAGGAATACCTGTGACTTAGGAGTCAGTGTTCTACTGCCACTTGGACACTAGATCCCTATGGAAATTAAGAGCTGGTAAGCTGATATTACACAAAAAGAATATACTATTATGTTGTGATTTAAAGGAAAAACATTTGGAAAGCAAAATAATACAAAAAAATTAAATTAAAATTAAAAGTAAGTTTAAAAAAAATTAATTTAAAAAATAAAAAACCCGACTGCGAAACTAAAAAGCTACAAACAAGCCCATTTTAAATTAAATAAAAGTTGAAAGCAGGCGGGACCCATTTGAATTTGAAAATATGATAAAAATGGTATGGGTCCCGCCTGCTTCCAACTTTTATTTAATTTAAAATGGGCTTGTTTGTAGCTTTTTAGTTTCGCAGTCGGGTTTTTTATTTTTTAAATTAATTTTTTTATTTCCAGCTTTTTAATTTACAAATGTGAAAGATTTCGCAAACGATTTAGTTCTTGGTACTTGTTTTTTACGTTTTGTCACTTCGAATTACTTTTAACCATATAAGTTATATATATTTTTGTAATCACCTTTTAAAACCCTTTATTTTGATACCCCACTCGATAGGATTCGAGAAAAACAATTTTTTTTTTGAAGACATATTGCGCCATAAATCGGCCATTTTAATTTTTTTTCAATTTTGATATACCCAGTGTCACTCTCACAATTAAGACGAATCTAACGGCACCTCTCAAGCTGAAATCGATCAAGCCGCTTAGGCTACAGAGCGTGCCAAAGAAATATACATACATACATACATACATACACTCGAAAAACATAACCCTCCTTCTGACGCAGTCGGGTAATAAAAAGTAAAAAAGATTAAAAAGTAAAATGACTGTGTGGTTGATTCTGTGTGTGATTGGGAATCGTGTGTGTTGTTTGCGTTTTGTGAGTGTGTGTGAGACTGGGAAACGTGTGTATTTTGTGATGGGTTATACAGGAAAAGTTTTTAACCAGTGCGCAAATTTTTTTTGGTGGCTCAGTGTAAGCAATAGAACACATTTCCATTTTTAGTTTATGACTTTTTTTTTTTCATTTTTCCACTTTGTCCCAATTTGAAATAAGCAAGACATGGATATAATTTAATAGTAATACTATGAATGAGCATGAATGAAAACACGAAGGCCGCCGGCCGCTGGACCATGCCCAGCGCACGAGAGGGGGGTGCGGGGGCATGCGGCGCGGCGCCGGCGTTTGATAAACAAAACGCATGCACATGCAGTACGTCACTTGCGGAAGCGGAGGTCGGATGTCCCTTCGCCGGAGTTCGCCGTCCCTGCGCGCGTGCCGCGTACTAGACTAGCGTAGTGACAATGTCTCATTTTACTCACCGCGAGTATTATGAAATGGTGCGAGTGTATTTGTTAAGCAATGAAAATTTACGAGCAGCACGAAGAAGATACGAAAGGGAGAGCGTACCTCGTATGCGAGCCGAAGGGATCCTCAATCCCACGGTCCCTAATGAGAGGACAATTTTAGCAGCAAACCAAGGTGTATGAAACAAGTGAAATGCCTAGATGACTTGAAAGAAAAAATAATTAACGCTTTCAATGAAGTAAAAAGTGGTGTTAGTGTCCTAAACAAACTAAATGCTTACTTATTTAAACGTGCACGTTTATGCCTTGAAAACCCCTAAGACGACCCACTGACCAAAAGGAGGAGGTCACTTCGAACAATACCTAAAATTATTGTGATTAATAAAATGTAGAGGTAAGAAGAAATTATAAACAATCTTAGTGTCTTAGGTTATCTTTGATTAGACATTGACGCAAATTGTATCATGTCTAAGTACCTATCATACCTAAATGTTTTATTTTGAATGGACTAAAACGTATTACTTTCTTACTTATTATGATTTATTTTCTGCATTTTGATGGTCCTAAGCCCATGAAAGTATGAAGGATAATTTGGAATTTACGAAAAATTACGTTTACAAATAACTTTACACAGTCTAAACTTAAAAAATTGTAGCGCTAAACTGGGGTCAATAATCCGCGAGCGCGCGTGAGTACTTCTGATAGCAGCTGGCGCGTCAGGCGACCGGTCGACGCGCGGCGTGAATCGGGCGACCGGTCGACGGACTGGCAAGCGACGTCCATAAAATAAATTTCTGAGTAAACAAGTCTCGTAAGCCTTAACTTAATTTTTTACTATTGAAACATATCAAAACAAAAAATACGTGTTTATTAAAATATATTCAAGTTTATTATGTCAAAATTTGCGCACTGGTTAAAAACTTTTCCTGTATACTTAGGCTTCTCATATCACATGAGAGCCCAAGTACACATGTGAATGTGGTGGTGTCGAGTATGTTAGAGTTATTAGTTTGAGTAGTGTCTTTTGTTGTATTAAAGATGTCGGGTGATTGTGTTAAGTACATGTTTTCTATGGAATGTTGCAACTTATGTCAGAGTGGTCAGTAGTTCCTCAGTTTGAGCGTAGTCTAGGGTGTACAGCATGTTCTTCAGCTTAGTCTTTGCTTCGTGTTTGCTTAACCCTGCAATCAGTGTGGACTTATTGATGTTTTTGTAAACAAGAGAGCTCAGAACATACAGCTGTCTTTTGGCGAAGGTAGTTCTATGACTAGGAGTTGGGCAAATTATTCTTTGGCCACGTTTACTTGAGTCTGGAGGTGGTACTTGGTTATGCTTCCAGAGAGCGGTTCTAAGGACAAATAACTGTCTCACAGTTAAAAGTTTGAGCTCGGTGTATAACTGATTAGTCGGGTAGCGAAAGGGCTTTTGCAACATAACCTTAAGTACTGCCCTTTGCGCACGCTCCAATTCGAGGAATTTAGTTTTGGCCGATCCACCCCAAGCTAGAATACAATAACCGATGATGGACTGGCAAAGTGCAGTGTAAACCATTTTAAGGGTCTCTAAGTCCGCAGAATGCCTTAATGACTTAAAGAGGTGAATGGTTTTCCTGACTTTACCAGCAGTAGACTCTATATGCCTGTTCCATTTCAGACCATCATCGATCATCACGCCCAAATATTTGACAGATGTTACTGAGGGGAGCGCCAGGCAAGAGCAGGTCGAGGTGTCCAGGCAGGTGTGAGCTCTAATCGAGTATATGTTTGGAGGTTTCGTACTAGCCCGAATAGAAAATGGGATGTAGTTGGTTTTTTTTAGGCTCATTGAAAAGGGCTCGATGTGTGGATAAACGTACTGTTAATGAGGAACACCGAAGTACATAGAGACCTGATGCTGAAGCCAGTCGAGCATCAGAAAAAGTACAAACCTTGAAATTACAGCACCGTAGACGTGTTTGGGCTCATTTTAAACAGGACTAACTTTTAAGTTCAATGCAATGTTGACATAAGTCTGGCCTGATGCTGCAGCCAGCATTATCAGCATCTAGTCTAAAAACTAATAAATACTTCTTAAAGTGAAATACTTTTGCGAGTTTTTCTTCTGTATAACTATCCTAACAAAGGTTGCCGGTAGTGGCTGGATGAGAGAAGCGGAGGACCGTGAACGTTGGCGCAAACTTGGGGAGGTCTACGTCCAGCAGTGAACTGCAATTGGCTGATGATGATTTGTAAAAGCCTCAATCGTTGCATTTCACGCAATGTCTTATCGTCATGTGGTCTATTTAGTAAATTGGTAGGTTCCAAGTCGCATAATACAATGTCATCCAGCGTCTTTACACGACTAAGCGTAACATAAACTTGGCCCTTAGCAAAATTTTTCTTGTCTAAGTCTATTATTAAAGTAACTTGAGCATTTGCTCTCGGAAATTATGATTTGGTAAAGTGGAGCTGATGATGAAGATCACAAATGGCACTACTCAATGACAAATATTTCACGGGTTGCGATTCGATTACTTTAATATGGCTGCTAAGCAATTTATGCTCATTACAATGCGTATGGTGAAGTGGAGCTGATGGTGACTTCTCAATCAGCTCCAGTTCTCCTGGTTCTTACTAGGAGAACTCCTCAACAATTAACGTCCATGCATCGGGAAAAGCAATATTTTGTAAAAGGTGATAAGCAGTTGACATTAGGCTATTATAACTTAGATAAATTACAAACTGACCCGCTAAAAAGTGAAAAATAAAAACTTTTTTACAAAAAAAAACAACCGACTTCCAAAAACACTATAAAGAGAAAAATAACTTTAATTTCGGAAGTCGGTGGCAAAAAACTAAAATACAAATCCAAAGACACCGACTTCCGAAATTAAAGTTATTTTTCTCTTTATAGTGTTTTTGGAAGTCGGTTGTTTTTTTTTTTGTAAAAAAGTTTTTATTTTTACATTCCCACTGTTACCTACAAATACAGAAATAATGGCATTTGGATTATATTTATTGCAACTTATTGATGTCATTATTTCTTTGTAGGATTTCCTAGGCATACATTAATTAACAGCTGATTGACTCAGGTTGTTACTCAATAATTTACCTAACCCTCTCCCTAAACTATCTGAAAACATAACAGAACAAGAACTGACATTACTAGAAGAAGTGCTTCTGGGAAAGCCGGCGTTTTTCCACAGACGAGCTTTATAAGGAATCTGGACTTTTACGCGTGCGGCAACTGTTCATCCTAGGGTCACTAATAAACCTATTGAAATCCAACAGAAATCGCTCTAGCTGCAGCAAGAGGGGAAGGAAAATACCCGAACGAATTGCATTTCCAAAAACAAAAACCCTCTTTGCGACCCGGTTTTCGTCGTTTTTACCCATACGAGTGTTCAATGCTATAAGCAAATCTTTTACTGTGCCGAAAATCTACTCTGAAGCCAAAACTAAACTTAAGGAATGGTTACAGGACCAGACTTATGACGAAACAGAAAGTTTACTCTGCTGCTCAAGTTAATACCCACCACACTCCCTGATAACATGTAACGAGCGACGTATCTACAGAACCACTATACGTCCGGCGCACCCTGGGCAATCAGCGAGTTATTCACGCTGATTGGCTAATCCTTTCACCACGATGGCAATCCAAAGTCCACTTATAAAACCGGCTCTGTGCGTAGTCTCGATTAACATCGAAGGGTTCTCACGAGACAAATCAGAAATTCTTTCTGATGTCTACCGCAAAACTCACTGCGACATTCTTTGCGTTCAAGAGATCCATCGAGATGAAACACAAAGCCGGCCACACATCCCTGGACTTACGCTTATCGCCGAGATCTGTCACCCAAAGCACGGTAACGCAGTGTTTGCTGCTCCCGGCGTAAGCATACTATCCACCAAGTGTTCAAACGAGAACGGCATAGAAATCATCACCGTTGATGTTGGCAACTGCACCATCACTTCCGTTTTACACTCCCTGATAACATACACAACTACACAAACATTACACCCCACATTTACTCACCTCAACTGTTTTTGTATGTCTATTCTAGCTTCTTTTTTACACACATTTTTTTTATTAGCTAATTATAAATTTATAAATTAAATTTTAATTGTTTAATAGTTAATTATTTTGAAATCATCAATCTTGCGCTAGCAGAACTGATTAAAGTAGTAACTTTGTATAGTGTTTGGGTCACCAAGATACAGGCTGTGCCTAGTTTGGGACCCGCTGTTGAATCGGTCTAACTTTTCTCTTGGTTAGTATGATTGTGAACATATTGTGTAAGTTTTAATAAATGAATTTGAATTTGAAACATCAACTCTGCGCGGTCACAACGTCATCAAAGTCGCAGCTAAATATAGCACATAGGTTGTCATCGTTGGGAAACTTGCTGATTGACGCTCGATATAACGTGACTTTATTCAATTGATTGATTTAGATAGCAGTCTGTTGGAGCGGCGCCGGCGCGGAGCAGCTCGAGGGGAGAAAGCTTTCATGGATTTTTATTGAAAGCTAACACCGGCCACGCGCCGAGTTTCAGTCGTATCGAAACAAAGCGCCACCGTAAAAAGGCTTTGTGGTCCATCAAATTAAAATTGGCTCTGGAATAATCCTCACCTCCGCCCCCTGCCGCCCGGTCCCTCAAACAAACGAAGCTGCTAAGGAACCCCTCCTCCGCGCCCCGCGCGTCCGCTCGGACCAAGACCGACATCTCCTCAAACAATGGCACCAATGAACTTAAAATAATTTACATCTGTGTACATAGCGGACTTGTCTGTGCCTGTATCTTTTTAACCGACTTCAAAAAAGGAGGAGGTTTCTCAATTAAAAAGGCTTTAGAAACTATCACGTAACTAGGTAAGTATCAGTTAAGTGATGGAGCCAGCCTGCCACAGCAGCGGAGCAGCGTGCACAGTGCACACGTAGGGACGCGCTCGCGCCGCCGCCGCACTGAACGATTCCAGCTGAGTGCTTTATAAATATTTGATGACACACGCAGTATCGGCGTACCGCGCCCAATACACTTGCGTTTTTTTATTCACTAACTACTAGTTTGTTTTACGAATACCCGCGATATCGTTCCTGCCACAGAATGTTAAACTTACACTACGCTTCACACGCGAAATATCCAGTATGACGAAGTTAAACTGAGGCTGTCTACAGTCTGTGCTGGCCCGTGCAGATGATCGCAGATGGCGCCTGGTGTGCGTACAAGTAGCTCGCCTGGCGCCCATCCATCAGCTGTCAATATAAGAGTAGTTCGATTTAAAGAAGCGCTTTTCCTCGACGTGTGTGCGGCGAGCAATGGCGGCGCGTCGGTGAGCGACGAGGGAGACGTGTCATATTTGTCAACGTCTCGCGAACATTGGCGGAGCATTTGTCACTCAATTTGTAAGGAATACGATGTTTTGCTGTGGCGGGAAGTCCGTTGCCTGCAATGGAAAATGTTATAATGATTGTGTTTTGTGGTAGCCAAATATCTAATCAACTTCTACACCAGCGCATTCCTTCTAATAAATGCACATATTATACATATTACCGAACAAACTGCTGCTGCTGACGGTTGAACCGGTGAGCTGGCTGGTAACGATGTACAACACAAAACGATACCTAGAATGAAGCCTTGCGGAACACCTGACAGGCACACATTATCACGGAGACATGAAGATCACTTAGCTTTCACTTTACAATACTAAATTTGTTCTCAGATAAGTTTTTAATGATGAACACTGTTTAAAAATTTGACAAGTTGTAGAATTTGCCCATTTGCTCAGATCTTTGGCAAGTTCACAATAAAGAAGAGAATGTACTTACTTGCGTTTCAATGAATTCAGACAAATCATTGCCTTGCTGTATATTATTGCGTAAGCTATCGCGCAAGAGTAACTCGAACAACATCGTTTACAGTTGATTTGGATTTTAATACTATTCACATGTAGGTTACATTCCTTGAATCAAATAATAATAATAATAGTTGATTTCCAAAAAACTTAGTACTACTTTACAATGGCAATGGGGCAACAATTACAATGAAGGTAATGAGATTAGCGTCTGTAGCCGAACTAGGCATAGCCTGTATTTCGGCTATCAGCACCGTTCCCCTCGAGTATTAGACAAGAATAGGTGCCAAGCAAAAGAGGCATAATATATGTAATTAAATTAGTACCTACTACGGAAATACAGAAAAATAGTTGAAAAGTAATCTAGATAAGTAATTTGCAAATAGGTAAGTAAATAATTTAAATACAGTAAACTAAATGGATTGAGTGTACGTGTGTGTGTGTGGGGGGGGTGTGTGTGGGGGTGCGTGTGTGAGTGTGTGTGTGTGGTGTCTGTATATGAGAATGTGTGGGTGTGAGTGTGGTGTATATGTACCTATGTAGATGTGTGTGAAAATAATTATGAGGTGAGTGTGTGGGTGTGAGTATGCATGAGTGTATATGTGTGTAGGTGAGCTATGTCGTGAGTGTATCTTTGTTTTCAGTGCTCTTAGCCTCATTCTTAGAGTGGTAAGTACATTAGTTGTTCCGTCTCCTCGTAGCTTAATTTCTGCAAATATTGGCATACTTTTAGTTTGCATTGTTTTCTAGTCAAGGTGTATATATTTATTGATTTGTTTAGCTTATTATAAAGGTAATAAAACTGGAAACATGTTTAACTATATTTCAGTAATTGCAGTCATCACACATTTGTAATAACTACTAGTATAATGTCAAATCTGTGTGGCAGCTGCGAGTACACCCGACAGGTGTGTGCTGTGGACAGTTGATATGCTGGTAGTGACGTCGCGCCGGCTGCTAATTAGGTCCAGGCGCGATAGAGCCGTTATCTCGATGGCTCAGCGAGTCCGCGTGTTTGTGGTCAGCAAATTATATAAAAAACTGTCTCTATGATGTCCATTTTCATTTAACATACATAATGCTGCTATTGGTAAGTACCTCTCCTGTATTTTTTATATTATAATAACTTTATGGTGTTTTTATTAACTACTGTGAGTCATAAACTCCCAATTCGGTATGTAAAGAAAGAAATTCCTACGCTGATTCCAAAACCACTTCGAGTTTTTAATCCCCGAGAAAAACAGAGGGGTGTTATAAGTTTGACGTGTGTATCTGTGTATCTGTGTGTCTGTCTGTGCCATCGTAGCTACCAAACATCATCATCATCATCATTTCAGCCGAAAGACGTCCACTGCTGGACATAGGCCTCCCCCAAAAGGGAGGGGGGGTTTGCCATAATCGCCACGCTTGGCAGGCGAGTTGGCGATCGCAGTATGGTATGGTGGTGGAATGCATAGAGAACGCTGCTGCCCATTCTCCGGTACGCCCCTTAGTCGCCTTTTACGACACCCACGGGAAGTATGGGGCTACCAAATGGCTGAACCGATTTTGATTAATATTTTGTTGTTTGAAAGGTGACTTGATAGAGAGTATTCTTAGCTATGATTCAAGAAAATCGTTAATCCGATTGAAGATTATCAGCTCTTTTCTAATCGTTAATCCGATTGAAGATTATCAGCTCTTTTCTAGTTGATGAATTGATGTGAGCATCTTTCACAGGTCTGATTGAGTCGGAATTTGGCATTTCGTTACTTCTGTGATAGTAGAAGAATATAGTAACCTTGACCTACTGCTGCAGCATCACCTGGAATTTGCAGGATACCCAACTGCCTTAACTTACAGCAGAGGTATCGTGTTTGGGCTCCTTAGAATGATCTCAATGAATAGGTTATAGATAGATGGTGACCAGGGGCTGATGATGGATTAGGAAAGAGAAATGGGAGGACCGGACAAAATGATCCCCACGGCTTATTAGCCGTGCGGACCGTCGTTAAAATGCCTGTTTGGTTGTTATTACAACCAAACAGGCATTTTAATAGAGAGCAATAACTACTAAGGCGGTTCTTATCAAATCGTTGTGCGAAAAAAGTTATGGCGGCGCTCCGTAGGACGGACCTGGACGGTAGATAACGGAACTCTTAAATAGCAATTAGTAAACCCTTGAATGTGAATAGAATAGAATGGAATAGAATTTTATTTTGCAAATATGGGTTATACGAGTACATAGTAGTTCTTAAGATTACATTTAGCTCAGTCACATTTTACCAATCGGCATGCAAACATTTGAAATTATTTATATCACCTATTATTACACTTATTTAGATTTATAAATTACTATTATAAAATTTTAAATCATCAACTTAATTAAAAATATATGTTTGTATTAAAAGGGAATTAAAAAATTAGTAAGTATCATTAGATTACATGTCATGTCATAACAATTACTTCATTAAGCATGTCATTACTATTACAAATATCATTATCAAAATGTCAGAAATCAAAACGCAAAAGATCAAAATGTCAAAAATCAAAAATGTCATACATCACAAAAATCAAGATGTCACTAATTAACAAATAATTTTCTCCGATAGGAACTCAGTTAAACTGTAGTAAGGTTTAAATCATTTATTCTCATAAAAGACAAAGAAAAAAAAAACAACAACAAAAAAAAAACACGATATCTCTGCTGTAGGTTAAGGGAGTTGGGAATCCTGCAAGTTCCAGGTGATGCTGCAGCAGCAGTTCAAGGTTACTATGTTCTTCTACTATCATTGAAGTAACGAAATGCCCAGATCTGTGAAAGATGCTCACATCAATTCATCAACTAGAAAAGAGCTGATATTCTTCAAACAGCTAAACCGATTTTCTTGAATCATAGCTAAGAACACTCTCTCGACACACAGATACACACGTCAAACTTATAACACCCCTGTGTTTTTATCGGCGGTTAAAAATAAGTAACTGTAATCAATTAACTGTAATCGAGTTACTGATTTCATAATTAATCAGTTTAAAGTTAAACTGTCAAATGTTATTTGAATTTTCTGATGTCAAGCAAAATACGTCTAGGAGTTTTATTATTGTGTTATACGTGGCAAAGATATAGAACTCTTCAGCCTAATTTTAAAGTAGGATTAAGAAAATGTATTTAAAATTAAAGACTGCTTGGAAAAACAAAATATTGAAATTAGTTGCAATAAAGCTGAATAAACAACAAGTAACAACAAATCATCATCATCGTCATCATCATCTGCCTAGCCTTTTCCCGACTATGTTGGGATCGGCTTCCAGTCTAACCGGGTGCAGCTGAATACCAGTATTTTACATGAAGCGACTGCCTATCTGACCTCAACAACCCAGTTACTGGGTAATAGAATAGAATAGAATAGAATAGAATAGAATAGTATAGAATAGAATAGAATAGAATAGAATAGAATAGAATATTTTTATTTCAGACCGGAGTCCATAGAGTTAGTAACAATTTTAACTTAAATTCTAGTGTTAGTAGGTTACAGACACATAAAAATATACAATTAAATTTCGGCATAGAGCCGCATCCACCTCCGCAACATCGGTGAATCCCACCGATCCACGAATACACTGAGAATACTGTTGGTGCTGCCGCGAACACGAGACATCAGGGATGCACATCTTTTCCTAATAATAGCGGCAAAACCATCAATATTATTATCTGCAAACATCCCCGACGCACTACATCGCCACGGCAGCCGCAGCAGCACTCTCAGTGCATTATTATATTGAACGCTTAGGTCGCTGTATGCCCTCTGAGTGAAGTCGACCCACAGGCTGCACGTGTAGAAACACTGACAGTAAGCTTTGAAAAGCGTTACTTTAACTGGCTTTGCACAACGTGTTCAGATGACACAAAAATTTCAGATGGTAACTTGGTCTCACATTCTAGTTTACGCCACAAAACATCATAACAAATAAGATCCCGTGAGAGATCCAGAAAACAAGCAAAAATAGGCGTCTTCCTGTTTGTGTAGTATTGAACAGTCTGCTTGAGGCAAAAGATTGCACTCTCAGTTGACAGCCCAGGCTTAAAACCGATGTACGATGACGACCGTAATACGATGCTTCTGAATAAGACTGATTGTCAGACTTTCGGGCTACTGACGACCCGCAACGACTGTCCAAGATCCACAAACAGCAACAAATATTGTTTGGGAAAAGATCTATAGTATTATTGAATAGATAATTAATACTACATAGTTTTGTTGAGTCTCTCAACTTTTTTTTTGTTGTTGACTTGAAAGAGCATGGCAGTTGAGAACGTGTCATGCTCACTTAAATGTCTCACCGATGCAGATGGTGGCGCGTGTGTTGGATTATTCGGTTCCCTACAAAATGGTTGAGCTGGATGGTGCTGATCCACGCGTCATGTTCGTGAACGGGTGCCGTCGGTTGAGACTGGCCATCTCTTAACTGCCAAGGCTTATTTTTAATCTTATATTTTGAATTGTTTTTTCATTTGTCTTTTTTTTTACATTGTTCTCACATATAGAAGCAACAAGAATAATGTACCCAGGATTTTGTAATAACTTGATTTAAAAGAGTGTCCATGGAGTTTCTTGCCCGTTCTTCTCCATAGAGATCTACGTTTTGGAATGGGCAACTAGCTTCAACTTTCTAACTAACTGACAGACTATTTAATTTTGACAATTCAAAAGTGCCTGTACAAGGTTTAATTGAAATAAATGCTTTGAGATTGAGTTTGAGACAACGAGTATATATTATCTGCGTTCAATTCAGTATCAAAGTTCTTATCTGGTATTTTTTTTTATTTTTGATTTAGTTATTTTAAAGTCCATATTCGTGTCTGTCTGTGTAACCGCGTTGTTCTTCTAAACTACGTAACGGATTATAATGCGGTTTTTACCATAAGTTAGAGAAGTTATTCCGGAAGGTGTATAATACATTCATATTAAACTCACACACGATAAAGAAATCTCGATGTTTTGTCAACTCGTAAACACCGTGCGAAGCAGGGCCGGTTTTCTATTAAATTAATAAATGGGCATTATCGTGGAGTCAAACCTCTGATACGTTTCTCAGCTAAGCAAATAAGTGCAATCATAAACGGTATGAGCCGAGGCAAATCTCCAGGACATGATGGGCTCAGTATTGAGCACTTGAAGCATGCAGGTGTACATCTGCCGCGAGTCCTGTCCATGTTTTTCACAATGTGTATTAGGCACGCATACTTACCTGCTGTCTGTGTGGTGCCGGACTTAAAGAATTGCACCACCCCTTACTTCCCGTGGGTATCGTAAAAGGCGACTAAGGGTCTTACCGGAGAATGGGCAGCAGCGTTCTCTATTTATTCCACCATCATACCATACTGCGATCGCCAACCCGCTTGCCAAGCGTGGCGATTATGGCAAACCCCCCCAAAATTGGGGGAGGCATATGTCCAGCAGTGGACGTCTATCGGCTGAAACGACGACGACGACGACGACTTACCTGCTAATCTGATGAAGACCATCGTGACTCCCATTGTGAAAAACAAGACGGGTGATATCTCGGACAAGGGTAACTACCGTCCCATTTCCCTTGCGACAATAATAGCAAAGGTGTTGGACGGTGTGCTTGATACTTGTTTAAATGAGTATATACATCTTCATGATGCGCAGTTCGGGTTTCGCCCCGGCCTTTTAACTGAAAGCGCTATTTTATGTCTCAAGCATACCGTCCAATACTATATAGACCGCGGGACGCCGCGCTGGTGTACGCCTGTTTCCTTGATCTTTCCAGGGCCTTCGATCTTGTCTCGTATGATGTGCTCTGGGAGAAGATGGTAAGCCACAGTCCACATATTTCCGTGGCTATACCCCTGGTATAGCCGCGGAAATATGTGGACTATTTCAGCATTGGTATAGTAATCAGTCCAATCATGTGAAATGGGATGGTATACTCTCTGAACCGTATAGGTTGGAATGCAGGGTGAGACAAGGAGGTCTGACGTCGCCCAGGCTCTTCAACCTCTACGTAGATGACCTCAAAGAGGGACTCAGCAGCATGCGTGTCGGATGCAGTGTTGATGGGGTTAGCATAAACAACATCAGCTATGCTGACGACATGGTGCTGCTGGGTCCGTCTGCGGGGGCAATCAGAGAGTTGCTTAAGACTTGTGAAGCCTACGCTGCCGCGCATGGATTAATTTATAATGTGAAGAAATGTGAATACATGGTCTTTAAGGTCGGCGGCAAATGCCGTGAAGTGGGACCCGAGCTACTTGTAAACGGGTCAGTAATTAAGAGGGTATCCACTTTTAAATACCTAGGTCACTTTCTTTCCGTCGACCTTAAGGACCATGTAGATATAGAGAGGGAGCGCAGGGCACTCGCTGTCCGGTGCAACATGCTGGTCCGTAGATTTGCTCGGTGTACAGACCCTAGTAAAAATAACTATTTTCAAGGTGTACACGACGAGTCTGTGCACGAGTAATCTATGGGTCAATTACACTAAAAGGTCGCTGGATGTCCTGCGCGTCCAGTACAATAATGGTTTCAGGATGTTGTTGGGACTTCCTCGCTACTGCAGCGCATCGAAAATGTTTGCGCAAGCTCGTACCGACGGGTTTCACGCGATTAAACGAAAAAAAATAGCGTCACTACTGAGGAGAGTGAGAGACAGTCGCAACAGCATCCTGAGAACTGTAGCGGAGAGTTTCAGCTCTCCAAGTCTAAAGCAGTTTGTGTGGAGGGTGATTGGTACTAACACTAGATAATAAGTTGTTTTAATATAATGTTACTAACACTCTATGGATTCTTTGGTCCGAAATAAAAATCATTATTATTATATTATTATTTAAACAGGTGATCTTGGCGTTAGTTCTGGTGACGACACACCCTGAGTTGCAAGTGGTGGCCCTGGCGACAACAGTGGTGGCAACCAATCAGGGGAAGACAACAGAGGCAACCAACGTGACTACGACGAAGGAGGGAATATGTGCCAGTAGCGAAGGGTCAATTTTTGTAAGAGGTAAGCTGGAATAGATATCTTTAAAATGATTATATTGTTTTTCTATAGAATACTGACTGTGCCATTTTTCAAAGGGAAGCCGGTAGGAATCGAGTTGTATGGAACCTTCGCCTCTGCTGGTGGCAACATTGGAGTAGATCCGGACAAGTGCGAATGGTTATTATTATTTTTAAATAGTTTGAGTAAATCGTTTCTGCCGCGAGCATACCATGTAACGCAAGTCATTACACAGTATCAAATTTGTTGCCACTAATAGTTCCAATGATGTTCTTTTAATGTGTGTGTTCCAACGAGTGTTTGTGTTAATGTAAAGGCGCATCGCTGTGCTGTGCTGGCTGTGCTGTATCGTGCCGTGACGGCACACGGGTACCTGTTGCCGAAGAAGCGCAAATATTATATTATAGCGCTCTATTTTTAGGAACGCAAAATGGGAATCGTTACAGGTTCGATAATATACATTCTACAGTTAATTAATTATCATACAAAGGTCTGTAAGCAGCTTCTGCTACGTAATCGGAGAAAAAATCAGCTGATCTATCTGAAGGTGACACTTGAACTGTCCTTACTGCTGGAGTGCAGGTAAAAACAATCAAGATTGTTCTGTTGTACAGCGCAGTAAGTGACGGGGGAGGGGGTGACGCAAATGATACCACAACAAGCGTGATGGAGATTGAGGACATTATTCCGCGGTGACACGTTTTATTTAGGCTTTAATGTGACGTCACTGTTGAAAAGATGGATGGCGAATATAATAAAAACTGGCCAAGTGCGAGTCGGACTCGCACACGAAGGGTTCCGTACCACAAGGCAAAAACGCCGAAAAAAACATGTTTGTTGTATGGGAGCCCCCCTTAAATATTTATTTTATTTTAATTTTATTATTTTTTATTAAAGTTAAAATACAACTGAGTATTTTGTGAATATTTCAAGGGCCTACCTATTACCATTTTTGATATCGAGCAAAAAAGGGCAAAAAAATCGCGTTTGTTGTATGGGAGCCCCCCTTAAATATTTATTTTATTTTGTTTTTAGTATTTGTTGTTATAGCGGCAACAGAAATACATCATCTGTGAAAATTTCAACTGTCTAGCTATCGCGGTTCTTGAGATACAGCCTGGTGACAGACAGACGGACAGACGGACAGACGGACAGACAGCGAAGTCTTAGTAATAGGGTCCCGTTTTTACCCTTTGGGTACGGAACCCTAAAAAGAGGCACAAGACGGCTTTGTGAGCGGAACGCCGTGCGCGCCCGGAAGCGGGCCCCAGCGCGGTGCGGGGCGCAGGGGGCGCATGACACGGAGTGAACACAATGATACTTTTATATAATAGGGGTTTAAGAATAAAAAGGCTTTTCGGCTATTCGATCTGACGGCCACGCGCGCGGGGCGAGGGGCAGGGGCTGGGGAAGGTGTGCTCCGACTCTCGCTACAGATTGTCACGCCACCTGCGCGGACCACAGTGGTTGCCACCTTACTAGATGTAGCTGGCTGCATCACTACATGTAGCAACGCGCACTCACGCCCAAAATTGTTACAAGATTGTCTTCAACACAAATTAATAAAGTATTGTATGTTAGATATTAGAAAAGGCATACTAGTATAATATATGCCAATATGGATCATCCGTGTGTACGTACTGCAGCATTAACAAATCCTGCATTATTTTTTTTGTCATCAATCCTTCTTGGAGTTGATATCCAACCTCATTTTTAGGGTTCCGTACCCAAAGGATAAAAACGGGACCCTATTACTAAGACTTCGCTGTCTGTCCGTCTGTCCGTGTGTCCGTCTGTCCGTCTGTCTGTCTGTCTGTCACCAGGCTGTATCTCAAGAACCGCGATAGCTAGACATTTGAAATTTTCACAGATGATGTATTTCTGTTGCCGCTATAACAACAAATACTAAAAACAAAATAAAATAAATATTTAAGGGGGGCTCCCATACAACAAACGCGATTTTTTTGCCCTTTTTTGCTCGATATTAAAAATGGCAACAGGTAGGCACTTGAAATATTCACAAAATACTCAGTTGTATTTTAACTTTAATAATAAAATTAAAATAAAATAAATATTTAAGGGGGGCTCCCATACAACAAACATGTTTTTTCGGCGTTTTTGCCTTGTGGTACGGAACCCTTCGTGTGCGAGTACGACTCGCACTTGGCCAGTTTTTAATACAGGCCATGTATTAACCAAACCAGAAATGTCTAACTATTTAATTTTTTAAATGAATCGTTGATACGTCAGACGTCTTTTTAGGGTTCCGTACCCAAAGGGTAAAAATGGAACCCTATTACTAAGACTTCGCTGTCTGTCCGTCTGTCCGTCTGTCACCAGGCTGTATCTCAAGAACCGCGATAGCTAGACTGTTGAAATTTTCACAAAGTATGTATTTCTGTTGCCGCTATAACAACAAATACTAAAAACAAAATAACATAAATATTTAATAATTCCCATACAACAAACGCGATTTTTTGCCCTTTTTTGCTCGATATCAAAAATGGCAACAGGTAGGCACTTGAAATATTTACAAAATACTCAGTTGTATTTTAACTTTAATAATAAATAATAAAATTAATATAAAATAAATATTTAAGGGAGGCTCCCATTTTGGTAATTGGTAATTGGTATTACGGGCTGGTTTCCGCAACTTCACGTCAATGCGCGTATTTTGGGTACGGGTGGGAAAATCGATTATTCGATCCACCCCAGCTCCTCAAGGAAGGCCAGCAACGCCTTGATGTTGCTGACCGTCTCGCGTAGGGTACCTGGGTTACCGAAGTACTTTGCCCTGTACGTGGTGATCACCGGGCAGTTTAGAAGCACATGTGCCGCTGTCTCGTCATCCTACATGCAGGCCCTGCACAGCGGACTGTCTGTTACTCCTATGACATAGAGGTGTTTATTAATGACCCGTGGCCAGTTAAAGCTGCCGTAACTATACGCAGCTTTTGTTTAGTTAGACGGAGAACCTGTTTCGTGAGGCGGGGATCCAAAGTGGGAAGTGCTTCCCTAGCCTGCCTGCAATCGCCTTGCTCCGTCCAAAGTTTGTCGTGTTGGTCTCTGGTGCGTTTCCTTACCAGAGTGCGTAAAAACCCGAAGGGAAGTGGCGCGATGGGCTCAGGTCCCACTGGTGCCATGCTCGAACCTCTCCTGGCAAGCTCGTCGGCTGCATCGTTGCCCAGCGAACCGCTGTGTCCTTTGATCCATTGAATGGTTATTTTATTGAGGTTACCCACCTGGTTGAGGCGCTGGTGACACTCGTATATTAGCCCAGAGTCAACTGTATAACTGTTCAGCCCTTGCAGAACAGCCATACTGTCTGAGAGTATGCGGATTGAGTGGTCTTTTACTTCCCTAGCCATAATGGCTGAAGCTGCCAGAGAAATACCCATGCATTCGGCCTGGAACACTGTGTTGTGGGCCCCCAATGGTGTGGCAATATGTATGTTGAGATCTTCCGAAAAGATTCCAACACCTGTGCCACTACCTGTTTTAGATCCATCCGTGAAGATGCGCAGCTCCGTAGGTCGTAGCCCCTCGCATCGACGATCCTCGTGAAGTTGGATCTTGTATTTTTTATCAAAGATAAATTGTTTAGGTACCTTGTCTTTAATGGCTTTCGTAATGGGGAACTCCTTGTGTAGTCCCTCAAGCAGCATGGTGTGTGGTATGATACTCTTACCCCAGAGATTTAGTGTATCAAGACGTACTGCCGCCATCGTCGCTTCCTGTTGTATGAACAGATGGAGCGGTGGGATTCCCAGGATGGCTTCAACTGCTGCCGTCGGAGTAGTCCTCATGCAACCTGTAGTCGCCATGCAGGCTAGTCTTTGCATACGTTGTAGTTTGTTGGCGGCTGTAACTAGCTTGGTGCGGGGCCACCAGACCACAGCCCCGTAGGTGATCATGGGGCGGATCACTGCAGTGTACAGCCAAAGTGTAATTTTAGGGGATAGGCCCCAATTCTTACCTATCATTCTCCTGCACTGGCAAAAGGTTATGCAGGCTCCAGTTTATTTTCTGTCTAGTGTGACACCAAGGTACTTTACCTCGTTGGCCAACTGGAGTTCAGTATCGAACAGTTTTGGTAGGCGGAAAGGGCCCATAGCTCGTTTGTGGGTAAACATGACCAGCTCGGTCTTAGTAGGGTTCACCGATAGGTCAAAATCCCTGCACCATTTTTCTACGATTCGTAGCGCTTGCTGAGTGAGGTTGCATATCGTGCCCGTCACCTTCCCCGAAACTAGGATTGCGAGGTCATCGGCATAACCTACTGTGTAAAAGCGGTTGGCGTTGAGTTTGGCGATGAGGTCATTGATCACCAGATTCCATAGAAGGGGGGACAGCACCCCTCCCTGGGGGCAGCTTCTGGCTATCATGGCCAGCTGCTGCTCACCTTCAAGGCGAACCACTCGTTTACTTAGCATGTTAGTGATCCAGTCCGCTAGTACCTGTTCTACCCCATGTCTGGAGAGGGCGCTGTTGATACTGGAGAAGTTAGTTTTGTCGAAGGCTCCTTCGATGTCTATAAAAGTGCCCAGACAGGTGCCTTTCTGGTGAATCGCTTCCTCTATCTGGCTGACTACCAGGTGAAGGGCGGATTCAGTCGACTTACCTGAGCTGTATGCATGTTGGTTGCCGTGTAGCGGTATAGTCTTCAAGGCGCCATCTCTCAGTTCCCTATCACACAGCCTTTCCAGAGTCTTTAGTAGAAAAGAGGTCAGGCTTATTGGTCGGTGGGATTTGGCGTTTGTGTAGTCACCCTTACCTGGCTTAGGGATGAATATGACTTTCACTTCCCTCCATCCCTTAGGAACGTATCTAAAGGCCAGGCACGCCCTCAATAAAGGCAGCAGTTTCAAAGCGACAGAGATGCCTCCCCACTGCAGTAAGGCGAGGAACACTCCATCCGGACCGGCTGCCTTAAAAGGATGGAAGCTCCGAATGGCCCATTGGAGTTTCTCCAACGTGATCACCTTGCTTGCGTAGAGCCAATCATTATCTGATGGTGTCTGTGTTGCATCCTGCCAGTCGATTACCTGTGCGAAGATGCATCCGGGGAAGTGAGTTTCAATTAGGATGCGTCTCGTTTCTTCTGGTGAGGATGTTAATGTATTGTCAGGTTTCCGAAGGGTAGCAGGCCCAGGTGTGTGCTGTTGCGCTAGTACTTTCCTCACCCTGTTCGCCTGCTGGCAAGATTCAATACCACCACAGGATTTGCGCCATCCCGTGGTACTTCTGAACCTGATGCATTTTTTGTAGCTGGATTTGGCTGCGTAATAGTCATCCCAGTCCTCACCCGCACTTGTGTTCATAGCTCTATTCAGAGCTTTCCTTACCTTACCGCGCCTGCGCTCCAGCTCGGCGCCCCACCAGGGTTGTTTGCCTGGTGTGCTGCGCGGGGTGGTCTCTGGGCAGGCAGTATGGTAGCTGTCTATCATTGATTCAGTAAGATGACTTACTTGTGTTTCAATCTGTGTCGGATCCGCAAATGTTGTCGGATCGTCTGCTGTCGCCAGCTTTGATTCAAGGCTGCGTGCGTAGGTGGCCCTATCCGTGTTGCGCGGATTGCGCCGTGGTTGTGTAGGTGGGATGCAGACCTGGATGTCGAAGCGGATCCACCTGTGATCAGAGCAGGACGCCTCTTTGGAGACATGCCACCCAGTGATGACTTCCGACGCTCCCTCTGTAGCCAGAGTTAGGTCAATGATTGTCCGGCTACGCCTTGTTACGAACGTTGGTTCGGATCCCATGTTTATTAGGGTTAGGTTAGTGGAGAATAGATAATCTACCAAGGCCTTACCCCTTTCATTTTGCGTGTCCATACCCCACAGTTGATGGTGAGCGTTGGCATCGGCCCCAACGACGACGTCAAGCCCGCTCCTCTCGCAGTGGCTCACAAGGCGGGCGAAATCGTGCGGGGGCGGCGCCTCTGCCTCGGGCATGTATACCGAGGCGAGGACGATCACCATCTCCATAGCGTTGTCACGCTGTATTAGCAGCTTTGCTGCAGAGACATCTCTGCAACAAAAATCGGTTAATAGCTGTGTTTTAAGGTTACCTGTGATATAAATGCACGATCTGGGATGGTCGTGCTCTGTGGTGACCAGGAGCTTACCGCCAAGATTGGAGAGTCCTTGTATGCGGCCTGCCCTTATCCACGGCTCCTGGATCAAGGCAATGGCCGTGTGTTGAACCTCCAGCCACTTGCGAAGCTGAGCCGTCGCGGTCTGACTGTGGTGGAGGTTTGCCTGGAGGATTTCACAGGCCGACGAAAGGGACGCCATCACTGGCCAACCCCTCCTCGTCCCCCTCCAATCTGAGCCCGGCGAACAGGTCGCCCTCGTCGAAGCCGTCCCCCCCCTGGGTCGAAGCCGGGGACAGGATCATGTCGTCCAGCTCCGTACCAGATAAGGGGACGGCGCCCACGGTGGCGGCAGCGGGGGCGGCTGACCCTGCCGGAGCAGGTTCAGTCGCGGATGCCTCCGGGTTGTTTCTAGTGGGAGATGACTCCCCCACTGGTGTCTGCGGCTGGTCTGGCACCTCACCAAGGGTACCCGTGGCGGGGTCCCATCCCTGAGGGGTGTCGGTGAACCTACCGTTCCGACCCTGGAACTTCACGTACACCGCTCCCAGTCCTATTGAGAGTCGGCGTCCGGCCTCCATCAGGGTCGGGATTTGGTCCACAGGGACGCCGACCACCACGAACCATTGCTCAGCCTGCTTGTCGGCAAAGAGCAGCACCCACCTCTTAATGTCTACCCAGGGATTTTGGTAGCTGAGAGCGCGGCCAATATTGGTCGACTCTCCATATACTCCCTGCTCGTCGGGGATCAGGATGCCACATCTTATACGCTTTTCGATCTCCGACTGGCTCTTAACTACCAACGGGATGTTGATACGGAGAGAAAGGTCGGAGACTGTTTTCTTCAGCCAGGCTAAAGTGTGGTCGTTACCGCACCACAGTTTCACGACGCCCCCGGCGACCAGCGGCTTGGCGTTGAACGTCGGTCCCGGAGTGTCTGGTTTGGGGGAGCAGGCCTCAAGGATAATCTGCCTCTGGATGGCAGCGAGTACCTGGTCCGATACCTCCCCGCTGAGGATCCCTGTGCGTTCGCAGGTAATCGCGACGTCCAGGGTTGCGCTGGCAGCTTGGGCGAAGCTTCTTTGAGGGACCCGTCTGGATTGATCAAGACGCGGCCGCTTATGCTCTCCCCGAGGTGTTGAAGTCTCGTTGAGAGCTCGCTTGGCCGCAGCCTGATCCTTCCAATCGGGTCGCTGTGTGCTGGAGTTACCTGCCTGATCCTTCGGATCACCGGTTGGCGGCTGCCCGGGCACAGGTCGGCTAGTGCCGGCCCCTACCTGCGACCGCTTTCCGGCGGCGAAGTTCAGCTGGCCGCTAGTCGGATTGACCGGCCTAGCGGCAGTGGCCTGTTTCGGACGACTGCCCTTACCTAGCAGCCTGCGTTGTTGTCGTCTCTCCTTCCTCGTCAATCTCTCCCTCTGCTTGCTCTGGGAAGAGGAAGCTGGTGGACCTGAGGGGTCAGTGCGGGGGCATCGGGCTTGTGGAATGTTATTTTTACCCTTGCCCTTGCGTTTCTGCACTTGCCAGGCACGTGAGAACGCGTCCTCAGTGCAACCGATCGTCTCCGTCTGACCGGTGACGGCCGCCTGATGTGAGGTGGGATGAGGGGATAGCGGAGAAGGAGGGTGTTTGTGAGGGCGCCCGGCGCCGGTGTTACCCGACTCCGGGGTCTGTATGGAGAGGGTCAGACCGGCAGTGGTATTAATCGTCGCCTTGGTCTTTCCCTGAGTTTTAGAAGGGTCGGTACTGGTCCCAATCAGCGCCGACGTCCTTCGTTTGTTTTGGGACTTTTTGCATTTGGTCTTGGCTGCGGTTCTCGCCACAGCTGGATCAGCACCCGCGCTAGTACCTGCAGCGTTAACTGCAAGGACACTAGGGGCGAGGGAAGTGCAAGCACCTCCCTTGGGAGTCTCATTGGCTTTCGCCTCCACTCCGGTTGGTTGATTGTTAACTGGCCTTAAATTATCCATGTTAAAGTTTATGAAAATTTCATCTCTCTGGCTTCCCACCCTCCATGGAGCCCGCACCTGGGAACGTCTCACTACAAACTAGCTCGAACGTTAGGACTACCAGAGAGATATAGGTGCGCAAGGCTGGCTTACAGTGCGACATCGGGTGCTCGATCGGGTTGGCGTAGAAGGTTCAAAGGGCCAAACCCCCTACGAACTGATCAACCCTCACTTACACCGTCAGCATGACCTTTACCTACCGCTTTGGCCGCTCAAGAACGACCTCCGCGGACCTCACGCACCTCGCCTGTGACCCTCTGACGGGACACCGTGACCATTTCCCTACCCCTGGCTATTGGGTAGGGCCACCGTTTCGCTTGAAATCCAGACCAAAGGGGGCGTGTTGCCTTTCAGCTCAACCCCCCAGGACTCCTTCATCCCCGCTTACGGCGCTCAACTGCGCAGGTCCTAGCGCAGGTGACTGCTTACTCCTACTCGCCATCAGCTGATTTTAGTGATAGGCGGGCCCGCTGCCACCCAGTCACGGGGGGTCGCGGTTAGGAGTGGAAATTGGAATGGTGGAGGTGGAAGGAATGGGGATGAGGGTGGGATGGAGTGGGGAAGGAGTGTGAAATCCGGGGCAGGAAGCTGAAAGACGGGAATGAATGGGTTAAAAGGGAACTAGGCTAGGGATGCACTGGCGCCTGGTGGTTTTTGTTGCGTCTGTTTCTTAAGGAATCAGACCAAGAAACGGGGTGGCAACCTCGAGAAGGTACATCCGCCAGACTTGCCTTGAGGATCTACACGACTGTAGTGCTCTCCCTCAAGACCCCGCCACCCTACCACCTCAGAAGGAGGTGACAGGGTAGGCCTGCATCTATACTACCAAGCAAAGCAAAGCAAAGCATGTCGTTGTGCAACCGCAAAAGCATAAATACAGACCCTCCCCAAGGGAGGCTCCCATACAACAAACATGTTATTTTCGGCGTTTTTGCCTTGTGGTACGGAACCCTTCGTGTGCGAGTCCGACTCGCACTTGGCCAGTTTTTTTTTTTAAAAGAACCTCTGCATTTTTATATCTAATATGGCAGGCGTGTTTACCCTTTTTAGGGTTCCGTACCCAAAGGGTACAAAACGGAACCTTATTACTAAGACTTCGCTGTCTGTCCGTCAGTCCGTCTGTCTGTCACCAGGCTGTATCTCAAGAACCGCGATAGCTAGACATTTGAAATTTTTATAGATGATGTATTTCTGTTGCCGCTATAACAACAAATACTAAAAACAAAATAAAATAAATATTTAAGGGGGGCTCCCATACAACAAACGCGATTTTTTTGCCCTTTTTTGCTCGATATTAAAAATGGCAACAGGTAGGCACTTGAAATATTCACAAAATACTCAGTTGTATTTTAACTTTAATAATAAAATTAAAATAAAATAAATATTTAAGGAGGGCTCCCATACAACAAACATGTTTTTTTCGGCGGTTTTGCCTTGTGGTACGGAACCCTTCGTGTGCGACTCCGACTCGCACTTGGCCAGTTTTTTTTCTTTCAAGCGGATTTTTTTTCTTCCACGCGCGTGGAATTATTACATGATTGCAATCACGTTTAAAATCGCGTCGCGTGTCTAAATCTTTGTACACTTCCTAAAGTATCGTTAATCGTATCGTCATAGGTTCCAAGTTTTTTTGTCATTTTCTTACTTGTTAATTTTTTTATATTTAAACATGTTCGGAATTTATTAAAAAAGAAAAGTGTACGTATTTAATAGCGAAAAGTGTTTCCTTCCATCTATTTTCGCTACAAAATGGCGCCCGAAGTAAATGTAAGTACTTTTATTGATTCTAATTACTGAATTAACCTTTTTTTTTGCCGGGAGGGTGGTTGCTCCTTCCGAGCAAAAAATGTTTCATTTCTGTATATTTACCTACAGATTTATCAAGAATAGAAATACAGGATTTTTTCTCGTTCTGTCAAACAAGATTGTTACCATAGTTACCAGAGCTGGTGTGACTGCTGTTAACTTCTGTTAACCCTTCAATTGCTGACGGTGTTCTTTATTATAATGTGCTATGTTGTGATGCAATATAAATGATAACTTTGTGGAACCAGAAAACATACGTAGCTACTGTGTCGAACGTATCCCCCTCAAGTGATAAATCAGCACAGAATGGCAGTAGGGATGTGAAAAGAAAGAAATGAATAAGCGCATATCATTCTCGGCGCGCGATCGCCTGAGGAAGCTCATGCACTATTATATAGGCTGTAAGGGACATCGACGAGCAAACTGTTTCCAACAACAAATTTTTTCGGCAGTTACTAAAAATAAAATAGCTGTCCCATATTATACATATTTTCATCGTGTAGGAATTGCAAAGTTTCTACGCTGGAGGGTCTAGAATCATGTGCTTCTTCTACTTCTTAGAGTTTTGATGGCAAAAATAGAAAAAATAAACATAGTTTTTTAAATTTGTTTGGGCAAAATTCAGCAACGCGGATACCATTCGCTGACGCGGCCATTAGGTCCTCACGTGTGCAGATGACATTGAGCATACACACCGGAGGTCTGAGCCTTCCATGAACCCCCACTTGTGGAGGTTGTCCTTGCTGCGGCCTACTTGGGTACGAAGTCTATTATTCCAAGTAGGCCATGGTTACTTGTGCCCAGATGAGAGACTCTGTGATGGTTTTATAAAGAGATCAGGAGGTTTAAGCTGTTCTCTCCAAAGATCACATTTTTCCGTGGAGGGTTTGCCGTTTGCCTTGGCGGAGTAATCGCGTAACAAATACACAAAAAAAAAAAAAACATACCGTCGAATTGAGAACCTCCTCCTTTTTTGAAGTCAGTTAAAAAAATAAGCTTAATTTTTAGGTAAGTATGAGACTCTTAAAAAGATAAATTATTAAAAACCTTAAAACATGTCAAATGACGTATATCATAAGATATAAACGCAAAATATTTTTTTAAGAATACTTATTTAACCCCTTTTAAATCGTTTTGTTAAGCAGATTATTATTTCTATTTCTTAAAGTATATATTTTAAAAGTAAAACTAATATCATTAATATTTCAAATTGTAACTTGAAGTTTTGAGCCGTGCTTTTGTTTACCAGGAGCAGTTTCCGATATGTTTAGCTTACGCAATCACCATTCATAAGAGTCAAGGTTTGAGCTTGGACAATGCTTTAATTGATATTGGTTCTTCTATATTCACTTGTGGTAAAGCCTACGTACCATTATCTAGGGTAAAAAATTTGAGTGGTGACCATGTAATAAATATCGATCCTAGCCAGATCGAAGCACAAGAAAGTGCTATTGTTGAGTACAACAGATTAAGGTCGCTCTATAGACCGGATTTAAAAAAACATATGTGTGAAAAAGAATAAGTTTAAAAAAAAACAGCTGATAGGGAATGGTCTATACGTCCAAACATTGCCGCAGTTCAGACTGCAGCGGGCTCATCATTTAATAAAAAACGGGCCAACTGCGAGTCGGACTTGCACAAGAAGGGTTCCGTACCACAAGGCAAAAACGCCGAAAAAAACATGTCTGTTGTATGGAGCCCCCCTTAAATATTTATTTTAATTTAATTTTATTATTAAAGTTACAATACAACTGAGTATTTTGTGAATATTTCAAGTGCCTACCTGTTGCCATTTTTGATATCGAGCAAAAAAGGGCAAAAAAATCGCGTTTGTTGTATGGGAGCCCCCCTTAAATATTTATTTTATTTTGTTTTTAGTATTTGTTGTTATAGCGGCAACAGAAATACATAATTTGTGAAAATTTCAACTGTCTAGCTATCGCGGTTCTTGGGATACAGCCTGGTGACAGACAGACAGACGGACAGACGCACAGACAGCGAAGTCTTAGTAATAGGGTTCCGTTTTTACCCTTAGGGTACGGAACCCTAAAAAACACCTCGTAAGAGAAAAAATAATAAAGAACCACAATTATCAAAAAAAAAGAAAACCTAGGCTATACAATTTAATCCTACACGTGTATCTACCCACTTGGCAAAAAGAAATGGAAGCCCACCAAAAACATAATAATATAATGTTGAAAAAGAAGGCCAACTTCCTTACTTCATGTAGATGTTTGACCAGCAAAAGAGTTGAAATCGAAACCAACGCCAAGTTTTAAACCATTTACTTTGCACCGGCCTTATTTTGCAATTCTGTTGTAAGTAATTTGTGTTTGAAACTTTTTAGATATCAATACAATAATATTGTTCCATTTAAACTTGGCGGGTTTTCAGAAAACCATAAAATAATATGCATGAAAAATAACTATAACACAACGAAAACCCGCCAAGTGTAAATGGAACAATATTATTGTATTGATATCTAAAAAGTTTCAAATACAAATTACTTACATCAGAATTGCAAAATAAGGCCGGTGCAAAGAAAATGGTTTAAAACTTGGCGTTGGTTTCGATTTCAACTCTTTTGCTGGTCAAACATCTACATGAAGTAAGAAAGTTGGCCTTCTTTTTCAACATTATATGTTTATGGTGGGATTCCAAGTTTCTAGGACGGCTAGAATAAAAATTTAATACGGAACCCTCTATGCGCGAGCCAGACTCACACTTGACCATTTTTTTTATTTTTTCTTTAGTTCAATGCTAATGTCTAGCTTCGTGCCAAATTTTAAGTTTCTAGGCCTACTAGAAGTCCCTAAACATTTTGATTAACTCTAAGTGAGTGAGTCAGTCAGTCAGTGCCACTTTAGCTATTTAGAAAAGTCCATAACTTCGAATCTATTAAAGCTACAGTTATGAAATTTGTTACGAGTATGTGATGTTTGATTCGATTTCGTATGACAAATAGTTAGATACAGGGTGGTCAAAAGTAGCTCGAAGCGGTTCGGGTAAATAGTGCACGGCGGCGTACGTGCTGCCTCTTGCTGGAACTTGGTCTGCGCACCACCGTGCGCTTGGATATTTATTAAATGGTCACCACTAAATTTTTTTACCCTAGATAATGGTACGTAGGCATGACCACAAGAGAGTATAGAAGAACTAATATCAATTAAAGCATTGTCCAAGCTCAAACCTTGACTCTTATTGGTGATTGCGTAAGCTAAACATATCGGAAATTGCTCCTGGTAAACAAAAGCACGGCTCAAAACTTCAAGTTACAATTTAAAATGTTAATGATATTAGTTTGACTTAAAAAAAAAACTTTTAGAAATAGAAATAATTATGAATCTGCTTAACAAAACAATTTAACAAAACCGGGCAAGAGCGAGTCGGACTCGCGCACCAAGGGTTTCGTAACATCCGGGTTTGTGCATAAGGGTTATGTTGATGAAATTAAATGTTTTATTTTAGTTTTATATTTGAGTTGATTGAATGAAAGGTAAATTGCGGTTTACGATTAATGACGTATTAAAAAAAACTATTTACTAGATCTCGTACAAACCAATTTTCAGTGGAAGTTTACATGGTAATGTACATCATATATTTGTTTTAATTTTATCATTCTCTTATTTTAGAAGTTACAGAGGGGGACACACATTTTACCACTTTGGAAGTGTCTCTAGCGCAAACTATTCAGTTTAGAAAAAAAATATATTAGAAACCTCAATATCATTTTTGAAGACCTGTCCATAGATACCCACAAGTAAGGGTTTGATAAAAAAAAAATTTGAGTTTCTGTTCTAAGTACCCCCAAAAGGGGAACCCCCAAAATTTATTGTTTTTTTTTTCTATTTTTGTGTGAAAATCTTAATGCAATTCACAGAATACATCAGGGTGTAAGGAGAACGCTTCCGAAGCCAGAACGTAGATTATATACACCCTATATGCAAACGGATACCACTAACCTTTCGCTTTAAATTGATCATTTTCAAAACTTCATATTTCTTAAACACGCAATGGAAACCGTACAAAATGTGAGGTCACTGACACGCAAGGCAACGTCTCGCCACCGCGCGTCGCGCGTCGCGGGCGCTGAGCGCTACGTACCTACGTCCGAGTCACGGGATTTATACGGAATTTACAAACACCACTTTCAAAATGCCTACCCCTACAACACTTTTGAATTTTAATCGCATTCGTAGCCCACTATTAAACATTAAAGTTGACATTTTACATTTTTAAGAGGCATTTTACGTACCTGTCTAAATCCTTTGCGACCTTATGAGGTTTGGCTCGAACTGCGCTCCATCCATTTCAATACATAGCCGGGCCCGTCGCTGTGTCGACCCGTGAACACGAGGCATTAGTGTAGGATCCTCAACACAGTCTGCACGTAGTTTATTAAACACGCTCACTATTCTGCCCCGCATTTCATCAGCACTGTCACATTCCCGATCAAACACTCTTTCTTTCACATACCCCCACAAAAAGAAGTCCAAAGGGGTTAAGTCGGGTGAACGAGCTGGCCAGGCGTGCGGCCCCAGCCTTCCGATCCAGCGGTCGTCAAAAAGCTCAGTGAGACGCTCGCGGACGGGGCGCGTAACATGCGGTGGAGCGCCATCGTGCTGGAACCATGCTCGACGAAATTCAGCCAGCGATACATTATCTAGCATATCATTTAAATGTCCATTTATAAAATTAAGATATGCTGGTCCATTCAGGCGCTGCGGTAGAAACACTGGTCCTAGAATTCGTCCATTAAAAACACCAGCCCATACGTTGACGGACCACCTGGTCTGATGGCCGGTTTCTTGAGTGGCGAACGGGTTCCTGTCTGACCATAAATGGGCATTCCGCCTGTTCCACATCCCGTTTCTCGTGAATGTGGACTCGTCCGTCCAGATAATGTGCTCAATGAAGCCAGGCGCACGTTGTTGTTGATCTAGCAGCCAACGACAGTACACACGACGACGAACGTGATCATTAGGTAGCAAACCTTGTACTTTGTGTATTTTGTAGGGCCGCATTCTGTTCCGGCGCAAGATTTTGTGAACTGTCCAGTGAGAGACTGTTGATATGCCCCGGCGCCACAATAATTTCGCCGCACTTCGTGTGCCCAGCCGTGGATTTTGGCGAATCACATTTAAAACACGCTCCTCGGTCTGAACATTCACTTGTTGTCCACCACCGGCCGCCATCGGAGCAATTGGTCGATTTTCTAAGACTCTCTGAAAAGCAGCCGTTATCATGCGAGAATCAGACGGGTGTCGGACGTTCGGAAATCTGTCTCGGTAAATTCTCAACGCTAGAGAAGCACTGCCACAGGCTTCTCCTAAACACATCAACATGTTGCCGTATTCACGAGCACTGTACACGTATGCATCAGGCATTATTAAAAAAACCGGGCAAGAGCGAGTCGGACTCGCGCACCGAGGGTTCCGTAACATCCGGGTTTATGCATAAGGTTTATGTTTATGAAATTAAATGTTTTTTTTTATTTTTAAGTTGATTGAATGAATTTTAAATTGCGGTTTACGAGTATGACGTATTAAAAAAAAACTACTTACTAGATCTCGTCCAAACCAATTTTCGGTGGTAGTTTACATGGTAATGTACATCATATATTTTTTTTAGTTTTATCATTCTCTTATTTTAGAAGTTACAGGGGGGGGACACACATTTTACCACTTTGGAAGTGTCTCTCGCGCAAACTATTCAGTTTAGAAAAAAATGATATTAGAAACCTCATTATCATTTTTGAAGACCTATCCATAGATACCCCACACGTATGGGTTTGATGAAAAAAAAAATTTTGAGTTTCGGTTCTAAGTATGGGGAACCCTAAAATTAATTGTTTTTTTTTCTATTTTTGTGTGAAAATCTTAATGCGGTTTACAGAATACATCTACTTACCAAGTTTCAACAGTATAGATCTTATAGTTTCGGAGAAAAGTGGCTGTGACATACGGACGGACAGACAGACAGACAGACAGACGGACAGACAGACAGACATGACGAATCTATAAGGGTTCCGTTTTTGCCATTTGGCTACGGAACCCTAACAACAAAAAATAATAACTAAAAAACAATAAACAGTACTAAAAACGTAACAATAATAACTAAACTTAAAACTAACAAAACAGTAACAAATACGATTCAATGGATTCTATCGATCGATTAACGCACGTTTGCTCACGAACCGAGTCGGAAAGGAACTAACTAGAATACTAGATTACTAAAGAAGTACTATGAAGATCAAACATGCCGCCTGCATGTGATGGCCGGCCGACAAACGTTGCCGCCGCGCCGGGTCCGCGCGGCGCGGGGGGCAACGTTTGTCGGCCGCGGACGCCGCCGACACGTGGCGACGCGGAGTCAGATAGCGGTGTCTTTTGATGTGCAAATTCTTCGGTTTACTTACTAAATGAAGGATACAGTAACGTTATTGTAATAAACAAGCGCGCGTCGTGTGACTAATTAAAATTCAATTGAATCACGCGCGCTAGTTGCTTCAAACTTTACACGCGATCTTTTACTTTATTTCATTCACTTTCGATTATCGACTTACATACAAAACTGTTATTAAATACACGACACAGGGCATCAATTTAAAACTGTTGACGCCTCTGTAATATTTCTTCTTATTTATTTTGGCGGTGCTTTACAAAGGATGGTTAGGCTCAATTTGCACCGCCGCGGAACGAAGTGGAATCGAGTTTTCGTAATAGCAAAATGAACTTTATGTCAATTGTCTAACGTACAAAGTTTCAAGTAATGGTTTGTAAGTATTTATTTGTAAACGCGATTGTGCTCCTTATTTATAGGATGTCAAGGATCAATTTCCTATGCAAGTATTTAGTAAAAAATACTTGCATAGGAAATTGACCCGTGACTTACAAACCAAAGTATCTCTCTTCGTCGTGCTCGACGTTTGCGTGTGTAAGTACAACATACCCAAATAGTTCAAGTATTTATTTGTAAACGCGATTTTGCTCCTTATTTATAGGAAGTCACGGGTCAATTTCCTATGCAAGTATTTTTACTTCCAACAGGGCTTTTGAATACGGGGTTGTACTTCTTATTTGTATGAAGTCATGGATCAATTTTCGATGCAGATAGAAAATACTTGAAATTATCTCTAGCCCTAGTTTTAGGCCCTGGTTTCTTAAGGTGGATGTACTTGGAAGCCCTGGTACACGATTTTACAAGTACGACCCATGTCTAGTACAAACTAGATACGAGCTTGTTACTGCGGGAATTACCGAGAATGCGCGATAATTCACCAGAAGATGGACGACCCGTGCGTATGGGTGTATCTAATTTGTGCGTTACACTATTCACATAAAGTTCATAATGCTTTGTACAGACGCCAGCACATCAAGCTACTTCAATCTGTCAAGTTTCTTTAATGGATTTTCAACTTTATCGCTAAAGCATAAGGTTCAAAGTTGATTGGAAAAAATTGACAGTTTCGGGTAGGTTGATGTGCTGGCGGTTGTACAAAAAAAGTTCGCTTCCATTCCGTTCCGCGGCGGTGTAAATTGAGCCTTATGGTCACACTCACAGGTCTGCCGCGCCGCGCACAGCCGTGGACGTCTCTCTATCAAACTAGGTTCAAACCTCGGCCCAACCAATGCTCTTGACCTTAGCCTCTTCGTTGCTCAAACGCGTCTCGTTATTTTAGGATATTTATTGCGATATGAAGTCATCGACGCCAGGTCTAGAGATAATGTGATCGTATTGTAGGTTAGGTAACATTACATTTTTTAGCTGTACAAGATTTTCATGAACGAATTAACAAAGTTGCTTGTAAAGGCAATGTCTTTGTACATAATTAACTTTTTATACTTTTCTTTCCCAATCAGTATCACAGTAGGTATCTAAGTACCTTCGATATGGGTCTCAAGGTTAAGCAAAGTAAACTGGATTTTTCTGATTTGTAAGCTAAATTTGCGAACATTCGGATCAAAATAAAATTGTAACCCTGTTCAAGGGGAAGCCATTCATTACGATCCTTGCATGGATGAAATCCGAAAGCAGATATCCCACAACTAGGTAGAAGTGAACTGAAAAGTCATTTGTTTCAAGCGATCGAGAAAAGGTTAGGACTTAGGAGTTTATTAGGATCACACATCACATGGCACCGCTACACGACCGTCAGCCGTCGCGTCACGTGGACTTTGGGGTCGTCGGCCGCGCGGTTGTCGGCGAGCGCGCGCGCACTTTGAACTTGAGGTCATGCGCCGAGCGTCAGATGATATTTATTTACGAATACATTGCTTGTTAGAGTTGTAAAGAAAAAAAATGTGTTTAATCGCAAATAATGGTTTCATTTAACTGTTCTCACAACACAGTGTACGAAAAATGCTAAAAAAAATAGGTAAAATTGACATTTTTTTTTTAAGTTTTTTTTGATGGTATCGTATCGAGAATCAGTAGCCCTATCACCTGTCTTCGTTTTCGGAAGCGTTTCCCTGACACCTACCAAGTTTCAACAGTATACTTCTTATAGTTTCGGAAAAAAGTGGCTGTGACATACGGACGGACAGACAGACATGACGAATCTATAAGGGTTCCGTTTTTTACCATTTGGCAACAGAACCCTAAAAAGGGTTAAATAAGTAGTCTTAAAAAATATTTTGCGTTTATATTTTATGCTAAAAGTAATTTGACATGTTATAGGGTTTTCAATAATTTGTCTTTGTAAGAAAGTCTCATACTTACCTAAAAATTAAGCTTATTTGTTTTAATACGGAACATGGATTACCTACAGGATGTGTGAAATCTGAATTCAAACTTGACCGCATTTTTATTTATACTTTAGCTTCGTCTAAAATTACAAGTTACTAGGCCAACTATAAAAAAAATTAATACCTACGGAACCCTCTGTGCGCGAGCCAAACTCACACTTGACCGCTTTTAAAATTTTTCTTTTAGTTTCATGGTAATGTCTAGTTCTAGCTAGAAAAAAAAATCATACGGGACCCTCTGTATGCGAGCCAAACTCACACTTGACCTCTCGTTAATTTTTCCTTTAATTTCATGCTAATGTCTAGCTTCGTGCCAAATTCCAAGTTAATACGGAACCCTCTATGCGCGAGCCAGACTCACACTTGACCATTTTTTAAATTTTGCCCTTAGTTTCATGCTAATGTCTAGCTTCGTGCCAAATTTTAAGTTTCTAGGACGGCAAGAAGTTTCTAGGCCGGCTAGAATAAAAATTTAATACGGAACCCTCTATGCGCGAGCCAGACTCACACTTGACCATTTTTTTTTATTTTTCCTTTAGTTTCATGTTAATGTCTAGCTTCGTGCCAAATTTCAAGTTTTTAGGCCTACTAGAAGTCCCTAAACATTTTGATTAACTCTTTGAGTGAGTCAGTCAGTCAGTGCCACTTTAGCTATTTTTAAATAAAAGTCCATAACTTCGAATCTATTAAAGCTACAGTTATGAAATTTGGTATTCGAACTAACAGCAGTCATGGTATTAGGTATGTGAAGTTTGATTCGATTTCGTGTGACAAATAGTTAGATACAGGGTGGTCAAAAGTAGCTCGAAGCGGTTCGGGTAAATAGTGCACGGCGTACGTTCGGCCTCTTGCTGGAACTTGGCCTGCGCACTGCCGTGCGCTAGGATTAATTGATTGTCAACGCGAATGCCATCTCTTGGTAGCGCGCGAGGGCTTGGGTAAGCAATGGCCTGGGTGTTGGTTTCAGCAGATGGCGTTCGTTTCAAAAATTAGTATTCACGTCATTAGGACTCGTTTCAAAAATGCGAGTCGTATTAAATATTGCCACCACGGCACGCGGAATGCGGCAAGCGGCACGCGACACGCGGCATGAGACACGCGGCACGCGGCACGCGGCG
Source organism: Mesoligia furuncula (assembly GCA_916614155.1). Lineage (NCBI taxonomy): Eukaryota > Metazoa > Arthropoda > Insecta > Lepidoptera > Noctuidae > Mesoligia > Mesoligia furuncula. Next base: position 20,319,267 of record OU744816.1, read on the forward strand.
CCCTCTCATCGAAGTTCAGCTCGTAATGAAGCGGACCCAACAGTTCGGCTCCGGGAATAAATGAACGACTTACTTAACTGCTAACAATTTGAAATAATGTTTCCGTCCTCGTCTACACTTGAAGAATATTAAAAAGTATCCGAGAGCATGTCTGTAGGACGAGCGACACTCCTCGACATCAGCGTAATGTTGCCACATTGCACGCTCTAATTAAAATAACGCCGTGATTTATTACAGACTATTTATTTTCCTTAATATTATTAATTAATTAAAGTATACTAGATGTCCAGGTGAGATCGATGACCGACAATCAGTCGTCAGTCGTTGAGATGTAGTTGTAGAGTTTACAAACTACTAAACGTGAATCAAAACATAGTGAGAAAACCGACACCTATCGTGATGGAATTATTATTGGCAACACGCATTTGAGCAGGTGTGGACTGTGGTGACTAGTGCTCCTTCATGTTTAGGTAGGAGGCATGTTCCATGTTCCCGGTGCGGCGGTGCGGCCGTGCGGCGGTGCGGCGCGGGAAACCGATGAGTGTTCGCAATTAGCGGCGCGCCTCAAACAGATAGCAGTTTCACAATTAAAAGTTGCGGCGGTTTATTATCAGCCGCACAAAGTTCCGCACTTATTCATTTCAGACGAAGCCACTGAAAAAGTTTTCGTGTTAAAGAGTGGACGGGATTACGAATTAAATTACATTTGGACCTCCGCGAGCTTCTCCCCGCGCCCCGCGCCCCGCACCCCGCGCCTCGCGTCGTCGCTGGACGTCATCGTCAACAGCACAGTAAAGATAATCCCACAAAAACATTTCATGTTAAATGTTGCCAAGACGAGACCATGTAGCTCGCACTGTCAAAAAGTAATCAGATCTCATGTAGAGCCAAGCTTCTAACTCTACACGCCCTAACTCTACAAGGCCTGACTTCGCAAACTCTACACCTTAGTCAAAATATCTGGTTTGGCCGTTTCGTTACTACAAGAACCATTAACAGTATGAGAGTTTTTCACCTTACGCTCATGTGAATGTAGCGAAATGGCCAAGCCATATTATTTTGACTAAGGTGTAGAGTTTGCGAAGTCAGGCCTTGTAGAGTTAGGGCGTGTAGAGTTAGAAGCTTGGCTCTACATGAGATCTGATTACTTTTTGACAGTGCGAGCTACATGGTCTCGTCTTGGCAACATTTAACATGAAATGTTTTTGTGGGATTTCATTTCTTTTTGTAAGTTGCTTATGATATTTATACGAGTATTTTTGCTGTTGTTCATTTTTAGGGTTCCGTATAAAAACGGAACCCTATTACTAAGACTTCGCTGTCTGTCCGTCTGTCCGTCTGTCCGTCTGTCCGTCTGTCCGTCTGTCCGTCTGTCTGTCACCAGGCTGTATCTCAACAACCGCGATAGCTAGACAGTTGAAATTTTCACAAATTATGTATTTCTGTTGCCGCTATAACAACAAATACTAAAAACAAAATAAATTAAATATTTAAGGGGGGCTCCCATACAACAAACGCGATTTTTTTGCCCTTTTTTGCTCGATATCAAAAATGGCAACAGGTAGGCACTTGAAATATTCACAAAATATTCAGTTGTATTTTAACTTTAATAATAAATAATAAAATTAAAATAAAATAAATATTTAAGGGGGGCTCCCATACAACAAACATGTTTTTTTTCGGCGTTTTTGCCTTGTGGTACGGAACCCTTCGTGTGCGAGTCCGACTCGCACTTGGCCAGTTTTTTCTTTCTTTTTTTGGGGTTTATTTATAACAAGGACCCCCTATATAAATTTTCAGACCTCTAGCATCAAAATTTACGGTTTTTTTTTTTTTTGGGGGGGGGTAAAAGTTTCAAGTTTTAATATTGTTTTGTTGTTTGTGTACTATTACTAGCTTACATACCAAATTTCAGCTTTCTAGGACTTCAGGAAGTACCTTAAGAATTTTGATGATCATCAGTCAGTGAGTCAGTGACGAAATCGGGGTATTTTAGATATCAATAAAATCTAAAGTATAAGAGCTATGCAATTGAAACTTTATAGGTTTAATAAGTCAACCACTGGCATCATATTCCGAAAATTTTGTTTATCTGGTATAATCCGAACCCAAGTTAAGAGGGTTCAAAAATACGACGAAGTGCTTCGAGAAAAGGTAGGTAGTGCCCTTGCGCTTCGCTTGGCTGGTCATGGCGGGGGCACTCCCGTGCCCCCAGATAAATGTATACTGTGTCAATAGTGCGCAATGTTTTTGTTGTCAAAGGCTTTAGCAACGACTTCCATAAGTGTTACACGCTGTGATAGGATTTAGAAAAATAAATAAGTAAGTAGGTAAGTACCTATGTCAAAAGAAAGCGAAACCATCGCAGGAGGTGCAATTTGTACTAACAATCGAATCATTTTCAATGTTAAAGTAATTTTAAAACGGCGTCCTCGTTAGCGTTGTGCTGGTTGTGCCCGATGCGCCCGATGCGCATGCGCTCGACGCGACGCGGCCGAGGCGGCTGCAAGCGAGAACTTACTTAAGGACTTTATTATTAAATGGATCTTCCTCCGCATTATACAGACGCAATATTGAAATCCAATTTAGTCGCCGCCGGCATCGTCCACTCCGCGAAATAAACAACACCTCCCCACGGAGAGACACACGACGCGCGCGCCGCCTCCGTCGCGCGAGAGGGTTCCCAACTTTTTGTACGAGAAATAAAGTATATTAAGGTCGATGAAACTAAAATGAACAGTATTTTAGAAAGTAAACAGTATTTTTAGGGTTCCGTACCCAAAGGGTAAAAACGGGACCCTATTACTAAGACTTCGCTGTCTGTCCGTCTGTCCGTCTGTCCGTCTGTCCGTCTGTCCGTCTGTCCGTCTGTCTGTCACCAGGCTGTATCTCAAGAACCGCGATAGCTAGACAGTTGAAATTTTCACAGATGATGTATTTCTGTTGCCGCTATAACAACAAATACTAAAAACAAAATAAAATAAATATTTAAGGGGGGCTCCCATACAACAAACGCGATTTTTTTGCCCTTTTTTGCTCGATATCAAAAATGGTAATAGGTAGGCCCTTGAAATATTCACAAAATACTCAGTTGTATTTTAACTTTAATAATAAATAATAAAATTAAAATAAAATAAATATTTAAGGGGGGCTCCCATACAACAAACATGTTTTTTTCGGCGTTTTTGCCTTGTGGTACGGAACCCTTCGTGTGCGAGTCCGACTCGCACTTGGCCAGTTTTTATTTTTTTGATGTTTGAAAAACAAATTTTTTGGAGCTTCTTTAACAGCACAATCACACTAATATTATAAAGGCGAAAGTTTGTGAGTGTGTGTGTGAGTGTATGTGTGAGTGTGTGTGTGTGTTTATATGTTTGTTACTTCTTCACGCTCAAACGGCTGGACCAATTTTGATAAAATTTGGTATGGAGGTAGCTGACACCCTGGATCATCATATAGGCTACTTTTTATCCCGATATTCCCACGGGATCGAAACTTATGCGGGTGAAACCGCGGGGCGCAGCTAGTTTAACAATATTTTCCTTATAAATTTGGCTTTCTTCCTAGGTGTTGTAGGATTAGACGATGAATTAGATGAATCTGAACGTAGGTCATTCATTTTTAGGGTTCCGTACCTAAAGGGTAAAAACGGAACCCTATTACTAAGACTTCGCTGTCTGTCCGTCTGTCCGTCTGTCCGTCTGTCTGTCTGTCTGTCACCAGGCTGTATCTCAAGAACCGCGATAGCTAGACAGTTGAAATTTTCACAAATTATGTATTTCTGTTGCCGCTATAACAACAAATACTAAAACAAAATAAATTAAATATTTAAGGGGGGCTCCCATACAACAAACGCGATTTTTTTGCACTTTTTTGCTCGATATCAAAAATGGCAACAGGTAGGCACTTGAAATATTCACAAAATACTCAGTTGTATTTTAACTTTAATAATAAAATTAAAATAAAATAAATATTTAAGTACAACAAACATGTTTTTTTTGGCGTTTTTGCCTTGTGGTACGGAACCCTTCGTGTGCGAGTCCGACTCGCACTTGGCCAGTTTTTATTCTCCATTTTGTGCGTAACACTAACTGAAAGTACTGAAACCAACACAACAAAAACTAAACGGAAATGCCGAAAACAAACAAACAAGTTTATATTCTGTCTGATAATAATCTGTTCTGCGCACCTGCGCACCCCGCCACCTATACCTTCATGCCCGCCACTCATGCACTCGCTTGACTGACATTGACAGTTTCGTTCTGAAATGAAGTTTGTACGTTTACTTTTTAGGTTTTATAGCTCCGACTATCAGCGTTCGTAAAAACAGTATTTTGTGTACTTTTTTATTGAAAAGTATAAAGTATTAACGAGCCCAGCAGACCTAAATAACTATAGACCGATTTCCCTTCTTCCTACAGCATCCAAAGTCTTCGAAAGAGCAATGTGTGACCGTGTATATTCCTTTTGTGAATAATATAAGATTTTCTTTGACTGGCAAAATCATCATAACATCATCATAATCAGCCTATAATGTTCCCACTGCTGGGACACAGGCCTCCTCTCTGTGAGAGGGAGTGGGCCGTAATCCACCCCGCGGGCCTACTGCGGGTTGGTAGATGTCACATGTCTTCGAATTTTTGGGTCTAGCGCCGGTTTCCTCACGATGTTTTCCTTCACCGTTTTGAGAGCAGTTGTGATGAAATAATTTACACAAAGTAAAGCGGCTGACTGGGTTCGAACCTACGACCTACAACAACTCGTAAGTCTCGGCCGATACCACTGGGCCACCACAGCTCTCAACTGCAAAATGGATTTCGCAAAAACAGATCTACAACGCTAGCTGTTTACAAATACATCCAGGAAACATTTAATATTATAAATAATAAACAATATGCAATAGGGATTTTACTCGATATGACCCAAGGCCTACGACAAAGTGCAATTTAAAATATTATTGAATAAGCTATACGATATAGGAATACGCGGAAAAGCCCATGATTGGTTCGCATCATATTTAAAAGATAGAGAGCAATTAGTTGAGATTGAATATTATAATCAAAAAACAAAAGAAGCACAGCTCATTAGATCTGATGTTAAATCAATACAAGCTTCAATTCTCCAGGGAAGTTTTATAGGTTACCTCCTTTTCCTCATATATATAAAAGACCTTCCCAAAACCAGAGACGGGCCATGTGTGTGTTTTTGCGGATGATATCTCGATCCTAACTTCATGCCAAACAAATGCTAATTTAAATGAAAAACTTACAACTATTCTTGGTAAAACTGTAAACTGATGATGAGCGACCATAATCTCGAAATAAATTTTACCAAAACCAAATTAATAGCATTTCACCCCTGGCAGAAAAAGCAAATAAATATAGATTTTACTTTTAATCAACATAAATTAGAAACAGTTAACAATTTCACTCTCCTAGGTTTAACAATAGACACCCATATAAACCGGAAAACACATATACGTCTGTATATGTGTTTTGAAAACTTTGAAATTTTTGATTTTACTGTCTAGTAAAATCAAAAATTTCAAAGTTTTCATATGCTCTCCGCGAAATAAAAAGGACTACAAACCTACAAACCGGACTCTAGTCACATAATATACGCTTGGTTTAACTATGGCATCATCCTATGGGGGAATAGCACAGACGCTCCCTCCCTATTTACCCTCCAAAAAAAGTTTATACGAATAATTACCAATATAGAACCAACAGATAGTTGCAAGCCTTTCTTTCGGCAACACAAGATTCTCACCTTAATTGGTATTTAAATCTTGGAATTATGTAAACTAGTCCGTAAATATCCAGATTCTTACAGCACACGGGGAGACATGCAAACAAATTATTCGTTGCGCCATAAAAATAGACTAAATATTCATGTAGTCCATATTCAATGTCAATAAAAATATATAATAAGTTACCAGAAGACATAAAACAACAAAATAAAACCAGTATATTTTTAAATAAACTAAAGCAATACCTACTTAATTTAAAAAAATTATTACACATTACAAGAATATCTAACGGATAAATTCAATATTAATAATACATAACTATGAATAACATTATTTTAATAAGTAAAATAGCAAAAATAAATTATACTATAATACTTAATATTTATATTACATTAATAATAATGAACAATTTATAAGCGAGTAAAGATATAAGCAATATTAAATATAATTAAATAAATAAATAGATAGACCTACATATAAAATATTAATAGAATAAGTGAATAAATGAAAATATAATTACATAGGCAATAATAAGATAAAAAATAAATCTAACTTATTAGCAAGGAAAATTAATAAAGCGCTCTTCCTCTCTCTACCTATTTAAAAATTTGCTGTGCCCGACAGACAGGGTCCATAATTGTTTCTATTATTTTTTATATACCACCTGTAATTGTACATTATGGATTGCAATAAACGATTTGATTTGAGCCAAAAACAGTAAAATACTGTTTTTAACAGTATAGTTGGGAACCCTAGTCGCACTGTGTCGGCGTGTCGCAGCGGCCCCGGCCGGGCGGCCGCGGCGTGCGGACAGTGTGCAGGTCGCCATAGCGCCGCAGCGCCACAGTCGCGGACTCCCAATTTAAGCGGACGCGGGACGCCGCGTGGCGCCGCATACTAATGACGGATTAACGACAAGAAAAAACCGACAAATGTGTAATTCGTCCGCTCGTCCTCGGCCTCGTGTGAGCACAACGTAGCGCACCGACAGCCGCGGGTATCAGCGTGATCTGAAACGATCATCTATAATGTCGGGTAGACGATAATAATATGTACATTATATTACATAGAACCCTCGAGCCGAGAGCATTTTGGAATAACTGCGAGTAGTTTAATAAATAATTTCCGTTAAAAATTCTCAGTAGCAACGAGGTTACATCGCTCGCGACGAATTAATTATACCGCCTCGCCGCACCACACCGCACCACATAGCATCGCGTCTCATCGCACCGCATCGCACTGCACTGTTCCGCTCCGCACGGCGCCGCGCCGGGCCGCAGAGTCGGGCTGCTTCCTTTTATTCATTACGTGAAACAATAGAAACGTTCTCAACCTTATCTCGTCCAATAAGATTTCCACAAAAAAGCGTCTTCAAAAAGAAGTGGTGCAGGCTAATAATTACATCCCGTGGGATCCCGGGCGGCACAGCGCGGCATGGAGCTGGCGTGGCGCGGGCGTGGCAAGTGCGTGGTGCAGGCGTGGAGTTTTAACTACCTTCTCGTGGGGGAGCCCGACGACGCAGCGCGGCTTGGAGTTGGCGTGGCGCTGGTGTGGTGCAGGCGTGGAGTGTGAACTACCTACTCGTGGGAGCCCGGGCGACGCAGCGCGGCTTTGAGCTAGTGTGGCGCGGGCGTGGCGCGGGCGTGGTGCAGGCGTAGAGCGTGGACTACCTGCTCGTGGGAGCCTGGGCGGCGCAGCGCGGCTTGGAGCTGGCGTGGCACGGGCGCGGTGCTGGCGTGCAGCGTGATCTACCTACTCGTGAACAGTCGGCGGATGCCCAGGCGGCCAGCAAATCACACGGTCCGATATCCGTGGTGTATGAACGAGAGAAACGAAGAACGGTGGAGTGAGACACGTGTCACGGCGCGGCAAGGCGCGACACAGTGCGGCACGGCGCGGTACTGCAGACGTCGCAGTTTTTTCAGTTTCCGTATTCAATTTAGCGTCGTCCGGCTTCGTTAGTTAGTCTGTTTGGCGTCGCGTCGCGACTCGTAACTCGGTAAATGGCATCTTGTTTAGCTCCCTGTGGATTTGAATAATAAAACTTTTTGACTAGATAAAAACGCGGTCGCATATTTGCTGAGTAAATAATTTGATTCAATGAGGTCGACCCGACACTGTATGGTAATGAGAGCCGCTCTGCTGTTGTTCCAGAGGGCTCGCGTGCGCCGCACTGTGCGCGCTGGGCCAGCACTGGCCACTGTACTGTTCCACAGGCAGCAGTGGGGACGTGCACGAGCTAAGCTCACAGATTTCACAAGGGACTGAAATGAGGAAAGTGATTTCAAGTGATGTTGGCGAACGGGCTGGCACGCGTTTAGAGATGTCAAATCAAAACCGATTGTCCTACCGTTTTAAAGGAAACCTCGATATATTATGCTTTAATAATAATCCTTTATTAGCTTAATAAAATCATACTCAAATTATAGATTTCAGCAGGCTCAAATTAACGGTGTAAATTCTTCGGGTTTTAAAACCCGAAGAATTTACACCGTTAATTTGAGCCTAAAGACTTTTGACTTTAAAGTCAAAATGGGAGTACCGCAGGGCTACATTGGGGCCATTCCTATTTTTAGTATATAATAATGATTTACCTCATTTACTGAAAAGCCGACCACAAATGGTGTTATTTGCTGATGACACATCACTGATTATAAAGTAAGCAGACGTGCACAGGAGTTTGACGACGTAAATAACGCTATGCTTATGGTCCATAATTAGTGTACCTTAAATAATTTGGTATTAAATGAGGAAAAAACTAAATGCATTAGATTCGCTTTACCGAATGTTAGAAGTAGTAAATGTCATGTTGTATTGAATAAGGAGATACTTGAATTCGTCGAAAATACGGTCTTCCTGGGGATCACACTCGACTCGAATTTCCCAAACAGCGTAAGCGGCCGAACATAGCCACCCTGCAAGTGATGATAAGAACACTTGCAGCGCCCTGCAAGTGTTCTTATCATCACTTGCAGGCTACATTTGGCCGCTTACGCTGTTTGGAAAATTCGCCAATTAACAGGCGTGGATACCGCGAGACTGGTCTATTTTAGTTACTTTCATAGCATTATGTCTTACGGTATTTTGTTGTGGGGATTATATCGTAGATAAAAATGCTTGGCTTAATGCTGGTCCTGCTCCACAGGCACTTGGGCTCACTAGTTAAAATTTCAATATTTGGAAGAGGTGCTTCCCTTTTTAGGGTTCCGTAGCCAAATGGCAAAAACGGAACCCTTATAGATTCGTCATGTCCGTCTGTCTGTCTGTCTGTCTGTCTGTCTGTCCGTCTGTCTGTCTGTCTGTCTGTCTGTCCGTCCGTATGTCACAGCCACTTTTCTCCGAAACTATAAGAACTATACTGTTGAAACTTGGTAAGTAGATGTATTCTGTGAACCGCATTAAGATTTTCACACAAAAATAGAAAAAAAACAATAAATTTTAGGGTTCCCCATACTTAGAACCGAAACTCAAAAATATTTTTTTTATCAAACCCATACGTGTGGGGTATCTATGGGTAGGTCTTCAAAAATGATATTGAGGTTTCTAATATCATTTTTTTCTAAACTGAATAGTTCGCTCTCGAGAGACACTTCCAAAGTGGTAAAATGTGTGTCCCCCCCCCCTGTAACTTCTAAAATAAGAGAATGATAAAACTAAAAAAAATATATGATGTACATTACCATGTAAACAACCACCTAAAATTGGTTTGAACGAGATCTAGTAAGTAGTTTTTTTTTAATACGTCATAAATCGTAAACCACAATTTACCATTCATTCAATCAACTCAAAAATAAAAAATACATTTAATTTCATAAACATAAACCTTATGCATAAACCCGGATGTTACGGAACCCTCGGTGCGCGAGTCCGACTCGCTCTTGCCCGGTTTTTCTTTTTTAGTGTTTCTGACATTCCGACCATAACTTTTTTATTTTATTCAACCAAGTTTTAATTGTTGAATACTGCAATATTAAATATCTTTTCCTGTTTGGTAGTAAAATTCTATTAACTTATTAAGTAAATTGCAAACTATAGTTTTGTATAATTTAGAAGCATTTTTTTAAATTTTGTAAATTTAAGAACCATGTTTCCGTTTATTATGATTATTTTATGTTGACTTGAAAGAGCATGGCAGTTGAGAACGTGTCATGCTCACTTAAATGTCTCACTGATGGTGGCGCGTGTGTTGGATCATTCGGTTCCCTACAAAATGGTTGAGCTGGATGGTGCTGATCCACGTGTCATGTTCGTGAACGGGCGCCGTCGGTTGAGACTGGCCATCTCTTAACTACCAAGGCTTATCTTTAATCTTATATTTTGAATTGTTTCTTCATTTGTCTTTTTTTACATTGTTCTCACATATAGAAGCAACAAGAATAATGTGCCCAGGATTTTGTAATATCTTGATTTAAAAGAGTGTTCATGGAGTTTCTTGCCCGTTCTTCTCCATAGAGATCTACGTTTTGGAATGGGCAACTAGCTTCAACTTTCTGACTAACTGACAGACTATTTAATTTTGACAATTCAAAAGTGCCTGTACATGGTTTAATTGAAATAAATGCTTTGAGTTTGAGTCTCAAATCTTTTATAAAGCGAAAACAATGCCAGAAAGCCTATTATACTGTAAAAGACTATATTGAGGACAAAAAGGCTTGGGATTGAGCTACTCCAACAGGTTTAGACATGACATGATTGTTGTTTTTATTTTGCTATTATACACTTTTTTTTTTTTTAAGTATCTATTTACTTAAACAATGACATGTATATCTACGGTATAAAGTATAATATTATTTTAATTATTATTGTGAATGTGAGGACTATGTGGGTCATTGTTATCGTTTTAATCATGGTCTGGCAGTTTATGTAGTTTATGCGGCCTACCTAAATGTCCTGTCTTTGGTATTGTTCGTCGAAACGTTGAGCTCCTTCAGTTCTGAGTTGAGGTGCACGGTTACTGACAAATGCGTGCCGCGTGCACTGACTGGACAGGTCCACTCAATCTGTGTGATTCTTTCCTCAAAAGACCATTTCAGACACTAATCTACATGGTGTTCAAAGATTATGTCCGGATTTTTTATATACACATTGACATTGATGAATTTTATTTAGACAGTGACATGAATATTTACTTTGTAAAGTATTTTTTTTTATTTAATTATTGTGAATGTGAAGACTATGTGGGTCATTTCTTTTTCTGGTTTCCTTCTTAGTTTTAATCATGATCTGGCAGTTTGAATCGTTGAGCTCCTCAACTTTTGAGTTGAGCTGCACGATTTTTGACAAATGCGTGCACTGATTGGACAGGTCCACTCAATCTGTGTGGTTCATTCCTCAAAAGACCATTTCAGACACCAATCTACATGGTCTTCACACGATCTGACCAAGATTTTGTCTGGAATTTAAAAGAGACTGTGACCTCTGAGTTTGTTTCGGCCTTTCTTCTCAGAGTAGTCAGATAGGAAACGCCAACCACATCTAGTTTAAAAAAATATGATTGACGTGTAAAGGTCTTTTTACAAATCTACTTACAGAAAATAAATCACTTATCATTTAATTAAATTACATTATTCATGTCTGTGCAATATTCCTATTTATATTATAATTCAAAATTCATTAATAGTATAGATTACATGAGATAATATGTCGATTTAGGTACATGATATAATATGTTGCTAGCTTAGTTGCTAGAAGCTGTGAACTATCGAACGTGTGATCAGTGAGCGGTGTTACATCGAGCGACCTACAGAGACAGACAGACAGACAGCGGTTCACACGCGCCCGCGAGCACCGCACGGGACGAGCTGCGTCAGCAGAACGATGCGACAAAAGATATGCAAATAGGGGCGCCGCTCCGGCCCCTGATTGAGCTCAAACACGAATACCGTATGTACCCCTGCGGCCCTGTCCCGTCCCTCCCCCACTGCACCGTGGCCCGCACACCCCCCAGCCCGCATCTCAGCGATCACACACTTATTGGGATCTGTTGAAATGATCCGCACAAAACTTTGTCGCGCTCCGACACTCGGTCTCACTGACAGGCACACTACACTCAACTCAAAGCATTTATTTTTTCATTTATTTCAATTAAACCATGTACAGGCACTTTTGAATAGTCAAAATTAAATAAGCGGTCAGTTAGTTGAACCTAGTTGCCCATTCCAAAACGTAGATCTCTATGGAGAATAACGGGCAAGAAACTCCATGGACACTCTTTTAAATCAATATATTACAATTTCCTGGGTATTATTCTTGTTGCTTAAATAAGTGAGAACAATGTAAAACAAAACCGGTCAAGAGCTAGTCGAACTCGCGCACCGAGGGTTCCGTACCATCATAATAATATGTTTTTAAATTTTTATATTTGTCTAAATTTAACACTGCGCACTGCAGTGTAGAATATTGAAGTTTTAGGTGAGCGCCATCTCTTTACATAATTTACATAAACTTCTATCACATAGAATTATTTCAGATTTTTCTCTTTGCAAACTTCGGAGGTAGGGTGGGGGGGGCGGTTTTTTTACATTCTTCATCAAAAGTCGAAAACTATGCGGCCTAAAAACAAAGAAAAATGTTTGAGGATGTTCAAGCTACGCTCTTTCATATGTGCCCCACATGCCCTTGTAGCCCCACTTCAAATTTTTCAGACCCCTTTCAGTCCTTGTTGCAAAAAAAATTAAACTTAAAATTTAAAAAACCCCCGACACAAAATAAAAAAATTAAATTAAATGTAAGTAATTGGAAAAGGATCAAATAATTTTAAAACCCCCAACTTAAAAAAATCTAGGTAACGAGACTAAAACAGATAAATTCATATGGCAGTCGGTGGACCTCTTAGCATAGAAGGTGTTCCACAGAACGGTCCCCCGACTTCCATATGTATTTATCTGTTTTAGTCTCGTTACCTAGATTTTTTAAGTTGGGGGTTTTTAAATTATTTGATCCTTTTCCAATTACTTACATTTAATTTTATTTTATTTTTTTGTGTCGGGGGTTTTTTAAATTTTAAATTAAATTTTTTATTTCATGCTTTTTTAAGGGACTCCTTAATTTTTGTATTTCTTTTCTTTTATTTTCTTTCCTTTTTACGATTCAGATAATTTGGTGTTTAATCCATTGAGATATAAGTAGGTACTCTTTATACCTCAATGGTTTAATCAGGTTTTTTATTATCCGTCAAAATATTATTATTAATTTATAGTTGAAGAATAATTTTTAAGACTAAACAGATTTTTTGTTTTATTATATCCTTTTTAGGGTTCCGTTGCCAAATGGCAAAAAACGGAACCCTTATAGATTCGTCATGTCTGTCTGTCTGTCTCTCTGTCCGTCTGTCTGTCCGTCCGTGTGTCACAGCCACTTTTCTCCGAAACTATAAGAACTATACTGTTGAAACTTGGTAAGTAGATATATTCTGTGAACCGCATTAAGGTTTTCACACAAAAATAGAAAAAAAAAACAATAAATTTTGGGGTTCCCCATACTTAGAACTGAAAATTAAAAAAATTTTTTACGTCAAACCCATACGTGTGGGGTATCTATGGATAGGTCTTCAAAAATGATATTGAGGTTTCTAATATAATTTTTTTCTAAACTGAATAGTTTGCGCGAGAGACGCTTCCAAAGTGGTAAAATGTGTGTCCCCCCCCCCGTAACTTCTAAAATAAGAGAATTGGTTTTACATTTTATTCAATCAACTCAAATATAAAAATATGAAAAAAAACATTTAATTTCATAAACATAAACCTTATTCATAAACCCGGATGTTACGGAACCCTCGGTGTGCGAGTCCGACTCGCTCTTGCCCGGTTTTTTCTAGTTCTTCCTTTAGTTATTCAACTTTCTTACAAGTATTTCATAGCTATTAGATATCTTAGGTTTTTCAGATCTAGTTTATAAAATGGGACTGCGACACTATCTGATGTAGAAATACCTACGCTTTTTAAGTAGGATAATTCCATTCGTAATAAAAATAGTCAAGCTCAGTGGTCATAGGTACCAGTCATCACTCCAATTTCCTCATCATTCTAGAGCATTGATCAGACAAAAAAATATTTTCAAGTTTTTAGTTTTTATTTCGTTAGTTAATATTCCTCATTCCCTTTCAATATAGTGTACATTATTGTACTTGTCAAGCCCTTGCATTTGATACCTATATTGAAGGAGTAGTGAAAAAAATATATAATTCGCTATTTTGTGGTGGCGGCCATCTTGGATTTGAAATTTGTAATAGCGTATAGTATTCTACTAGTCAAGCCCTTTCATTTGATACCCATATTGAGGGAGTTGTGAAAAAATATGTAGGTAGTCCACCATTTTGTGGCGGCGGCCATCTTGGACCGATTTTCATCAAACATAACTAACAACACTCTCGACTAATTCACCATTCAATGAAAAAAAACAAAATCAAAATCGGTTCATCCATTCGGGAGCTACGATGCCACAGACAGACACACACACACACACACACACACACACACACACACAGACACGTCAAACTTATAACACCCCGTCGTTTTTGCGTCGGGGGTTAAAAATATACATATATTTTTATTTCTTTCTTATTTGCAAAATAGTTGGGCAAACGTCATCTAAAACTATTCCAAATTTCAAGTTGATAGTATTAGTAGGTAGTTCTTGAGATATCCAGCTGTGACAGACAGACAGACTGAGTCTCACCAAAGGGTTCCGTTTTACCATTTTGGTACGGAACCCTAAAACCCTAAAACCCTTTTTTTATACATATATATAGTTTGGAATTTATTTGAGAGATGAATAAAATTTTACTACCAAACAGGAAGAGGTATTTAATATTGTAGTATTCAACAATTAAAACGACGTGCGTTCTATTCCATACTACCAATAGAATACCTAATAATAATAATAGCGTCCCCGACCGTTTTCAGTCACGGTGGCCAATCTCAATGGAGATTAGCCAGCTACGCTGGAGATATTATAGTGCACAAGTGTGTGTGCAAACACAGGTGCACTCTCTGTTCCTTTACTCTCATAGTCCGATGGGACGGCAATCCGACACGACCGGAGAGAGTTCAGGCGCAGGACCAACGGTTTTACGTGCTTTCCGAGGCACGGGGGTATTAAACCGGCAACTTCCAAACTCCGGACTGTTACTAAGAAATTCCTAATGGAAAACCCAATAACACTGCACTAACAGCAGTCGCGCTTGCAACCACGAGACCAACGGGGCAGTTAAACCAGAATGGGCAGAATACCTATTGAGTAACGGTAATGAGAGACATACGATCAGATATATGGTTCACTGCCAGTAGTACGCAGCTGGATGTGCAGCACGCTAAATCCACAGCAATGCCTCACAGCTATGAGCACAGCTTCGGAAAGATAGTCACCTACCCTCACGTCACACAGTAACAGAATAAAGCGATTTGTGGCCACTAAGAGGCTGCGAGCTGCGTGAGGACGACGAGGGGTGTGCCCGGGACGGAGGGGAGGGGGGCAATTAGCGGCGATGAGATAAAACGTGCAAAGTCCACCAATGATTCAAGTTTTACAATTAAAAGTTACGGCGCGATGCGAAGCCACGCCGCCCGCGGACAAGGAGCGTTACGAGAAATTGAAAATCCATCAATTTATTGAAATCATTGTCCTTTGATTTCTTACATTCTTAGCAAGATTAGATCGCAACACTATTGCTCAATGCAGCAGGGTGTATACCGTGGCCCGGTGGCTCGCGGGCTCTCTAACTGCTCTCTGACTCGCTGGCACGCAGTGGCGCGTCGCCCGACGCGTTACATTTTATTCTCTCGCAAACAGAACGTTTTAAATTGTATAATTCAGATCAAAAACATTTTTTTTTGAAGTGACGAGCGTCCTTATTGAACACAGAATGGGGTGCAGAGCAGCAACACACAACAAACACATTCGCTACATCCGCGACTGCACCATTGCTGTACATAATACTCGTATAATATATCTCATGGACCAAGTAATTATTAGGACATTATAAAAAATGCCCGGACAGTTTGAAATATGCCCAATATGAGAGGGCAGAGTAATAACAACTATTACTATGGGACCAAACTTGAAATCGCGAAAAAAGAATCGGCAGCTTCCTACATTTTGACGAGTTATGCGAACATATACCTAACAGCTGAATTGCGTTTCGCGATTTCAGATTTGATCTCGTAGTAAAAGTCGTTCATAATAATAAGTAGAATGACCCCATAAGAGGTTATTCATTAATTAACGGACACCCTGTAAAGTAGAAACTATAAACATTGTATTACCTATACATAAATATATATATATAAATATTATGTATAATACAATGTTTAGTTTCTCTGTATGCTACAGACAAGTGGCATCACAACAGCACCGCCCGGCTGCGGCCGGTGCTGTTGGTGCCAGCATCCTCATAGTCCGGGGATATTACTGTGTCAAACAGAAAAAGTAATAGCAACAATTTTTTCTTTCTTTTCTCTATATCGATACTCGTCAGCACAAACGACTGACCAATCAGTCAAGTGTTGATGTGACGTCATCAACATACCACCGTACGATTCGTGATGGTGACGCATGCGTTCTGACACTGGCGCACGACGCGACAATTGTCTGTGGAGCGGTTATCACAAGTGGTGAGATGTATCACAACTCACAAGCGGTGAGATGGGTCAACGAACAGAACATTTGTGTTGCATTTATTTGTAATGTTGTAAGCACAGCAATGTTTCACGGCGCAGAGCTCCGTGGCGTGGCGATGGCCTGGCGCGCCTCGCACAGTTTCAAACGGTTCGGTAAGCGTCGTTGATTAAAAAACTTCATCAACGCATCTCTTTTTAGTTTTCCACGGCGGACGCCTTCTTCCGCTAAACTTTACCAATAAAAAGTTGCTCCGAGTGCTTTGTGGAGCGCTCACACGCGCGCCGGACACACGTACGCACCGCCGCGAGCAGCCTCCACACTGAGCGCGCTGAGCACGCTGAGCACTGACGGGTGGCGCAAGAACACTAAACCAGAAGAGAACATCTTGCAAAAACTTTATCTTGGCTAGTTGGTTGGCTACCTTTTTAATTCTAACTGACTTGCATAAACACATTTGAGGAAATTGACATCATAGTGTTGCTTCCACAAATTACTATCCGCTACAAATTACAAATTACTATTTTTCAAAACCTACCGAATGGGGTATCAAAATGAAGGGTTTTAAAAGGTGATTACAAAAATATAAATAACATATATACTTATACCTCATTTCAAATAAACTTGCGATAAAGTTTGTTCACCTCCTTCTACTAATGTATCCCAATATTTCCAAACCATACGAAAAAAATAGCAGTGTCGGTAACACGATCAAAACATTGACTTACCTACTCCGTGTTTGGTATTATGAAACTCAACCGATGCAATGTTAGCGACAGTTTTGTATGACGAACGATATCTATCGTAAGTTATTTGGACTTTTTGGTACAGGGTGGTTGAATGACATTTATCGCAAGTTTATTTGAAATACACTTTAAAAGCAATTCGAAGTGACAAATCGTAAAAAACACGTACCAAGAACTAAATCGTTTGCGAAATCTTACACATTTGTAAACTAAAAAGCTGGAAATAAAAAAGTAATTTAAAAAATAAAAAAACCCGACTGCGAAACTGAAAAGCTACAAACAAGCCCATTTTTAACCGACTTCAAAAAAGGAGGAGGTTTCTCAATTCGACCGTATATATACTTTTTCTTTTTTTTTATGTGTGTTCGCGGATAACTTCGTCGTTTATGAACCGATTTTGATTATTCTTTTTTTGTTGGAAAGGGGATATGCCAAGGGTGGTCCCATGTTAAGGAAACCAGGATCTGATGATGGCATCCCAGTGAAATCGAGGGGAACTTTCGAAAATCGTAGGAGCGACTAGTGCGTTTGTAAATTTTTCCATTAAGTATTTTAAAGCACTACAATTTGATGAAGACCTGGAGTCGATCTGATGATGAAGCCGGAAGACAGTCGAGGGGACTCCTCAACGATTTACAGCAGTTGCCTTGTATTTGGGCTTGATTAATTTGTATTGATGTGAACTTTACACCTAGATGGGTTGCGACTGTCATTAGGGCTCTGATGATGAAGACGAAGGACAGTTAAGAGAACTCCTCAACAGTTTACAGTAGCTACCTTGTATATGTTCACCGATTACTCGAAGACGGCTGGACCGATTCCAAAAGTTATTTTTTTATTTGACAGGGTATACTCTCGAGGTGGTCCCATTATCATCAAGTTAGAATCTGATGAGAGGATTCCATGGAAATCGAGGGAAACCCTCAAATTTTATAGGCAAAGCTACAGCGATTTGGATATTTTTTAAAGTAACTTGAGCATTTGCTCTCGGAAATCATCACTTGGTAAAGTGGAGCTGATGATGAAGATCACAGATGGCCATCGGAACTACTCACTGACAAATATTTCACGGGTTGCGATTCGATTACTTTAATATGGTTGCTAAGCAATTTATGCTCGTCACAATGCGTATTGCGAGTGATTGTTGAGGATCTCCTGGTTCTTACCGGGAGAACTCCTCAACAATTAACGTCCCAGCATGGGGAAAAGCAATATTTTGTAAAAGGTGATGAACAGTTGGTATTAGGCTATTGTAACTTAGATAAATTACAAACTGACCCACTAAAAAGTGAAAAATAAAAACATTTTTACAAAAAAAAACAACCGACTTCCAAAAAATACACTACAAATTGAAAAATAACTTTATGTTCGGAAGTCGGTGTCAATAAACGAAAACGCGGAACCAAAGACACCGACTTCCGAAATTAAAGTTATTTTTCAATTTGTAGTGTATTTTTTTGAAGTCGGTTGTTTTTTTTTGTAAAAATGTTTTAAATTAAATAAAAGTTGGAAGCAGGCGGGACCCATACCATTTTTATTATAATTTCAAATTCAAATGGGCTTGTTTGTAGCTTTTCAGTTTCGCAGTCGAGTTTTTTTATTTTTTAAATTACTTTTTTTAGTTTTCATTTCGTTAGTTAATATTCCTCATTCCCTTTCAATATAGTGTTCATTATTCTACTTGTCAAGCCCTAGCACCTATACTGATGGAGTTGTGAAAAAAAAAATAGTATTAGCCATTTTGTGGTGGCGGCCATCTTGGATTTGAAATTTGTAATAGCGTATAGTATTCTACTAGTCTTCTTTTTTACTTTCATTTGATACCCTTAGTGAGGAAGTTGTGAAAAAAAATGTAAATCGCCACTTTGTGGTGGCGGCCATCTTGGATTTGAAATGTATCATAGTGTATAGTATTCTACTATTTAAAATGAAATAGGTCCTTTTCTTGCTAATACTTTTTTAATCGCACAACTGTACTCTTTCACAATCCAACAACGACTGGCTTTGCACTACATTTTACCATTTTAAAACGACATTTGCCCCACCCAGAAATAACGCTCAGTAATATCATCACCGTTATTTCCAAGTGTTGCCAAAGTAAAATAATACATTTAGTTGCCATAGCGGAAATACATTTTAAAAGTTTGTTACAATATTAATAATTTGTACTTTGATAGTGTTGCCACAGTGGATATTGTAATGCGGTATTAAAATAATGCTTGTTTTTTTTAAATTAAATCAATGAAATCACGACAACTCGGCCATCCGACGGCGTGCTAACTCCGAAGCACGCGCTAATCACGACCACTGAGGCAATATATCAAATAGCAACAATATTGGAAATTTATTTTGGTATGCTGGTTTACTGGGAAGCTAAATAATTTAACTAACCATCTGTATGTGCCTGCGCACCGTTTCTATTAGAATTATCATTGATCCCATTAAGTAACACAACCTACTGCCATTCGGCCATCAATTTCACACCTACTGTGCAATGCTAACTTATCATAAAAATAGTCCATCCAAGTAAAAATAGTTTCATCCATACAGGACTTTCATTTAAGCATCTCTAAAAGTTTTCTGAAATTTTCATCAATACCATTTATTTCCACGAGTAATTGAGCGTTAGCAAAGTTTCATACCGCTTTTTGGCCAATCCAAAAACTTTTTAAAGGGCATAGTATTTTATTTGTTTTCATTCCAATCAAATATTGGCGTATTAACTATATCTTGGAATCTACTATCAGGGTCAAAATCTGGGACTCATTGCAGCATATCTACATGGCTTATTAACAGCACACAAATGGCGTACTAACAGCACACCTACATGGTTGCATAAGATCACATTAGCGCCTACGTTAAACTCAGAACTACAGTTTTGAACTACAGCTCACTTACATGGCTGCGCAAGATCACATAAGTACCTACGTTAAGCTTTGAACTGCAGCTCACCTACATGGCTGCGCAAGATCACATAAGTACCTACGTTAAACTTTGAAGGGCAGCTCACCTACATGGCTGCATAAGATCACATAGGTACCTAAGTTAAACTTTGAAGTGCAGCTGACCTACATGGTTGCATAAGATCGTATAAGTACCTTCGTTAAACTTTGAATCGCAGCTCACCTACATGGCTGCATAAGATCACATAAGTACCTACGTTAAACTTTGAACTGCAGCTCACCTACATGGCTGCATAAGATCACATAAGTACCTACGTTAAACTTTGAACTGCAGCTCACCTACATGGCTGCATAAGATCACATAAGTACCTACGTTAAACTTTGAACTGCAGCTCACCTACATGGCTGCATAAGATCACATAAGTACCTACGTTAAACTTTGAACTGCAGCTCACCTACATGGCTGCATAAGATCACATAAGTACCTACGTTAAACTTTGAACTGCAGCTCACCTACATGGCTGCATAAGATCACATAAGTACCTACGTTAAACTTTGAACTGCAGCTCACCTACATGGCTGCATAAGATCACATAAGTACCTACGTTAAACTTTGAACTGCAGCTCACCTACATGGCTGCATAAGATCACATAAGTACCTACGTTAAACTTTGAACTGCAGCTCACCTACATGGCTGCATAAGATCACATAAGTACCGACGTTGAACTCCGAACTACCGGCTCACTCACATGGTTGCAACAAACTATACGCATACATCACCCATGATTGAACTAGAGTGTAAGCCGCATAGAACTCTAAACTATTCTCCCATATCATTATCTTTATTTTTAAAATCTGAACTACAGCTCGCTTATGTGGCTGCTATAAACTATACGCATACATCTCCATAAAGCTCACTTGCATGGCTGAACTAGAGTGTAAGCCGCATAGAACTCTAAACTATACTCGTACATCTTCATTTTTAAATCTGAACTATAGCTAGCCTACATGGCTGCAATAAGCTATACGCATACATCGCCATAAAGCTCACTTACATGGCTGAAATAGAGTGTAAGCCGCATAGAATTCTAAACTATACTCGTACATCTTCATTTTTAAATCTGAACTATAGCTGGCCTACATGGCTGCAATAAACTATACGCATAAATCTCTATAAAGCTCACTCACATGGCTGAAATAGAGTGTAAGCCGCATAGAACTCTAAACTATACTCGTACATCTTCGTCTTTAAATCTGAACTACAGCTGGCCTACATGGCTGCAATAAACTATACGCATACATCCCCATAAAGCTCAATAACATGGCTAAACTAGAGTGTAAGCCGCATAGAAATCTAAACTATACTCGTACATCTTCATTTTTAAATCTGAACTATAGCTGGCCTACATGGCTGCAATAAACTATACGCATACATCTCTATAAAGCTCACTCACATGGCTGAAATAGAGTGTAAGCCGCATAGAACTCTAAACTATACTCGTACATCTTCGTCTTTAAATCTGAACTACAGCTGGCCTACATGGCTGCAATAAACTATACGCATACATCGCCATAAAGCTCACTTACATGGCTGAAATAGAGTGTAAGCCGCATAGAATTCTAAACTATACTCGTACATCTTCATTTTTAAATCTGAACTATAGCTGGCCTACATGGCTGCAATAAACTATACGCATACATCTCTATAAAGCTCACTCACATGGCTGAAATAGAGTGTAAGCCGCATAGAACTCTAAACTATACTCGTACATCTTCATTTTTAAATCTGAACTATAGCTAGCCTACATGGCTGCAATAAGCTATACGCATACATCGCCATAAAGCTCACTTACATGGCTGAAATAGAGTGTAAGCCGCATAGAAATCTAAACTATACTCGTACATCTCTGAACAGCTCACCTCGTGGCTGGACCCGAGTGCACGCCGCATAGAGGTCTAAACTATACTCGTACATCTCTGAACAGCTCACCTCGTGGCTGGACCCGAGTGCACGCCGCATAGAGGTCTAAACTATACTCGTACATCTCTGAACAGCTCACCTCGTGGCTGGACCCGAGTGCACGCCGCATAGATAAAGGTCAAAGTCACTATACTCGTACATCTCTGAACAGCTCACCTCGTGGCTGGACCCGAGTGCACGCCGCATAGAGGTCTAAACTATACTCGTACATCTCTGAACAGCTCACCTCGTGGCTGGACCCGAGTGCACGCCGCATAGAGGTCTAAACTATACTCGTACATCTCTGAACAGCTCACCTCGTGGCTGGACCCGAGTGCACGCCGCATAGATAAAGGTCAAAGTCACTATACTCGTACATCTCTGAACAGCTCACCTCGTGGCTGGACCCGAGTGCACGCCGCATAGAGGTCTTAACTATACTCGTACATCTCTGAACAGCTCACCTCGTGGCTGGACCCGAGTGCACGCCGCATAGATAAAGGTCAAAGTCACTATACTCGTACATCTCTGAACAGCTCACCCTCGTGGCTGGACCCGAGTGCACGCCGCATAGAGGTCTAAACTATACTCGTACATCTCTGAACAGCTCACCTCGTGGCTGGACCCGAGTGCACGCCGCATAGATAAAGGTCAAAGTCACTATACTCGTACATCTCTGAACAGCTCACCTCGTGGCTGGACCCGAGTGCACGCCGCATAGAGGTCTAAACTATACTCGTACATCTCTGAACAGCTCACCTCGTGGCTGGACCCGAGTGCACGCCGCATAGATAGAGGTCAAAGGTCAAAGTCACTATACTCGTACATCTCTGAACAGCTCACCTCGTGGCTGGACCCGAGTGCACGCCGCATAGAGGTCTAAACTATACTCGTACATCTCTGAACAGCTCACCTCGTGGCTGGACCCGAGTGCACGCCGCATAGATAGAGGTCAAAGGTCAAAGTCACTATACTCGTACATCTCTGAACAGCTCACCTCGTGGCTGGACCCGAGTGCACGCCGCATAGATAGAGGTTAAAGTCAAAGGCCAAAGTCGGAGGTCTAAACTATACATTTTACTATACATATGCATGCTCATACAGTCATTAGACATTACCGCAACCAACATGATCAAACTTTTAGCTTAGCTATCAAACTATATACCTGCTCAGAAAATCCAATGAACGGTACAGACCTCTAAAATATCATTGTTCAGAGTGAATCTTGTAGCGAAATTCCCAACATTTACTTCAAGTTGTCCAATGCAATGATAACTCTATCGAGGAGTTGCCCCGACCAAGAGTAACACGTGCACTGGCTCAACTATTGACTTATTGTTTATAATTAGTCCAAGGCCATGATAACCCTATCGAGGAGTTGCCTCGACCAAAGGTACCATGTGCATCGGCCCAACCATTTACTTATATAATTATGCCAACACAGCTACAACCCTATCGAGGAGTTGCCTCGACCAAAGGCAGCACGTGCGTCGGCCTAACTATTTACTTATTATATTATTATAA
This sequence comes from Mesoligia furuncula, assembly GCA_916614155.1. Lineage (NCBI taxonomy): Eukaryota > Metazoa > Arthropoda > Insecta > Lepidoptera > Noctuidae > Mesoligia > Mesoligia furuncula. The sequence continues at coordinate 20,342,764 of OU744816.1, forward strand.
TTAGTCCAACGCAACGATAACCCTATCGAGGAGTTGCCTCGACCAAAGGTAGCACGTGCATCGGCCCAATTACTATTAACTATGATTTAAATATTAACCGTCAGGGAAATACGCCACAATGCTACCGAATCAAAAACTACGTAACAACCACACTTACCGCTCACTGAACTTATCTGGGACTAAAATAATGAAGTAAGGTAAAGAATTCATAAGACTACTTACGATTTTGCCGAGACATGGCTCGTGGTCCATAGCACTTCTGAATTAAAATGAAATAGGTCCTTTTCTTGCTAATACTTTTTTAATCGCACAACTGTACTCTTTCACAATCCAACAACGACTGGCTTTGCACTACATTTTACCATTTTAAAACGACATTTGCCCCACCCAGAAATAACGCTCAGTAATATCATCACCGTTATTTCCAAGTGTTGCCAAAGTAAAATAATACATTTAGTTGCCATAGCGGAAATACATTTTAAAAGTTTGTTACAATATTAATAATTTGTACTTTGATAGTGTTGCCACAGTGGATATTGTAATGCGGTATTAAAATAATGCTTGTTTTTTTTAAATTAAATCAATGAAATCACGACATATTCAAGCCCTTACATTTGATACCCATATTAAGGGAGTTGTGAAAAAATATGTAGTCCGCCATTTTGTGGCGGCGGCCATCTTGACCCGATTTTCATCAAACATAGCTAAGAATACTCCCGACTAATTCACCTTTCAAACAAAAAAAAAACAAAATCAAAATCGGTTTATCCGTTCGGAAGCTACGATGCCACAGACAGACACACACACACACAAACACACACACAGACACACAGACACGTCAAACTTATAACACCCCGTCATTTTTGCGTCGGGGGTTAAAATTAGTCTAGCACAAAAGGTAAAAAGAATTAAAAAAACCGGGCAAGAGCGAGTCGGACTCGCTCACCGAGGGTTCCGTAACATCCGGGTTTATGCATAAGGTTTATGTTTATGAAATTAAATGTTTTTTTTTATTTTTTTATACTTGAGTTGGTTGAATAAAAGGTAAATTGCGGTTTACGATTTATGACGTATTAAAAAAAACTACTTACTAGATCTCGTTCAAACCAATTTTCGGTGGAAGTTTACATGGTATTGTCCATCATATATTTTTTTTAGTTTTATCATTCTCTTATTTTAGAAGTTACAGGGGGGGGGGCACACATTTTACGACTTTGGAAGTGTCTCTCGCGCAAACTATTCAGTTTAGAAAAAAATGATATTAGAAACCTCAATATCATTTTAGAGGACCTATCCATAGATACCTCACACGTATGGGTTTGACGAAAAAAAAATTTTTAGTTTCAGTTCTAAGTATGGAGAACCCCAAAGTTTATTGTACTTTTTCTATTTTTGTGTGAAAATCTTAATGCGGTTCACAGAATACATCTACTTACCAAGTTTCAACAGTACAGTTCTTATAGTTTCGGAGAAAAGTGGCTGTGACATACGGACGGACAGACAGACAGACGGACAGACAGACAGACAGACAGACATGACGAATCTATAAGGGTTCCGTTTTTTGCCATTTGGGAACGGAACCCTAAAAATGAAGCAATGACAGGTAAATCAATTATGTGATAGATACATGGTGCTCACATATTTACAAATATTGTAAAAGTAAATGATTTTCCTAGAATTTCAACAAGTGTGTGAGTTACCTGTAGTCACAGAATCTAAAAATCAATGTCATAAAAATTTTGATAAAAAAATCTAAAATATACTTAGTTTAATATAAAAATTAGATAATTATGCTTGTGGAGGGCGAACCGTCGCAAGACACGTCCACTCAGTTTGGAATATTATGTTATTATGAAATCTACGTCCGGCGAGTTATTATGCTAATGCGAGTGGATAGTGAACAGAAGTCCCACGGAGCCCTTTTGTGAGCAGAACAAATTGTTTTATATTCCGTGGAAATTGGCGTCGAGAAGGCTCTGTGTGCGGGAGTGAGGGGGCGCACCCCTCTCGCACCCTAGAGCGCAGCGGGGTGGCCGGCGGCACCGCGGCGGCGGATACTGACTGTGAACTCACTGATGACAGTTTTATGAACTCAACATTTACATTTAAATTGAAAGTTAGGATTTGGACGAGCCGAGACTGAAAAAAGCCTTTTGTTCTAGGTAGTACATAGGTAAGTAGGTACCGACGCGGCGGAGAGCCACACACCGCTCGGCGGGACGCGGCGGCCTTTGTTGAACACTCGAGAGCGACGTGGCACGTAAACGATGACGCAAGTATTTGTGCTAGTGCGGTCCTTAGCCTTACATGATACTGAACTCATACTTCTGAGCAGACCACTCATCAGTGCAGTGTTGACTACTCAACACACTAACAGACCTAAGCAGATTTTTATATATTATTATATTAATATTACGTCATAGGTACACATTTATACAAGCAACTACACCGAAAACATAACTTACTTGACTCTAACAGGTACGCGATAAAGTCGGTGAGCGTGCAACACCGCGTAAGAGCAGTTTGTAAATACCGCATATCTGCGTTTTCACGATTTTACAGGAAGAATAAAAAAGTTAATAATATCTTGGTCATTCAAATATATTTTTTCGACCGAACTTGTTTACTATGTACTTGCTACTTATTTTAAAGGAAAATAACGTAAATTTAACAATAGCTTGTTTAGATTCCGTGTAAATCGTCATTTACGCGGTTTTGTAGAGATAAATAATAAAAAATGTAGTAGACTTTTAGTAGGTACGCGGATTTGAAATTGAACATTTTCATAAAGTATTGAATTTATTATGACAAAATAACAAAAAGAAACTTCTAAAACATGAACACCTACTTATGAATGATGTTAACTTCTCATTAAAAAAAAAATATTAAGTATGACAACGTTAGTATAATTCAACACAAAAAAAAGGAAAAGTCTCCTAGGTTCTCATTAAAATCACAGCAATCAAGTCTTTGCCAAATGTATTGTACTAAGGTAATTTTACCTACTCTATATTTTTCATACCCTTAACACTTTTCATTCTTCAATCTGATAATAAAGGCAATCAATGATTATAATAATCAGTGATTATGACAAAAAATAATCAGTTTGGTAGCTTTTAAATTAATTATCAAATAGGGCTGTACTGCAGACTCTTCAACGGTGCCAGATCGACTATCAGCACATCGAGGTGCTGAGTGTCTGTACGAAAACGCCACTATGTGAGTCCGACTCCAGGACCAGACCTCGAAACCTATCCCTCTGCAGCGAGGAGTGAGACAGGGAAACGTTATCTATCAGAAACTGTTCACCGCTGCACTGGAGGACGTCTTCAAGGTTCTGGACTGGAAATGGGCTGGCCAATCAATGGCGAGTACATAACTCACCTTCAGTTTGCCGACGATATCTTAGTCATGGCTGAGACTATGGAGGACCTCAGTACTGAGATCATCGAGCATTGTACTGGACCTCAGTACAATGCTCGATGATCTCAGTAGAGCCTCCGAAAGAGTGGGTCTTAAAATGAACATGGACAAAACGAAGCTCATGTCAAATGCCCATGTAACACCCACTCTCATAAAGATCGGAGACGCTACACTCGAAATCGTGAACGATGAGACAAACTGTCCAGTTAGGTAAGTCTAACTTTGAGAAAGAGGTCAATCGTCGAATCCGACTCGGCTGGGCAACGTTCGGGAAGCTACGCAATATCTTCTCGTCTCACATACCGCATTGTCTCAAGACGAAAGTCTTTGACTAGTGCGTGTTGCCAGTGATGAATTATGGCACTGAAACGTGGTCGCTCACAATGGGCCATATAAGAAGGCTAAAAGTCACCCAAAGGGCAATGGATAGGGTTATGCAGGAGAACCAAGGCAACCGACATAGCCCGAAGAATTGCCAAACTTAAGTGATAGTGGGCAGGGTACATTGCTCACAGAACAGATGGCCGATGGAGCCGAAAGGTTCAAGAGTGGCGACTGCGTACCGGAAGACGTAGCGTTGGAAGGCCTCCCACAAGGTGGTCTGATGACAGCATAATCACAGCATTTAAAATCTTTGTTATAACAGGTAAACATTACTTATAAGCTAAATTGTCATGAAAACTATGACAATGTCCTGGTATAACACTCTTAAGCTCCTGTAAATGATCGAACTTCTTCTTTGATTTGGTAAATACGCGGAATTGCTGCCAACTTCAGGCATGTTACTATTACGCGGTATTGTTTCGATGGCAAAAACGAGGCTTCTTAATAGCTAATTCAAATCGCGTGAGATCTAAGCTAAGCAATAAGCGAATTAGGTTAAAGGATCTGTTGGCACGACAGGTCAATGTTGCGACTTTTGCTCTTACGCGGTATTTACAAATTGCTCTTCCGCGGTCTTGCACGCTCAGCGGCGATCTCGTCCACTCACCCGGCCCGCAGCAGGGTTGGCGCACCGGGCGTCGGCGGAGGGCGGACAATGCCCTCTTCCATCCCCCCTATTCAGGAGCGACTGACTCAGAGACGTCCGTCACCCCCCACACATCAGGACCTGAGGTGACGGCGCGTAGTGGTTCGCTCAGGTTATTTTTTTTTTATCTACTACCTCCGACATTATCGGAGCCTGTGGTTAGCTAGTTCTCATTCATTCCAGTTCTGGCTTTTATTCCTCTCGCACTTCCATTCCTCATACTGTATCTTTCTATCTTTCGTCATCTTTCTTTCTTATGGGTGGGACTCCCATATCTATGATACCTATTCTATTCTATTTTTGCTATATATAATGTTCCTTTATTTATTTCTGCTTTTTACAGGGGAAATAATTTCTTCAAGGGTTAATTTAATCTTTTTACAATTACTTACTTCTAGTTGGGTTTTCTTACAATTTTATCTTACGTTCTAAGTTCTTATCTTTACGCATTACTTTTACATTCAGTTTCCATTATTACTGATTTTTAACAATAATTTCTTAACCTAATTACAATCTCTTATAATACTATCTCATTTCTATGTTTCTTATGTGCTTATGAATTATTACAGTTTGGGTGTTTAGAACTAAAATTTTTATTCCATTATGTTTTATGCTTGACATGCTTAAATATATTGTTAATACATTTTTCTTAACCTGTTTTATTCCTATCTATTGCTCTCTGTGCAATCTTTGTGCAGTAGTCCAAGAATTTATCTCTGTTCCTTCCTCGCATCATTTCCCCTATTGTTTCTCTATCTAGTTTAACTCGCAATGCCTGTTCTAGTTCATATCTGTCCCCTACGTGTACAGGACACTCCAGTAACAAGTGTGGCACGGTTTCAGCAGTATTTGGATCGCAGATGCACGATGGACTCTCCTTGCACTTGAAGCGATTCAGATACTCGGAGAATCCACCGTGCCCCGTCATGATCTGTGCCCTGATGTTGATCATCTTCATCTTCCTTATTGTCCTATGCGCCGCCACCGCATCCGGGAAAAATATTTTTGTGATGTTGGCCGGACTTGTATCTTCGATTCCATTCATCAAGACTTGACGTTTTATTCGTCAAGCGCCACATACGCATGAGAACACTAATAGTGTCCTCATGCGTATGTGGCGCTTGACGAATGAGATCGGACACATATCATAGTCCGGTCTTTTCTTCAGGTTCGTGGCGGCCTCTTTTGCCAGCTGATCCGCTCTCTCGTTGCCTTCCAGCCCTGCGTGAGCTTTTATCCAGAACAGAGAAACCATCTTGTTCTGGACAGATGCGGCTGCTATATTCTGTCTGGCTTTCACTGCCAGGGGGTGAAGGCAACTGGGGTTTTTCACGGTCAAAAGAGCCGCCATGGAATCACTGAAGACCCCGAAAGTAGGAGCTGTGGTTTTCCTAATTTCCCGCGTTGCCATATCGTGAGTAGCTCAGCCTGGTAAACCGTACAGTATCCCGGTAGCGCCAACTTCAGGGCTCGCGTCTCAGCCTCTCCGTTCCATATGGACAGAGCTGCTCCGACGCGCCCCCCAATCTTACTACCGTCGGTGAAAATTTTCACCTGCTGGTCCGAATTGGCGTCAACTTCCTCCTGGTTTACCAGGCTGGCGATCTTCAGGTCGCTTCGCTTCGCGGGATGCGGGGATTCAAGTGCAGGGGCCATTTGCTCTACTTCCCCGTCCCCCAGTATGGCTTGCTCCCCTTTCTTCGCTCTGTATAGTGAAGCTACCTCCTGGATTCTAAGATCCAGGGTGGTCCCCCTGAAGAAGTATTCCTACTAGCTGGGATAGTCATGCCAGCTAGTAGGAGCACCGAGTTTAGTGAGACAGTTCGGTATGCCTTGCACATTTTCTGTACTATTTCCCGCTGCACGACGCCGAGATGTTTGATGGTTCCCAGCTTGTTTGCGGCCTCTGCCCATGCGTTCGCTCAGGTTAGGTTCGCTCAGGTTTTTTTTTTTTTTGTTTTGCAGGAGTGGGGAAATCCTCATGGACACCCAGACTATCTCATTGGTGAGGCAGTCTGGTAGTGCCGGACTCTTACCGGGTAAAACTACACTCCTGCCTTGCAAAGAGTCCACCTGACGTAGTCAGTGACCTTTTTTTAAAATTGTGTTTTATTTGTGATAGCGTGTTTTTTTGATTTTACTGAATTATAAAAATGTTGTAACTGTTTTGCTTTATAAATCGGTTTTATTTATTTTCCTATCTTTGCTCACGTGGTTCGCTCAGGTTTTTTTTTTTTTTCTTAACTAGCTCCTCCAACTAGAGTCGGAGACCTTTTCTACGTAATTCTCTTTCACTCCAGTTCTCGCGGTTATTCCTCTCGCACTTTCATGTCACATACTGGTTCTTTCTCACTGCCATCCACATTCATTCAATGGGTGGGATTCCCATTTTTACTTTTCTGTACTACTCTACTCTATATATTCGTTCTTATTTCTATTATATCTATTTATTTCTGGGAAAATAAAACAGAGCAAAACTTTATTGATCTTCGACCTATGTACATCTGGTTTCTTAAATTCTTCTTATTTCTATTTATTTCTTGAGAAAATAATTCAGGGCAGTACTTTAATAACTTTCAATTTCTTAACCTATGTACAAATTGTTTTCTTATTTTACATGTATCTTATATATACTATTCTTATTCTACTTATTCCGATTTACAGACTATTTTTATTCTTAATTTCCTATGTTTACATTAATATATGTAACAATATATTTGAAACATAGTTTATACATCTCACTTATTTTTATTTCTTTCTATTACTTTACAGCAGATTTTGATACAGTACTTTAAAAATGTTTGTCTTTCTTTTCCTGACATTATTTCCCTAATGCTACCTCTCTCGAGATTTTTATCCATTTTCATTTCCAATTCGTACCTTTCCGTCGCGTACACCGGGCAGTCCAAGAGTAGGTGTGGGACAGTTTCGTTTTCTCCAGGGTCACAGATGCACGATGGGCTCCCCTTACACTTGAAGCGATGCAAGTATTCGGAGAACCCACCGTGCCCCGTCATGATCTGTGTTAGCATCGGGTTCATTTCGATCTTTTTGACCGTTTTGTACGCCGCCACTGCGTCCGGGAAAAACATTTTTGTTCGTTCAGTTTAGGTTCGCTCAGGTTAGGTTCGCTCAGGTTAGGTTCGCTCAGGTTAGGTTCGCTCAGGTTAGGTTCGCTCAGGTTAGGTTCGCTCAGGTTAGGTTCGCTCAGGTTAGGTTCGCTCAGGTTAGGTTCGCTCAGGTTAGGTTCGCTCAGGTTAGGTTCGCTCAGGTTAGGTTAGGTTAGGTTAGGTTCGCTCAGGTTAGGTTAGGTTAGGTTAGGTTAGGTTAGGTTAGGTTAGGTTAGGTTAGGTTAGGTTAGGTTAGGTTAGGTTAGGTTAGGTTAGGTTAGGTTAGGTTAGGTTAGGTTAGGTTAGGTTAGGTTAGGTTAGGTTAGGTTAGGTTAGGTTAGGTTAGGTTAGGTTAGGTTAGGTTAGGTTAGGTTAGGTTAGGTTAGGTTAGGTTAGGTTAGGTTAGGTTAGGTTAGGTTAGGTTAGGTTAGGTTAGGTTAGGTTAGGTTAGGTTAGGTTAGGTTAGGTTAGGTTAGGTTAGGTTAGGTTAGGTTAGGTTAGGTTAGGTTAGGTTAGGTTAGGTTAGGTTAGGTTAGGTTAGGTTAGGTTAGGTTAGGTTAGGTTAGGTTAGGTTAGGTTAGGTTAGGTTAGGTTAGGTTAGGTTAGGTTAGGTTAGGTTAGGTTAGGTTAGGTTAGGTTAGGTTAGGTTAGGTTAGGTTAGGTTAGGTTAGGTTAGGTTAGGTTAGGTTAGGTTAGGTTAGGTTAGGTTAGGTTAGGTTAGGTTAGGTTAGGTTAGGTTAGGTTAGGTTAGGTTAGGTTAGGTTAGGTTAGGTTAGGTTAGGTTAGGTTAGGTTAGGTTAGGTTAGGTTAGGTTAGGTTAGGTTAGGTTAGGTTAGGTTAGGTTAGGTTAGGTTAGGTTAGGTTAGGTTAGGTTAGGTTAGGTTAGGTTAGGTTAGGTTAGGTTAGGTTAGGTTAGGTTAGGTTAGGTTAGGTTAGGTTAGGTTAGGTTAGGTTAGGTTAGGTTAGGTTAGGTTAGGTTAGGTTAGGTTAGGTTAGGTTAGGTTAGGTTAGGTTAGGTTAGGTTAGGTTAGGTTAGGTTAGGTTAGGTTAGGTTAGGTTAGGTTAGGTTAGGTTAGGTTAGGTTAGGTTAGGTTAGGTTAGGTTAGGTTAGGTTAGGTTAGGTTAGGTTAGGTTAGGTTAGGTTAGGTTAGGTTAGGTTAGGTTAGGTTAGGTTAGGTTAGGTTAGGTTAGGTTAGGTTAGGTTAGGTTAGGTTAGGTTAGGTTAGGTTAGGTTAGGTTAGGTTAGGTTAGGTTAGGTTAGGTTAGGTTAGGTTAGGTTAGGTTAGGTTAGGTTAGGTTAGGTTAGGTTAGGTTAGGTTAGGTTAGGTTAGGTTAGGTTAGGTTAGGTTAGGTTAGGTTAGGTTAGGTTAGGTTAGGTTAGGTTAGGTTAGGTTAGGTTAGGTTAGGTTAGGTTAGGTTAGGTTAGGTTAGGTTAGGTTAGGTTAGGTTAGGTTAGGTTAGGTTAGGTTAGGTTAGGTTAGGTTAGGTTAGGTTAGGTTAGGTTAGGTTAGGTTAGGTTAGGTTAGGTTAGGTTAGGTTAGGTTAGGTTAGGTTAGGTTAGGTTAGGTTAGGTTAGGTTAGGTTAGGTTAGGTTAGGTTAGGTTAGGTTAGGTTAGGTTAGGTTAGGTTAGGTTAGGTTAGGTTAGGTTAGGTTAGGTTAGGTTAGGTTAGGTTAGGTTAGGTTAGGTTAGGTTAGGTTAGGTTAGGTTAGGTTAGGTTAGGTTAGGTTAGGTTAGGTTAGGTTAGGTTAGGTTAGGTTAGGTTAGGTTAGGTTAGGTTAGGTTAGGTTAGGTTAGGTTAGGTTAGGTTAGGTTAGGTTAGGTTAGGTTAGGTTAGGTTAGGTTAGGTTAGGTTAGGTTAGGTTAGGTTAGGTTAGGTTAGGTTAGGTTAGGTTAGGTTAGGTTAGGTTAGGTTAGGTTAGGTTAGGTTAGGTTAGGTTAGGTTAGGTTAGGTTAGGTTAGGTTAGGTTAGGTTAGGTTAGGTTAGGTTAGGTTAGGTTAGGTTAGGTTAGGTTAGGTTAGGTTAGGTTAGGTTAGGTTAGGTTAGGTTAGGTTAGGTTAGGTTAGGTTAGGTTAGGTTAGGTTAGGTTAGGTTAGGTTAGGTTAGGTTAGGTTAGGTTAGGTTAGGTTAGGTTAGGTTAGGTTAGGTTAGGTTAGGTTAGGTTAGGTTAGGTTAGGTTAGGTTAGGTTAGGTTAGGTTAGGTTAGGTTAGGTTAGGTTAGGTTAGGTTAGGTTAGGTTAGGTTAGGTTAGGTTAGGTTAGGTTAGGTTAGGTTAGGTTAGGTTAGGTTAGGTTAGGTTAGGTTAGGTTAGGTTAGGTTAGGTTAGGTTAGGTTAGGTTAGGTTAGGTTAGGTTAGGTTAGGTTAGGTTAGGTTAGGTTAGGTTAGGTTAGGTTAGGTTAGGTTAGGTTAGGTTAGGTTAGGTTAGGTTAGGTTAGGTTAGGTTAGGTTAGGTTAGGTTAGGTTAGGTTAGGTTAGGTTAGGTTAGGTTAGGTTAGGTTAGGTTAGGTTAGGTTAGGTTAGGTTAGGTTAGGTTAGGTTAGGTTAGGTTAGGTTAGGTTAGGTTAGGTTAGGTTAGGTTAGGTTAGGTTAGGTTAGGTTAGGTTAGGTTAGGTTAGGTTAGGTTAGGTTAGGTTAGGTTAGGTTAGGTTAGGTTAGGTTAGGTTAGGTTAGGTTAGGTTAGGTTAGGTTAGGTTAGGTTAGGTTAGGTTAGGTTAGGTTAGGTTAGGTTAGGTTAGGTTAGGTTAGGTTAGGTTAGGTTAGGTTAGGTTAGGTTAGGTTAGGTTAGGTTAGGTTAGGTTAGGTTAGGTTAGGTTAGGTTAGGTTAGGTTAGGTTAGGTTAGGTTAGGTTAGGTTAGGTTAGGTTAGGTTAGGTTAGGTTAGGTTAGGTTAGGTTAGGTTAGGTTAGGTTAGGTTAGGTTAGGTTAGGTTAGGTTAGGTTAGGTTAGGTTAGGTTAGGTTAGGTTAGGTTAGGTTAGGTTAGGTTAGGTTAGGTTAGGTTAGGTTAGGTTAGGTTAGGTTAGGTTAGGTTAGGTTAGGTTAGGTTAGGTTAGGTTAGGTTAGGTTAGGTTAGGTTAGGTTAGGTTAGGTTAGGTTAGGTTAGGTTAGGTTAGGTTAGGTTAGGTTAGGTTAGGTTAGGTTAGGTTAGGTTAGGTTAGGTTAGGTTAGGTTAGGTTAGGTTAGGTTAGGTTAGGTTAGGTTAGGTTAGGTTAGGTTAGGTTAGGTTAGGTTAGGTTAGGTTAGGTTAGGTTAGGTTAGGTTAGGTTAGGTTAGGTTAGGTTAGGTTAGGTTAGGTTAGGTTAGGTTAGGTTAGGTTAGGTTAGGTTAGGTTAGGTTAGGTTAGGTTAGGTTAGGTTAGGTTAGGTTAGGTTAGGTTAGGTTAGGTTAGGTTAGGTTAGGTTAGGTTAGGTTAGGTTAGGTTAGGTTAGGTTAGGTTAGGTTAGGTTAGGTTAGGTTAGGTTAGGTTAGGTTAGGTTAGGTTAGGTTAGGTTAGGTTAGGTTAGGTTAGGTTAGGTTAGGTTAGGTTAGGTTAGGTTAGGTTAGGTTAGGTTAGGTTAGGTTAGGTTAGGTTAGGTTAGGTTAGGTTAGGTTAGGTTAGGTTAGGTTAGGTTAGGTTAGGTTAGGTTAGGTTAGGTTAGGTTAGGTTAGGTTAGGTTAGGTTAGGTTAGGTTAGGTTAGGTTAGGTTAGGTTAGGTTAGGTTAGGTTAGGTTAGGTTAGGTTAGGTTAGGTTAGGTTAGGTTAGGTTAGGTTAGGTTAGGTTAGGTTAGGTTAGGTTAGGTTAGGTTAGGTTAGGTTAGGTTAGGTTAGGTTAGGTTAGGTTAGGTTAGGTTAGGTTAGGTTAGGTTAGGTTAGGTTAGGTTAGGTTAGGTTAGGTTAGGTTAGGTTAGGTTAGGTTAGGTTAGGTTAGGTTAGGTTAGGTTAGGTTAGGTTAGGTTAGGTTAGGTTAGGTTAGGTTAGGTTAGGTTAGGTTAGGTTAGGTTAGGTTAGGTTAGGTTAGGTTAGGTTAGGTTAGGTTAGGTTAGGTTAGGTTAGGTTAGGTTAGGTTAGGTTAGGTTAGGTTAGGTTAGGTTAGGTTAGGTTAGGTTAGGTTAGGTTAGGTTAGGTTAGGTTAGGTTAGGTTAGGTTAGGTTAGGTTAGGTTAGGTTAGGTTAGGTTAGGTTAGGTTAGGTTAGGTTAGGTTAGGTTAGGTTAGGTTAGGTTAGGTTAGGTTAGGTTAGGTTAGGTTAGGTTAGGTTAGGTTAGGTTAGGTTAGGTTAGGTTAGGTTAGGTTAGGTTAGGTTAGGTTAGGTTAGGTTAGGTTAGGTTAGGTTAGGTTAGGTTAGGTTAGGTTAGGTTAGGTTAGGTTAGGTTAGGTTAGGTTAGGTTAGGTTAGGTTAGGTTAGGTTAGGTTAGGTTAGGTTAGGTTAGGTTAGGTTAGGTTAGGTTAGGTTAGGTTAGGTTAGGTTAGGTTAGGTTAGGTTAGGTTAGGTTAGGTTAGGTTAGGTTAGGTTAGGTTAGGTTAGGTTAGGTTAGGTTAGGTTAGGTTAGGTTAGGTTAGGTTAGGTTAGGTTAGGTTAGGTTAGGTTAGGTTAGGTTAGGTTAGGTTAGGTTAGGTTAGGTTAGGTTAGGTTAGGTTAGGTTAGGTTAGGTTAGGTTAGGTTAGGTTAGGTTAGGTTAGGTTAGGTTAGGTTAGGTTAGGTTAGGTTAGGTTAGGTTAGGTTAGGTTAGGTTAGGTTAGGTTAGGTTAGGTTAGGTTAGGTTAGGTTAGGTTAGGTTAGGTTAGGTTAGGTTAGGTTAGGTTAGGTTAGGTTAGGTTAGGTTAGGTTAGGTTAGGTTAGGTTAGGTTAGGTTAGGTTAGGTTAGGTTAGGTTAGGTTAGGTTAGGTTAGGTTAGGTTAGGTTAGGTTAGGTTAGGTTAGGTTAGGTTAGGTTAGGTTAGGTTAGGTTAGGTTAGGTTAGGTTAGGTTAGGTTAGGTTAGGTTAGGTTAGGTTAGGTTAGGTTAGGTTAGGTTAGGTTAGGTTAGGTTAGGTTAGGTTAGGTTAGGTTAGGTTAGGTTAGGTTAGGTTAGGTTAGGTTAGGTTAGGTTAGGTTAGGTTAGGTTAGGTTAGGTTAGGTTAGGTTAGGTTAGGTTAGGTTAGGTTAGGTTAGGTTAGGTTAGGTTAGGTTAGGTTAGGTTAGGTTAGGTTAGGTTAGGTTAGGTTAGGTTAGGTTAGGTTAGGTTAGGTTAGGTTAGGTTAGGTTAGGTTAGGTTAGGTTAGGTTAGGTTAGGTTAGGTTAGGTTAGGTTAGGTTAGGTTAGGTTAGGTTAGGTTAGGTTAGGTTAGGTTAGGTTAGGTTAGGTTAGGTTAGGTTAGGTTAGGTTAGGTTAGGTTAGGTTAGGTTAGGTTAGGTTAGGTTAGGTTAGGTTAGGTTAGGTTAGGTTAGGTTAGGTTAGGTTAGGTTAGGTTAGGTTAGGTTAGGTTAGGTTAGGTTAGGTTAGGTTAGGTTAGGTTAGGTTAGGTTAGGTTAGGTTAGGTTAGGTTAGGTTAGGTTAGGTTAGGTTAGGTTAGGTTAGGTTAGGTTAGGTTAGGTTAGGTTAGGTTAGGTTAGGTTAGGTTAGGTTAGGTTAGGTTAGGTTAGGTTAGGTTAGGTTAGGTTAGGTTAGGTTAGGTTAGGTTAGGTTAGGTTAGGTTAGGTTAGGTTAGGTTAGGTTAGGTTAGGTTAGGTTAGGTTAGGTTAGGTTAGGTTAGGTTAGGTTAGGTTAGGTTAGGTTAGGTTAGGTTAGGTTAGGTTAGGTTAGGTTAGGTTAGGTTAGGTTAGGTTAGGTTAGGTTAGGTTAGGTTAGGTTAGGTTAGGTTAGGTTAGGTTAGGTTAGGTTAGGTTAGGTTAGGTTAGGTTAGGTTAGGTTAGGTTAGGTTAGGTTAGGTTAGGTTAGGTTAGGTTAGGTTAGGTTAGGTTAGGTTAGGTTAGGTTAGGTTAGGTTAGGTTAGGTTAGGTTAGGTTAGGTTAGGTTAGGTTAGGTTAGGTTAGGTTAGGTTAGGTTAGGTTAGGTTAGGTTAGGTTAGGTTAGGTTAGGTTAGGTTAGGTTAGGTTAGGTTAGGTTAGGTTAGGTTAGGTTAGGTTAGGTTAGGTTAGGTTAGGTTAGGTTAGGTTAGGTTAGGTTAGGTTAGGTTAGGTTAGGTTAGGTTAGGTTAGGTTAGGTTAGGTTAGGTTAGGTTAGGTTAGGTTAGGTTAGGTTAGGTTAGGTTAGGTTAGGTTAGGTTAGGTTAGGTTAGGTTAGGTTAGGTTAGGTTAGGTTAGGTTAGGTTAGGTTAGGTTAGGTTAGGTTAGGTTAGGTTAGGTTAGGTTAGGTTAGGTTAGGTTAGGTTAGGTTAGGTTAGGTTAGGTTAGGTTAGGTTAGGTTAGGTTAGGTTAGGTTAGGTTAGGTTAGGTTAGGTTAGGTTAGGTTAGGTTAGGTTAGGTTAGGTTAGGTTAGGTTAGGTTAGGTTAGGTTAGGTTAGGTTAGGTTAGGTTAGGTTAGGTTAGGTTAGGTTAGGTTAGGTTAGGTTAGGTTAGGTTAGGTTAGGTTAGGTTAGGTTAGGTTAGGTTAGGTTAGGTTAGGTTAGGTTAGGTTAGGTTAGGTTAGGTTAGGTTAGGTTAGGTTAGGTTAGGTTAGGTTAGGTTAGGTTAGGTTAGGTTAGGTTAGGTTAGGTTAGGTTAGGTTAGGTTAGGTTGGTTAGGTTAGGTTAGGTTAGGTTAGGTTAGGTTAGGTTAGGTTAGGTTAGGTTAGGTTAGGTTAGGTTAGGTTAGGTTAGGTTAGGTTAGGTTAGGTTAGGTTAGGTTAGGTTAGGTTAGGTTAGGTTAGGTTAGGTTAGGTTAGGTTAGGTTAGGTTAGGTTAGGTTAGGTTAGGTTAGGTTAGGTTAGGTTAGGTTAGGTTAGGTTAGGTTAGGTTAGGTTAGGTTAGGTTAGGTTAGGTTAGGTTAGGTTAGGTTAGGTTAGGTTAGGTTAGGTTAGGTTAGGTTAGGTTAGGTTAGGTTAGGTTAGGTTAGGTTAGGTTAGGTTAGGTTAGGTTAGGTTAGGTTAGGTTAGGTTAGGTTAGGTTAGGTTAGGTTAGGTTAGGTTAGGTTAGGTTAGGTTAGGTTAGGTTAGGTTAGGTTAGGTTAGGTTAGGTTAGGTTAGGTTAGGTTAGGTTAGGTTAGGTTAGGTTAGGTTAGGTTAGGTTAGGTTAGGTTAGGTTAGGTTAGGTTAGGTTAGGTTAGGTTAGGTTAGGTTAGGTTAGGTTAGGTTAGGTTAGGTTAGGTTAGGTTAGGTTAGGTTAGGTTAGGTTAGGTTAGGTTAGGTTAGGTTAGGTTAGGTTAGGTTAGGTTAGGTTAGGTTAGGTTAGGTTAGGTTAGGTTAGGTTAGGTTAGGTTAGGTTAGGTTAGGTTAGGTTAGGTTAGGTTAGGTTAGGTTAGGTTAGGTTAGGTTAGGTTAGGTTAGGTTAGGTTAGGTTAGGTTAGGTTAGGTTAGGTTAGGTTAGGTTAGGTTAGGTTAGGTTAGGTTAGGTTAGGTTAGGTTAGGTTAGGTTAGGTTAGGTTAGGTTAGGTTAGGTTAGGTTAGGTTAGGTTAGGTTAGGTTAGGTTAGGTTAGGTTAGGTTAGGTTAGGTTAGGTTAGGTTAGGTTAGGTTAGGTTAGGTTAGGTTAGGTTAGGTTAGGTTAGGTTAGGTTAGGTTAGGTTAGGTTAGGTTAGGTTAGGTTAGGTTAGGTTAGGTTAGGTTAGGTTAGGTTAGGTTAGGTTAGGTTAGGTTAGGTTAGGTTAGGTTAGGTTAGGTTAGGTTAGGTTAGGTTAGGTTAGGTTAGGTTGGTTAGGTTAGGTTAGGTTAGGTTAGGTTAGGTTAGGTTAGGTTAGGTTAGGTTAGGTTAGGTTAGGTTAGGTTAGGTTAGGTTAGGTTAGGTTAGGTTAGGTTAGGTTAGGTTAGGTTAGGTTAGGTTAGGTTAGGTTAGGTTAGGTTAGGTTAGGTTAGGTTAGGTTAGGTTAGGTTAGGTTAGGTTAGGTTAGGTTAGGTTAGGTTAGGTTAGGTTAGGTTAGGTTAGGTTAGGTTAGGTTAGGTTAGGTTAGGTTAGGTTAGGTTAGGTTAGGTTAGGTTAGGTTAGGTTAGGTTAGGTTAGGTTAGGTTAGGTTAGGTTAGGTTAGGTTAGGTTAGGTTAGGTTAGGTTAGGTTAGGTTAGGTTAGGTTAGGTTAGGTTAGGTTAGGTTAGGTTAGGTTAGGTTAGGTTAGGTTAGGTTAGGTTAGGTTAGGTTAGGTTAGGTTAGGTTAGGTTAGGTTAGGTTAGGTTAGGTTAGGTTAGGTTAGGTTAGGTTAGGTTAGGTTAGTTAGGTTAGGTTAGGTTAGGTTAGGTTAGGTTAGGTTAGGTTAGGTTAGGTTAGGTTAGGTTAGGTTAGGTTAGGTTAGGTTAGGTTAGGTTAGGTTAGGTTAGGTTAGGTTAGGTTAGGTTAGGTTAGGTTAGGTTAGGTTAGGTTAGGTTAGGTTAGGTTAGGTTAGGTTAGGTTAGGTTAGGTTAGGTTAGGTTAGGTTAGGTTAGGTTAGGTTAGGTTAGGTTAGGTTAGGTTAGGTTAGGTTAGGTTAGGTTAGGTTAGGTTAGTAGTTAGGTTAGGTTAGGTTAGGTTAGGTTAGGTTAGTTAGGTTAGGTTAGGTTAGGTTAGGTTAGGTTAGGTTAGGTTAGGTTAGGTTAGGTTAGGTTAGGTTAGGTTAGGTTAGGTTAGGTTAGGTTAGGTTAGGTTAGGTTAGGTTAGGTAGGTTAGGTTAGGTTAGGTTAGGTTAGGTTAGGTTAGGTTAGGTTAGGTTAGTTAGGTTAGGTTAGGTTAGGTTAGGTTAGGTTAGGTTAGGTTAGGTTAGGTTAGGTTAGGTTAGGTTAGGTTAGGTTAGGTTAGGTTAGGTTAGGTTAGGTTAGGTTAGGTTAGGTTAGGTTAGGTTAGGTTAGGTTAGGTTAGGTTAGGTTAGGTTAGGTTAGGTTAGGTTAGGTTAGGTTAGGTTAGGTTAGGTTAGGTTAGGTTAGGTTAGGTTAGGTTAGGTTAGGTTAGGTTAGGTTAGGTTAGGTTAGGTTGGTTAGGTTAGGTTAGGTAGTTAGGTTAGGTTAGGTTAGGTTAGGTTAGGTTAGGTTAGGTTAGGTTAGGTTAGGTTAGGTTAGGTTAGGTTAGGTTAGGTTAGGTTAGGTTAGGTTAGGTTAGGTTAGGTTAGGTTAGGTTAGGTTAGGTTAGGTGTTAGGTTAGGTTAGGTTAGGTTAGGTTAGGTTAGGTTAGGTTAGGTTAGGTTAGGTTAGGTTAGGTTAGGTTAGGTTAGGTTAGGTTAGGTAGGTTAGGTTAGGTTAGGTTAGGTTAGGTTAGGTTAGGTTAGGTTAGGTTAGGTTAGGTTAGGTTAGGTTAGGTTAGGTTAGGTTAGGTTAGGTTAGTTAGGTTAGGTTAGGTTAGGTTTAGGTTAGGTTAGGTTAGGTTAGGTTAGGTTAGGTTAGGTTAGGTTAGGTTAGGTTAGGTTAGGTTAGGTTAGGTTAGGTTAGGTTAGGTCTAGGTTAGGTTAGGTTAGGTTAGGTTAGGTTAGGTTAGGTTAGGTTAGGTTAGGTTAGGTTAGGTTAGGTTAGGTTAGGTTAGGTTAGGTTAGGTTAGGTTAGGTTAGGTTAGGTTAGGTTAGGTTAGGTTAGGTTAGGTTAGGTTAGGTTAGGTTAGGTTAGGTTAGGTTAGGTTAGGTTAGGTTAGGTTAGGTAGGTTAGGTTAGGTTAGGTTAGGTTAGGTTAGGTTAGGTTAGGTTAGGTTAGGTTAGGTTAGGTTAGGTTAGGTTAGGTTAGGTTAGGTTAGGTTAGGTTAGGTT